>CM062196.1:24067500-25267500 GCA_031216445.1 Lateolabrax maculatus
CATTTTGAGTCCAAAGGTTAACTGAGTAAATACAAAAATAAAATAATCATGGATGGACTCTTTTGCAGATGGAACATAAAGGGCAAATATCTGGTCTAAAGTGGTGTATGAATTCATTTCAGGGATAGTATGTTAAGTCCATAGGACAGTGAGGCCTTCCTGACAGACAAACCTCGGGGCAGGAATATCCCAAAGCCTTGTGACCCTCTACGCATGCGTACATGGGTGGCGAGGCTCCGGGCTGCTCTTGTTGGCTAAGTTTTGTTCCGCAGAGTTCACCAGGAAGAGCACTTTCTGGAGAGTAAAGATGTCCACGAGTGACTTCTATTTGAGATACTATGTTGGGCACAAGGGCAAGTTTGGACACGAGTTCCTGGAATTTGAATTCAGACCCGACGGTAAGTCGAGTTTGCCGGTAATACAGACGTGTTAGCTTTCCTGCGCCCGAGCTAACGGCGGTAGCCAGCAGGCAGTGGCTAGGCCGCAGCGGAGTTAAACCAGTTGATAGCGCCAAATTCTCTCTTTGGTTTCCACTGTATTGTAAACCATAATAGTTAACGTTTTTGGACTGAGCTGATACCGCAAAATAGATTTATTATAAATGCATTACTGTTTGAGAAATATCCTATGAGCGTTTAAGCGCCATGTGGCCTGTAGGGATGGTAACAAACTGGTACACGTTTTGTTGGAAGTGATGCATTTTTTCAAACTGATACTGAAAATGGATTTATTTTCTTGCAGGTAAACTGAGGTACGCCAACAACAGCAACTACAAGAATGACGTGATGATCAGGAAAGAGGTAACGTATGATTAAAAACACGAAACAGTTGGAAGAGCTGTGAAAACCCAAGTCTACGGTCACTATATATAAGGGCACTGTTAACATTAGCCCAATATGTCTGACTTAATTGCAAGATATCAGTAATGTAACCAGGCCTTGGGCTTGACTCTGGGGACTTACCTGCAGTATTGTGTGTAAACAGGAAGAGTGTTGTGGTCGTTCATTAGGGGTCTTGATAGTGATGGTCATCTCAGTAGAGAGACTCATTCTCTGTTACACCACAGTACCTAACATTAAATTTAGATTTTGATATTAAGGTAACAGCTCTAAACATAGTAAGCTTAACCTGGTTCACGTGTGTTCTCTGTACCAACCCAGGCGTACGTACACAAAAGTGTGATGGAGGAGCTGAAAAGGATCATTGACGACAGTGAGATCACCAAGGAAGATGATGCACTGTGGCCGCCCCCTGACAGAGTTGGCAGACAGGTTTGTGACTCCGTCCACCGACGGTGACCAGATTGTTTTGCAGTTTAAAGGAAATCTTTGCTGATGTTCAGCTGTATCTCTGTCTATTTGACTTAGGGATATAGTGTGAAAAACGCCTGCTGTTGTTGCAGATGTTCAGCTGCAAAATCAGTTCTTCCACCTCCAGTGCTGACATTTGACGAAGATTTCCTTTAACCCATTTCCTCTCCAGTTCTGTAATTTTATATAGTTCTGTTTGCTTCACGTGTGCAAGGGCCCACTGTGCCCACAAAGCTTTTTAAAAAACACTCTGTTGGTGTTGCACCACGTTCTGTAACCTTATTATTGGGAAAGGTTTTTGCTATAGTCGCATAATGTATTTTGTTTGTTGTTCTGAACACAGAGACTTGATAGAGATTTGATAGCATTGGCCCGACGTCATGACCTGATGTTGTTTTAAATTGCTTGACAAATTTTGGTTGCACTCATAAAGCACCACACCTTTCAATTTTTGGTGAACCCAGTGATATCTTTTACTTTGTTAATCCCATGGAGTCTGACAGGTCCCGGACTTCGAGGTCAACATTGGCGCTGTAGCAAATGTTTTCTGCATTGATAAATTTGACCTAAAACCTTTTGTTTCCTTATTTTTACAGGAACTTGAGATCGTCATTGGAGACGAGCACATTTCATTCACAACTTCCAAAATTGGCTCCTTGATTGACGTCAACCAGTCAAAGTGAGTTCTGTGTCCAGCAGTTGGGAAATGTAACGCTGTATATTTGTCACACACAAAATGGCCTAACTTTTAAAATTGCGCTGTGTTTCAGGGACCCCGAAGGTCTACGTGTGTTCTACTACCTGGTGCAAGATCTGAAATGTCTCGTCTTCAGTCTCATCGGTCTACACTTCAAGATCAAGCCTATCTAAATGTGGATTTCACTCGTTTTAATTGCTTTCGCTGATGTTTCTGTTGTTGTACTACCGCATTTGTACATTTGCTTTTGGTGGAACTGTTTTTTATTTTAAATAAAGGGTGAGAAAAAACACATGATTTGTCTCAGCTACTCAAAGTTTATTACAAGTGTCCTTCAATGGTATCAACATGAAGGGGTTAACTTCCAATGACAGATGTGTAGTCTGTTCTTTTTTATATTGTAGTGAATAGAAATACCATTTTTAGTAAAATGATAATTTTAAAAGGACATATGTTCTTGCTACAAAGATCTATGAAATAATGGAGCAAATTTCATTAAATTAAGTTTTATTTTAAAGTACAATCAACCACATCAGTAAGGCTGTAAATGACAAACAGTGATGAAGAGAAGTTATTACAATGACAATCAGTAAATGCTCAGTTAAATTCACATTTTGATAAGGCACAGAACCTGACTTGTACTCTTAATCTGTATTGCAGAGAAGTTCTACATCTGAAAAGCCATATTGCATAAATAATGACCAGCACTCCAAATGCTGGCTGTCGCTGTATTGTGTATCCCTGAAACTAAAAATACAGCTAAAACTCAACATTAGGCCACAGTACACTGCGTCAGAATGGACATGGCTGTAAAACTCAGTCACAAACTGAAGAGTCTGATGTCTTGCAAAAGCCAGTGGATTGAATCGGTTTATGTGAAAATGTTCAATAGAGTGTTATACAGTTGTGTCCACAGTCAAACTGACAAGACCACTTGTTTTACACCTACAGTGATATCCATCCACTTCAAACAATACACTTCAAGTCCCAACTCACACTCCCGACCACTTAATTCCCCCAATTATATGCAAGCTCTCTGATGATTTTTGTGTTTCTTTTGTGGTGTATAAAATCTATTATTCAACTTACTTTCTACATGTTTGCTTAGAGGAGTTAAATGGATACTGATTTGCAACCGGCTTTGTATCATTACAGTCGGTATTATATGTTTACCTTTCATCTATGTTTGCCAGTAAACATTGTTAATTTGCATATACTACTGACACTGTAATGACACAGCGAAGTATCCCTTTAGTCAACAATCAGGGAGCTGAATGATGACCTCACTCATCAATTCACTGATCTGTGAAATAAGTTTTTTTTTTTTTTTTTCAATTTTGGTCCTGACCAACACACTTGTTTCTTAGCTAAGCGCCTTTCCTTCCACGACAGTGAAAATGTCCTCTAAAGACTTGTGGACACACTGCAGGAATTCGTGGACGTTGCGAGCCGGGTAGCTGGACACATTGCAGCCGATCCAGTCGTCATGGACCCCGTAGCCGACACCGAACCCATCAGGGACCACCGGGGCAAAGCCACCGAGGTTCACAGCCGGACTGGTGAGGGTGCTGGTGGAGAGGATGTTGTGGTTGATGGCGGCGTACGCTGGGTCTGTGTACAGGCTGTGCAGAGCCTGGCTCTTTGAATTGGCCAGGTATCGCAGGGAAAACAGGTGACGGTCAAAACCTTGGCCTGGTGAGAGAAATAAAGTGGTCAGTACAGCAGACCTGAGCCTATGTGTGGGTGTTGTGAGACAAGACTAGTGCTGTGGACAGGTGTAGTGTGGCATGACTGTACATTTTACATAAATCAAAAGGCAAAGCACTGTATGAAATTACAAACAGGGAAGGAATATCAACAGGATTAAAAAATTCCCATTAGTATTAACAAACAAATGTGAAGTTACGGAACTCTGTATCTCTGTATTCTGTAATATATATATATATATATATATATATATATATATATATATATATATATATATATATATATATATATATATATATATATATATAATATCTGTATATGTACCTCTGTTTTACCACTTGTATATAATCATTAGTACATCAACTTAGCATTTTTAAATGAAAATGTATTTGTGTGGATCCATTTGAGACTGGAAGACCAAGTGCTTTCCAGTAGATGGCGGTAATACAACAAGACCAAACCAAGCACTGTCACTGGTTGCCTGCTCGTGAAGTGAAGGGGCGGTGTAGGTACCAGATGTTCTCGGCCTGCCAGATCGGCTCGGGGGACTGCACGTAGAGAAAAAGATCTAGCTAATAAAATGTAAATGCTTAACTTTACATGTAATTATTTCAAATCTGTTTATGTGTATATATCATGTTATAACAGGTCAAAGAGCATGGCAAAAAAAGTCCACGGCTCCACATCCAGAGGTGTACGGACACTGTAGGCAAGCCGATGGAGGGCACTCGGCCCTGGGCACAGACCGTGCCACCCTCCTGCTCTCCCTCTGGTTCTCTGGTTGAAGAGCCCCAGCTCTCTAACTTGTTACAACATGATATATATATATATATATATATATATATATATATATATATATATATATATATATATATATATATATATATATATATATACACATACACAAAGTGACGTTACACTCTCTACAAAAACAGATATGAAATAATTACATATCAAGTTTGGCATTTACATTGTATTAAATGTAGACCTCTTTCTTTACATGCAGGACCCCAAGCAGATTTGGCATGCAGATCACAGCTGGTACCTACAGCAGCAGTATAATACATCCATGGGTGGCAGCAGCATGGCTAGCTAACTGGCTGCTACCATGGAGGAGTATGTCCTCTCAGTACTTTCTTTTTTTTTTCGAGATTCACAACTAAATTTCCGTTTAAAAATACTAAGCTGTGGCACAAATAATGTACGAGAGGTAAATTAGAGGCACAGATACAGATAAACAGATACATATCACTCTGTATTTATTGCAGTGCATTGAGTTTTACAAGTTATACTCGTGGATACTAATGAGACTGTTTTAACTCCGTAGTTATCTTACAGTGTAATGTCTACAAGAAAGAAAAAAAACTAACTCAGGGCATGTTTTCAGAAACAGAGTAATAGAAAAATATGTTTGAGTATTTTCAATGTTTCATTGGTATCACAAATTGTTATCATTTAAATGATTGTAGAAATGTCTTATACACACCCATAGCTGCTTCCCTGGTGAGCTTTCCATGGTATTTAGAGCATTCACTGAGCATGGCCTGTAGCTGCTCCACGCTGTGTTGGCCTGGCTGGCAAACAAAGGCATGTGCACATTTTTTCGTATGTATGGTGGCAGGCCGGATGGTCTCTGTGCGGCCGTGTCTGAAGGCTGCAGTGCTGCAGGACTCATATGTGGCTACTGTTTGACCATACTGCCTCAGGAAGCCCATTTGAAAAGCAAGCTGGGCTATAGCATCTGGACTTAACTTGCTCTTCTTTAACTGCTCCTTCCCACCTTTCTTGAACTCCAGGGCATCAATGGTGAGTTTCGAAACAGCTGAATCAAAGTTCTCCTTGGCTTTTCTGATGTCGTTCTCTAGCTCGCTGTCCAGGTTGAACTGCAGTCTGCGCACAGCAGAGGCCGAATCCACGGGAGCAGCAGCAGAGCCCGGGTGTACCAGTGGCTGCTCCGTTGTGTCTTTGAAGACCTCATTCTGAAAGCGAAGCACAGCCACGCCGTCGCCCCAGGAGTGCTCAAAATTGATGGCTGCTTGTCCATCCTTGGTGAGAATGATGCTGAAGGACTTGTCGTACCACCGGTTGCAGCCGTCGCCATGCAGCATGTTGTGGGAGATGTGAATATGGTCCCTCATGCTTTCGTCATCCAGACTGAGACAGAAAACAGCGCTGTCAACGAGCCGTAAATCCTCTGCGTTTCCAGCAGCTACGAGCTTATCCCTCAGCCCGGCCCACACGTCCCTGTTCTCACTGGTCAGGACCCCGAGAGGAAAGGCAGATACTGGTGTCGGGTCGGACAAAATGTACTTCAAGTGGGACTGGATCTCTGCAGGCTTCACCAAATTCCCATCCCTGTCTACAATGTCAAACACGTACATGTGGCCTTTCCTCATAACCAGGAGATGCCGCCCTGTGTCATCCGTGAAGAGCTCATCTCGCCCGTGCTTGGGAATCCGAGTTGAGTTGAAGAGGCGAAAGTACTGAGACATGTCCAGCGGGTAAGCATTCACCATGTAAGCTCCATACCAAGACAGCGAGGACGGGACCCAGCGGATTAACTTTTTAAAGCTGTCTGTGTCACTCTTTGCAGGGTTGAGGTGGAAAACCTCTGGCTCCAGTAATCCAGCTCGCAGTGTTTTCATGAAGCGCACTGCTGAACACACCATATTGGTCCCACGCACAAGCTGGTCGTTGTACTCCGTCTTGGGGTCGGGATTGAAGGACATGAAGGGGTTGAAGTTCAGCACCACAGAGTCGCGTGCAGCAAGATACATGTCAAACCACGGCCCTGAAAGGAAAGATGTTATTCAACCAGATTCATTATGCATCAATTTCAGGTTTGGTGATCATCAGAACGGCCAATTCACCTGAGATGTAGCTTGTGTGCTTATTGTTTTTGTCCTGAGCAACCAGTTCCTCATGCAGCTGTTTCCCAACGCCATACTGGAAATCCTGCGCATGTTTCTCTGTTGTTCTGAGGGTGCGTAATAAATATTGTTGCAGGTAGGATTCAAACAGTATTGATTAGTAACTATCAAATAATGAAACTAAAAGGTTGATCACTTGTGAAAACTCACCTGAACTGGTCATCATCCAACAGAGGCCTCTGGGCAGCTAAATACCTTTTTATAGTATCCTCCAGTTTTGGTATGGGTAGCCTAAACAGTTACAGAGTAATCAAAGAGGAAATTTAGCCTCTCAAAAGTCCAGTAAATGTTAGATGTCAGTGGAGGTCAGTCATGCCACCACCCCCTAGTGGCCATTAAATCTAAAAACAGTTGTGCACTTTCACCTACATTCACCTAAAAGGGTCATCTTCTTTAACTATAACACATTGCTACATCCAGCTGACGTTTCCAAGGTAGTTTAGATTCATATGAGACCAAAGTTATGTTGAATTAAAACCCTATGTTAGGGTTAAGTGAAAAAATAGGCTCCCACCTTCAGCTCCTTACCTGGGTAAACTCTTCTGGTAATGCATCGATGGCACAACACTTTGGTGCAGATACTCTGTTGAAGAACCTTTTTTGCTGCTGTACTTTCTCTTATCGACGCCCAGAGCAGCGCTTCTCAAATGAATCAGGCTTCCAGGTGTCCTTAGAGAGGCGAAGCGTTGCATTGACAGCAGATTAGCCATGGTGCTGGCCGGCAAACTAATCACACCTGCCGTTACTGGGGTTTTATTATTACTCTACTGATTCTTTTTTTTTTATCGCCGTAACGTTGAAGCCCACTGGTTCAAGCTGAGGGACCAAAGCGAAAAGCTGAAGGGACATCCGCGTCGCAACTGTCACCGCAACACGACAGCTAGATAACGTTAGCAGCTAGCACTGACGGTGTCTCCCGATCAGCTGGACACAGGAGCCGCTCACAGAAACCCGCGCCAGGCCTGCAGCTGACAGCCAAACCACCGGCGGGATCTAAACAGATACTGCAGCTGATTTGACGACAGGAAGTTTAACCGGTAAAGCATGTCACATGACTTGGACGTCTTCGTCTTCGTCTTCCTCCTCCTCTTCCTCCTCCTCCTCTTCTTCTTCTTCTTCAGCTTCCGGCTGAAGTGGCCCCTCGGCTGTTCTTCTTATTCATCCATGAAGTAGCCTCTATTGCAAATCTGCCAAGTACTACAAGTACTGAGACAACGAAATGCAGTTAAGCATCTGACCAGAAGTGCGAAAGTGCAGTGAAATGCAAAAACAGGAGTCACTGTATGTAGCCTGCTGTATGTTGTATACATACACTGTCATATCCACCTGCCTCATGTAGGCTATATAAAGTTACCTGTTACATTAATATTTCCATATTTATTGCCATCTTTGCACTCTGCATATTGCCTTTTATATATATATGTGTGTGTGTGTATATATATGTATATATTAATATATATTTATATTCGAACATAGTTAAATGGTCACGTTTACTTTTATTCAGCGTTGTTGTCCTTGTTTTTAATGTGATGCACCACAGATCTGGAATAAACTTAAAGAAAACTTAAGGTTTGTCTCAACTCTGTGTTCTTTTAAATCAAGGCTTCAAACCTTTCTTAAAACATGCCATTGGCTTTCCCAAGATCATTTAAGAAGTCATATTTTTTTTAAATTTTGCACTTTATGTTTTTTCCACTGTATTTTATTTATTATTTATTCTTTCCTTTATGTTGTTTTATTTTCGGTTTCATTTGTTTCATATGTTTATGCTTTTGGTTTAATTTATGTGTGTGTGTGTGTGTGTGTGTGTATTCCATTATTTTCATGTCAAGCACTTTCAATTGCCTTTGCATATAAAAATGTGCTAGATCAATAAACTTGCCCACCTTGCCTTGTATTCTGGGTAAGTACATTGAGAGCAAAGGAAAACCGGAGTCCAATTCTTTATATGTGTACCAGTGCTGGACAAAGTACACAACTCCAATACTTGAGTCAGAGTGTAGATACTCCTGGTCAAATATTACTCCAATACAAGTTAAAGTTGTTCAGTCAAATTTTTACTAGAGTGAAAGTACTGAAAATACTTCTGTATTCAAAAGTTGTTCAAAAAATGTTCTTTTTAATGTCAACTCATTGTTGTATTATTGCCACAATGCATTTACAGAACCTAATGACTGAAACAACCTACTGAATGCACTGACTGGCTTGTAGAACCTGTAGAACAAACAGCTTGTAAATATGCGACAAAGCCTATAGAAATGTCTATTGAAACACAATTGAATCGACAAAAGGTAAGCCATTGTCCTTTTAATCTTTTTATTTAACACCCAAAACCCACCCGAGTTCAGGTAACTGCTAGTGTGGGAACCAGACAAATCTGCGAGCTCATGTTTCATTTGCTCTGGCAGATACGTCTGGCCCTTCTCCCATTCAAACTGATTACTCTGCCAATTTATCGGGCTAACCAATCACAAGCGTTGATCTAGTAGGAGGTGGGTTTAATACGATGACTGACAGAGATGAGAGCCGTTCAGGTATCTTTGTAAATATCCAAGATGGAGCTACCGATATGGAACGTTTACCAGCCGGTTTCATCGGCAATATTAAAAGGACTAGACGGTAAATTTTCTCTAAAAGAAGAACAAACAATTGCACTTAAACTTTATGTTGATAAGAAATATGTGTTTGCCGAACTTCTGACAGAACGTACCGTACGACAGGACAGCATTTCGTCGCTCTGATTGGTTGTCTTTGCCCGTCGATAACGCCCCTTTGAAATCAAAAATTAACTGAGAGGTTCCAGACTAATACGCATTTGCGAATTAGTCTGGCGATGCCCGGCTAGGTAACTGCAGGGCCAATGACGGAAGTAAAAACATTTGTGTAGTTGGGTGTGACAGTCAGGTGATGCAGGACAAGCTCTCCCAGCTGAGTGTGCCTGACTCCACCTGCAGGTGGATCAAAGACTTCCTGTCCGACAGAAGACAGCACGTGAAGCTGAGGAAACATGTCTCTGACTCCAGGACCATCAGCACCGGTTCCCCTCAAGGCTGCGTTCTTTCCCCTCTACTCTTCTCCCTCTACACCAACAGCTGCACCTCCAGTCACCAGTCTGTCAAGCTCCTGAAGTTTGCAGACAACACCACCCTCATCGGGCTCATCTCTGGTGGGGATGAGTCTGCCTACAGGTGACAGATTGACCATCTGGTGACCTGGTGCAGCCAGAACAACTTGGAGCTCAACACTCTCAAGACAGTGGAGATGGTTGTAGACAACAGAAAGAACCCAGCCCCACTCACCCCCATCATCCTGAGAGACTCCCCAGTCAACACTGTGGAGTCCGTCCGCTTCCTGGGCTCCATCATCTCCCAGGACCTCAAGTGGGAGCTGAACATCAGCTCCATCACCAAGAGGATGTACTTTCTGCGGCAGCTGAAGAAGTTCAACCTGCCAAAGACGATGATGGTGCACTTCTACACTGCCATCATCGAGTCCATCCTCACCTCCTCCATCACCATCTGGTACGCTGCTGCTACTGTCAAGGACAATGGCAGACTGCAGCGTATCATTCGCTCTGCAGAGAGGGTGATTGGCTGCAATCTACCATCTCTTCAGGACCTGTACACCTCAAGGACCCAGAGGCATGCAGGGAAGATTGTGGCCGACCCTTCCCACCCTGGACACAAACTGTTTGAGACTCTCCCCTCTGGCAGGAGGCTGCGGTCCATCAGGACCAAAACCTCTCGCCACAAGAACAGTTTCTTCCCGTCTGCAGCTGGCCTGATCAACAAGGCCTGGGACCCCCATTGACACGGACCCCTATCCCCTCCCCAAACAGACACTACACGTTACATTAACGCACAGACCCCCGGCGTAATGCGTTACATTAACGCACCCTTGTGGACTATAGTTTATACTAAACCCATACACACTCAATATTTTGCACATTCCTCACAGTTTCAGTTTTATTCATTTATTCATTATCATCTACAAAAGATATATTGCACATATTTAGTAATTTTCTTTTTCATATTCTGTACTGTTAATTATACTTACTTACTTAGCACTAGTACTGTAGTACTTTAAATTACTATATTTATGCATACCCTTGCACCTTGCACCACTTGTCTTGTCTGCACTTGTCTGTAATTGTCTGTACTTGTTACGCACCAATACACCACAGCAAATTCCTTGTATGTGAAAACCTACTTGGCAATAAACCCAATTCTGAATTCCGAATTCCGAATGGGGAAAGGAGGGAAAGTCTGAGGACATCTGCTGGACAGGAAGAGAATGACAGAGGTTTGCAGTGGGAATGTGGGTGGAGAGGGGGACATAGAGCCAGACTGTGACATTTGTGCCACATTGCTGTGTGACTAAAGTCGTCACCACCGTTGCCACCTAAATGCATCGCCAATGGTGGTCTGAAATGTTTTATCATACAATTACAACAGCAGCTTTCTAATCGATAACTTTTCTCATCTCCATTAACAAGTTTTGTTAGCATGGGCATTCAAACATGATTTCTTACCTTACAACTTCTACAGTTGGAACAATTAGTTGTAACATACTTAGTAGGTGTGTTTTAAGGCGACACACATGGAAACAACATCTGTGTCACATGGTTTTAAACAGAAGCACCAAGTTCAAACGTACTTAGCGTATATTTATATGGGAATTCCTAATATACGCCACTGTCATGCTGCCCCCGGTAGAAGTTCCTTCCATACACTCACTTTAACGTGGCCACCAGTCTCTCGTCTGCAGTCCCAATCAATCCCATTCAAAACTCCACACAGTCTGGCGGCGAATGAAGGGTAGACTGCATCCTGTCCTTGTAATCCTTAAATTGGCACTAACTTTGTCAAGAATTAAGTTGTTTGAACTTCAAATCTGTGGTTGATTTATCAAGAAGAAGTAGAAAAAGAAGAGAGCCTATTTGAAAATGTGCTCTGACGCTTTCGGAGATGTGAGGTCCCACTAGCAGGATATCCACCATGCCAGCACTGGTACCCCGCCAACAACAGCCTTATTTCAACAGGTCCTTTTGAAATTTACATTGGTTCTGATGTCTCTAGTTGTTGAACAAGAGATCTAATTCATTTTGGGTATCTCTAACAGTTTACATTGGTCTATAATAATAAATCTACAATATTCAATTATACAATCCGATGCTTATTAAAAAATCTACTACCCTTCTCTGTGTTTCTTACACTGTATTTCCATTTGTTCCTAGTATTCCTTATCCCAAATCCTATCTTTGTCTGACCTGTCTCATCCTTTGTTGCAACCTTACCCTTTCTTCATTATATTTGACACAGTGCATTAAGACGCGTTCAGAATTTTCAGTTATATTACAATGTGCACATACTCGTGAATTTACTTTTCCCAGTAGAAATAGATTCTTATTTAAACCAGTGTGATCAAGCCTTAATCTGGATAGAACTTCCTCTCTTCTACTCCTTTCTTTAACACTCTGTGCTCTGTCTTTTGTACTCTATAGTATGTTCTGCCCTTACTGTCATGTCCCACTTTTCCTGCCAAAATTCCGATATTTTCGAGTGACGTTCTCTTGTGTATGTATGCATATTATATGTAAATCACGCTCTCCTTGGATGAAAAAACCTGTCATTGTAAAAAAAAAACCTGTTGTAAATTTGCTTTTTTCAGCTACTTGTATAAAAATTCCTTACAAGTGTCCTTTGCTGGTATCAACACTAAGGGTTAACTTTCAATGACAACTGTGTAGTCTATATTCATATAATATTCTAGTGTATATAAATACAATTTTTAATAAAGTAGTGATTTTAAATTGGAAGATGTTCTTGCTACAAAAACATTTATGAAATAATGGAGCAAATGTCTTTAAATTAAATTTTATTTCAAATCACATTCCACCACATCAATAAGGCTATACATGACAAACAGTGATTAAGAGAAGTTATTACAATGATAATGATTAAATGCTCAATCAAATTAACATTTGATAAGGTACAGAACTGACTTATACTCTTAATCTCTATTGCAGAGAAGTTATACATCTGAAAAGGCCTAAAAATAAATGCAAAAATAATGACCACTGCTGAAAAAAATGTCCAATGTCCAATGATGCCTCCCACAAGTGTCAACGAGAAATGGTTCATCAGTAATGAAAGGGGCGTGGGTTAAATTGTATGGGCGGGGCAAATCATCAGTAATGAAAGTTTCTATATGTGTGTGTCTTTCTACAAGTTTGGCCATTGTAATGCTACGAAGCCGGTTGAAAATTAAAGCAAAGTATCCCTTTAATCAACAATCAGGGAGCTGAGAACAATTACTTTGCTCATTTTTCTCTTTGGTCCTGACCAACACACTTGTTTCTTAGCTAAGCGCCTTTCCTTCCACGACAGTGAAAATGTCCTCTAAAGACTTGTGGACACACTGCTGGAATTCATGGCCATTGCGAGCTGAGTAGCTGGACACAGTGAAGTTGATCCAGTCGTCATGGACCCTGTAGCCGACACCGAACCCATCAGGGACCACCGGGGCAAAGCCACCGAGGTTCACAGCCGGACTGGTGAGGGTGCTGGTGGAGAGGATGTTGTGGTTGATGGCGGCGTACGCTGGGTCTGTGTACAGGCTGTGCAGAGCCTGGCTCTTTGAATTGGCCAGGGCAAACAAGTGACAGTCAAAACCTTGGCCTGGTGAGAGAAAAAAAGTGGTCAGTACAGCAGACCTGAGCCTATGTGTGGGTGTTTTGAGACCAGTTTTGCCTGAAATCACTCCTTTGTTCACTCATTTACAGAACCCTTGAACCTATAAAGAGGAGTTTTTTTTAAATCTTGTGAACACAAGGTATTAACAGGGGTGACCAGTCTTTATTTGAAGCTACATAGCAGAGTTTCAGGAGCAGGACCACACTTCACCTCAGATCTTGTACTCCTTATCGTGCCTTTCACTCCATCAACCACCAGCCAACAGTTTTTTCAAAAGATACGAAGGGCACCTCCACCCGAAGGGAAAACAGACACCCGTTCCAGAGTGCTTACTCCCTAAGAGTTCACGTATGCTTTTTTTCTCTCTTCAGAGACATAATCTGTCCTCAATTTCCCACCCGTCTGCAGGAAATGGATGATTACATGGCCATCATCCTTAATCTAGCCCTTCGTTCCACATCGACCTTGCCTCCGGAGCTGCAGCCCATGTCCAGCAGTTGAATGAGGACACATACTGAGGCACACTTAGGCAGCCCTACCATGCTCATTACCCAACCTTGTCCTGCTCGATTCCCACCCCTGCCAAGCCACATCAAGCTCAGACAACAGCTTCAGCTTTCTATCGCTTATCGTCAAAGGCCGCTTCAGCACTCATACTTTCAAGCCAGCATCATCAGCCCCATCCATTATCTTCCCCCTAACCAACATCATAGATCAAAAGGGAAAACTATCATGCACCAAGGAGGTCACGCAATATGCAATAACTTGAACGATGCCGAATGTACAACGTCCCAGTGCCACTTCTTCTGTGCGGAGGCCAATTTCCGTCCTGCGTGCCATAATAACAGTGTGATGAAAATGTATTAATTAGTTAATTCATGAATAAATAGCTAAATAAATAATCCCTCACAATCCCTGGACAATTCCAGCTGTGCACAACTCCGTCTTCGGCCCAATCTTCTGCTGAGGTTCCTGTATTCGAAGATATATCTGAACTGGCTGAGGGCACAGGATGATGAATTTTTTCTCTAATTAGAATTTTATCATCAAAGAAGCTCATAAAGTTATTACTACTGAGAGCTCTGGGAATACATGGCTCAACAGAGCTCTGACTCTGTGTCAGCCTGGCTACAGTGCTGAAAAGAAACCTGGGGTTGTTCTTATGTTCCTCTATTAGTGAGGAGTAATAAGCTCCTCTGGCATTACAGAGAGCCTTCCTGTATGTTCTAAGACTATCTTGCCAAACTAAATGAGATTCCTCCAGTTTGGTGGAACGCCATTTCCTTTCTAATTTTCGCAATGTTTCTTTTAATTTGCGGGTTAAGGAGTTATACCATGGAACTAACCTCTTTTGTTTTATTATCTTCATGTCTTCGTCCTTGCTAGTGTTGTTATATTCATGAATTTATTAAATTAATCATAAAGGTAGCAACTTGTACAAACAAGATAACAACATAATTTGTAGGAACTTTATTGGCTCCCAGTTTCCTATAAAATAACCACTTAGTAGTTTGTTCCATTTAATAAGCAATAAATTGAGATTTAAGCTTTACGAAACATCAAGTTGCGTTTGCAACTAAAAGGTGTGACATGACTGTCAATTGTACATAAATCAAAGGCAAAGCACGATATAAAATCACCAATAGGGAAGGGATATCTTATAGTGTAATAAAAGAAAAACAAACTCAGGGCATGTTTTCAGAAACAAAGCCCAAAAATATATCTGTAGTATTCAATATTTCATGGTATCACAAATTCCTTAAAACTAACCCAAGAATTGTTATCATTTAAATACATGTAGAAATGTCTTATACACACCCATAGCTGCTTCCCTGGTGAGCTTTCCATGGTATTTAGAGCATTCACTGAGCATGGCCTGTAGCTGCTCCACGCTGTGTTGGCCTGGCTGGCAAACAAAGGCATGTGCACATTTTTTCGTATGTATGGTGGCAGGCCGGATGGTCTCTGTGCGGCCGTGTCTGAAGGCTGCAGTGCTGCAGGCCTCATATGTGGCTACTGTTTGTCCATACTGCCTCAGGAAGCCCATTTGAAAAGCAAGCTGGGCTATAGAATCTGGACTTAACTTGCTCTTCTTTAACTGCTCCTTCCCACCTTTCTTGAACTCCAGGTAATCAATGGTGAGTTTTGAAACAGCTGAATCAAAGTTCTCCTTGGCTTTTCTGATGTCGTTCTCTAGCTCGCTGTCCAGGTTGAACTGCAGTCTGCGCACAGCAGAGGCCGAATCCACGGGAGCAGCAGCAGAGCCCGGGTGTACCAGTGGCTGCTCCGTTGTGTCTTTGAAGACCTCATTATGAAAGCGAAGCACAGCCACGCCGTCGCCCCAGGAGTGCTCAAAATTGATGGCTGCTTGTCCATCCTTGGTGAGAATGATGCTGAAGGACTTGTCGTACCACCGGTTGCAGCCGTCGCCATGCAGCATGTTGTGGGAGATGTGAATATGGTCCCTCATGCTTTCGTCATCCAGACTGAGACAGAAAACAGCGCTGTCAACGAGCCGTAAATCCTCTGCGTTTCCAGCAGCTACGAGCTTATCCCTCAGCCCGGCCCACACGTCCCTGTTCTCACTGGTCAGGACCCCGAGAGGAAAGGCAGATACTGGTGTCGGGTCGGACAAAATGTACTTCAAGTGGGACTGGATCTCTGCAGGCTTCACCAAATTCCCATCCCTGTCTACAATGTCAAACACGTACATGTGGCCTTTCCTCATAACCAGGAGATGCCGCCCTGTGTCATCCTTGAAGAGCTCATCTCGCCCGCGCTTGGGAATCCGAGTTGAGTTGAAGAGGCGAAAGTACTGAGACATGTCCAGCGGGTAAGCATTCACCATGTAAGCTCCATACCAAGACAGCGAGGACGGGACCCAGCGGATTAACTTTTTAAAGCTGTCTGTGTCACTCTTTGCAGGGTTGAGGTGGAAAACCTCTGGCTCCAGTAATCCAGCTCGCAGTGTTTTCATGAAGCGCACTGCTGAACACACCATATTGGTCCCACGCACAAGCTGGTCGTTGTACTCTGTCTTGGGGTCGGGATTGAAGGACAGGAAGGGGTTGAAGTTCAGCACCACAGAGTCGCGTGCAGCAAGATACATGTCAAACCACGGCCCTGAAAGGAAAGATGTTATTCAACCAGATTCATTATGCATCAATTTCAGGTTTGGTGATCATCAGAACGGCCAATTCACCTGAGATGTAGCTTGTGTGCTTATTGTTTTTGTCCTGAGCAACCAGTTCCTCATGCAGCTGTTTCCCAACGCCATACTGGAAATCCTGCGCATGTTTCTCTGTTGTTCTGAGGGTGCGTAATAAATATTGTTGCAGGTAGGATTCAAACAGTATTGATTAGTAACTATCAAATAATGAAACTAAAAGGTTGATCACTTGTGAAAACTCACCTGAACTGGTCATCATCCAACAGAGGCCTCTGGGCAGCTAAATACCTTTTTATAGTATCCTCCAGTTTTGGTATGGGTAGCCTAAACAGTTACAGAGTAATCAAAGAGGAAATTTAGCCTCTCAGAAGTCCAGTAAATGTTAGATGTCAGTGGAGGTCAGTCATGCCACCACCCCCTAGTGGCCATTAAATCTAAAAACAGTTGTGCACTTTCACCTACATTCACCTAAAAGGGTCATCTTCTTTAACTATAACACATTGCTACATCCAGCTGACGTTTCCAAGGTAGTTTAGATTCATATGAGACCAAAGTTATGTTGAATTAAAACCCTATGTTAGGGTTAAGTGAAAAAATAGGCTCCCACCTTCAGCTCCTTACCTGGGTAAACTCTTCTGGTAATGCATCGATGGCACAACACTTTGGTGCAGATACTCTGTTGAAGAACCTTTTTTGCTGCTGTACTTTCTCTTATCGACGCCCAGAGCAGCGCTTCTCAAATGAATCAGGCTTCCAGGTGTCCTTAGAGAGGCGAAGCGTTGCATTGACAGCAGATTAGCCATGGTGCTGGCCGGCAAACTAATCACACCTGCCGTTACTGGGGTTTTTTGTTTTTTTATTGCAGTAAAGATCACCGGTTCAAGCGTGAGTCCAGTCAAGAGTGACTAAAGCATCCTTGTCACAACTGTCACTCTAGATAAATATGTAATCCACTCCCAACTTGTGGCAAAAGACAAAACAAATAATTGAACAGGTTTGACAACAGGCAAATAACTTTACTGTTAAAAGACTTCACAAGACTTAGACACAAGCGACGGATATTGAAACATGACTTACTTGAATTATTTGCATTATAATACCTGCTCTGTTTATTTATATAGAGTGTACAAAATGCAACATATAACAAAATGAATATCTGATTATCCATTCTCTGCAAATTTCTGCATGTCTCAAATATTGACATAGGTGTTGGCCTTAAATATTCAATTTAAGTCAGGCTATGGAAACAACACAATTTCAGTAATATGTGGCTCAAACTAGAGAGTCAAACATCAGTGTTAGCATTACCATCACACTTTAATCACATATGAAACATTTCCCTGTGTATCTCCCCAGTGTAAAATGTCCCTAATTGATTCTGATTAAACTCATGATTTAATCACTCAAAATGCAAGCCACAAAAGCCCATTGTCATTTCAACGGATGCAAAGTATTTTTACAGAGGAAGGCAGCTCACAGAGGTGTGCTGAAAGGTTAGGCCTTTTCTCCACAGGTATAATACAGGTGTCTCAGCTGAATTTATTTTAATGCAATAATTATGTAACTCTTTGAGTTCAGGCAGTATCCAATAGTCAGTGCTCATGACTCTCAAACATACAGTATAACATTAAAAAAGCACATTTACAAGCTCAACCCTTGACATTTACCACAATGTTTCATGCATTTCGTGAACCTTGGCTGGTGACCCACTTGCATTTCATTTGTTATCATGTGGTCTTCTGACCAGCAGAGTGCAGTGTTTTCCTGATTGGTGGCTGCTCTGGCCTTTAAGTTCACCAAGCGCCTGTGGTCTGAGCTAACCACTAAAATGAAAATGTGAATGCACATGTTGACACGCATGCTTATCTATTTCTTTAACACCATCACATTTCTCAGTCAGGGCTCATCATGTTTAAATCTTGTTTTATTTGGCAAGAAGTCCGGAGGATACCTTATTATCTTTTCTGCAGTGTGAAAATGAGTGAGCAGACTCTTAAAACTTACTTCAATTATTCACTCAATCCATCATCTACATTACATTACACTGCACTACATTAGAATTGTGTGATAAACGCAGTTTAAGTGCAGGATTGATTTGAACACTTCAACTGCAATACCTCACAGAAATGAAAGCACTGTGGTGTCAGTGTGTTCATTGATTTTCATACCACACAGGGATGAGTGGGGAACCGATGGCTTCCAGGAAATAAAAATAAGTTGTATGCTCTATTAAACAAACCCTTTAAACGGAGACCCTTTACTTTAATAGAGCATAATGTGATGTAGTAGGACTTTTTTTTTTTTCTTTCTCTAAATGATATGTTGCCATATATTTTCACAGTGCACTCCGTTATTCTGGGCTATCTGACATCGACACGTCGAGTCTGAAGATCCCGGAAAATAGGAAGACACAAGGAAGTGTAGTCAGCAAGCGGCAGGCAGAGAGCGAGCTACACCACTGAGTGTGTCACGCCTGAGTACTGTAACATTAAAGCAAAATGCCTGAAATACTGACGCCGAGGTAAGATTGCCAGCGGAGCTTTGTAACGCTGCGGCATGACGGTGACACCTTCAATTACACGTTTGCGAGTAGTTCACTGAGGTCACCCTCGTCGCACCCGGTCAACGTTAACGCCACGCCAAGGGAGCGACCTCACCGGGTGAAATGTCAAACAAACAGCTGCGTTAACGTGCGTCGAAGCAGCCAACCATCTCTGCAAACACAGCTATAGCTGGCACATAATCACGTCATTTTTTAACTGTTTTCTGAAGGCTGTGTTACTACTGCAGCAGCTGTGTGTGGACGACCAGGCACAGGCGGCGTCTCGCAGTGGCGGCTTCTCCTCAGCTAGCTGACGGGGGTTTAAAGATGGTGGCGTCCTGGATTTAGCTGGAAGTCGCTGTTTGGATGCTTAGTTAGATAAACCGACCGGGAACCAGACAGGGAAGGTTTAGTGGGCTTTGTTTTAAAAGTGGATAAGTGGGTGGTATTTACATGTAATAATATGAAGTTTATATGGGTGAACACAGCCTGAGCTCCAGTGGTGAGATCCATACAAAAGAATAAGTATTCTCCTACAAATGTAGTGTATATGGTGACATGTATCAAAGTATCAAACAGAATGATCAGTGCTGCTGTGTTTTCATCACTTGCTTTTATTGCTAACCTTACTTTCTCATTGTCATTCTCATGCCTTTCCCTTCACCATGACAAGGATTCAAGCCATGAACAGCAGTGCTAGTGACGGACTGGAGGGGTTCAAGTCACACGCCGTGTTCCAGGAAATCAACAAGAAGCTTGCAGAGGTAATTACATGACGTAGAATAGGAGACAATGTTGTCAATCGCAGGCCTTTGACTGTATATTATTCTCACATTTTACTGTAGTACACACATATATGTCATTAAAGATATATCAATCCATGCAGTCATATACAGTGTTTCTAGGTCTGTGCCACTACATAAGCCCCATGGTGGCACATTTGGATCACTTCCCAAACTCATTCATTTCATAGCACAGAAATAATTTCAATCTTATGTTGACTCAATCAGACAAATTGTTTCCTCCAAAACGCTGTGCTTTTAAGCAGTTACCTTTGTGTGACCTCAATCATACCAGATTCATCTGAAGCTGGCCGTCAGTGCTGTCTATGTAATGAATGGGATTCGTCATAAATGAGAAAATGGCAACAGGGGAGCTGTCTGGATGCTTAGAGACATGGTTTAGTGTAATATCTCAGGCAACTGATCAGACAAGCAGATGTGGAATTTTATATGTGGAGCTTATCTTCAGTAAGAGTTTGAGAATCTGTTGTCCCACTTTTGTATTTCCATATTAGTTAAATGTTTAGAGTGAAGTGGATTTCTCTGTTTCTATTCAGATCCCAAATTTTAAGGCAGATTTAGAGTCATATTCCCTATCTTTTGTTATTTTGTGTATATTCAGCTGGAGAGTGATCTCCATAAACACTAGTATGTTTACAACATAAATAGAGTAAGTTAGTTGTTGCCTAGAGGAAGAGCGTTAGCCTGCAGGTTTAAAGGTACCTTGTCTTTTTTTTTTTTTGTAAACAAAGTTTCTGTTTACATTCAGTGTTTCATACCTAAATACACTGTATGTATCCCTGAGGTCTAACAAACATGTTTGCATTTCCTTCTTCATCACATTTGTAAAGTCGTTTTTGTAGCTTGTGTTTTTTACATTTTGAATCCCTGTGATGTTTCATGCAACATCCATGTGTACTCACTAATAGTCTTCGTCTTCCCTGCCTTTCCCTCGGGCACTGCTGCATTTCCTGGAGCTTTACTGACACCTGACATCAGTGGAATAGCTTGAAATCATATGCAGGAAATGTTCATCACTGTATCTGCAATATCTCCACAGAGTACCTTTAATTTTATTCGCACATGTTTTTGTATATTTATGATATGTTAAAACATTTAGCTTTGCTTTGACGTGACCCACTATTACTTTGTGGTATGTTTACCGCTAAACATATCTTTGCGACTAAACATATCTCCAAATGGATAGTTATGGTGGAAATTAAGAAATTTGTTATAGAGTTTCAAATAAATCTAAGTATCTGAAACACATTAGACGTTGGGACCCAATCTGTGTATTTTGCATAAAAAAATTAGCACGACTAAGTATTCCGGTATCTTCGATGGTAATCGGGAATTGAGAATTATGCATCTGTTTAGAAATCATGTTAAAATGTCACTCTTTATAACTTCAGATGATACCTCACATCATCATCATTTCATTCACTGTCAATCAGAGTCAACAAAAATGTAAACAAATTTATGCTTAAAATACCATGCTAAGGTGTAGCCTAACGCTAAAACACTGACTCTTCAGCTTCACCTACTGCGTTGATCGCCCAAAACATGGAAAAAATATCCATGAAAGTTAGCTTTTTCTTCTGTACATTTTCTGCTCAGAATAACCCGTTCTCACATCCATCTTGAATCCACTGACACTCTCCTTTATGCGTTCACATACAGATTCTTACTGTGCGTTGAAGACTTGTACAGACAAAAACTAAATCAGGTTCACATTTTGTAAAAATGTTTTTCACAAAAAGTGTCCCAGAACATGTATGGTGGAACTCGCATATGCAAATATGGTATTTCCTACATGTAAAATCTATGTGTACTTTGAACAGGAAGGGGAGCAGTTTGTGAAAAAGATCGGGGGAGTTTTTGCCTTCAAAGTAAGGGATGGCCCAAATGGACAGGAGGCAACATGGTTTGTGGATGTGAAGAATGGCAAAGGCTGTGTTCACAATGACACAGGTGAGAAAAGTCGGGGGCCTGGAAAACAGAATCTGGGTTTTTTGTTGTCTCATGTGACAGTGGAAACGTATTGTGAAGTGTAATCATGTTAATATTTAACTATGGGTGGAAATGCAGTTTAAAGTTCACAGCCGGCACAGACAGTTTTTCTGCTTCATACATGTGTGAATTTATTAGACTTTTACATTTCTTTTTGCCTTTATAGCGTCAAATACCTGCAAGTCACTGAATAAACATCCCTGAGATGATCCTGTATCTCTCCCCTGCAGCTAAGAAAGCAGATTGCACCATTTCCATGTCTGATTCAGACTTGTTGGCCTTGATGACGGGGAAGATAAACCCACAGAGTGTGAGTATTCTTGTTTGCACAAAGTATTGATAATTAATTGTGATTTAGAGAAGTATGTCATTTACCATTGTCTTCTCAAGTCAAAAGTGTGTGGGAGGATTTAAATTACACTAGCTTACCCTGTGGAAGGACAATAATGTAAAAAAATGATAAATATGGCACTTACCGTCTTACTCAGACAGCTGAAGCCTCATTTTAGCTTCAGTTGAACTTTAGAATATATTTGTTAGGGTTGCTTCTTAACCGCCCGCGATTCAAGTCATCAGTCAAGCTGAATCTCATCTCAATTTTTTTAGCTGCTTTATTGTACATAGAGCAACACAGGAACTGCATGGCAGCCTATGCACTTCAACAAACCCAGTCTTGTTTCAAAAACTCCTAACGGTGATGGAAACAGAGGGCAGAGTGACGCAGGGCAGTACAACTCGATTTTGTCCCCCATCTCTTACATTGAAATCGTGTTAGTAAAGGACAGGCAGGACAATGACAGCGACCAAAAATATTTTCAACCTTTGTATGGGCATTTGAGTGTTGTTTTAAGATTACACATTAAACAATGTGAACCTATCCTTTAACAAAGATACTGCAAGAGGGAGAAAAAGAAGGATCCATTGGACAACCAGCGTAATACTTGTACATTTGAGGCCTCATTTATTACACATTTTCGTGATTAATCACTAAAAAGTATTTATTCAGAAAGAGAGGAAGAAGCAAAAAGTTCTACACAGACTTGAAAACAGTTTAGATAGTGAAACCATATTCATTTTACTGCATATAAGTCCTGGGCCTTTACTAACACACTTGATGTTGTACTGTTATGTGTCATTAGTATGGCATTAGTGTAGGGACTGATTCAGTTGTGTAGTGGTGTGTGGCATGTTCTCCTGGCTGTGTCCTTCAGTTTATACCCCCCCCCCCCGCTTGTGTGTCCTGTCCAAAGGTTTTCCTAAAAAGTGGAGCTGATTTGTTTGCCAGTTGGATGTGGTACTAACAGATAGATTTTGTTAGCATCTGGGCAAAACTAACAGGAAACTCTGTGTTGCTGATTGTGCCAGTTTACCGCCCTCAGACTAGAGGCCATAAAGTCCTTACTGTGTGGAGTGAAAACATAATACCCAAACAGGAGAGAGACATGACAATTAAATGATGGAGATCTATTTAACGCCTGACTTCGAGCTCCATTGTTGTCCAAAAACTATTAAACGGCCATAAGACCTCTTGAGTCCTCATACAAACAAACTCTAAACACTCTCGACTTGAAAAGACATTGCATTTTCATCACTGTAGGGTACTGGAGAAACCCAGTTAACTGAGCTTCGAGAATTTCAGATTATCTTCAAATTTGTGCCCAGTTTATAAAATGTTAAAGGTTACGTGACTTTGTGTACACTGGCTTAGTCGATTCTATTCGATCCTCAAGAATATCCTCCATACCAGACTGATCATACCATTTTGCTGCACTACATTTGGGCAATCAGCTTTCTCTGTGAAAGCCACAAATCAGTTGAACATGCTGCCTGATGATGTGAGGGGTTGCAGCTCTATCAGCACTTTCAAAACCAACTTTAAAAGTCTGTTGAAGCTGCTCAGCTCTGTACTGGCTGACCTTGAATCTTATCTTGTGGTCTTTAGGACCGGCTTTTATCTGACATGCATACACACATACTTTGTCTTGTGTGTTCTTTTTTGTATATCTTTATCTTACAGTATGTCTTTACCTTGTACTGTTATTTCTCTTTCTTTGTTTTGACCTGCCAAGGGACTATAGATGAAAATTAGTTTAAAGCTATAATCTGGTACGGTGCATGAAATGGCAAATGACATTTATGTTTTAAATGGCACATGGTCCCTTTTTAAATAAAATAAATATATACTTACAAAGACACAAAATGTGTATTAATCCACAGCCGAAAAAAGTTCCAAACAAATGCACCATTTCCTCCTGTCTGAGTAACTTTGGAGTTGCCCAGCTGTTTTAGGAGATTAGTCTGCCTATTTGAAAAATGCAACAGTTTTTAAAGATGTTGGTCTTCAGCAGGAACCTATGGGTTTGGTGCTGAGAGCCACAAACAGGTTAGCAAAGTAATAAAGTATTGAGAGACAGACTGATGCCTTGTATTTCTTTGGTATTTTCAGGGGATTTGTTGACGGTAAGAAAAATATTTAAAAAATAACGCTCACACTTTCTTTCGAGATATACACAGTGAGGGACGATATAATGATTTTAATGGGAGTGATCAGCCTCAAATTTGATTTAGTTCTGACTGTGGTGATGCCAAAACAGGTCACTATTTCTCTTTTTTGCAGTATTTGCACATATCTTTTCATTTCAGTGATCTTTCCTAAAAACTTTTACTGTCTTTAAACTCTCCATCTTGTTTGTACTGCTGCGTGCAGAAATGTTTTCTAACTCTTGAGTTATTATGGGTAAAAGTAGCAAATCAGGAGGCCCACCAAGGTCATTTGTACTGGAAGAGTGATGACACACCTCTCTGCCATCAGTCCATGGCCATTTCCAGTGATTACATGTATCAGGAGTCCCCAGAAAAGCCGTCACTGCATTGTGATTGTGTCAGGGAGAATAGCTGTGCATGCTCCAAGGACAAAGTCAAGAGTTTTTCCGTTGCTTTATCCCCCATCATCTTAAAATTTGGACATGTTGACCTTTTTTATGATGTTTTTAATACAAAGGCAAAATTGATCATTTCAGTTCCATTTTCTGTCATGAATTCAAATGTGAAGGCTTTTATTTTCCTCCTTAGAACTGAGTTCATATTCTAAACATTTCTGCTCACTGAGAGTGGTCAGATTATTACCTCATGATCTAATTTACCTTTTAATTTCTTCTTTTCTTCTTTTCTTTTGCATTGATGTCTCTAACTCTACCCCGCTCTGTGTCTGTGTGCCACGCACTTTCCTGGCATTTCATAAGCCGTTGTTGCCATTGCCCCACTTTCCCCCGGGTTGAGTTAATCTCTCATGGTAACTCTTAAAACCAGCAGCATGTAGTTCCCTCCAAACACAGGCCAAGTCCGTACTTCTGATTCAGAACTGTCTGGATGACGTGTTTTTTTTTTCACCCCCTCTGATTCACAGGCGTTTTTCCAGGGCAAGCTGAAGATCACAGGGAACATGGGACTGGCAATGAAGCTTCAAAGCCTGCAGCTGCATCCGGGCAAAGCCAAGCTGTAGATGAGCCACCGGAGCTAATGTAGCTGCACAACACCTCTGAACACTGAATAGAGTTAACCCCGAAGAATTCTGGTTTCAGATAAATGTAAAAGGTCTGTAAACTGGACTGAACCACTTTTCCTACTAGCGACCTCACTGACTGACCAGGGGATTAGTCAGCAGCCCTGCCAGACTAACTGGAGAATAAGAATAGATGGACAGATAATTAAATCTCTAATCAAGACCCTCTCATAATAATACTGGCAGTGCACTGGAGTAGAGACAGGTGCTCCCTACTAATTCAGTTTATGTCCAGATTTCAATAACTTCCCAAAGCCTGTGGCTAATGAAACCTGTCTTTGAGTGTATTGTGTTTGGAAATGTTTTGAGCAGAGCAGATTGATGTAATTTTCCACAATCATGGACAAAACAGTCTAAGTGCCTCCTCGTCATGCAGTTTGCTCTAAAGTTTTTAGCCAACAACATAGATATTTTTTTTCACTGTGGCCTCCCAACGTTTTAACGGAGGGGGTTGTCATTTTCTGAAATGCTATCATTACTGTATGTAGAAAGATTTCTACTGAATAAATTTGACTTTGCTGCAACGTCCATTGGGTGGTCTTGACGTGGGTCTGTTTTTCTTAAGCAGTAATTGTGTTTAGCACACACCCTTAACTAATGCCTATGTTTCTAATCATTTTGTAGATATAAACGAAAGAGCCAGAACAGTTTGTCTGTGAAATGGCACATAATAATTACAACATTCTGGCTCTGTTTTTTAAAATGAAGCCTTTTTGTTCTTTTATGATCAAATGTTAATGGTGAGTTTAAGGATTTTAAAATGGAAATTTTGGCCAGATGTCCTAACATAAGCTTCAGTGTTTATTCAGTGTGAAGGGTAGACTTTAAACTCACACAATCACGCTCTTCCTGGCTCCACAAGATATTAACACGCGCAAAAGAATCCATTTTTTCCTGTTTCAGGTTATATTAGTGGGACCTTCCACAATAACGGCCCTCTGTTCAAATGCGACATTACTTGGATGTCACTGTCAAGTTTGGCTGGGCCTGCGTATGTTCCCCTGTTGGAGGACCTTGCACTTTTTCCAACAGTGCAGCGACCTGGTTCCAGACTGCCACGCTGTAGTTTTTCCTTTGTAAACGGAGGAGCATGGCTAAAAGACAAATCTGTTAACTAGCTCTGACCCAGATTCCACTGCAGCTTTGGCTGGGCTCTTGTGGTTTTCTCTTACTCTGTAGTAGCAGGGGCGTTATTTCATTAGTCACTAATGACTGTTTTTATGTATGTTAGATATTTCACAGGTTTAACATCTTATGTTACCTTCACATTTGATTAGAAATTTGCATCATACCTTAATTCAAAACATGCTTAACAGGTAATGTCACAAATGATGTAATCCCAATCTGAAATGCATACAAGATGAATTCAAAAAAGAAATTGTCAAATTACAGATGTTTTTTCTCGATCATCATCCACTTTGCCACCCAGAATGAGTACTTTAAATTTTATTTTTCAAATTGTTTAAAGTTCACTTGGTCATGGAGAGTACTACTCTCAGTTTTATAATGTGTGTTTTGCGGCTCTGGAGGAGTTTCAAGTCTGGGAAGATAACCCTGATGATGTCGCAGTGATGTCATCAGGGTTCTCTTGGCTCAGGCTTAGAGACGACAAATTATAACTAAACAGCCTGTAGTGCAAACTGGGAATTTTAAAGACATGGCTGGAAGGGAAGGGAAGGGAAGGTAAGGATCAACTCAGTTACATTATGGGAAATGTAGGATCCAGTGGTGTTGAAGCTTGACCCATACAAGGGACTAAAAGTCGGGATGTATCAGTCACAACTGCATCAATTTTGACCATTATCTTTTTAAATGTCCGAATGTTGTGGGAGTGCAACGCTAAATCACGGCCCCTTTAAGATGGAAAGTGGTGTTTAATGTGTTGTGACACAATGGATTAAGGCCTTACATGATCTTCCATGTCTCTACTGGCTCTGTTGTCACCACGATTTTGACCCGAATAAAATGTTTGCCACTTTCTATGAGTCCTGTAACATAGCAGTGATTCAGCTTGTGTGCAGGTCATTACCGTTCTGGGGAGTGATTAGCTGATGTGGGATGTGCTGTGTTGTATGTTTCCAAAAGCCTGGTGGTTTGTTTGGAGGGAAGACCACCAAATAAACATCTCTCTATCGATGCAACAAAGCAGGAAAAAATAACAGGATCTCCCAGTTTACAGTACATTACACAATGTACAATGTAAATGCCACACAATATAATAAGTCACACTTGTGGGATTAGCAAGCTTGGTTTAACAGCGATGACTACAAGATCAGCAGCTGAGGAGCTTTATTGGACACTGTTTACATTACAAACACAGCCCGGGTGGGACTTGAAGCCTGGTTTCAGGGTCCGCCTCTAAATGAGGCAAGAGAACTTCTGCTAACAGAGAAGGACTCGGGGGGAAAAAATAGTTTATTCAAGTAAAAGATGAGAAGTATTAGTTTATAAAAATACAGACAGCTGTGTGCAAGGAGAGTAGTCAACATCCCAGCTGTAACTGATAGATCATAAACAAAACATTTTCATGCTGGGACTGTTTGACTACGTGTCCATGCTTTATCACAGCAGGGGCAGCGGTGTAGGTATTTTCTCTTAAAAAACAAAGATCAGAGGCCACACGATTCCCCACTGATCTTTATAATAGCTCACATGATCTTTGCCGTTCTTTGCAGTGTCCTGGAGAATGACAGGAAACAGAAGAATCTGCAACCTGTTCAAAAACTGCTGTAAGTTGAATTTGTTGGAATGGCCACTGCTTTGAGAAAGCTGTCTGAACATGTTCCACTGAAACAGTGGAAACTTATCAAAAACTTGTAGCAGTGACCAGAGACCCTCTGGGGGGAAAACAGCCTGCCAAAAAAACAAAGGATGAGTAATAACGAGAACATGGATCGGAGTGCGTTTTCTCCCATCTCAGGAGGGGAATCGAGGCAGCAAACCGAGGTCTGTCTTGCTCTCGGCCCGAAAACAGCAGCTCAGCAGGCATGTGACTAGTAAGTGAGACTCCCAAAACCCCACCAGACTCACTAACCACGAGGGACCCAATATCTTCCACCCCAGTCCAAGCATACGTCACTGTCTTCATTCTTGTCTGCTCTCCGTGGCTGCAGTTCCAGCACAAATAGCTTCAAGAGGGAGATTTATGGTGTAGAAAAAAATACTAGAGGCCACTTGTAGAAGTTAAGTAAGTCCAGGTGCACTTGATAAAAACATTTATTTAGTTTTAAGTTTTAGAAACCTAGACAGATAACTGTAGGAATCGCTGGTGAAGGAGCAGATTGTGTAGATGTCCCAGAAGTGACCTAAGTGAACCACTCACTTTGTAATTGTTAGATTAAAGGCAACTTTCACATCCCTGCCACTAATGGAGACAAACATATAGAGGTTTTTAAAACAGTGAACACTTTCAGCATTTTTATCATGATTAGTAACAGATTGAGTAACCTTTCCTAAAAATTATAAATACTGACAATTTCAGAGAAACTGCTGTTTCTCTGAAATTGTCAGAAATGATTACAGGAAATTTTTGTGGGAAAATAAGGAACATATGAAACAAAGTGTTACCATTTTTTGACATAAATTCAAAATTGGCTATTAATGTTTACAGAAAATGCATGGGGGTACATTTAAGCTGCTTTTAAAACCTAGGACAGAATAAGGTAAAATGGCTGTGTAAACTGTGTGCAAATACAACAGTTATAATTGTTATGTTTATTTAACCATAGAACCTACAATATTTACTTGTTGGGTTTTTCTGTCTCCATTAATTGAGAATAAATATTATATAGGCTATATATGGCTAGCTAAATCTTTTTTTATTTACAGATAACAACTAGAATCAATCAGCAAGTAGTTTAATAGTTTAGTAGTTTAGTTTTAGCTTTAGCCAAGGCTAGCACTGGTTCACTTGATTTAACACTCTTGCTTTAACCATAGACTGTCACATTGGTTGTTTACTTGATTATTAAGTATTTGACTGCAAATTTTTCATTCAGTTTTGATATGAAATTAAAGGAATAGTTGGATACCAGTCTCATCTCTGTGAGATGAGGTTGGTTGCCAGGCAATCAGCTTCCGGCCAAAACACAGCAGCACATCAGCCCCTGTAAAGCCACAACTTGCTGTTATTCGGTCTTGGTACAGATTGAATAAACAGCGAGAGTGAGAGGTGCTGCTGGGAACGTCAGGCTGGATTTGGTTCACGTTGGACGACGCCAGGCTCGCTGTTTCCCAGCTGTCTCCAGTCTTAATGCTGAGCTAAGCTAATTGTCTCCCGACAGACATAAAAGTGGTATTGATCCTCTTAACTCTTGGCAAAAAAAGCGATTAAGCGCAATTCTCAAAATGCCAAACTGCAGTATGTTAAACTTTCAACATTTTTATTGCACAATACATGAAAAAGTGAGATTAACTCAATTTCGACCATGTATTTGATTTGGCTTTGTGTGAATGAAGTGTGGTAATGGAAATGAGAGGTTTTAATGGTTGCTCACACAGATTGTGGAAATTGTTTTTAAAAGAAGGCAAGCAGAAGGTAAGAAATTAAGTGTGGAAGAAAAAGACCCAGACAAAAACTAATTTATTTCATGTACCAATAGTGATGAATCATCACCAAAGTCATGCGCATGAAGTTCAGGGAACTGTGCTAACGCGTCGTAATGGTAGCAGATGTTCACACACTGTGTCTAATGGGAGGTGGGTTTATTGAAAAAGGCCTAATCCAGAAACACGTGGGACATTAGATCACATCCTGTTGCCCCTTTTTGGCAGGCTACTCTATTTATTACTTGGATGTTTAGGACAACTCATCTGTCTCTTCCCCAAATGAAAGTTATCTCATAACATTAACAAACAGAGGCACAGATTTTTCTTTTCAGCTTGATAACATCTTACAACAATAATCTCCTGCGCGGATCAGTGGTTTAAGATTCAGTTTAAGCAACACTGGAGAACAAGACTATGTTTTTAGCAGTCTTATCTTAAATACACCCACCATATCTATTTGAAGTGATCATGCCTCTAATCTTAAGTCTATGATTAGAATCTCACAGGTGGGATTCAAAGGTTTTTGTTGGACCCAGAAGAAAATTTAACAAACTTCACCGAAACAAGTTAACACAGCACAAACTTATGACATTAAAACCTGACCTGCTACGTTGAGGAAAAAAACAAATCCATTCTTGGGAAAAAATATGAGAAAAAAGGAAAGAATTTGTGTTTTTGGCTCCCATTCAGGTGAGAGCTGTCTCTCCTACTCACTCCCTTCCTTTTCACTCTCGCCTGTTCCCCTTCCTTTCTTTCTCTTAACTTTCCCTCTCCCACTCCCACTCTCCCTCACATCTGGAGGGTATCTGGTGTGGCTGTGTGACTCCTCGCCTGCTATGGGACAGCCTGCGTTTGGACTGGACGTCAGACTTCAGTGCGTTTCAGCAAACGTCGGTCGGAAGGGGTAAAGTAGCAGACCGGAACGTTGCTTTTTGCAGACTTTACTGCTGCATGTTTTATGAGTGGCTGTTATGTTAAGATTGTCTGAGTGTAAAAAGTGTCAGCGCCATTCATCCATACATGACAATCCTGGCATGTGCATGTCAGACGGTCCGGACTACTTAACAGTGCGGTAAAGGCCACTTCACAACCTCTGCTCATCTGAGAAAGAGCAGAACAGCATGAAAACATCTCTGGTAATAAAGTGTATTCTCATTTCAAGCCTCTAAATTACAGGGTAACATGAGAGTGCTGTTGACTTTGTGAAGGCTTTAAACTTCTCTCTGACCCCTGGATGGTATGATGTTTTTGTTCTAGCCTGGGTCGACACTGTACAATAAGTGCAGGAAAGTGTACAGGCTTTTTATTTTTCATTTGCTGTTGGTGTATGCATGCTGCTGTGTGGAACTTCTGGGTGTGTGTTCTTGTGTGTGTGTGTATTTGCCGCACTCTACCTCTGATGGATGGCTTTCAGAGGTTTGCCTTTAGAGCTACCTCGAGTGGAATATTTCTAACAAACATTGGTGGAGATGATTAAAAGGCTTTTTCTTGGCTTTACCAAAACACTGCTGTTCTTGTGTTTTTCTGACAGTTGCAAAAGGCATATTATTCTGTTAATCTATACCTGAAGATTTGCCTTTCTTAAAATTACTGATTTTTATGAATGCTTGTGTGTGAAATGGTTGAAAAGCAAAGAGAGCAGGCTGTCATTAGTGATGTTTATGTTCTTTTTCTCAAATTGGCCCTTGCAGTTGGTGAGTGACTGAAGCTTCAGACACAGCAGAGAGAGGCGACAGAGAGCTGGCTGTCCTTTGTTGTTGGCCTGGTGCGTAAACAATGCAAACCCTCATTCATTTCAATGCATCTTTAGATGCAATAATACAATTTCTTTTTCTATACACCAGTTAGAAATGGCCATACAGGGATAGACCAGGGTTGGTAGATTGATAAGATTTGAATTGAAATGATGCTGTACATAATTATAATGCACATACAATTTTAGAAAACAGATACATGTTTTCTTTTGTTGCTTCCTTTAAAGGGGTACTCCAGTGATTTAGTATTGCATTTCCATAAAGTTTGGGCACTCAAGAGAGAAAGAGGTAAAATTGAGGCAGCAAAGGCAAAATATCCCCCTGTTTGTAACGCAGGCTTACTGTTATTTGTAATTTAAAACATTCATTTAATCTGTGTAATTTACTCCTACAAAGCCCCAGGGCGGCATATAATAGTTAAATACTGATGTGGAAAAGTGTGTGAGCAAATAGATACCCACTCAGAGCTATGCATGAATCAGACAGTGCAAGTGCTGCTTGATTGTTAAGGAATAATGTATATGTGATTAAGTACAGGCTATTGTCAATATTTAACCATATACAGCTTTTTACATTGAAGCAGGATTTGTTTTCTCATCCTCTAGTGTGTAGTTTAGGCTTAGTCAGCCTCCCACCCAAACACTTGCCTGTCATCAATGTGAGCCGTTTCCTCCGGAACAGTTTCCTGTATAAGGCTGACCACTGCTGTGCTTAGAGCCTAATGTCCAGCTCTGTTTAAGAAAATGCCTTTCTGCTGTTCACAAAATGTCCTTAGGTGTGAACTGAATTGAGTTTTAAAACGTCAACCGTGAGCTGAGAGGAGAAATTGCTGCAAGGAAAGCAGGGAGTGTGTGTTCACCCACGGCTGTTGCAGAGCTTCAGCTACACAAATATGGTTGACTTGCTGACCTGGGTTTGACCATTGATGAATCTCTGAATCTCTTAAACCTCGACAGAAAGAACTTGCTTCCTTTTACAAGTTTATATCGGTCTTGGTATCACCTTTTCTCCAGACATATTGGGGCTGTTGCTGTTTCACTTAGCATCAGACTGATTTAGCTGCGCTTTAGCTAAACTGAACTTGCAGTGGATTAAAATGCAGATGTGTTCTAAATTGGACCTGACTGCTGCATCAAAAAAGAAGGTATGATAAAGTTTAACACAAATATAAAACATTTTGCCCCTACAATAATACTTCTGTCCCTGTACTACTGCAATATAAAAAGTCAGTTCTGCTGCTTGTCTTTTGTTTCTAAAATTTGCAGGTAGTAAGGACCAGACTGATTTGTGCAAATGTGATTGACAGGCAGTAGGAGCTGTAGAGCAGTGCAAACTGATGATTGACATGATCCCACAAACTTCATTTAAAAGCCCATCAGTGGTGCATGGTCCATTTCACTAAACCAACATAATAATTACATTTACCGAATCAAAAAAAATATAAAAATATAAAAACCACCTACTTCTGCTTCACTGGCCAAAGTAGCAGAGTGCAGCCCTGCTTCCAAGAACAAAATTCTCTGTGACCTTATGTTTTTAACTTGACTGTCCATGTGTTTGTGCAACAGTAGAGCTCAGCAGTGGACATGGCCTTTCCAAAGCATTCCATCCTGCAGGCCCTGAGTGTGCTGCTCTTGGCCTGGGTGTTGGTGCATTGCCAGGCCCCTCTCGAACCAGAGGAAGAGGAGGAGGAAGAAACCAACATTGCAACAGTGGTGACGAAATCCGAGCCGATCAAATGTCCGCTTGAGTGCAGCTGTACGACAGAGGGGGCAGTGGACTGCGCTGGGGTCGACCTTACAGAGTTCCCCGCCGAGCTGTCTGACAAAACCCGCCAGCTCTCTCTACAGGTCTTTCACACAACTGCACTGACAAATACACATAAACAGTAATACACGTCCGTATTTGTAATTCTACCCAGAAATACATGAGTAACCAGTGCAAGTCTCACGTCTGCCATTGTATTTACTGTCTGTGTTTTGTCCCCTGATGCCAGAACAACAAAATCGAGGAGATAACAGTGGAGCACATTTCCCATTTGCATCAGCTGGAGACTCTCAACCTTCAGAACAACTGGCTTACCACAGATGGTAAACACTGTAAAACTATCTAAACACTTTGCAGGAATCTGGTGTACAGCGTGGGAGCAGATTACAGACATGTCTACAGCCTTTAACTGTCAATTTGGTGTCATTTTAGTTTGATTAATAGTTAGTTTGCCTCTGGGATGTTTTTTTTTAAAGGCGAGCTGTTTGGCTTATGTCAGTATTGATACACCCAACAGTGGAAGAGCAAATGTAGTTTGTTTGCTTCCTGTCAACTATTGCCCAACTTATGTGTTCCTATAACACCAGGTTTTGCACCCAGCTAATAGTCACATCCAGGAAATTGAGGGCAATTGACAGTGACATTAGAATAATTTTCTGCCCACTGTTCTTTCTTGAATTCTTTTGTCCTTAAAGAAAATTTTAAAATGTCATTCACAACAGATTTTAATTAAATGTGAAATGGCAAAAGAGATGTCAAACCTCTTGCTAAAAATTGTTTGCCCTATACTGGCTAAGCCTTTGTTGTTTCTGCTAGAGGTGTAGCTGAATGATATTGGTCATATTGTTAATCTGGCTAACTGCTGCCAAGATGAAAAGATAGCTTGGTGGATTTTTTACTGTTAATTTATTCAAATATTACCTCAAAGTCCAGAGCAGGTGGCTGAGTCCACTTCTTGCATCCTCTGCACCCCCAGAAGAATAGATTTTCAGTACATGTACGAATCATCAAGCTGAACTGAGTATACTTGAATCATCAGTGGTATTATACAGTATTTAATGACTCTATAATTTAAATTAATTAATTTGCCAATCAGTATGTTTTTCCTTTTATAGGCCTTGAAGATGAAGGTTTTGAGATGCTTGAACAGCTGGCTTATTTATACTTGGCAAATAACAAGGTGAGTCATACACCAGACTTGTTGTTGAAGGTTCTCAATGCTGACCTCAAACCTGTTTATGTGATACAATGGCAAGTTTATCTTTTTTATGTCCATCTCATGATCATTTTTACTCATGATCATTTTTACTCTATTCTATTCTCTTCCGATACTTTGACATAGTGCCAGCTGGCAGAGAGGGGTGGCAGTCTCCTCTCATACACTCTTGCTAGCTTATGCTTGTAATCACTTCCAGTATGGCTGTGCCAGCTGGTCAGAGCTAAAATGTTACTGACCCTTTTGGACAGAGATCGAGAGAGAAAGGATGGACAGATTTGTTTGTGCCTTCACAGGGATGAATAGGCAAACAGGATACAGGAAGAATAGGGGATTTTTAAGTGCTCACTAAGCCTCAAAGACACCCATGCTGCTTTAATCCATAAAACATGTTATAAAGGAGAGAGCTCTAAATGAACATTTAATCTCACCAGTGCTTCTCGGATTTCTATATTCTCTGCTATTTTGTACAATGTAGCACTCGTTCTGGTAGGAGTTACAAAAGTCAGGAAAACCTTGCTTTTATTAAAGCAAATTGAATTGTTCCCACTTCTTTGGAGAGGACGGATTGGCTGTATTTAAGCATGTATAAAGGATACATGCCTGTGTTATCTAACCTGTTATAACATGATATATATACTTAGTGAACTAACACTCTCTACACAAACAGATGTTAAATAATTACATGTAAAGTTTGGCATTTATGTTTTTATTAGATGTAGTTCTGTTTCTCTACACTCAGGACCCCGAGCAGCTCTGGCAGGCTGAGCACATCTGGTACCTTCACCGATCACTTACTGAAGTTAGCCGACTTCATATCTGATCTAAGCTAGTGTAGCACACTGTTGGCACTGTAGGGGAGCTGAAGAGTGGCAAATTATTAGATATAGTACCTTTAATAGGTATAATGGTTACCATGGCCATCATCTTATTTTCCCATATTAGGATGCTAACATTCTCTATTCGTTATTTAACACTAAACACAAAGTCAGCTAAGGATGTGAATGTCCTTAGTTTTGCAGGAATTTGGTCAAAATATTTTACAAATTGAAAGGTTTACCTGATGATGTCACTAGATGAAAAGTCAGGGCATCACCAAAGTTATTACAATTGATCCTTTGGGGAACATAAATGTCTGTGCCAGATTTCATGGAAATTCCAATAGTTGTCGATATATATTTCACTATGAACCAATAATGACAACCTGCTTGTGGTACTTGTTGAAAGGTCAGAGATCACCAAAGTCATTTGCATACTATACATCCTCTGGGAACCATGAATGTTTATACAAAATGTCACATCCACTTTGTACGCTCACCATCCATCCCTGCCTCCTCCCTAAAAGTTTTTGTGATGCTATAATAACGTCACTTTACTTCCAGCTTTGCCTAGAGAGACAAGACTATTTGCACACCAACTAGAGGCCGCTTGTCAGGATAACAAAAATAGCTTATTTCAATGCTATTATTTTCCTGGTGAAGTCTAAAAAAAAAAAATCACATCCTCCTTACATCAGTGGAATACATTTTTAGTAACAATGTCCTGTCTTGCTTCTTTTCTTATGTTTTTAGCTCACCTCAGCTCCAAAAGCCTTACCACCCTCTTTGGTTAGTGCTGATTTTGCTGCTAATCAGCTTACAAGGATCTACCCATATACGTTTGGCTATAAACCAAAACTGAGGTACGAATGTGTGTTTTGTGTAAATGTACCCCTTGTTGAATTATGTCCATTTACACATGGCAATGTCCCTTGATAATGGCTCCCAGGTCTGTGTATCTCCATAACAACAAGCTGACTGACGCAGGGCTTCCTGATCAAATGTTCAACGGTTCTGACAACCTGGAGATCATCACCATGTCAAGCAACTTCCTGCGGGTTGTCCCAAGGAACCTGCCCTCCAACCTGTACCGTCTTCATCTGAAGGTCCGGCACTAGTTGAGTTTGTATTTATAAGTTAGGTGGATGATTTACATCTTGTCTCTTTATATTCATGAATATGGTAATGATGATAATGTAAGGATTGCTCCTGTTGCTACAGAGTAACAAGCTGGAGAAAATCCCAGCGGGTGCCTTTGACAACTTGCCAAACCTCAGGGAGCTGTATCTCCAAAACAACCTCCTCAGCAATGAGGGCATGGACAACGAGACTTTCAGGTGGACAAAAGTTCTCACTCACAAACCCTAACAGGTTAATGTATTCTAACAGCTGTGTTGTAGCATCTTAGAAAGGACACATGCAGGATCAAAGAGCTGTTTTAATGACTTCCTCTCCTTCTCTCCTGGCAGCCAACTGAGCAGCCTGGAGTGTCTGGACTTGTCAAACAACAACCTGAGTGTCGTCCCCAAAGGTCTACCTCGCAATCTAGTGTTGCTACACCTGGAGAAGAACTCCATTCGCAGTATCCCTGGAGATGCTCTTACTTCTGTCCGAAATCTCGAATACCTGCTCCTCCATAATAATAAGCTCCGCTCACGTTCCATCCACCCGAATGCCTTCCAGGTACATTTCTTTTCCATTTCATATTCTTTTGGATCTTTCACAGCATAACGGAGTTGTGTAAAAACATGGACATTCAATTTTGTATTTTCAATTGTAAGAACAGACTGGAAGAGATGAGTATGCTAATCTGCTTTGCTGTGAGCTTCTGACTTAACTTATGCGTAACAATGGATTACCCTATGAATCATAATTTTACATTTTCACTAGGGCTTGAAGAAGCTGCACACTCTTCACATGTACAACAACTTGCTGGAGCGTTTTCCCAGGGGCTTGCCTCGACGTGCCAAGACCCTAATGATACTCCACAACTCTATTTCCGAAATTGGCCGCAACGACCTGGCCCTGCTGTACACCCTGACAGAGCTCAACCTCAGCTACAACAAGCTGACCAGTCCCAAGCTGCACCGCGAGGCTTTCAGGAAGCTGCGTGTGCTGGAAACCCTGGATCTGTCGGGGAACAGCCTCCACTCCATGCCCCTGGGTTTGCCTCGCAGCCTGCGGGTACTCGAAATCAAGAACAACCAGCTAAACTCCATACCGGACGGAGCGCTGACGGGCATGGAGAAGCTACAAAAGCTCATCCTGAGTGATAACCAACTGAAACTGAATTCAGTCTACCAGGGAGCATGGATGGAGCTCAGTGCGCTCACAGTGAGTGGCCTGGGGGAGGAAGAAACTGATCAGATAATAGCGCAAGAGGTTTTGTAGCCCTTGTCCACTGCAGGAACTTAATAAACTGTAAACTAGGCTTTTAAGAATCTTGTGAGGCTTTTGCTAGGGCTGGGCGATGAAACTGTTGCGATAATTTTCCTGGTGAACTCTTTCACAATAACAATGATACATTTATGAGATTGTTTTGCGTTACAGTTACTTTTGAGTCCATTTTCCTCTACCTGCAAAACCCCTAGACAAAGGAAAGTCAGAAGCTCAGAAATGTAACGCACTTTGCTACCGCCAATGATATGTGGTCTAGTCACATGTCCAAACCATATATGAGTCTCACATTACACTACGTTGACACCGAATGGAATCTTCAAAACAAAACGGCATATTTACCAGACAACCATGCCGCCGAGATAATTACCCAGGCGCTTGTGGAAGCACTTGCGACATGGAGACTCAGCGAGGACCGTCAGGCTAAAGGAAAACGCTGGTGTTATTTAATTTTTCCTTTAATGACATTATATTCATTTAGTAAGTGTCAACCAACCTGTTAATTGCCAGCATTCATCATCTGTATTGAAAGATGTTCTTGGGATTACAAAAGCCACAAAAGCCACAAAAATTATTTTCTGGATAGAATGGGAGCCAGTGGGACCCTGTATCTCAGGCATTGTGCAGGTGAATGGACAGTCATTTTAGATTACTAAAAATGATGAACATGAAATAACACATTTATCACCTATTTATTCTGATAATAAATAATTGTATGTATAAGCCATAATTAACCTTCTGGTTTCTCTAGGTTTCTGTCCTAAGGAGAATACTGAAATCAAATTAAACTAAATCAAGCATTATTATAACATTCATATTGTGATAATTATCAACATCAATCAATATAAAAAAGTATAGGTGGGAGAAGGCGAGAGCTTTTGTCAAGAATACGAGAGTACGAAGCCGTGGTTATTCCCTAGCAGCAGTACATACCAGTGCATACCTGGTAAATTCTGAACACTCTCTTATTTTAATTTAATTATTTATTTAATTTTAAAAAATGTTGCCACTAAGAGTGCATTAGATACCCAAAGTAGCTGGAGAAGAGTTGAAGGAAAAGCACAACCTGTGACAACTGCAACACTTTCAATTTGTTAGGTTCCTGCAGTGGAAAAGGGATGTTAGTTACACATATAAAGCATATTTCTGTGTAATTCTTTTCATTTTACAATAATTTATCACGTAGATCACTGAAAATGTTTAGTTATATTCATTGTTCATTATGCATCTTGTAACTTTAGACGCTAGACCTGTCTGGCAACCAGCTGTCACACATCCCCTCTGACCTGCCTGAGTCTCTGGAGTACCTTTACCTGCAAAGTAACCGCATCTCCAGTGTTCCTGCTTCAGCATTTGAAGGCACTCCAAACATCAAAGGCATCTTCCTTCGGTAAGGGACACACAAACCATTTCTTATCAACCAGGCGGTTGTAGTTATTAGATTCAGTCATGTTATTGGTCATTGGCAATACATGATTTTCTTTCCAAACATTCCATTCATCCTCCATGATTGTTTGCACAAGCTGTTTTACTTCAAAGTAGCGTAGGCCTTAAACTGACACTCTTCACCCTCCTTCAGGGCTTTGTGGAAATCTGGTGGGTGGCTTCTTACATAAGTTTTTTTCCATTTGGATTGATCTCCACTCAGGAAATGATTATGCAAGTGTGACCGAAGAATGGCTGTGAGGAAATTGTTGCTTTTGTTTAATACTGCTCTGCGAGTCTCCAACGGACAGCTGCAATCAAGTAGACGCACACCACAGTTCTTTTCCCCTTGTTCAAAACATATTTTAACAAAGTTGTCAGACTCAGCAAATTGTATTCAGAAACTTTAAAAGGAATAGTTTGACATTTTGGGAAAAGCATTTATTCGTCTGTATGGTACATCAGCAGCTGGTTAGCTTAGCTTAGCACAAAGGCTGAAAACAGGGCGAAACAGCCAGCCTGGCTCTGTCCAAGAGTAGCACAATCAGCCTACCAGCACCTCTAAAGCTCACTAATTAACACGTTATATCTCGTTTGTGTTATCCAAACAAAAACTGGCGTGTGAAAAAATGACTTTGTGATTTTATGGCAGTTGTGTGTAGGACTACTTCTCGGCCAGGCGCAGTGACTTCCTAAGCTAGCCTGCTGCTGGCGGTAGCTCCATAATTACCATACAGACATGAGCGTGGTAACAATCTTCTTGCCTTCCTCTTGCGAAGATGGTGTGTTTTCCAAAATGTCAAACCATTCATTTACAGTTTTGTAACACTGCGAATGAGTACAAACATGATATTACAGATGTTGAAATGTTAGTTTTAAACTTTCAAACCTCACTTTTAACTTTTAACAACACAGTTTTAAACTGTCAAAACATACTTTCAGTCTTACAAATGATAGTCTCAGTGTTATATGAAAGAGGTTTTACCTCATAAACGTGAATCTTGTGATCAACTTTCATAAGAATATCCCTTGTGTCCTGGTCTGTTACTAATCAACTAAATTTACTTTGTGTTGGAGAGTCCAGCCGAGCTTCATTTTGCAGAGTACTGCAGTGTGGTATCTAATCACTCCATCTCCTCTAACTTGTGTGCGTTCAGCAAATTTTCCACTTTGGTTTATTCCACATAGTGCAGGCTTATACCCACAAGCACTGCAGCTGAAAGTGGTGGTCAGACAGCAGAGCAAAGAGGTTTTGGACGAGTGCTTTCAAGGCTTTTGTTCTGTTCCGTTTTCAGTTTGACCTCAACCTAGTTGCTTTATGTCTTATGTTTACGGGCCTTGACCCTTTCCAGGCTGTTGTGCTCTTCATGTTGTTCATATCAGCTGTGGCCTCTTTTTTTTTTTTCACCAAAGTTCTCCTACAGATGGGAGCATTAGGCCTGAGCCAATTTAGAGCCGCTGGAATGCTTGCATCAGTGGGGGAAGTGCAGAGAGGATTTTCGTGTAGTAATAATTGCATGTGTATTGCATGTTGCCTGATTGTGTAAAGTTCATGGGCAACAATTTCAAACAGTTTCACTGATAGGCAGTATATTCATTTGATTGCAGGTATTTCAGAGGTGCTTTGATGTAAAGTGAGTAAAACACCCGTGACAGCGTTTGAAAGATTAGAGTGGGTGGGGTTCGGTGTGGCATACGTGCCTAACAAATGGGCCTGACTATAATGATCCCAGAGTGGAGAGAAGCTGTCAGATGCCTGATCCTCCTGACAGATGTGATTTGTAAATGTCACCTGCTGTCTGTCAGACAATCTCCTCTGCAAGTTAGGATTTTTGCTTTATCGCCCGTGAAAACCCAGTCATCAAAAGCCGATCAACTTGTCAAGTGAGAAAAAACACCTCTCCAACTCGCCTCTCTTCTTTTTCATTTTAAGGTTTAACCGCCTGTCTGTGGACGCTGTGGATGAGAGCTCTCTCGCACACCTGTCCAACTTGCAAGTGCTGGATATCGGCACAGGAAACACCGACCTGCCCTTTAAAACAGAGATGGATGGTGACAAGATGATGGAGGAGGAGCAGGGAACATAAGACACACTCATTAAACTGACATTGGACTGCAGTGTGTCAAGGACAGAAAAAGCTTTTTAATGGGAATGAAGCTGTGAATGTCATTTCCCAAGTCCATTATTATATTGTGCTGAATAGCAGAGTTACATATTTCTGGTGCAGGATACCGGATTACATTAATTTCCATTTTTTGGGCTGGTTAGTATTACATATCTTTATATCTGAACTAATATTTGTTTTTGACTGTTTACATGCAACTTCTATCATTTAAGCTTTATTCTAAAAAATGCACAAATTCTCAAACGTCAGTGTAAATTTTCTCATGTAAATGTTTCCAATCCAATACCAAGAATTCGAGCAGAGTGAAAAAAGACGGATGTTCATAATGCGTGAGTCTTCCTCTGCTTTGTGTTATTTTGTTAATGACTGCCTTGTATCCCTGGCTTAGAAAAGGGATTTTACTTGAAATACTGTGAAACAATTTGTGTTTTTAACTCCAATTAGGGCTGCAATTCAATTTCATTATCAATTTTTAAAATGATGACAAAGGATCATCACAAACCTGAAGGGATTTTTCAAATAGCTTATTTGGCAGATTACAGTCCAAAAGTCTCAAGCTGTCAATTTATAATGATATAGAAAAGAAAAAATAACAATCGTTAAAATAGTCATTATATTATATATAATATTACATAGCATTTATGTCACGCATTCTTTAGCCATCACTTTATGTGCATTCTGTCATCGTGTAACAACGCACATTAGCAGTTTTCATTGGTACTGGCGGAGTCTGCTTTGGGTGGATTACAAATCAAGTATCAACGCACAAGGGATTTACAAAAAAATGATGCATAAACGTACTGGACGCGATGCACATATTTCACCTAATGCAGAACACAACATTTGATCATGTGTAACCCCATGACAGAAAGTGTCCACTCAGAGCATGTTCGCTGCCCCCAGTGGTCAACACATGTCATTCTGAATGTAACTCTTGGCCTTGTGTTATTAAATCAAGCTTGCTGTTACCATCAGTTATAGCTATCCGGGACTGAAATTTTAACGATTGTAACTAAAGCCGGTAAATGCACAGTAGGATTACTCAATCCATTATTTAAATAATCAAAATGTTCTTATATTGGTTATCTTTAGAACAGCTAGTCGAATTGAGAGTGCTGTTTCAGTGCTACTCTGAAATCATTCAGGTGTTGAAAAAGTGACAGATACACAGCCAGTGAGGTTTTGTTAAGACAGCAGTACTCTTAGAAAGCAGTAATTTCTCTTCAATGTGGATGATTGTGGGTATCATAATAATTTTTATGTTATTCTTTTGCCATGTGCTTGTGAATGAAATATTCCAAACATAAAAGCAATTTCAAGATATCTAAAGCTTCAATCCATACTGCTGCTACTTTTAGTAGTTTTTAGTTTTTTTTTTTTAAAGATAGCAAATATTTTTCTATGACATTTAAAATACTCATCCTTTTACACTCACTATATTGCTATGAATACAGTTTAACTTTCACATACAGCAGTGTAGTATTGTCACATATACAGTCATTGAACACAGCAATAAATTATTTGAAAAGGCTGAAGAAGACTGTGCGTTTCCTAACATTCACCAGAACATCTGATCAGTGTTTCAGCAGATCCCCTTCCCCCACACACAGGGCAGTGGCACTGCTCATTTCTCATTTGTTTCCGATATGCAGCTAGGAAATATAAGCCAGATACTGTAGAAAGAAAAAAACACATCTCTGAATACAATCTGTTATCTTCCCATGAGAAAACTCTAGGCAGCCTGTTGCACATCAGAATGCTTTTTCAGAAGCACTCTGAAGTTGTTGATAATTGACAAAATTGATTGAAACCTACTATTTGACCATTTGGAGCCTTTGTGTGACAAGAGGGAAATGTCCCATAAAGAAATTGCACATGTGCATATTCAGGTTTAAAGAATAGGTTCTGATTTCTTCAAGTCTATCTTAGTACAATACTATAATAATTGGTTCCCCCCCCCAGCTCCTATAATACATCCAAGACTGCGACATTACATCGCATTGTAGGTGATGACTCAGAATCATAAGAGAGATTCATAAGCCTAATCACATGAAACAGGAGTGAATGAACAAAGCAGGACGTCAGGGATGATGTCAGTGACCAATAACTGAACATATACATAGGCATATGACTATTGTATTAAGGCTGACCTGAAAAAAGCCAACCTAATCTTTAACGGAATGGCTTCAGTGCATAGTGGAGAAAAGTTCTGTCAACGATTACAGTGGAAAAGCTCCAAATGAAGCTTGTGTGTCATAGATGTAGAATGTTCCAATCTTGTTTGACATATTGCAAATAGAAGCAACCAATTAAACAAGGACCACTTTGTTTGTGTTGGATTACTAGTGGTTGTTTTTAGGCTGTTCAGGGAAGTTTCATTAAATCGAGTGCTCCTGTAAAATCAAATACTTGAAACCATAGAAATCTCTATTTTGCCCACATATTACAGTTATGACATGAGCTCGAAGGAAGGTAAAGTTTAAAATTTTCTTCCTCAGCCCCGTTTTCCCTGTCATCGCCGTCAGCCTAGCACCACCAGCTTTGTTAAGGCAAAAGTTAAACAATTAGGGCATTTCATCATTTAGCTCAAACCAGACACTTCTGCAGTCCTGTCTTGTCTCTTATATGACACAAACAACTGGTTGCTTGCAGTAGTATAAAATATTATACAATATAATAATAATACACTTGTCTGCACACAGAAAAAAAAAAACAATCATATAAAATGTAGATATCAAATAGAAGTTTCAGTTTACCCATGCAAATGCTCACACCTGTATTCAGAGTCTGGGAGTTTAGGTGCAAGCTTACACTGCAGGTCCACACCAGGGACGAGTTTCATGAATAAAATCACACCGCTGCTTTTGGTATCATAAATCCCACTGTCAGTGTGATGCTTGTCACTGCTATAATGACCTTAAACCAACAGTTTCCCCATTAAGAGGTTTTCCTCTTAGTTTTCAGGACATATCAGCTTATTACAGGGTCAAAAGTCATTGGTTTGTCACCACTGAGTTTGATGAAGGTGAGCCTGAAGTGTCCTTTGCACCGAGGTTCGGATCAGCACATCTACACAGACAACTCATCAAACTCCAGGAGGAGGCTATACGTTGGTCTCGAGGCCGTTCATGTCAACGGTGCAGTGTTCTTTGCTCTTCTTCAGGTGCCTTGGGGGAATCGGAGGCTTCTTCCTCTCCGACGGCGGCCGGACGCCCTCCTCCAGCTGAATCAGACGGGCCACGTCGGAAGGGATGAGCTCGTGCTTGAGCCCTGAAGAAGGGGGCCGGTAGTTGCCATTGTTGTTGTGGCAGTTCATCAGAGGCGGGGTGTTGATCGTCGGCTTGGTCTCGCAGATCAAAGGCACCTGTGGGCCAGCAGAGTCACAGGGAAGGAAGACGTGAAAGGGAAATGAAAGCATGTGAGGAAGGAAATAGACAGTTGAGAAGGCTGCAACGTGTTGAAAGGAGCTGGTTTGTGTGTAATTCTTTCACAATTGCGCAAATTTTATTACTTTCCTGCAGAGAAAATAACTCTTTTAGGACTAAGGCCAGAATTTAAGCTCACCCCATCTCCCTCTTTCATGAAGTCTTTCCTGCAGATGTGTGCCATGATGCCCGTGGCCAAAGCATCCCCCATTACATTCACCATGGTGCGGAATCTGTCTCTGTAGAAGGGGGAAGACATTTGAGAGAGAGAATATGAATGAGTTGGACCTGCAACATCCCTGCACATTTTGGCCAAACGAAGAGGAGATGAAGAAGACGGGGCTCATCTGTTTTTGCTCCGGTACGATTGGTTTGGCTCTGTTTGACAAAAGAGATGGAAGTGAACACACATGCTACTTACAGTGCCCAGTCTACTGCAATGATGAGAGTGATGTCATCGGTCGGCAACCCGACAGATGTTAGCACTATCACCATGGTGACCAGTCCGGCTTGCGGTATCCCTGCTGCACCAATGCTGGCGGCGGTGGCTGTGATACTGGAGGGAGAGAGGAAGTCAGTGCGGTTACGGAGAGAAACCTGTGGTCCGTTAATACACATAAACATTAAGAAGTGTAATGTTACAGCTAAAGAGAGATAATGACCGTTGGCCCTCAGCATGACGTCATGAGAGGCCAATGCACCTTGCACTACTTGTCTGTAATTGTCTGTAATTGTCTGTACTTGTTACACACCAATACACCACAGCAAATTCCTTGTATGTAAAGACCTACTAGGCAATAAACCGGATTCCGATTCCGACTATTTTCAGGTCCTTGTTTTTGTCACAAAAGGTTTATCTTTTAAGTAAATAATAATGCATTTTCACTGCTGCATTTTTCCACATTATGTCATCAGAATCATTTGAAAGGTATAATCATGAATACAATCTTACACATAGTGGCATTAACAGGAAATTCCTAATAATCTACATATTGCTCTTTTTTGGGGTTGTATGTCAGCTGCTAGGGATAATATAATATAATAATAATATAATCAACCCTCCTGTGGTATCTGTGTTCTCGCAGAGTCAGTCAATCTTTTATTAAGCTGCCCTACATTCCCAGTGGGCAACAGCAGACAGTGGGTGGCAATAACTGATTATGAAAATTGAGCACATGTGCTCTAAATTCAATTAATGATGTATCTTTTCTCAGTTAGTTTTTTGGGATGGATTGAAAACATGAGACCGGCCTCATGGGTCAGGCTGATATATTTTGCAAATAGAATACACTAATGATGTTTCCATAGCAACTGTCCGGATACATAGGGTTTAGAAGCATCTTCTCTGATGGTAAATGAGTGCCTAACAGTATGGGACTGTGTGGAGAGTCAGCTACATGTTGGTGTGCATCTGATATCTGGGATGATACCACCACCATCTCTCGCCATCATGCTGTGATGAGTGGTGGGATCATCTGTTGGGGTCAGAGGTCCAGCAGTATCGTGACTGGGATATGATGATTTATCAAGGCCACATGGCTCTTTTCAGAGAGGGATAAGCGGATAGTTTCAATCTGCAGTTGCTGTATGGAATTATACAAAAAAACATACACTGGCAAATACAGGGGAAGCTGACAACTGTTGGTTAAAATGATGAAGTCAAAGTGGTGAAATTTAAAGTCTTAATATCACGTACACCAACACTGATGCGGGTACATCTAAATATATCACTGTAGGAGTAAAGTATCTCAATGCAGCAGTAAAATTTGTTTCTTGAATGCACCAGGCATGTCAGATAACAGACATGCTCCAACAGTATTCATGCCAGCCACACACTGTGAGAGCCCATTGTAGATTCACCGTAGCAGCATGTTAAAATATGAACACGTTTTCCTTGAGTACATCTCCTTGGTGATACGATTCATTAATCGGTTTTCCAGAATTTCCTACATACTGGACATCTCCGCAATATTTTGGTAATTCAGAGAATGCTGAAACACAATGAGCCTGAGTGTTTGCTTTAGGCAAAAGGCAAAAAGCACAATGGAGCCTGTCTATGATTTGGAAAGACAACAAGTTTACATTATCTTGTATTGCTTGCAGAATCAAATGCTTCTGTCAGCTGATTATTTATTGCTAGCTGCCCCAAATACCCATGTGTTTTCTGTAACCTTTACTTTCACTCCCATTCTTCAGCACCAGCCGAGGAGGAGTTTCTTAGAATGCCATTTAAGGCTTATTATTGTATCAGTATGAAATACCTGCTTTTCCATACTCAAGAAATGAAAAAGAAGAAACAAAAGTGATTATTTCTAAATATATGAAAACCCAGATCCAAGACACCTAAACGACTCAGTATGCTGTGACTGAAGTGCTTGTCGGATGGTCAAACAGTGTCTGAAACCACACCTTTCCAAGGGCAGCATCAGTCAATTTTTGTAGTTTTCCAAAACTGACCCAGCAATTGGCCAAGACTGCTAAAGAAAGGAAGTAGGCAGGATTTATACTTCTCTCTCAAGCACTCTCAAACATTTATTCCTTAACATGTGTTTGTACACTTTGTATGAACTAGTTAGTTTGAAGCATACTGACCCCTTAAGTCAAAAATCAGAAAAAAACACAAAAAAGTGAATTATATTAAACCAGAGCCATACCGTATATATGGCATGTATGTACTTCTGCTATTCAGTGTAAAAGATTTATTGTTGTTGATATCATTGCTTTAAAATCCCAATGATATCTTTACCATGGTAATGAGCTTAGAAGCGCAGATGGCATGCAGTGCGGCCCACTGACCTGATGGTGATGATCTGGCCAAAGTCCAGCTCATAATTATTAACTTGTGCAATGAATATTGCAGCCACGGCCTCATAGAGAGCGGTGCCATCCATGTTGATGGTGGCGCCCACGGGGAGCACAAAGCGAATGATGCGGCGGTCGATGTGGTTGTTCTCTAAGAGGCACTTGAAGGTTATAGGCAATGTGGCAGAGCTGAGGAAGACAGGGAAAGACGGAGAGCTCAAAACAGATGCAGTAATGTTTTTTCTTAGACATTCAGCATGCAGCAGATGTTTTTTGCCGATTTGAGTTCAGAACACACATGTGTGATGATGGCTGGTGTCACTGCAGCACTGCACTTGGCTTGGCAAAAAAAAAAAAAAAAACAGTTGTTTGAAAGTTTTTGTGTTTTAACCAGTTCACCTAAAATCACATAACTTCACACTGCTGCGGAGCATTTTCCATTGCTTGATGTTGTGTTTTAGATTGTCAGTTTGTCGCTTTCCTACCTTCAGGCAGCCACTAGTTTTCATTCATTTCCAAATGGTTTAGAAATGAAACCAGTCTGAAATCTACCACAGTGAACAAGACTTCTGATAATGTGAATACGCTAAAACACTGACATTGTCATTTACATTGACAAGTCAGTTTATCTAGAGGAGCTATATACCAAACTACCAAACACATGTGCATGCACATATGCAGACCAGAACACACACACACACACCATACACACACACACACACACACACACACGCACACAAATGGATAGGTGCCAGTCTAATTAAGTGCATGGAATGCTCCTTTACATTCCCATCTCTTCCCACTCACACCAGATGTTTTCTGATCTTACTACGTCCCTTTGAGGCTTTTCATGGTAATGTTCCAGTAAATGGATGAGAAAGCAAAGGATGTGTGCTTTTAGGACTCAGAGATATATAATACACTTCACTTACTCCCCTTTTCTTTTCACAACAAAGCAAGAGCTTGTTCACCCTCGAGTCATTTCGTTTACCTGGAAGAGGTTGCCAGGGCGATGAGCAGGGCTTGCAGGATTCCCCGTATGTAAACAATGGGGCTCTTTTTGGTGATGAAGAAGTACATGGCAGGCAGGATGAACAGACCGTGCAACACTAGACCAAACACCACGGTGACGGCGTAGAAACCCAGCTTTTTCCCCATGGCTGATGGATCGCTCATCTCCAGGATCTTGCCAGCCACCAGGAACACAATGCCAAATGGGAAGTACCTGGCGGGGCAAGGAGTCCCTCAAGAGTCAGCAACAGTGGCTGTGGAGTCTTATACAAGTTACACAACTGACCTATAGACAGGTTTCCAAGACGGCATCGCTGAATGTGCACTCTGATGATGGATAGAAAACCAGAAGGAGACCTCACCTCAGCTCAGAGGACAGGGTCCTGGATTATGATAGGGTGGAGGATAGTTTAATGAATATTACAAAAGTTTGTCAGCCTCTACGATCAATGCTTTGGAGATCAGTTTCAGCGTGTATTTTGGTGGCAGCTGACAGGAGGCTACCAGATGGCTATGGATGGAAAATGCAGCCCGTTTGTAATCCTTACATTTGCCTGTACTCTTAACCCGTGCTGCCTGTTAATGGTCTGGGACACAGATCACAGTCATTTCCCATTGCCTGTAGAGCTACCTTTGGGTGGTCTGGGTTACTAGCTGATATTTTCCACGTGTTCATGTGTCATGTTAGCTAGCGATAGATTTCTATCAAAGTGTGACAAGTGGTAAGTGCAACATTACAGTATTTTTCATTCTTGCAAACTACTGGGAAACAGTTCCTTCTGAAGACTGAACATGTCCATATAAAAGCTACCATAATATTGTGTCGATGAGTTTTTAAACCTCCTGCTGCACGTGCATCCTTCATTGTTTTTAAAAGGGAAACCTGTCTATAGCTTCCTAAAGTATATTTACTATATGAAAGTATATATCTAGTATATTTAAAGAAATCATTACCATATAACAATGGCAACGATTCTAAGGACGGCCTCATTCAGGCTCTGGCAGAAGTTCACCAAGGCGCTGCCATTTGGCCCCATCCTTCCCAACATAATACCTGTGAACATTTTAGCACAATTTTAAAAACTAGGGATGAAAGCATTTTAATTTGCAATGATATATTAGATGAATATTAGAATTTAGAGAAGGATTATAAAAGTTTTTACCCATCGTGGCAGAAAAAATAACAATTCCAAGGACATTCATTCCATCGCTTGTTCCTTCCCGAGTGCGTATGAGAACATCTGGGGGTGGAGTCAGGTCAAGGGCGAAGTTCTGGATGTCGGTTCCATTATCGCCTTGGATACCGTAGATGAGCGCTCGCCGTGTGGTCGACTCTGATAGGGCCTGACTCACCGTTGGCTTGGGTTTCACAGTGTACTCGCTGCTGGTTCGATACTGTTGCCAGGGAATAAAGACAGAGGCAGCAACACCTGCATTTAAATCCTAATAAAAACAAAGCCTTTGTGTTTGAAAGTGCTTTGTCAGAAATGTATTATCTCAGGATAAACCCCTCGAGATGTATCATCCCGTTTTTAAGGGGAGCCCAGACAAAACAAAACTCACAAAACAAATGGATAACAGAACAGCACAAGACACAATGATATATAACACAATGGTTACAAAACAAACTACCAGCAATCATACAAACAACAAACTAAATATTAAAATAGTCAATCCCTACATAAGGGAACAGTGATAGCATTACTGACAACATAGGCAATTTGTTTTAAGATGAGAAAACATAACAAGCTAAATGATGACAGAGAGCAACTTATTCCAAACAGAAGGAGCCCAAAACATAAAATCTTTTTTACCAACTTCCTTAGATACAAAAGGGACCATAAAGAGGACCTGAACAAAGCGTCTTAGTGAATGAGTTGATGTATCAGGAGCAAACGATTGTTTTAGACAATACAGAGAGTTAATGTTAATGCATTTAAAAATAGATTGATACCAGTGAAACTGAGGTCTTATATCAATCAATGGTGTGGAAAAGAAGAACAACCTAGTAAAAATCTGCAGAGTTTGTTATATATAACACTGAGAGGTGAAGATCAGTTTCAGAAGCATTCGGGTAACTCACAGTCCATTATTGGTAAAGAGAGATGGGTGGATAAGTGGTGAAACAAGTCTCTTACATTAAATGCAAAACAGTGTCTGTCTTTGTGTGACAGCAAAGGTCTTACCTGCTGAAATGTGGCCTGGACCAGATTAGACGGGAACATGTTGCTGCAAGGCAAAGATACACACTTATTAAACACTCTGATGTATGTAAAACAATATGTAAGCAAAGCAAACAAATAGATCCTGTATGCTTTTTTAAAATCAGTATACTGGTTCTGATAAGAACTGATAAGTTCCGCTATATCCAAATAGGGTTATTCCTAACTCAGCCTGTCATGTGTGATGTCTCTATTGGATATCAGATCCAAACAGGGAAAGACGTCAACCATTGCTGTCCTAGCAACAGCATAGCCTCTCTACAGTCTCTCTTATCCAGCGTCAACAGCCAGGCTCCAGCCTGTTGTGTCTGAACCTGAAAACAGAAGATATCTAGCAGACCTTGGTTTACCAGATGCTAGAGCCAACTCGGCCTTGTCTGGCACACAGAGTGAGACAGGCGAACAGAGACAGGCAGTTGACCTGACCTGTGAAGCACTGTCTTAAGTTACCTTTAACCTACAAGAGGGAAGTTTAACATACAAGACGGAAAATTCCTTCACAGGAGCCGCCATTGTTTGCATCATTATACCATCATAATACTATACTTTGCTTTTTCTATCTTTTTCATATAACCAGATCCTTCTTCACTGCAAAACTGAAGAGAACTCTGAATTTTCTTACACTGGTAATGAAATGGCAGTGAGTCATAGTCAGCAGCGTCCAAATATAACATCCCAGTGTTTTGGACAAGCTAACATAATACAGAGCAGGAGGCTGCAACGGTGAACTGTGCAGTTCTCACACTGCAACCTCTCCAGGAGAGGTGGTGGCAGGGGACATAATTATTCACATTTATACACACAATGAAAACAAACAACAAAAACAAAAGGAGATTATTCCATCGTGGCTCCAGGGTCATCTAAACAAACCAAATCATGCTGAAATAAACTGTATGCTTGCTGGTGTGTTTGACTGCAGCTGCTGAAGTTGTGCAATGCAGAAAAATTTGGAAGCACCTACTCGGCAGGCTCGTCCTCACATCATGCTCTTGCTTATTTAGAATTATACTTTCCAAGTTTTCATGACATTCTACAATTTAGGAAAACAGAAAGCATTTGAGGGTTCATTTGATTGAAACCATGACCAAAACCGCGCTCTAACCTTACCCAAATACCTTTAGTTGCCCAGCCAAAACTTTAACTTTCAACCCACACAAAGATGGAGTTGCTTTCCAAAAAGTCATTTTAAAAGCATCCACTGCACTCCACCCACCAGACGTCCTGCTGTTTGGAGAGAGTGGGCATGTATGAAGTTAGATCAGGTCTGACAATAATAGCCCAAACTGACCAATTTATCTCTGCTCCTGACTTTATTAAAATTACCATTAATTGCACAGCTGTACAAAATGTAAACCTAACTGCACACAAAGGTGTGATAATTCAAACACCGGATATGGATATGGATGACTTACAGCAGACAGTATATTTATAACTGAACAGCTCAAACATAGGTATTTAACTTAAAGTGAGGCTGTACATTTTAGGAATAAAATGGCACATTCTTCCTCTTACAAATTAAAATTAAACTCATAAGCAATGAAACGCCCCCTTGCACAATTCAGTACACTCTGGGGTTTAGTAGACCGATAAAATAACAAAATAGAACTTATTTACTAATACCTAACCACAAACTACTATCCATGACCTTAATCAGAGACATTTGTCTTGTGTTGACTGACATGTATCCTTGTTTAGGAATGTGGATAAAACTATGACTGAAAACATCAGGACAAGAAAACAACTCAACCTCTAATGCAATACAGACTTTTCTTTTTTAAACCCATTTTCAAACCCAAGGCAGTGTTATGTGCACTCTCGACCGTGTTGAGATGCAAGATTGCATGTAACTGGTGTAGTGCGGAGACAACAATGGAGTTCTTTTAAAACCCAAATTGATTGTAATTATGACCCAGCTCATCAGATCTGGTGAGATAACATGAGCTGACATGCTCCATGTTTTAAAGATTCTGTGTTTCTGAAAACCTTTCATCATGGCCAATCTTATTCCTAATCATGTTCTACTTCATGTAGTGTTTTCCAGGCTTACAGAACAGCTAGACAGACCTTAGTTCAAAGTCGAATGCCAGCCCTGCACAAAGCACACCAGATGCAGATTATCCAAAAAGCCCAAATTAGACGTTGTTTTAATTTGCCCTGCGTTCATGACAGAAAGGTCTCACACCTGGTGACATTTTTGATGGATTGTCGAATCAAAGGAGATATGGAGTTACCAGTGAAAACAATATGAAACCACCCAAAACTTTTGACACGCATAAAACTAACAAGGACTTATATATATATATATATACCTGAACAGTACAAGACATAAAACACCCAATCACTTGCGGCAACATTGCAAAATAATTTAGTTCTGTAGTATTTATGATAGAATTTAAAGGAAAAAGGTCCCCATTAACATGTAGAAAGAACTCCCAGCATGTTTGGATCTTGGCCCATACTAGGGACTGAAAGTCAGGATATCTCAGCCTCTGGTGCTTTAAGTTTGACCATTCTTTTTTATATGTGTTCCTTGCAGGTTCCCCCCAACTATGTGGAAGTGTAGTACTAAATCACTGCAGTACCCCTTTAAATCCTATGATAACGTGGCACTGGCATGCCAAACTGATGTCACATTAATGGTGAACCCTGCGCTATCCCTTCACACTTCAGCTCCATACATCGACTTTAAACCCTGACAAATTCCCTGCAGCAGAAAAACAATCTGTGTGCGGCTGGCTTTCAGTGGGTGTTACCTCTGCGGATGGCGGCTCAATGCAGCCCTGTGTGTTCTCTTCTAATTATCCTCTCTCTGATTTGAACTTATTCTGCTGCCGCATGGGGCTGAGAAAAGATATCCTTAAAGCCAGACATTTGAACAGCATGTGCTCCGCTTGTGCTAATTCAGGGTTAGCAAAGTAATTGCCATTAATTGCACTCATAGTTCATGAAATATGAATCAGCAGTTTATTGTGTGTATAGTCAGATGGGTGTTACGGTGGTCTTACCGGATGAGGTCCAGCAGAGCGTCAGCAGAACTCATGATAGGCTTGCCACTGTCCTCGGAGTCCTCTTTCTGGGCAGCGCCGCCTGGGTGGATGATGGACACCATGATGATCCCCACTATCACGGCCACGAAGGTTGTCCACAGGTAATAAGACACTGTGATCAGGCCGAGCCGACTGGAACACTTGGCGTCGAGTGCTGCCAGTCCTGACATCAAACTGGAAGAGGAAAGTAAGACTGGCAGTTGGCACTTTGACCATTTAGGGATGGTTTCATTATTTTCACAGTGCGTGTTGAAGCATGTTATAGAAAATGCGTCAATGCAATCCATAATGACAACTTTCCAGCAGCTTGGTGACAATGAAGCCGATGCATTTAGAACAAGCCTTATGAGGCTCAAACCTTGGACAATATTCTTAACCTGTACAGGAGTATGTATTCCTTCCAGTTTTCCTAAAACTTCAAACACAAAACTTGAGAAAACAAATCTCACCACAAGGTCCCCTGTGCAGCTCTTCTGGAATTCTCTATCATGTCACATTATCTTCATGGAATTGTCGAGGTTCAAATTTAAAAAGATTTCGCAGCACTGTAAGACCTCGCACCTTGTCCTGAGATTGTTCTGCCAGCTTATCGTTTCCAAGGTCAAGAAGGACCTCTACATCTGCATTCACACGACAACTGAGAAAACTTTGTCTGATGAGGGAGACCATGTGATATAATCGAGAGCTGCTACTAATATGGTGAGATTGTTCAACCCAACAAGTCCTGCAAAAATCGGTTGTTTATCCATAAAAGTGTTTTCTGTTCAGACGCCCTTATCGACAGGACGACATCATTTGTCAGCGCTTTTCAAGATCTATTTAATGATGTAGCAAGGCTATGGTTAAGTTGGGTTGGATAAGGAGATACTCCTGGGCACTGGCACAAGTCATTTTAAATTTAAAGAATCACAACTTTACTTACAGGGATGTCAATAAAACCCACTAGAACTGTCTATACACTGTTGAGTGTCTCTAGGTGTCTACTCTCCACTTCAATGTAGGTTTTTGTTGAATACTGAGGTCAATTCAACTTTCAAACAAATGCTGGCATAGGTCGTAGTGCTGAAGGAGTGCTCAGTCCTTGGAGTTATGAGATTTCAGTTCAAAATAGCAACTTGGTTCTTGAGTTATTGTTTCAAAACATTTCAGGGTACTGTGTCTCTCTTCAGGGCATTGCTTTGTGCGCCCTGAGGGTGGCACAAGGCCTTCAGAGGAAAATAGTTCAAAGGTCTAAACTGTTGCTGCTGCTTCTAATCCAGCCAGTAATTCATAGGATTTTTTCACATTGCATGAAATGTGTTGGAGATAAAGAAGAATGTTTTGGGAAGCATTAAATTCACTCGCACAGCAGTGACCAGTAACCACACACACGGCATTTTAATCACAGCCAAGCTGGTGTCAGTGGTGTTTGTTGGATTTCTCTTGTGAATGTAAGGATCAATGCTTAATCCCCCACTGCTTTCATTCAGGGACAGAATGCAACACACACACAAACACACACATTCTGATGAATACAGTAGATACTCAAAGCAGCTGTGCTTATGAATGAGAGTATGAATGAGAGTATCCAACATAAACATACATAGTTAAAGAATTAAAGAGAGAGAACCATATCAAATTATTTAATTTCACCAAGTTGAGCTGATCTGAGTTCAGTGTATCCAAATGCCTGATGGTTTGTCATGTTACTTTTAAATCTAATGACATACATGCGTTACATGACCTTTCAGTGACAGATCAGACTACACAATATTTTTGTCTGTCAGAGTCATACATTTCTTGCTGTAATTTGGCCCACACACATGAAATGGTCCCAGACCGAAGCTTGCTGTCTTCCGTGACCCGCGTGATGTCATCCGGGAGGAGGTGCTAAGGGCCGACTTCCGGGAAGAATGTAAACAAACAACAGCGTCCTGATGCCGTGTGTGTCATACTAGCCTTCTTGTGTTCGGCCTAAAAATGACCCAGCGGCCTTGCTTGTCAATATTTGTCTTTCAATTCTCAATATCCCTACATGTACTATTATTTGAGGCCTACAGTATATGAATACACGCTTATTTACAGTGTCATAACTCACAGAGCATCACTGAAAACTCAGACAGAGTACCTTGACACAACGAGCGGGAGAATCAGCATCTTCAGCATCCTCATCAGCAGCTCTCCGGGAAACTGGAAGTACTTCACCTCCTGTCAGGATGACATAAGAAGAAATGATGGTTGCAGGTAATTTGAGGACAGGCATCAGACAGCTAAAAGGGAACTTGATGTTATTAAAAAAAAATAATGAGCAGGGACGAGGCATTGTTAGGGTGTCTGGAGAACGACTGGATCTGGAAATGAGCACACTGACTGCAACGTCACAGAGAGGACAATCAAGGTGAATAATCTCTTTTTTTCTGTTAGCACATGTATGAATAAGAAATCGATAAGAAAATGAGTAAGGCAGACTCTTCTCTTGAAAAGTCTCCATGGAAGTCTATAATTACAACCATTAAGTTCAAAGGGGTAAATGAAGCACTGGACTATTTTCCTTTGTCTCTTGGCCATTATATCTGCATGTTTTACAGGCATGGGTAGTTATATGTTAGATTGGTCTTGTGAATGTAATTATCAATGTTTGAAGGAGGTGATGGTTCACATTTTTAAAGTGTGTTTTTAAACAATCCTTTGACTGAAAGCACTTTTGTTTGTTTTAACTTTTGTTTCATTTGGTTCCTTGTGGCCATGCTGGCTACAAAGAGATCATTTCTTAAAGCAATGTCGGTTGAAGTGTTGGAGGACAAATCCACAGTCCTCTTTCTGTGAAAAAAAGTTCAGCCAAAGCTAATACAAGACTTTAGCAGTCAGAGTGGTCATCTTCTGGCTTCACGTTTCCTTGTTTTTTTGCTATCCCTCCACCGCAGCTCAGCAAGGAAACAGTGACTGTAGGAACACGGAGAAGACAGACCAGTTTCCTGACTTTATTTTCCCCACTGTGGCTAATATGTATTTTTCATTCTCTTTATTCAACATTCAAAATGGATGCTTTCAACTTCACACAATAGAAGTGAGCTACACATGCTGTATTTTTGCCGTTTCCAGTGCAACCTGTATTCTCATGGTTACTACGATTTTAAAGCTGCAATAATGGATTTCTTTCGGCTACTTTGGTGCAGAAGATTTGGATCAACAAGCCAAAAAACACAAAATATATTTTCTACTTTTGAATTATTTATCTATTTACACATCCAGCAGATACAGAAGAACACTGGCATTTGTTTGGAGGGCTAGGGTTAATGAAAATGTAATTTGGGGGCTGTAAAACCAAAACAATGAGGCAAAATCTGGATCTGAGGGAAGTGGCAGAGTCAGGTGACAATTCTCTGTGGGTTCATCAGTGCGAGTGACATCTTCACATTACACAAAGTCATTAGATCCAGAATAAATATAATGTACTGGTAACTATAACTGATTAGCACGCAAATAGGTAGCTTCCCATCATTGCTCTATATTACAAAGTGAGTAACAGAACGTAAACACAATTACTTTTATACTATACTGTTGTATCTTCTGTAGCGATGATGTGATGATGATGAAGGAATCTCCGCTGACACCAACTTAATTGTATAAAAAGGTTTATTACAAAAAGTACAGCGTCCAAACAAGCACCATGGATTGCCTGTGAGAAGATCCGAAGCCAATGTGAATCTCCCCCGTTTTCCACTCAAACTACACCTTTTAAAGCCTCATGGTATAGCTAATGTGTGGTGACAAGATAGGCTCAGAGCCAACCTCATAACCATATATGGCTATTTTTACAAAAAGGGAAGGTGTGAACATATAGTTCATGTTGAAACTGATCTCATCTCTTTGGAACTTTAGGAAAACAACCCCCAAGGGGCACCCATCTATGAAAGTAGCCAGACCTTGGACATAGGCTTATCTAAACATTTCACACACAAGTATCTAAACATTGGATCCACACAAGTATCTAAACATTGGACACACATGGGAGAGACATCTCTCAGCTCAGACACCTCAATACAATATGATACAACCTGATAATGTTCAATGTGTCCATACAGTGGTGCTATCAACAGGTGAAATCCACCACTGGTTTATGAGTCAACTCCTGCACCAACGACATCTCCGGCAGGCAGAAGTATAAATCCACCTTAAGCTCCGTCAAACACAGTGGACAAAGTAACAGTTACAATCTGTAAGCCAAACATGTGCCATCTAACTGTATAAAGGAGTGGACATCTTGTCAGAAAAATGTTTTAATTGCATGGTTCACCTGCATACCATCTTTTGGCCTACAATAGCTGACCTTTGTGTTTTTCAGGGAAAAGTTTAGAGTTCATTAGTTTTATTCAGAAATGAGACCCATAGTTAGTTAACAATATATATAAAGCCTTCGAACTTTATAGAATAAAACACTGTCCCAGTGTAGCTGTGTTAGAGAGCTTCAATCAAAAGTGTTGGCATGAATAAAAATACAAATCCATAAGTGCATCACTAAATCACCAGACTGCTGTGCGACAGACAGACAGAAGATTTGATCAGTTGACTACTACCATATTTTAGGGCAAAAATTCCCCTCCCACTGACCTTGAGACACCCCCAAAGCAAGATAACCAGTCTCTTTTATTTATTCCAGGCTTTATTGGTCAATAGACTGTGTGCTTTGCCAGAGACTGGCATAGGTGGAGCCAGTGTTTTTGGCAAGAGGTTGTTTGTACTTTCCAAAGGAGGCAGAAGAAGGTGATATAGACAGAGAAGAGAGTCACAGCTTAACACTGGCGGGAGCTGCCAAGAAACATCACAGACAAAACTGCGACAGTGACATGTTTCTGGAGGAGTCCCAGGAGTTTTGGGTGACAGTTTGGCAGACGTCTGCAGGTCTCACAGCCTTTCAGTGTCCACTGGGCTTAACGCTGGCCTCCATCCAGAGCAACAGTAGACAGCTGTTCTATAGACAGTGCTGTCCCAGCCCCTGCAGCCAGAACTCATATGTCCACCCTGTCAGAACGAACTTGGCAGAGTATCAAGGGTTTGAAAAAGCTACTCTCCTCCCAAGTTATCTCTGTGGTCACGGTGTGGTTTAGGAGTCAATGTTTGAAGATCCACTTTAAAGTGTAATTGTCCTTGACACACTTGTCAACAGTTCATGGGGTGAAGGAGATTGAGTTGACAGTTTACATACTCAGTGACTGAATGAACCACATAAAAGAGATTACACGAAAATATATTTTGTTTAATTATTCTTAATGATATCAGTGTCTCCAGACGCTCCAGCTGCACTTCTGTTACATTTTTGTGACCTCAAAACATTATTTAGTGGCATAATGAATGAACATAAGGCTTGTGGTGTGGCACTGGTGCACCATGATTAAACACGCATGTGATTGAATGCACAGAGTACTGAACTTCCTCAGTGCACAAGATGTCATAACCCTCATTATCACCTTTGTAACTGTGTGACTGTTTCTGAGACTGTGCTGGAAATCCGCCAAAATCGGACCATGCTCATAAAGCTGCAGCACAAAACTCACTGATCAGCTGTGACAACCCAACCCTTTCTCTTAGAAATGTCCTTTATATACAACAAATTTGCAATTGCAAAACTGTGAGAATGTGATGTTACTTGAATTATGTGTTTTATCTACATAATTAAAACATGTTTTTAATTAAAGTGTCTACGAAATTGCAAATTGTTCATAGAAAACATTTGTTATAATGCATACTGGCAACGTATTGAATTTTTGGTCTATAATATCTGCTCTTTCCATACATCATCCACTCACATGATTAACATTTTTATGATAATGTTTTGTTCACTCACTGTCCATTATGACCACCTCCTCACAACTATTGCAGGTTAAGCACACTGATAAATCATCTTAACAGATGATGAAGAGAATAGGGACGTTTTTCTCTATTTGCTTTATAAGCGACTGCACTGGGCCCCCTAACCATCAGGGGCCATTTTAGAGGCATTTGCTTTTTATGGGAAAAGCTCAACTGTAGTCCAGTTCATAGACTGTATAAAAGAAATGGACATAGCCTGCTTGACGTCACCCATTGGTTGTGAGGGTTAGTTCAGCGATTTCGCCATCGCCATCTTGGTTTTTTGGAGCCAGAAGTGACATTATTTGGACGAGAGGGTAGTGCTTCCTCTATCCTGATTGGTAGGATAGAGGTAGGAAGATTGTAGGAAGCCGCAGAGACGACTTGTCAATCACAGGGTAGTCCCTGTTAGGTTAGGAAGGTAGCCACGCCCTAAAGTATACGCTGCTTTATCGTCTATTTTACTCTAAATGTGACCATAATTTCCAAAATGAACATCATGCTGTACTGAAGAAAACTTGAAACTAGTGATTGAGACCATAAATTCATAAGGAAAATGTTTACTGCGGTAATAATTCAAGTGAGAAGTAGGGTCATTTTCTCAAAGACTTTTACACTGGCCACTAGAACGAATGACACTTAAGGCACTTCTGCACTGGCTTCACTTTTAGACGATGAGGTTGCTGCTTGGTCCAGTCATTACAGGGGGGCCCCCTTGTGGACGGTTTGACACAAGAATGAAATTTGGCATGATCCAAAGGTAACATGGGCAAATGGGGATGACATTCAGAGTCACCAACCCAATGAGCGAAGATGGAGCAGTCATACCACTCTGGAGCAGAAAAAAACAGGAACAAATAAAACCAGAAGAGAAAAAAACGGCCAAAAATAAGGTAAGAAATTATCTTTCACACCGATTTCACCATTTTTCTTACAAGAGCTGTTGACATGCTGTTAGTTGAAATGAAAAAGGTTTGTTATTAGCTAGTTAACATTACAACATTACATTACAATGCTGACTGGCCTCATTTTCCCCAAACATATGCACCACAATATCAGGCTATTTATAACATATAGGATAAGCAATAGATATCAACTTGGCAGTATAGGGGTTCTTTAGGCAACTATCTACACACAGTGCCCACAATACAGTCAGACTGTTAGACTGCGGTGGGTGGACCTCAGACTCTCTGGTCGAGGGGGGGTAGGAACCCCAGAAGAAGATTTTATACAGTATAAAGTCAAATGCATCAATCTGGTGCACTTTGAGCTGTTGAACTGTTGGAGGCCTTGTGGCCCACTAGTTGGGCTGGCCCATCTGGAATTTGCCAGAGTTGCCAGATTATGATGTTGCTATGAGTAACAGGTTTGATGATGATGATTAGTGTTGTTGTTGTTATTGTTGCTAATATTAACATTAATATTGTAGTGACATTATAGCTTCCACAGGTACCAGGTTAGGTGTATTTTAACTACATGTGACTTGAAGTCTTGATCTACTAATTAAGAACTAAACAATGTTGTTTATAGTGTTGTATTTATTTTGTATACATATTCCTAAACATGTTCTAAAAAAATGATCCACTGTTTTTATATTGCCTTAAAAAAATCTGTCAGTTTACACCAAAAGGATTTGTGTTATTCTCTTCCTAATATTTGTGCAATTTCATTTTCTTAAACATTTTCTTGTAAATAGTTATTTATTGTTTTCATATTGTGCTGTATTTGTTAATTAAATGCTTTACTGATAATTAAGTAATTCATTTTCATTCAGGGGTGGTGGTTTGTGGGGGCCCCAGTGTAAGATGTGGCTTATGGCCAGAAACGGCTCTGCGTCCAAGGAACTTGTAGATCAGACAGAACTGTGTGGGTGTATACATATGTGTTGCAGGGCACAGAAGAACTAGTGTTGGGAATTTACAAAAACACAATAAGCCTCATCATTAAGAGATGGAAAAATATGCAACTATTTGAGCATTTTGTAGAAGTGACTACGGAGAGCTGTAAGCTCTAGATAAAAGTTTGATATAACAAACAATCTGATGTCTCATAGAATTCAGTCAAATGTCTGTAAACTTTGAGCACAGATTACATGTTCACACTCATGTGCACAGCTGTTTCTCCCCCACAAACTGAATATGCAAAGAACTGAACGTGGCGTGGGTAAGACCTGGGAGAGGCCTAGGGAAAGGTTATTAGGGCCACTTGTAAGGATGTACAGAACAATAAATGGAGCCAAATTTGGACAAAATCTTGAAGTGCAACTACTGCCTCGCACAGGTTCACACATGAGCTGGGTTTCTTAATAAACATATAAAAGTTGTGTATTGTATAGAGCTGATGGGAGCGAGAGTGAGGTTAGGGATGTCAGTGGGAGGACGGTGGATTGAGGGGCTGCGAGGGAGGCGGGTGCATAATGACAGCTAAAGAGCTTTTCTGTTGGGCATTAAGCAGAGAGAGCTTAGTTTGCTGTGTAAGAGCAGGATCAGCACTCACATACAGCCGGCAGAGGAGGTTTGCCTCCACTCTGCTGATCTTGCACTCATGTGTATGGCTTGCTGTGTATTTGCCTGTGTGTGTGTGTGTGTGTGTGTGTGTGTGTGTCTGTGTGTGTTTGTGTGCATGTAATTGTGTTGTTTGTGGTACACGGGGCAGCTGTTTTCAAAGGACCAGTTGACAGGGCAGCTGCATCTTTGACAGCTTTTACCAGTGTGACACTAAATGAAGCAGCAGAATGTAACAAAACAGCACCATTGCAGACTGATGACAGGATACTGTAGAACTTCGGGTGAGGATTTGTAACTTGTGAAAGTCTTCATCATACAAATGAAAAATTTGAATTATAGGAAATAAAACTCACCATTGCTCAATTCAGTGCACCCAGGGATTTTGTTGCTGCAGCCTTACTTGGTTTGTTATGACCAATAACTTATTGTGCCAATGTTATGTCAGCAAAGTTTAGATAGAAATTGCTGTAATTGGCATTGCTGAGTCAGGTCACTAACTTTATTACTCTTCCCTACTTGTGGTACTGTACACTATGTTTTAGATGTCTCCATCATCCCGTAATTGTAACTCATGGCCATAGTGACCACTTTTGGATACTGTACAGTAGTTAAAGAAAAGTTGCAGAAAATATGAATAGACACATACTTGTGTGGATTTGAAGAAGGGTGACATGTTATTTCCCTGTAAAAAATGTGTTTTAACACATGCCCCTTAAAGTGAGCCTGTACCTTTGGCTGAACAGCAGCCATCGTGTCCACAAGGGACAAGTACAAGAAGTACCTGTAGAGAGAAATCATAAGGTCAGTGAACTGACTCAATGCAATATCCATCAAAGGCTTGCTAACATCATCCACCATTATCTACTGGTCAAACCAGACCAAGCAAGGCTGTGGCCATGTATTAAATTGAGCAGTAGTGCGTGTAATTGCTTATTATTAAATGTTTTCACTTGTAGGAGGAAGAATGTGTTATTTCTTCTTTCAAACGTTACAAAGGCAAATAAAGACTTTGTTGGTTTTCATTGGTGGGACAGTGGTAGGCTATCTGAAGTCAAGCCCCTAATGCTGACGCTGCTGTTTATGTAATCTGTGTTATAAATCTCTGCTTGCAACACAACAAAAAGAGCAGAATGTTTGGGTTTTCACTTACGTTTGACATTTGTGTCAATTCAACTTTCGTGGAACAATCGCCATTTCCCGATGGAGGTTCCGCTCACAGAATAATCACACTGCTCTCCTCGATGCTTTCAATAGAACAACGCTTTGACAAAAGTTTCCTCTGATCCAAATTGCTTTTTGCCATCTACAAAACAGCTACTTCAGCCACCAACAATGCTGCGCTCCGCCATTGTACAATTTGCAATTGTTTATTTCCAACAATTCGATGAATGGCTCTCCAACTCCATGAATGAGCAAATCATGGAGATTTTTCCTGGCTGGGGCTTCATTATTAATTGCCCGGGGGTTATGGAATATGTAGTAAATATATGAATAAACAATGCTAGAAGCAGGTGCGTGGCATTTGAAAGTCAATTTCAAGCAACACAGGAATGTCTACAAAAAGATGCATCATTAGTGGCAGAATATTCCAGCCTTGATTACCACTCATTCCAGCTCTGAATGAAGCAAACAATACATTTTTATCACGCTGCTAGTGTGCAAAAGCAAACTGAAAGAGTTAAAGTTAAGCAAAAGTATCTCGCCTGAAGTGAAAATGTGAGCTTACCAAGGTGATTCCAGCACAAAAAGGTTGTGATTGCAATTATTGGTGCTATTGGACCGGGTCCACTGGACAATGAGATGAATGGCTGTCAAATAAAGGAAATCAGACCGAATTTTGTACGTCAAACATCATTGTAATAATATCTTATTTGATGAATTTTACTTTAACTTTTTAATCCACCTGGTTGAATGTGCTTATTGTAAGTCGCTTTGGAAAAGCACATCAGGTAAATAAATGTAATGTAATGTAAAAAATGTGATGATAATAGAGGGAGGAATTGTGGATACTGCTGCCACAGAGTGGAAGTCAGAGTTGAACTACGGTATATTACCAGTGCAACCAATGGAGGGGCTGCAGGTGGACGCTGGTGACTTTAAGCGGAATTCATTTGGACAGTTAGTGCGTGTTGCCCCGCAACTCAGCTTACACAAACTGATATTTCCACATCGTTAAAACTACCGCTGAGGTCACAGCAGGATCCCTGGTGGTCAAATTAGGTTCTGACAGGGTGTTTTTGTAGACCAGAAACACAAAGGTTTAAGAAAACACATACATGGGTGTGATGTCTTGAGCGAATGAGATTTTCTCATTGGCCTTTGTTGACACAGTTTCACACCTACACTCACTTTACCTGCCTTCTTTTAACAAGGACACCTTGAGCATAATCCATAGCACTTCCATTATGTCACTGATGATGTTTTGTAAAAACAAAAAGTAGACTTTATTTGTTCTCGTTCTCCCATTTTAAAGCATATATAAAGTATTCCACTGTAAACAGCTCCCAAAAACATTGTCATTTAAAACACCAGACCCAAATAATCTTCAACACCATTACTGCTTTTAGAGGTGCTGCAGTGCTGGCTGGATGGGTTTGCTAATGCCTGCCTGTCTCACACAGCGTATGTTGAAGAGGCTGGTTTAGGTGGTACAGACACCAAATAGCCCAAACAAATCTCTTCTTGTTGCTAAAGGATTTGTTATTTGGCTTCTCTACAAGTTTGGCCTCCCACGACTGTGATTTAGGAAGGGCTGACAGGCTGATGCGTGTATTTGATTGTTTGCCTGGTGTCTTCTCTGTGGAGCTACCAAGGTAAAGAAGTAGGCAAATGTGTTTTTAGATCTTATTAAGTGGTTGGAAACTTTTTACGCAGTAACGCTCAAGTACTTTGTAGCAAAGTGCATAACACACTCAGCATGCCCTTTAATAGGTGCACCTGTACAGTCTAATGCAGTCCAAGACCACTTTTGTGATGCCTGTAATGCTCCGTTTTTGTTGACATTGGCATAGAGGTGCTCATTCACTTATGTCTTAGCATGGAGGTTAGTGATGTGTTGTGCTGGACTGAATTATATTTAGAGGTGGGCCTAACATTCTGTCACGTCATCCGACTTGGTGTGGTTTTACCCTCTCATCGCCTATTAAATCCATCACTGTCTGCTTTCTGCGTGTAGGCAGCAACACTGCTTAATGAAGACAACTGATTTGAGCTGTTTCTGTTTCCAGCTGCCATCAGTCATCACTCTCCGATGGACCTGGGAGCCTCCTCACCATTTTAACAGCCAGAGCTCCACTGTGGGAAACAGTTCAGTCTTACTGGGCATCAGTAGCAGCTGCACGTCTGATGTCAACTTTGTTCAAAAATTTGTATTTGTTCGTTTTACAGTGAAATGTTTGCATTACCACCCTTTATTAGTGACTTTATCCTGCATGTGACTGTAATGTGTGTTATTAGCATTAATAATAAATGTCTACATGTATGGTTTTACAGAATGTAGACAAAATAATGTAAAAATACTGTATTCAGTATTCATTCATGCTAATATCAGATAAATATTGCTTTATACTGATATTTTCTGTTATTTTTCACATTCCTTCTCTCTGACTGAAACATTTGCAGCTGATGATGTGATTCCGCAGACCCTCCTAATACTATAATCCAGACTTATGTCATAGATTCATCCAGACATCGTACGTCCACTCACTGTATTCTTGTGTGGAAACTGTTTAGCATGTTTACATTAGTTGCATAGTTTTTCATGAATATTCACTTTTAATTTGGACTAAATCTTTAACGGTCTGCTGCTGCACAGTGTCATTTCTCGTCAGAGATAAGTCACGTTTCATCTTATCTCACTTCACTGATGCCAGGCACGCACTTAGACTTACACACACACATTGCCCACCCTTCTCTCTGTGCTCTCTGACCCTCAAACATAGAGACCTCTATAAATTGTCTGAAAACATAAAGGTCTGTGCCTCGTGTGCCCCTTGTCATGCATCACACTGCCAGGCACTCTTATTTGATGTACAATTAGAGGGAAGCATTTGTTTGATTGGATTGTAATCCCCTATTGTGAGAGTGAAGGAGCCACAGACTATTTTTAGGCCTATTTGAGAATATGACTGAAGCTTTTAGATGGGGGACTGATGGGAAAGAAAAGGCTGCTTTTTATTTATGGAGCCCCGCCGTAAAGCTGCTCGGGGGCTGCATTTAGAGCAGTGTTCTGAAGCTGCAACATGTATTAACGTCAGCGTATTTACTGTAAGCTTGTGGGTGTGTTTTCAGCCTGAATGTGTGCATTGATGTTTTCTATCTACTTTCAATAATTAAAAACCTCTAACACCACACTTCACTAATTGGAAACAGTATATGGAGCCAATTTCAGCTTGTGTATTAGTTTTTTTTTAGTTCAAAGATCAGTGGGAGAATGAAACTGGTAACACTGCTCACCAACTACTGCAACCGCTGTTTTGCTAATATGTCAGAGTTGCCTTTACTGACTGTAGCCACAAAGCCAATTGGAAAAAACACTTTAAGGTTTTCTTTTCCAAGTTTTTCATTTTAAAGACAAAAGATGTCAGATCAGTGGACAGTTTGAAGGATACAGCCAGTTCTGTGAAGCCTCAACTCTCCTTTATCTATGTAGCTTTAAAAGATAGGTTCATGTGTTTTTAAGCATATCTTAAAACAATACTCACAAGCCCACGTGTGTTGAAGAGACGGGGGACAGTCCACAGTCCAGGCAAAAATATGTTTTCATATCAAATCAACAGGGTAAAGTTAGTCTTTTTAGTATGAAAGTCCCTCACTGTTTCTACGGACAGTGTTTACTTGTTGAGCTGCGATGGAGGGACAGTACCACAAAGAGGCTGTAGTTAAGATACTCTCTTGATTTAGCTATCTGCTGAAGCCTCATATTAACATACTGACTGAGGTTTCACATTTGGAAAGGATCTCTTAATGTATGAACAGGAGAAACCTAAAACACGCGGGCATGAGAGTATGGTTTTAAGACGAGCTTGAAAAACTGTGAACCTATCCTTTAAGGTTGGAAAGATCATCTTGTTCCACACGGTCTGACACTATCATTAAATTCTGTATCTACTTGTTCCAACCTTTTGAAGCCATGTTATGTTTACACTCAATGAAATATACAAACCCAAAGATATAATGTTTATTTCATCAAATGGAAATATTCTATTCTTGTGCATCATTTAAGATACACTGTCCCCAAAGTCAGACTCATATATTTAGTATCTTTAGAAACTTTGGGATCTTTACTAGAATATAAACTAAATATAAAGTAATGAGGGTCTAAACAATGTTTGGCTGCATAGCCTGGGTTTGTGATGACTCGCCCATCAGCAGGCTGCTGCTTGTTAACCTATTTGTATCAAATCAAGCCTCCAATACTGTTTCCTAAGACTCCAGGCAGCTCTGTGTTTTTATTTTAGTATTTTTTTTATTTTTATTTTTATTTTTTTTATAGTTAGTTAGTTAATAGTATCACTGTGGTATGAAAGTGAACCAGCAGAGACATGAAGCTCATTCATAGTAAAGTCATCACAGTGAGTATTGTCTCCACCATGCTTTTATTGTTGTCGAAGGTATGCTATTTTTGCTTGTGCAGATTAATTTGGTCTGCACTGTGTTACAATGCAACAATAATATACTGGTATCTTTTGAAAATAAAAGCCAATGTGATGTTCATTAATATATTGGCTATTCCAAACAAATCTTAACCCTATAATTTGTTTTTTATGCCACAATGACATGAATGGAAACCAATGGCTAGCTGGAAGGTTGGAATAACATGTTCAAAATGACTGTGGTGGAAGAAGTACTCTTGTCTTAAGTAAAAGCACAAATACAACAATGTAAAAATACTTCATTGTAAGTAAACATCCTGCATTTAAATAAAAGTACAGAGTTGGTTTTATCAGCAAATATACTCAAAGTATCAAAAGTAAAAGTTCTTGTTCTGCAGACAAATGGCCACTGTGACGGATATATGATTATATATGATATTATCATATTACTGCTGATGCATCAGTGTGTAAGCTGCATGTTACTGCTGTAGCTGGTCAAGGTGGTGCTGGTTTGAAATACTTTATACAGTTAGGTTGTTTAGCCCAGTGGTTTCCAACCTAGGGGTTGGGCCCCTTTAAAAGGTCACAAGATAAATCTGAGGGGCCATTAGATGATGCAGTTTTTTCACTTTTCTCTAATGTTTGTGTTTTTGTGATATTTTGGAGAATTTTACCTATTTGGGCCTCGAACAATTATTTAAAGGAAACCATATGAGAAGTTTGGATGTCTCTCTGATGAAAATGCTAGCAACTCATTGCCATCTGAAGTGGGACAAGGGGTCCCAACAAGACACACGTGATCCCAAAAAAGGTAATTTATGTAAAATCTTAATCTGAAAAGTATATTAATTATAGCTGTCAAATAAAAACAGTAGAGTACAAAGAACAATATTTCCCTCTGAAATGTGATGGAGTCAAAGTTTAAAGTGGCATAAAATGGACAACTCAAGTACCTCAACAATACTTGAGTAAATACACTTTGTTGCTTTCCACCACTCTAAAATTATGATACACATGATATCTTATCTATAATACACGATATGCTTTTGGAAAATGAACGGCATACATGAAACCTAGTAGAGGGTTAAAACGTGCAAATAAACCACAGAGGTCAGCACTGATGTGCAGCCTAGTATCAGTGTGAAAATGTGCGTAAATCATGCAGTAAAGCAGAAGAATAACTGAGGAGAAGCACTTAGTGTAATGCTCCATAGGTGTTCTCTCCCAAACTCCATCTTGTGCCTGCATGACGTCACACTGGGTCAAGGGGAGGAGACAGACTGACCTGCTCCGTGAGCCGCCGCGTCCTCAGGAAGAATCCCAAAAGACACCCAATGACCACAGCCAGCACGGACATGATGAGGAGTCCATTCTGTTTGCAGACGTTCTTCACCCTCACCCACACTGCGTCCAAAGCCACGGCCATCGTGAGTCACCTGTCTTGCGTCCTACCAGCAGCCCATAAATGTACCTACCCCAAAGCCTAAAATCCAAAGTGTGAGGATGAAAAAAAAAAAAAAGAGAGAGAAGGTGAGGAACAACTCCGGGACTGGATTGGATGCTGTGTGAAATATCCAATCCTCAGCGATTGTTTTAAAGCGCCTCCGAGCTCAGCATCCCTCTTGTCCTCTCGCCACGGCTATCCGCACTAAGCCAAGGAGAGCCTCTCACTTTCCAGGCCTCCCCTCCCACCCTGCTCCACCCATTGGCGGTCCCTGTGTGTGCTGACCCACCGCCAGGGGGATGGAACAGCTGGCAACCGTGTCCCCGGGGGTTAACATCACCAATCCTGTTAGTGCGCTACTGTATTAAACAGGTCTGAGGCTGGATTAAAGATCCATGAACAATTTGACAAAGGTTAGCAGAGCGGAGGGACCTCACGGGCCTACTGAAGCTCGCACACACAACAGAACAATGTCTGACACGGTGCATAATGGTGTGGAACTGCATAACCAGTTCCTTCACTCTGATCCCAAGGATGGCAGCTGTGATTTGGCTGCTTAACTTCTCCTTAATGAAAATAACTGATGATTGAGGTCTATTTCATTTAAATGTTCCCCATAAGGGCCCAAACTGATTCATTCAGTATTTGAAATGTGACATGTGGCATTACTGTTCACTGTGTGTGGAATTAAGAATAACCACGTCAGTATTACCTACCACTGAATTCTTCTTCTCACAAACTGCACTAAGCATCTTCTATTATATACGTGTTGGGTGCAACTATGGGAGTTTATTTAATACAACCCTCCCTGGATATGTTAACGACACAAAATGTAATAATCATGTAAATGAAGTACAATTATGTGCATCGATTGGGCCTCGTCTGCTTGTGTTTTATTGAATGTTCACTAAGCCCAGTCTCCCTGAACTACTGCTGCTTCGTCTGTTAAAGCCCGTTTTGCTTCTTGTAGCTTCTCTTTGATGGACTAGAAGGCCTCTTTCACGTTCAACTGCCGAAGGGAGAAAGCTTCTCTGTGCTGGCCATAAATCTGACTTTAGCACGTATACATGCGAGTGTGAAATTTGTGACATCCCAACTAGTTTGAGCCAATCGTGGTCCAATATACGACCTACTCATGTGTGATGTGGAAACCTGAACCCTCCAGCGCAAATACACTGACAACTGACTTCACAGTGAAAGAAGAGACGTATCGTGTCCTGAAATTGACAATATCCATAGATTTGGTATTTTTCAACGATGGAGGTGTAGATTACACTTGGGTGAAATGACTGACAAATTAGATCAGCTCAAGCTAGCTATTTAATGAAGATAACGTTAGGTTGATGAGTCTCCGGCTGGACTTTGAAAGTTTCCAGCTGACTCTGACCCAGTAAAAGGATCTTAAATGTGCCCTTGCTGGCACCATGCATGATATCTAATAGACTCAAGCTGTATGTCCCAGGCAGAAAGTCAGCATCCTCACCATGATGATCCATGTGGAAGGGATAGAATTATGAAGCAGTATTGTTAAGGTATGGCAGTGTAGAGCTCCTTATTCCTAGTGTTGTAAGGAAAACTTTTTTTAAAGGTTGCTTTAAAAAAAAAGGTAGCTACAGTTGCTAATTAGAGCAATTTATGATTTCTATGATGTTATTTCTAGTGTGACTCTAAAGAAATGACCTTTCCCCACAATGTATCAGTTAATTAGGTGCTTTACTATGCAGACACTGTCTGATCTTTACTCATGAACTTCCCCTTCTTTCTCCCTCTCAGCACATTAATAATAATTCACTAATTCTGCCATGTTAAACTCAGTGCAATATGAATGACAGTGATTACTCAAACATTTAGAAATCTCTTGCAAGTATAAAATAAAAGTGACAACAAAGCGTGTAGTAGAGGCTGTGCACACAGAGCTTAAAAAATGTCCCAAGCACATGAAGGATCACAGCCACTGATGCATGTTGGGGCAGAACAGATAAAAGACCAGTTACATTTTAAATCCATTAACAATTCTCTGTATGAGCATGGGGATATAGAATAAAAACTTACTTCAACAGAATAATTGACACTCTTCACTGACTCTATTTTCATGTATGTGAGGAGATTAAGTGGAGCTATAGAACTGTTTAATTATTGTCTCACTTGGAGGGAAATTGGCAACAGCTAATCTGTGCTGTTTTGAATTGTACTGAAGTGAAGGCAATTAATTTAGTCAATTTTGTTTCCTGTGCTTTCAACAAAGCGCCCTGTCAGAGAGGAAAGGGCACGCAGTATGGTCTCCATCCAAACAGTGGTGTGAAGTGTCGAAGTTGTAAGCTACTCTGAAGCCCAGTGTAGAGCATTTTTTATACATCAAACTTTTGCAAATGTTTATCCAAAAAGTGCAGCTGTGACCGGTGAGGGTACCTGATTGTGTCCGATGACAATCTGGATTTAAAAGGATCACCTTCCTGTGCTGCATGGGAAGGGGAAGTGGCGTGCATGAGGGCTTTGCAGTTCAGATGGATTTCATTCAGTAATGTATGTATAAATGCTTTTGAGAATAGCCAGGAGATTAGCACAAATGCATTTGACTGGACACATATGTACAGTAGCTGTCAGTTTACTGTCTTCTCACATGAGATCCATAGCAATTTGTCTGATTTCTCTCATTTCTGGATCTTAGATGTGCCCCTAATGCAGTCATTTTCAAATCCGGGTTAAAAACATGTATCTTTCCATGTACCTATGATTGAGTTCTAACTTTAGCACTCTCTAGTCTTTTATATTACTTTTATATTATCTTTTCATTCTATTACTCCTTCTCTAGTTACTCTTTTAAATACTATTATATGTACTTTGTATTTGCTTTTAATTTTATTTTACATATGGATCTTTTTATCCTTTTTGCTTTTATCTATGTAAAGCACACTGAATTGCCCCTGTGTATGAAATGTGCTATATAAATAACTTGCTAATGCTTTCACTAAATAACACAGATGTCATCCACCTTTGGTCTGTGGCAGGATGAAGTGTTGTTGCTTTTAAATTAAATTCAAAGAGGGGTTTTCAAGCGCGCATCTCCTTTTTGTTGCACTCTAAACACGCTAAAACACTCATTACAGTCAATGTTAGTACCAGTTTTTCAACTCCAGCCTTTTCACACAGTCCCTAACAAGTTAACACCTCCACATATTGGGAAATGTGCACGTTCACTTTCTTGCCAAGAGTTAGATGGAGGTAGAGGTAAGGCTTGGTCAAATCCTGTGCATCTTCACGAAATATTTAGTTCTAAAAGTTTGCTGATGTAGGAACTGCTCGAAGGACTGAACTACAGCCAGATGTGAATGAGTTGTGAATGTGTGTACCCAACGACCAATCACTGATATCCAGTGTTTGTCGGGAGAACTCCTTCTCCTTTGTTTTTGTCCTAAACTTTTTACATGTTTTTTTTCCCCTCAAAAGACTTAAGAGTTTACAAGAGTGAGTTTGTTCCAGTGGCTGTGTCCTCTTATGATATACAACAGTCTATGCAACAGCCTTTATAAAAATGTGAATGAAATCAGAGGTAGATTTGGATTCATATTGATGTGATGATAGCAGCATGAAAATAATTCCTCATGGAAGATCTTATGAGAGTCAGTTTACTTTTTTTTTTACTTTTGTATACACAGTATTTAAATAGTTATGTCATGACATCACAAATGTGCATTTTAACGTGTGACGTAATTTATCGGCATCAAATGACTTTTTGAGCAGGCTATGGCTACTGTCCACTGAAAATAGTTGCTGATACTGACAAGTTCTCTTCTATTTTCTTTGTTATGTGTCTTTTATTTTGTTCACTAAAGAGTTACTGAAGAGGGGGAAAAAGCTCTTCTAGCTAACTTTGACGCAAAAAATTCTGATTTACCTTCCAGCCACGAGCGACCCCACGGATCATGGCGGTTAAATTCTAATGAATTGATTTTGTCAACAGATTTTGACATTTTTAATGTGACCTGGCCTTTAGGGTGTGGTTAGCCTAGCTTAGCATAAAGAGTGGAAGCAGGGGAAACAGCTAACCTGGCGCTGTCCAAAGTTCAAAAATACACCTACCAGCACCTTTAAATCTGGTTTGTTTAATCTGTACAAATGCTGAGAAGTGAAAATACGTGGTTTTACAGGAGTTACGTGCTGTAACTAGCTCTTAGTGACTAGCGGGTGGGTCCAGCGAGGCTCACCCCTGTAATAACTTGTCAATTTTATATTTGTGTGTGTGTACAAATTAAACAAACAAAAAACAACTTGTTACTTAGTCAGCTTCAGAATGACCCTATCCTAGGGTAGCTGTTTCCCCTAGGCTAACCGCGTCCTAAAAGCCTGGGGAAATTCTGTGAAAAAAAAAAAATGAGGTGAAACTCCCGGCTCAATAGATAATGCACATACAAAAGAGTGGCGTCAATCTTCTTATCTAACTCTCGGCAAGAAAGCATATAAACATATTTTCCAAACCATCCAAACATCCCCAGCTGGAACTAGTGCAGTTAGTTTCATCTAAAGCAGTTTGGTCTGCGAGGTACGATCCCTGTTTCGAAGACACGGTGTATTTTTGAAACACAGTGAGTCTGCACAAAGTCCAGTCCTCAACCATTCTGACTGCTGCACAGATTTTATTTTATTTATTTATTTCACCCAGAGAGGAGTTTTAATCTTTCGTTTGCCCAAAGCTGGAGTGATTCAGGTCGCTTTGTCCTTCACAGTCTGTCCTCAGGATGAGACCATGTGTGCAGCAGTCAAGCCACACTGATTCAGTTGGTCCTCCCCACCCACACACACACACACAAACCTTTTTTATCAGTGCATCCCTCCTATTGGGCTTGGGTTGTACTTGGAATTAGGGACTCCTATGGGACACCCAACTCCCCTAATAACAAAGAAACACACACCCTCCTCTCCATCTTTTGCTTTACATATGGAAGAATCATGAATGGGTTAGGGGTTAGCGCTGTTAGTGCTGCGAGTGCTGTGGTGTGTTCTCTGCGTGTGCCAGGGGAGAGCTGCATATGTGTGAGTAAAGTATGTGCTCGTGCTGCGATCACATGTTTTGCCAGACTCCATGGTCACTAATCCCTCTCTTTTGCCAATATTTCCACTCTATCTGGTTTCATCAGGCAGGGATTACACAGGATTAGACAACCTCCCAGAAGCTGACATGCTCTCATTCATTAAAAACCCAAATGCAGAAGCTCACACGCCTTCAGCCTAAATGCACCAATTAGGCCTAGAGCAAGAACATATACATGACCCACATGTTACAATGCCTTTAAAACAATTATTTGCATTTATTTCAGTGATACAGAAATGTTTTGCCAAGATTGTTGTCTTGTGTGCTCTGTGATTATATAATACAGTGGGGATGACAGCCTGCGGGCCGGATGTCTTTAGGGTGGGAGTGATATTGAGGTTGTAGTTTAGCAACTTAGCCTGCCCTTCACCTCGGGGCAGCAGGCGGCAATCAGTGTGCAGAGCGTGATCCTCCGGTTGCCTGCTTCTCTGTGCTGATAGAAGGAGGTGACCCTGGCAAGCAATTATGCTACCATACTGACATACTCCACAGGAAATGTTTACTTATTATGAAAATAAATAGTTGGATTTATTTAAATAAGATTTATTATATGATATAATTTTATTATTATTATTGTATGAGAGGACTGAACCAGTTTTAATGCAACCCGGGCACAACCAGGTTGTGGTTTATCCATTGTGCTCTGCTACGGCTCATTAAGCATCTGCTTGGGACAGATGTCATTTCAAGTAAACTGCACACTAGATTGATTGACAGGTCTCTCCTTCAATCAGACATCAACACAAAACCTGTTGACAGCCGATTGGATAAATGCACCACTTCTTGGGCTGACATTGGTCGTGTTCATATCTGATTTTCATACTGGAAAAAACACGGAGGTTGTTCTGGAAAGTTTGGCAAATTTAAAGTGCCTTCAGTGAAGCTCAGTGTACATGGTGATGGAAAGGATAGTACTTGAAATCACAGAAAAAGCATTGAAGGAGATTTTCATTTAAAACCGGCACGAGAAACTGTAACATCCTTGTGTCACTGGTATGCAATCTACTTGCATAAGAAGTGACATTCTGGCAAAATACCACTATACCTCAAGTAAATGACAGCGAGCCAGGGAAGGAAAGTGTTGAAGAGAATAACAATAATCCCTTCTCCATGTCTATACAGATGAGCTTTGAGTTTGACAGGAAGCTGCAAGAATGAGCTCAGAATGTTCACACAATAGCACATAGCCAAGTAACCTTCAGACCAGGGCCATATCTATTTGTCTTTTTTGTCTTTTTGTAATGTTTGTCCTTCATGTATGTGTGGATATGTATATTTAGGCCTATATGTCAACTTGCTGAATTGATGAAATACTGTACATATATTTGGTGGACAATAATAAAAGTTATAAACTGAAGTATATCAGTTTATTAGCCAGAATCAGAGGGAAAGGTTAAAAAGTATTTGCTGTAGTGATAAGGCTTGATATACACACACTGTTGTTGGTAGAACAATCAATTCATTGTTGGTTTTGTTCTTTTAATAGGATTTGTTGTCACATAAGATGAAATTTATTATATAATACAGCCAACCTTTTCATGTAATGAATAACCAAAACCCCATGTACAGTTTTATTCAGAAGCATGTGGTACACAACGCATTCTACAAAAATATCTTACAAATTCAACAACACCAAGTTCTTTTTCATTCAGTTACTACACAATGAACAGTGATGAATGAATGATGCAGACTCTGAGAGGTATCCACCCTTTAAGTTACATCCTAATGTGACTGATGATGAGGTTACTGTCTTTCAAAGTCCATTGTTTTTATCAGGGATGATTTCTTAAACACCACATCGGGCACCATCATCCCTCCATCCCCTCTGATGTTGTCAAAGCCAGACCAGTGATGGTGAAATTTTGCCCTTTAGGTATAGTGCCCCCATTAGGCTGATCAGTGTTACTGCTGAAATTCCACAACACATCATCCTTGCAATGGTCCAATATTTTGGTCTCTGCAGGCTTAATAATTTAAGAAAAATTACAATACTAGAATGTAAAAATACTATTACAAGTAAAAGTTTTACTTGTAATAGTATTTAGTATAGTATTTACTTATTTGTATTACAAGTAATGTATTACATAGAAATCTTTAGGTTGGCGTTCCCAGTGAATTCATGTGTGGAAAAATTATATAGAAACTGGATTTGAAAAATATTTTTTTTTATGCAGCCTGTATATGTTTACACAATAATTTGCCACAATGAAAAAAACAATAGTAACACACACACACAAAAAGAGACCAAATTACTCTATGACAAATCCCCAGACAACTATGTGCTAATGCACAAGGCGCTGTGGCAATCTCACGAAAACTGGCTCATAAAGAAATATTTTTTTTCCTGTATTGTTTAAATGCTCAACTTTTTATTTGAATTTCAGTTTGTAATGCAGTCTCTTCGCTTTAAATTTGAATTCTACAAACATCTGCTGAAATAACCCTGATCACATCTTTACAGTTATTTTCCCAGGCTTTAGAAACCTCCTCTAGAAGACATTAGTCTATAGTCATGACGTGTAAACCAGTCTTCATGTGTAAAAGTGCCCCTTTTAGAAAGGTACTTTTGCTGAGTGTAAGTAGATAGTATATTTTCACTTGAATATCACGAATTCAGCTTTTTGAACGAATATTGTATGTGCTGATTTCTTAAAGTCAAATCATCAAATCAGTGAAAGGAGATTTAAAAACTGATTAAAATTTAAAACTGATTTTAATCTGACTGCTCCTAATAGCTGAAGGCTTTGCTGGGAAACTTTCCAAATTCTGTGTTCGCTACGTTTGCAATATTTATCTTATTAGATATTTCAGGAAGTTATTTTGGTCGAATGTCACAGTTTCCCTCAGGAAGGAAAGGTGTTTTACCATGATGATCATTGGTCCTCACTAGGTTAAGGTTCAGTCCATCCAATATGTAAGGCACACACAGCAAAATCAATACTATTAATCCTCCCCCCATTGTTTGCATAGCATGACCTTTGTCAGAGCCAGCACACTCCTGTGTTCTGAAGATGCTATTCTGAACACAACTTTGTCATGTGGCATTTGATATATCACGGCTGGGATATTATATTTGAGTTAGTAATTTTGACCTTTAAGCTCCTTCTTTTAGTTTTTTCCAGCATAATTGTATTAATTACTGGATGTCACGGATGCTGCAGCAGGTTATCCCTCACCAATATGTGAATATATATATATAAGTTGCTCTTTTATTAAGAGCATCAGTGAGATAACATGCATGTTTTTAGAGTATCCTGTAAAATCTTTTATTCATGTAAACACCTAATCATCCCTGGTGACAGGAATTGTTATCGTAATAATATCGCTAGTTTATTCTAACAGAAACCAGGAAATTGTCAAAGGACAAAAGGGACTGGAGCATGTTGAATGATGATTCACAGCCTTTAATTGTGCAAACTGACTAACATTTCAACACTACTGTGTCTCCATCAGAGTCAAAATGGACGAAGACATGAGGCAAACAACATACTGTATATAGTCAACCTAAACCAGGTGTACAATGGCCATTGATAATTGGTTATAACAGGGTTCATCCATCAAGTTGGACAAATTAGAGGACACATGACAAATTAATTTCTGCATTCAGGCCAAATGGCTCCACTGTGTGATGTCTGCACCTCTAGTAGAGGGTGAAACTGTTTTTTGTTCCCCAGAACTTTAATGATGCTGCAGAGCCGTGGTTACCCTGAGCATAATGTGAATTTATGCACTGGCACATCTTAAAACCTTAAAATAGGATGAATGAGATAATGATCTATTTTGCACTGCTCATTAAACAGCCATAAACAGTAACAGTGTGGACTATCTTACCTTAAAACAGGTGTTGCTATTTCACCTGTTTCTATGTAAAACTCTCGTCCACCTCATTAAAATCCATGGCTCTGACCAGATTTGATAGATGCTAACAGCTATGCAGCAAACAGGGAAGTTTACTTCTTGTGATATTAAACATTTTCCAGCCATTACTTTTGCAATTTGTGCAGTTAATAGCACAAAACAACTCCATGTTGAACTTCCATAAGCTGATTGGTTTTCTATTCCCCATATGCACGTGCATCTCACAATTACGTGAAACCCGTCTATAATCAGTTAAAAAACATTAATAAAAACAAGTTTTTGGGTTGTGAAAAATACCATTGGCTGGTGTTTACCCTTTGGGTACTACTCTCCAACAATCCAGACCCCCTTAAAAAGGGTTTATAAGTCGTACCCTTATGAGCCAAGCCCTGATGCTTTACAAATCCACCAGACAATTTCCTTTTTTTTTACCTTTTATACCTTTAATATGCTTGACTGCAGAGATAATTCAGGCAGTAGGGTTGCTGTATTTTCAATATAAGCATCTAACCATCAATAGTCCTTTTTAGGGCAGGTATCTCCATACTTCATATAGCCATGTCAGCGTCATCTCCATCGTCTCCACCTCGTCACTCTGAATGGAGACATGAGAGGCATCAGAAGAGACACATTAAAAAATGAGGGTCAAAATTGAGGCATGATATCTAGACTTCTAGTCCCTGGGTCAAAATGGGTCAAACTCAGAAAACGCATTACATCCCCCTGCCTCCTTGTGATGAGTACACTGAAGTTAATGGATAAATCAGTGCAGTGCACCTTTAAAGACTGTAATTGATGTTGACCAAACAATCCCACCACAAGGAATATTTAGTAACTGCCCTGGAGTTTTCTATCATATTACATAACCCTCCTCATTAGATGGATTTAGTCATAGATGTTTACGAGCCAGAGTGTGCATGTACATCACTTGTTTTCACGATTATGTGAGACTTTAATGGCCCCATGCTGAACAAGAGCCCATAATGCTGGTATCAAAAGATCCTTTTTGTCCTCTTCTTACTCATTTCATCTCATTGACAAAGCATCTAGGCGTGTCCAACGAGTCTCCTCTGTGTCGGGACACTGTCCTCTGGCATAACAGCCTCAAATAACAAGGACAGACAGGCTCACCTGGATTGCTTTATGTACTGCATTTATTCATCTGCATCGGCATTTGAGCTCATATTGCTGCACAGTAATGAATAAGTAACTAATTTTATTCTCAGTACAAGAAAATCTTTTACCCTAATTAAACCGAAGCGAGTTCTAAACCAGCTGTGAGTGCTCATGTGAAGCACTACTCACTACAATTACTTATTTGATCAATTATGAATGGCTGCTCACTTCATCAGTGCTTTAATACTGAATCCTTACTAAATTTACCATGTGTCATCACTGTGAAGGCTGACCATTCATTGATCGCTGACTCATTTTGCATCTGTTCATGATCTACCCTAGAGGGCCATGAAACAGGTATCTGCGTGCTGGTCGATTGTTAAGCAATGCAGATCAATATGTGCAGACGTGTACCTGCATAATCTCCTATGACTGCTTTACAGAATGAAATCTGAACACGTAGGCCTACACCCCTTATACATATACTGTATAAACATATGCAGCCCGCAGGGAGCTGGGATCAGGCAGTGAAACAGAAAAGATTGCAGCCACCCGCAAGATAAATTGGATTTCTGTAGAATAAATAGAAGTATTAAAAGATTAAAAAAAAAATGTCTAGGCTCATGATCATCACCGAACTTCGTTGTCGGCTCTGGGGACAGTAATGTCAACCCGTCAGCCAACTACTTTAGTCCAAATTGAAATATCTAATCAACTAGACTATCACATGGACTGCCGTTAAATTTGATAGAGACATTTGCAGTCCCCAGAGGATGAGCCCTGACTTTTCTTCTAGTGCCACCAGCAGGTCAACGTTTCCACTTCCGTCCTGTGAAACAGCAACACCTACCAGATGGATTGGCACAAGCTTTGGTGCAGATATCCATGTTTCTTCTCCCCCAGCCATGGCAATTTGGTACCCACATACATTAATTTATAGTGGGCGAGCCTTTCCCCCCTATGGACAGAGCCTTCTGGCTTTTATACTGGGATGTCACACACATAAAGAAAGGTTTTCTAGGATCGGGAAAGTTTTACAAATATAAAACCTTAATGGGTTACTGTACCCTGACTGTGTCAGGGTAAAAAACAGTAAGTGTTTTTATGAATTAGGTCATATAATCACTATGGCGTCTCATCAGTATATGACATGTGTGTCATTCATCCATATTGATGTGTTCATAGATAGGTAGACGATGCGAGAGAGGGAGAGAGAGAGGGAGATGGAGGGGGGGGGCTTCCGTTAGTGTCAGTCCTGCAGCTCCAGGCTCAGACACTCTGAAGCGGGAGATGGGCTGCGTGTTTGCGGCTTTTAATGCGCGCCACACCGCATCCCGCTGTCCACGTGCGGGCAGTCTGCGTCCGACATGAGCTCGGACTGCGAAAGTTACTACGGCAAGGAAAACGTGTTCGTGGAGGGCTTCACGTGTCCCAAGGCGGACAGTGACACCGCGGCACTTTTCTGCTGCGGGTTCAGTGACTTGAAGTACTGCTGCGATGACCCCAACAGCTTTTTCCCCTACGAATATGGATACATGTGGTGGTTAAGGTAAGGGCAGAGAATCGTTCAACTGTTGCACAGATTTTTTTATTTCTGTTTTTTTTTTTTTCCCCGTCAGGATGCGTGTCAGTGATGCCAGGTGGAGGGTCAATGTACCTGTAAACTTCTGCAGCATCAGGCAGGATTTCTCCTGCAGGAAACAGCAATTCTGCTCCAAATAGATGATCATATTCAAGGCCACTCTGGTCGGCATGTATCTGGCTATTCTACATCATTATGTGTAATAAGAATTCCACTGAAACACTGCTGGGCTTTAGTGGGCGTTCATATGATGGGCATGAATGCATAATGTGCAATCTGTTGCTCAGACCTGAAAAGAACAGTAAACAGTTTTGAAACATCTGGCTTGTGACATCCAGCTGAATTTTTCTCTCTTTTTTTTTTTTTTTCTGTGGTTTTACTTCAAAGACACTCCAACTGTCTTTATTCTGGTCGAGCTGTTAGTGAACAAACTAATCATTTCATTAAATCTCACGTTCTGCCACTATTTGTTTCGATTCAATATGGTTTGGCTACTGCTTCCAAAAAAATATTATTATATTTGAATGTACAGATGTTTCAGAGTCACAGGAATTACACAACACATTCCTTAAAAAGTGATCTCTACCTATACTAAATGCACCTTACACCATGGTTTGTCATGAGCTATAGATGTGATGTAGTCTGTTAAGATAGGAATACAAATATTATTTTTTCTCCTATGCAGATGTGGCCTGTCCAAGTCTCCCAACATGTCCAGTTCTAATTGGCACTGCATACACACACACGATGTAGGCCTTGCTATCTAGGCAGCAAGGTTAAGTATGATAACTGTATCTGTTCTCTGATCCCCCACATCAAAACGTGTGCGTACACACACACACACACACACACACACACACACACACACACACACATTTTTTTCATATGTCAAGAAAGTGGTAAGGAATCTTCCTTCTTGTATGTTAAAGTTCCCTCCTGTAGGTTAAAGGTAACTTAAGACAGGGCTTCACAGGTCTGGCACCTGGTAGACCAGGGTCAGCTAGAAATCTTCTGTATTGGGGTTTAGACTCAACAGGCTGGAGCCAAGTTTGGAGGCGCTGGATAAAAGAGACTGCAGACAGGCTCTGCTGTTGCTAGGTAAACTAAGGCAGGCATAGTTCCCTGTTTAGATCTTATATCTAATAGTATCATCACACATGCCATGCCGAGTTAGAAATAACCTCATTCAGAGGTAGAGAAACTCAGCAGGTCTGGGGAAGGTTAAATACTGAGCTTCAGGACACCGTCTTCAGATTTAAGTAGCAGCACGCTGTGATTCACACGTGGTGTTTCCCTTTTCTCCTCAATCGAGCTTCAATAAATATTCATGCTTAAGACCTCCGAGTCTCCTGAAACTTCTCGAGTGAACCAGCTCCATGATTTCCTTCACAGCCAGCACTCAGTAAGATATACTGTAAGCTTGATTAACTGTTACAATGTCAAACTTCTTAGCTAGTCACAATTTATTTCCCACAAAAACTGGACAGGAACAAACCACCCACATTGGTGGTTGGTGGACAGAAGTCCCCTTTAAAGGGAAATTTATAGTGGTGTTATTTTCAGGTTTTTGTCCAATATGACTAGAGCCCAACCAATTTGAGACTGATTTTAGAGGATGCAAAATTCACCGATCACCAATATGTCGGCCGCTATGGTGAATTTTTGAACTTGAATGAAAATAGTCCTTTTCTACGTAGATTGTGCACCGATTTTGCAGTGATATGACTATGCAAAGGTACTCAGAAGGTTGCTCTCTTAAACACACTACTTCACTGAAGAATATTTAACATCATTCCGCATTGTCAACCAATTCCAGAAATGAACAGATATAATAAACAATAAATAAAAATAAAATAAATAAAAAAAATAAACATCAGTACAGTATGTTCAGTATCACTCCATTGCTGACCATTTAAATAAAGAATGAAAATAAATAAATAGCTAAATAACAGACATTACCCTTAGCATCCAGCAATTTGGCAATTTGGGAAATATGCTTTTTGGTTATGAGCCGAAAGCTAGAGGAGAAGATTGATAGTATACTCATTTTGTTTTACAGTCTTGGTGCTCTTGTGGGTCTCTCTGTAGCAGCTGTGGTTCTTCTCGCCTTCATCATCACTCTCTGCGTCCTCTGCTACCTGTTCATCACCACGAAGCCCAGGGGTCTGGACAATGGGCTGCCACTCCAAGCACCAGGTATTGACTGCAACTCTGCCTCTCTGCAGGGGCCATTCTGCTAACATGTCAGTAGAATACACTCCATTATTTAGGAGCAACCTCCTGACATTTATTAATTGCTGCCTGAAAGGTTTTCAAAGAAATAAACTTCCAGACTTCACCAGCTTGTTATTTTCTAATCTTAAAACTGACTGAATACACATGGTTTATGATTCATTTTTTTGTGTAATTCTGAGCACGAAAAAAAAACTAATTCAGGTTCCAATCAACCATGCAAGGTGACATTTTAAGTGTGCAGGGTAATATTCATAAGCACAAAACAAGACTTGAGATTTCTTGTTTCATGCTTTTTACATTTAAAAACTGCCCTTGTCATTTTTCTCCAGCTGTTCTAGCAGAGTCAGAGCACGTGACGTGAGGTAACAGATTTTGCCCAGTGTAACTGAAGAAGCCATGTCCATACAGTATCAGTCTGTTGAGCTACTTCGGAGTTGAATAGACAGACAATAGACACACAACACAATGTTATCACTGGCTTAAAGTGTACCCCCCCACCCCCCATATACACGGTTATTAATAAATTTAAAGCACAGAGCATCACTGATGTAAACACAAAGTCCGCCTCCCCTCGTCCTGCCGGAGTCTGGTGCTCTGTCGGACAAAATTGTACCAAAGAAAAGTGTAATGAAATGTGTTTGACATGTATTCATTGGAGAGTAATATTATCTAGCTGTCATTCTTGGTAGCCTCTATACTATTACAGTGGAACAGTTTAAGAAAAATGTACCCCTGTCACCTTGTATGCCCACCAACATGTATGTTGAAAGTACCTGATGTAAGATTAAAAACTGTTAACATGACGACTGTCATTTGAATGGTTAGTTATGTAAAGATATGATTAGGCTCAGTTCCACAGCCCACTAATGTGAGCTGTCTTTCTGTTTCTTGAGACTATGTTAGAGAATGCCAACTCAGATTTATTTCTATGTCATTCAAAAAGGTCGGAAAAAACTTATAAGTGAGATAAGTTAGACAACTGCTGTTTCCAAGCCTTCCTTCAAATGCTAAAACATACACTGAATCTGTTTTCTTTCTTTTTTTTTTTTTTTTTGGGCCTAAAAACATTCACATTCATAAGCTCTGCACGTCCCTGCACCGCCCACAGGGCTGCTTTCACTTATGTTTTAATCTAATTGGAACTTTCTGTGTGGGGGCGTGTGTGTCGGGGCGTGTACAGCTTGACTGACATCTCCCTCAGTCTCCTGTTACAGCTGTTGAGGCTGGACACACGGCCGGCAGCACGGGGAGGGTGGGGGCGGGGGTCATGCACTGGGCAATGCCTGTCCAAATGGGCTTTTGTGCCCCCCCAAAAAAAAATTCTCAAAATTAATTTTGTTATAATGAACATTAAATTAATTTGCAAAAAAAAGCATTTAAAAGTCAGATCAAGTCAAGTCAGGTTTATTTGTATAGCGCCAAATCATAACACAGCACTTGGCGACAGTGGCGAGGAAAAACTCCTTTTAACAGGTAGAAACCTCGAGCAGAACCAGGCTCTGGGTGGGCGGCCATCTGCATCGACCCAGTTGGGTTGAAAGGGGAGGAGAGAGGGGGAGAAGTGGAGTTAGTAACATGTATTAGTGGGATAAGAATGCGTACGGATGCAGAGGGAGAGGAGGAGAGAGAAGCTCAGTGCATCATGGGAAATCCCCCGGCAGTCTAAGCCTATAACAGCATAACTAAGGGATGGTTCAGGACTCACCTGAGCCAGCCCTAACTATAAGCTTTATCAAAAAGGAACGTTTTTAGCATACTCTTAAACGAAGAGAGGGTGTCTGCCTCCCGAACCCAAATTGGGAGCTGATTCCACAGAAGAGGAGCTTGATAACTAAAGGCTCTGGCTCCCATTCTACTTTTAGAGACTTTAGATACCACAAGTAACCCTGCATTCTGTGAGCGTAGTGCTCTAGTGGGGTAATACTGTACTTCAGCATCAGCTCTTTAAGATATGATGGTGCCTGACCAATAAGAGCTTTGTAAGTGAGGAGAAGGATTTTAAATTCTATTCTGGATTTGACAGGGAGCCAGTGCAGAGAAACTTATATCTGAGAAATATGTTCCCTTTTGCTAGTTCCTGTCAGTACTCGTGCAGCCGCATTCTGGATCAGCTGGAGAGTCTTTAGAGACTTATCGGGGCAGCCCGATAATAAGGAATTACAATAATCCAACCTAGAAGTAACAAATGCATGAACTAGTTTTTCTGTGCCTTTTTGAAATCACCTCCATAGAATCAACTGAAACAACATATTTAATAACATACATAATTAAGAAGATTTGTAAGTCAATATCCTTAAACAAGTGTAGACTAATGGCTCCCTAATATTATTTTTCTTATGTTACATTGAAAAATGATTGGTCATTGTATGCCTGTAAATTTATTTCCAGCTAAACAACTTCCACCTTTATCAGTGTTGTTGGTATGATGAGTTAGGTAATACCATGGACAGCTTCGCCCACCTACGACCTATCGACTCGTATCATAACCAGCCTTTAAAAATGACCATGACCAGAACATGCACAAACGTTCCTGAGTGAATTCTCTGTCTTCCAGGCTCTACATCGAGTCCACAAGGACCGGGGCTGAGTCATACTAGCGCCCCTGCTGGCCCCCAAGGCTTCAGGAAACACTTCCTGAGGGGCAAGCTGGACTGTGACAACCAGCCCCCGGACCCTGACCGCCTTTTCCAGCGTTGTTTCATGGCCACTGTGACATCTATCAAAGTCGAGGGTCCTGCATAGACTGGTGGACTATTGGACAGGTTGACCAGCTTCTTTTCTCTTGAAACCCATGCGTACAGGTTGGGATCAATTTTGATTTCCTCACAACAAAACATAGTTATCTTCGCTTAGTTCAGTCAAACACAACGGCTAACACGTTTCTGAAATCCTCAGAGAACTTCTCAGTGTTTAAAAATTCAAATGTGTCCAGCTAAAGAAAAACTGTAGCAGAAGGATAAGAGTAATGCAAATGTGATCTCAGTGGCTTTACATTTTGCATTTGTTAGCTTTAGTTTATTTGTTTTCTGTAATGTGTCCATTGCACAGAATCAAAGCAACAAAGAAGTGTTTTTCTCCTGATAGTCAAGATACAGAAGAAAACTCTCATTGCACATTTCCATTATTTTGCCTGTTCCATTATTGCAGCAAAACAGTATAATAGGCAGCTTGAAGGAAAGCCAACAAAACAGAACAACACAATTATGAGCTATGAGCGTTTAGACAATCAAATATTTCAAGGGTGGTAAATCAGCAGTAGAGCGTCTTTGGAAAATGATGCTTGCTGACTTCAAATTCACAAGAATTGAATACCGATCATCAGGTTTTTGGCACCTGTTTCATGTTTCTTTAAAACGGAAAAGAGTTTCTCAGAATGATGGTTAATCACTGATTAGGTAGTGCTACTGCTCTACTTAAATAACTCAAATTGTGTACAGACATTCATGGTCTCCAGAGGATGAATTCTGCTGACTTTGGTGATCCCCTGACTTTTCATCTAGCGCCACCATGAGGTCCATATTTATAGTTTTGAATGAAATGTTTTCCACAACTATTGGATGGATTACCAGGATGAACTGTAATCACTTGGTTGACAGCTTCACTTTTCATCTAGAGCCATCACCAGGTCAACTTTTTGATTTGTCCAATAGTTTGGTTCATGACTGACCGGGGAACCAGACAGATCTGTGAGCTCATGTTTTATTTGCTCTGGCAGATACATCAGGCCCCTCTCCCATTCAAACTGATTTCCTTGGTACTGGAGGCAGCGTTGTGTCTGCAGAACCAATTAACAACCATTTATCTAGCCTGAGGTGAGTTTACGTACGTTTACATGCCGTTGAAGCATCTTTGTAAATATCCAAGATGGCTGCCGCCAATGTGGAGCATTCAACGGCAAAATCATAGCGCCAAATCATAACAAAAGTTATTTCAAGACACTTTTCGCATAGAGTAGGTCTAGACCATACTCTTTAAAATATTATTTACAGAGACCCAACAGTTCCCACCACGAGCAGCACTTGGCGACAGTGGTGAGGAAAAACTCCATTTTAACAGGTAGAAACCTCGAGCAGAACCAGGCTCTGGGTGGGCGGCCATCTGCATCGACCGAGTTGGGTTGAAAGGTGAGGAAAGAGGGGGAGACAGAGCAGACAAAGGTGCTTAAATTAATAGAAAGTTGACTTCCCAACTGTTTTGAGTTGCTGTTTCAAAATTGTTGGAACCAAAATGAACCATGTTCAATATGCATTCATCAATTCAGTGCTGTGTTAAATGTGAAGTTGTACAGGGGCTAGACTCTGATTGCATCTGATATCCATCTGTCAATCTGATGCTCAATGTCCTGGAACAGTTTTTTTTGTGTGTTTTTTTTTTGGTGGTGTTGAAGAAGAATTGTAAATCTTCATGCTGCACCATGACTGCTCAGTTTTCATGTAATGTCGATTTCTGTTTATTAATGAGTTTGTGTCATTAGCACAGCTGGTTATGATTGCTGTCATTATGTTTTTAGCAAGATATATGGCAGCTCAAGTGCCTCTTACTGAGAGATGTGTATTTTCCAAAGTTATTAAAGTTACAAACTACACATACTTGTGTGCCGTGTCTTGCTTTGATGCTTAACTTTGATTTTGCTGCACCTCAAGCACTGTATTAAAAGAAGATTTTCCTCTCACTATTTTTTTACGAGCTCGAGCAGAGCTGCTCAGATTATTCATTATATTCTCTGACATTTTAGCCCATCACACTGTGCTAGTGAACATCCAACAAGTCAACATAGATTTATTCTTTGGACATCATACATCACTTGTGTTGTACCACATATAACTGCCTTCTCACTTTATTCAAGTGCGTCACAGAGGAGCAAAATATCCTGTACACTGCTTACAGTTAAATACATTCCCCAGTTTTGTTATAGCACCATCAAATTTCCCAGATGTCATCCCAGCAAATATACTTGATAGTTTGACTACTTTGAAACAGTTCAGAATTTCAAGCTGTAGGAGATATGTTAGCATATATTTAAAGATGATATTCAATGTCTTTTATTTATTTATTTATTCAGCAGTGTGCAGAAGCTCAGGTTGATGTGCTTTCATCTGGAGGCTGTCAGCCTGTATATGTTTAGCTGTAATGAGGGTTCAACATGAGTGGGCGATGCAGTTTAATGACTGGCATAAAGAAAAATACTCTTTCTCTGAACATTCATTTCATTCCATTCAATTTCTTGTGTATGTGGCAGGCGATACAACCCAAGGAATACAAAAAAGTTCCAATTCTGTTCAGGTCATGATAATTAGAAAATGATTGCATTTTCAAGCTATCATACAACTGGTGGATAAAGTATTTAGCTCCTTGCACTACAGAACTAATAAAAGTAAAGGTTCCACATGCAAAATTGTATTTAAAGCAGCAAAAACTGATTTTTTGGACAACATTTGCTGTTTTTACATGGATCCTAGTATTCCACCAATAATTGGAATAGTAGCCTAATCTGAATAAAAATTCCTCATATAACCACCTCAATCGGAAGAGACTGACCAGATCCGTAAGTTATTTTCAATCAGGTGGAGAGGGTTGGTCTTAACAGTTGTAATCCAGTCAGTAGAAAAATATTAGCACCTACAACCCATGTAAACACTTATTCCGGTCGCTTCTGTCTCCAACTTTATAAGTGACGATTTATCAACAATTCACATTTTTTAACATTATTTTTTTATTACTGTATAAAATCTAGTTTGAGGCTGGATCTCACTGTTGCGGGATGTGTCTCTGGTCCAGGCAAAGCACAGCCAACAGCAGAAGTATGAGTGGTTGGATGAGGCTGACGGATGGTTTGACTTTCTGCAATTCCACGAAAAATTAGTGGAATTTTACTTTCGTGTGGTTTTGCAAAAAGGATTTAAAAACACACACACATATTCTTTTAAAACCTCATTCTGCAAGCTCCTTGATATTATTCATAAATGGGGGTAAATTGCAAAACATTTTCGGTTCTGCAATGTGTGCCTCATAGAGTGTAGAGCATAATATACACCGTAACAGTCCATTTAAAAAAGCACATTCAGTTTTACCTTACTGTCTTTTCCAGTCACCGAGAGATTTAGCCTGCAATCTGGTGCAAATGTTACATACAAGGATGCAACAGGAACAGAAGTTGCGTCCTTGATGCAGAAATATTGAGTGACCTTATTGGACAAGGCCGCATTGTGCTGACAGTTTTCTCAAATAAAGGCAGGTATAATCAAGCACTCTACACCCTACAGAATAACACTTTTTTCTTTTTTTCTATTCTTTTAGAATTTTCTGGTTGCTCCTTTTCTTCTGCTTCTGAGATGCCTAACTCAAGCCCCAGCTCAAGTGCATCAGCTGTAATGGTAATGCTTCTAATTATTTTTATTTGTGCCCAATAATTGCATGGCCATTGCATAAACTTAAATTGCTAATTGAATATCTCCTTTGAGGCACCTCCTCACTGAAGCAATCAGAGAACTATATGTTCCTCATATACTGATGCTGTTCCCTTCCCCCAAGGACACACTGACCAAGAAAGGCTATGCAATAGTCAATATTATTGCTTATATGTTGTGACATTTCATTCTCTGAGATTTCTTATGATTTCTTATGTGGCAACACCTTTAGCTTTTTTTCGTTTCATGGACACTTGTATGATGCTGCAAGCAGCACAGGATACATTTTCTTGGCATCTGAACAGTCCAGAGGGAGATGCATGGAGGATCAGCACTGCCACCAGATAGCTCTGTTGACTCTTCTACCAGGAGGCCCACATTTCCAAAGGACTGTTGATGTTGGAAGACTTGATGGGGATGCTCGCCAAGAGGCCATGTCTTTGCCTCAACCGTACCACAGACAATTCCCTGATTTTCCAGAGGATGAAAGAGACCTTTCAGCCCTGACGGAAGCTTGTTAATGGCCCAGGCAGGAGTGTCGGAATCCTCTGTACCTTCCCAAGATTCCCGGATACAAAAGGATTGTTCGGTTTAAATTGGCTTGAAATTTGAAATGTGTTTCCTGTATATGTTTAACATCGTCTGTCTCAAAGTTGGATCAAGATGTCACTCTCCTAGTTCATGATGGGAGATCCTCCGGGCTGTTTCAGAAACGGGATGTGTTCTCACTTCAGCACCACATTTGCGTCGATTGGTGGGGTCCCCCAAGAAGCAATGTGGAGGAGGCAACAAGTGAGTTGTATTTGTTTCGCTTTGATTTAAAGCATGTGCTATAGTTGCAGTTGTAGTTTTTTCATTCATTATTTTCATGTCTATAGGATTAATATTAAGAAATAAGAGCGCCTGTGATATAGTTTTTTTTTTTTACTAGATTTAATTTTTTTTATTCTATTTAAGTTGATCTTATTTTTGGGATAAATAGGAACAATAGATGGATTGCTGTCGAAAACAATGTTATGATGCCTCCCTGTTCTCATTCAAATCTGAAGAGTATTAAATTTGAAGAGTTTTCAGCTCATTCTTTATGACTCTTAGTCCTCAGCCTGTGACCCAGAAATGACTCAATTCTCCAAAAATGACTGCATGTGATGCAGTTGAGAGACTTGTAGTCTTTCATAAGGTAATTACATTATTTAGGTGATTTAGTAATTTGTCACATCACCTTTGTAGCCACATGTGTAATGATGGTTGGTAAAAAGTGGATGAAATTGAAATGAAGTCTTGAGCATCCTCGTCTTGCACTAGAAGATGGAGATGAGAAGATAATTGAATAATCACTTCCACAGTGTAGTTTTTTTCTCCGTGGCTGCACATGATTCTTGTGTCTAATGTTGAGTTTCCTTATCTCAGCCCTGGTCACGCTGCCGTTTGGAGGAGCATCTCCGCAAACTAGCAGGGTTGGTGGCAGTACCTCCTCGCTGCTGGGCAGCAGGAGGGCAAGATTGACAGCGTCTTAGTCACTGTGGACAAGCATATTCTCATCACATGCCAGTCAAAGCGCTCCCACGGGGCGTTTGATGAACTTCTCAAAGCACCTTTTCTGGTTTATTTGTATTTTTACACATTCCTGCAGACAACAGTGTATAACACTGATGTGGGGAAATGAAGGCGTCACCCAGAGTTGGACACTTGAGAGCCGGACTGCTTAACCAGCCAGAAGCACTCAAAAAAATTAGTAGCTCTTCCAGTGTTTCTTCAGAGAGCAGTGATTCAGGACTTACTAAAATCCAACCACAGGAATACATGCATCCATCGTGGCAACATTACCGGGGTGTGGGATTTACGGCGGTTGAGTACCCTCAATGGTAAAAGATTTGGAGGAACTAACGAGTGAGCTTCTAACAAGCATGCATACCATTGTTTGTACTCTACCTATAACTGACCCTGACATATCAGTGATAAATGACTCTTTTGAAAAAACATTTCCTAAAGAAAGAGAGATCAGAGCCTGACACTTTTTTTGATGGAAGTTATTTTAAAACCCACCCTTTGTTTACAGCAAAAATATATCCATTATAAAGTATATATATATACTGTATGTTGTATCTGGTAAGTATACCATGATGATTTTGAAACAGCCCATCCCCTTGGCTCCAAACGTGGAATTCACTCATTGAAATTAGCCCTCAAAATGGGTTATTTGGTTTTGACGAACATCCATTGGGATCACCTTTTTTTATGCACAAGATCTGCACAAGTATGGTTTTGATGTTATCCTGAAACCGTTGATAAATGATATGAAAAAAAAAATGGAAAGCCAAGGGCCACGTCTTCCATTTTTCTGATGAGCAGGTACGTGCTATGACCTCACAGATCACTGGAGATAATCTAGAGATGCACACAATTCTTGGTTTGATCGAGAAGAATGATGAGCCTAAGGTGATCCCTGTGGGAAAGATATGCTTGAAACGCATTGCCAGTCTCTCTGCGAAAACCCACAATAGAAATCACTATATGGTTTTTGAAAAAAACAATCCTACACTTAATTCACTGAAATATTTCCATGTTTGTAATAACTACTCATTTGATGTAATTCACAATCTTCTTGATGGTGTAGATAGGTACAAGATCCAAATGCTTTTTGGATATCTCACTCAACACTTTATGTCAGAACAGCACTTGCTGTCCAGGACTTATGGTTTTGATTATGTATTTTTAGAGCGACAAAAATCGAGTGCTGGCAATGGCACTGGTTTGAATTCTATTCAGACACTGTGTCTTGTGAAAAACATCCCACTGTTGCTTGGTGACATTATTCCTGCAGGAAACAAAAACTGGAATTTACTGCTGTTGTTTACACAGTTTTTCTTCACCCTCTCTCGCTCGAGGTATGGCAATATATTCCAAGCATTTGATTGCTGAGCATCACAAACTATTCAAACACTTGTATTCACATATAAACTTGATACCTGAGCAATTTTCTATAAGGAAAATTGGCCCCTAATTACATATGTTGTTTTTTGAAGCCAAACACAAGCTGTTTAAAGACTCTTTTAAAAATGTCAAAAAACATAACCAAATCACTTGCTAAGAAGCACCAGATGGCAATTGCTTGTCACTAGGAAACCCTCACCCTCAAACAAGCACAGGCCAATTGTTTTCATTGTTTTAATTTCTAGTATTGGCAATATGTATTTATTAATGTTTTATTGTCTCTCTCTCTCTCTCTCTCTTCCTTGTTTTTAATATTTAACACATTTTATTTGTATTTTCATTTATTTTTTTATTTTTATTTTTTTAATAATTGTTTTTTTTCCCCTCTGTGAAGCACCTTAGGCTGCATTTCTTGTATGAAAGGTGCTATAGAAATAAAGTTGAGTTGAGTTGAGTTCATTCACAACGTTTTAACTCAGCTGTGTGAATGACTGCATGGGAGAAAAGGCAAGAATACATTTTTGAAAATGATTTTGTTTATTGGAATTCATTCTTATAATTAATTTTATTGTCTTTTCAGTGTGGATAGCTTGACATTTTAGGGAGTGATGAACATTACCCAAACAGTAAAAACTGTAACTCAGAGCTAATCCCTTAGTGTTACTTTAACTCTGGTGTAGTTTTTAGCTATTCTGAAGGGTTCATTTAACTCTGGAGAGTGTAGAGCTATATAAACCCTGAAAAGGTCTTGAAATCAACTCTGTGGAAGTTAATCTCACACTTGACCTTTTTGCTCCACATTTTATCCTACGCTGAACATTTTACGGTTTTCACTCAACAGTAATATTCTATATGCATTTGATACAAGTCATACAGTACCAAGCCTCATCAATGAGAAATGCTGGAAAATGAATGCTGCTCACAGACGTGTGTGCAGTAAAGAGTAAAGGACACTACAATTTAACACAGGGGCGAATGGGGACGTTACGCTCAAAGGCTTTTTAGGGCTACATAATCATACATAGTTTGAAGGCAGGTAGAATTGGGTAACCATGGTTACTTGGTTAGATAACTTAGAGTTCCCGTATTCATCGCTTAATAAGTTCTAACAATAGCATGAAATGAGTTCATATTTACGTTTTAAATGAAAGACCTCGTCGCCTCTCTGTTATTGTTTCTTCTTGTTGCATTTTTCTCCTCTCTCCTTTTTAATGCCTTTTCTCTCTGTGTCTCGTCCCTTCCTCTCTCTAAAACATCAGACAAGGACGAACACCAATTACAATTTTAAGCCGAGGAAAGGCGAGCAGATGGATTTTTATCATTCTGATATAATAACATTAATAAATATTAATTCTTAATAACATTAAAGAAATTAAACTTGACCATATATATGACAGGGTTCACACTTCATTTTGTGAACTCCTCTCCTCTGCTCCCCTCTCTCTGAGAGTCAAATGGACATACATTTGGCATATCACTATTTTTACTGCAAGTACTTCTATACATTTACTTTTAATTGAGTATTCTTCTTGTGGTATTGATACTTTTACTTCAGTATGTGATGTGATGACTTTTCCAGTAAGTCATCAGGGTAAAACAGTTCATGGTATGTTAATATGATGTGGAGCAGTGGTCTGAAGGTTGTATTTACCTTCAGATGTACCAACACTAGTCCACAACTAATTTCCTCCAGACTTCATACAGTAATAAGCCAATTTTAAGTTCTCATGCTGATTGACAAACCTACACACCTCCTACAACATCATTTTTACCCTTAATCAATTATGGAAACAGATCAGTCGGCATTTTCTTCTAGAAAAGATGCTTTTTGCAGTATTTTCACACCTCTCTGCTGCTCACCGTGTGTATTCATCAGAGCACGATGACATAAGATTTACAAATTTTTGAAGGAGGTGTTGTGTAAGTGAAAAGTATCCCAACTATATAATAAATAGAAAAAAATAGTTAATTATGAACATGTAAGACATTAAAATAATACGGATTCAACACTTGTGTCACTGCCTGCATCACATATGGCCTAATATTGTCTTAAAAACTGCATTATAAATAAACAAACATTATTTTTATTAGTAGGCTATTCTTCAACGTGTTTGTTCAGCAGTTTTTTGGGGGGGAAGATGGTCCGTATAAAACAAACCACTCTTACTTTATTCAAACTTGGTCACTACTGTCAAACGTCAGTTTATTTACACTGAAAATGTGAAATAATAATAATCAGTGAATTTGGGGAAAGTCTCAATGGTAAAATCCATTGAAAATAACATGAGTGAAGGAGGGAACAAGTTCTTTGGTCAATGACAGTAGGTCTGAAGTAGAGGTCCAAATGGAAAAAGTCATGGGTTGATTTTCCTTTTCAAAGAAATCGTTGAGCAAATGTAGTCTGTTTTTTGGATTGTTTTGTTTTGTTTGAAATATGTCCATGTTTGAAAGATGCACCTGGAGACAAACCATAGCAACTGTGGAACCTTTTTGATTAAATACAACTTTATTTGTAATATCCAACATGTGAACACTTTATGACCTGAATTAATAAAGCTTTTACTACATTGACTTAGACTTAGACTTGGACAGGTTTTATGGTCATTCAATGTACCAAAGGCATAGCAACAGCACTGAAATAATAAAAATGTACACCGGAAAGATACAATACATTAAAATAAAAGACTATGTACAATATAATACAGACATATGCTATATAAATATTATGAAGTGCATAGAACAGAAATATGGCAGTAGCCTGTGGAGTAATAAAAGTGCAGGTCCAACAGGTATGATTGACAGGTGCAAATCTACAGTGTAGATTTGCTTGGAGTGACAAGTTCTGTGGACCACAGAGTCCCAAGACCTGTCACCAGTGCACTAGAGAACACAGTCCTACAATAGTGCACGCTGAAGTAGAATAAGGTGAGAATAATGTCATTGTCTAGATTATTTGTTCAACAACCTGATAACCTGGGGGGAAAGTTGTTGCAGAATCTTGTAGTTCTGTAGCGGATGCTACAAAATCTGGTGAACTATTGTGTCTCATTAACTAGCTAATCATTGTATAGCCTACATGTGCAAGGTTTAACAAGTCCCATACAGGCTATGTTTCAGACACATGACCCTGCCCAGGTTAAACCACCACAAATACATTCTCCACTTACTGCAAAGCTGTCCTAGATAATGGAACATAAGATAAAAATACATGAATACATAGAGCTTTGAGGGTGTCAGGGTATGGGCAGATATCTGATCTATAGTATACTGTATGACCTCCAGCTGTTTATTCTCTATATAATGTATTACTATTAGCATTAGCTACTTGTAGCCTACTTAAAACATATAATGCAGGTGGCATTATATATTTTATACTATATATGCACTACTATACTATATACTATACCTGCACTACCTCGCCTACTGTATCTGCTGTACATGTTTATACTGTGTTTTTATGTACTCATTTTATACTGTTCACAGTATTGATACTGTTCATATCTACCCCTCACTGTTTATTCTATATATTAACACTATATATATATATATAGTACTTTGCACTTTACTGATTTTCTGCACTTCTGGTTGGATGCTAAACTGCATTTCATTGTCTTAGTACTTGTACTCTGGGCAATGAAAAGTTGAAATCTAATCTAATTTAACATGTGGATATCAAACTGAGTTAATCGCATGTGCCCAGTTAATGGACATCGTCCAACGCCTGCAGGTTCTGTAGATTAGATAGATTAGATGAATGCACAGATGCCTTGTGCACAGAATAGACCAAATTAAAATCACAGTATTGAATCAGGATGTCAATTATATTACACAATTACATTTTTTTATAGATTGATTATAAACATAGGCCTATATGAAGAGGACGGATCCCGGAGGACGTCGAGCAAACAGATATGACCTGATCCACATGACCTGAAGATGTTTAAAGATGGAAAGAAGAACCTGAAAATCAATTCTTAAAGGCACATGAAGCCAGTGTGAGGATTTAAGACCTGCGGTGATGTGTTTGGGGGAAGATTCCTGCAGCACAGTTATGTACTCGTTATAAATGTGCAACAGTGTTCTTGGGTAGGCCGGACAGGAGCATGCCACAGTGATCCACTCCAGCATTAATGTGTATGCAACACTTTAATGTTGTATCTGGTAAGGTGAAACAGATGTTTACTACTATATATACTGTTGGTTAGTTTTACTGTATCAAATAAATGTAGTAAAGGAAAAAGTTCTGATAGGCGGAGTAAAAGTGTAAAGCAGCATGAAATGGAAATACTCAAGTAAATATAGCCAAATACACCATATGCATAATTACACTGTAAATCAACGTTTAAGATCCGAACTTGTCATGTTATCCGCCAAACGACATACATTTTCAATTTTCAATCAAACTTTATTTATATAGCTCAAAATCACAAATCGCAATTAGAAAATTCTTAGTTTATTTTTTCAGACATTCCTTCTTATGTTTTTTTTAAGCTTTTTTACAAGTGTTTTGGCCTCTAAAGCTGATTTAAATAAAAAACAGCAAAAGATCACTCTTTGGTTGTGTTGTGTTGTCAAATTGATGAAGATGTTTTCTTAATTTTCTTGTGTTTTTTCTATTTGCATGTGTTTTTCTTAAGTTGCAATGCGTTTAGTTCTAAAGGCCACCATACCTCTCTTCTTTTTAACTCTTTATTCTCCTCTCTCTAAAAAATCTGTGCAGAGTGATGGAGACGATTTCAGAGTAAATGCCGAAAGGGTACTGATCACTGAGTGGACACGTTGACAAGGATGTGGACGCGTGGCAACTCTTAGCAACGATATTGAGAAATTATCCTCATATGACTGCATTTATTTATCCAAGAGATCTTTTGTATGGTGAAATAAATGTAATGTAATGTCTCCTTCTGCACTCTGATGTTCCTGAGTTTTCCTATGAAAGGTACGTGGAGGTTAGAGTACAATTGGTGCAGCAAAATGCAACAAAAAACAACAAAAAAATCCAGAGAAAGGACAAGGATGATGTTTTAGGAAATAAAAAATATGATCTTGCAGAAACACACAAAGAATAAGAATTACTTTATTAAAAAATATGCACTCAGTAAAGTAAAAATTGCTACTTACTGGGGTTGAAACTGATCATGTGTGCAAGGTAAGTGCAGAAGTGTTCAGGCGCAGTAAGAGGCAAGAAGAACACATGCTGAGTAATACAGGATATGCCAAGGCCAGGCTGGTGAAAACATATTGACAGAGTTGCTTGATGACTCAAGCTGCAGACAGCAGGGACATTTTCCCATAGCACTGATGGCAAAGGACAGTTCAAACAAGGCAATTAGTTTTACTCAGAGACGCAGACGCAGAACACTCAGACCCTGCAGGACGCAAACAGCATTAGATGGTCCTGAGTGTCCCCCGCCGGGGGAATGTCAAACTTTAATGCTCTTGAACAGTCAGAGAAGACGGGAAAGCTGAAAAACAGAAAGAAACTTATGGTGACCTGAGAGTGAGATAAACCCATGAGGAGTTGGTGTTATCCATTCCTTGTCCTGAGGTGTAAACCCCCGTGTCTTTCCCTTAGACAAGTAATTGAAAGGGATCTCTGTATCAGAAACACCCCACATGAGAATGGGACCAATAAGGTGAGACAGAAAACACAGATGAAGTCATATTCAAATGCCCTCACTGCTCTACAATACAATGAAGGACTTTAATTACATATACTTGTTTCTTATACCTCTGAAAATATCATCCTTTTCTTAAAATATCTGCTACATTGGTCCCATTCACAGAATTTAAGAGATTTTTAAAGTCGAACTGTATCAACAAGCAGCCAATCAGACCCCGAGGTATTAGAACATTCATGAGCAGATTTTTTTTTTTTTTTTTTACTTTATTCATCACGCAAGTGAAATTACTTCTCCGCATTTAACCCATCCAGTGGCACCTGTACGAACACACACATGCACATGCACAGGGTCACACAAAGAGACAGGTGCCATATTCACACTGGAGCGGTGGGCAGCAGTTCACAGCGCCCAGGGAGCAATTGGGGGTGCGGTGCCTTGCTCAAGGGCACCTCGGCCGTGGCAAGTAGGTGGACTGCCACCCCACCAGCTGTCAGTCCACCAATCTTCAGGAGGGAGAGCGGGGATCGAACCTCCAACCTTGGGTTATTGGACAACCTCGCTCTACCACTGAGCCACGGCCACCAGATCTGGCACTGCTTAAGCACAGTAACAAAAACACAGTTTTAGTTAGCAAATACTATAGTTATAGTCCATAAGTATATGGACTACTACAGATGTTTACTGATGAATCAACAAACAGATGCAACAGGGTGTCTGTATACATGCTCATATGTAGTGACTCAACTCTCACATTAAGACAGCAGTAGGGGCATACTGTAGGAAAATACACAATGGTGGCAACATCTGCACTCCATCCAAAATGGCGAGAAGTAAGGTGACTAAACAGGAAGGAACAAGTAATGATGAGCAGAATGAGATTTGGACACACAACAGAACACTTTTCAGGATGGTGAAACACCCAGCAGGTCACTGTGGTCAGTGAAGAGGAGTCAGTTTGGTGCATATTGTAGTAACATGCAGAAAATATACACGAAGAAACACAAGTGGTATTTGGTTATAGGAAAGACAGTGAGGTAGACTGTATTCAAGCAGCTGAGAGATCGCAAGAGTTGGAGAGCGTTGGAAGGTTTGAATTGCTGTGAAGTGATATGTTTTTGACTTATTTGACTGATTAAACGACACTGACTTTGGATTTGCGGACAACGGAACTTAATAGGGATAGGGCTGGGTATTGTGAAGAACATTTTGTAGGGATATCAACCGCGGCTTGTATAGGCCCGGAAGGTTATTCAGACACTGTTCCTTACAAACTCTGACAGGATGGCAGGGAGGGAGACAGATGTTGACAGCAACAGCATGGAGTTTAGTGAGAAAGAGGGAAATCGTAGTAATGAGAGGAGGGAGAGTGAGTGGGAAAATGTGGTAAGGGGGAGTAGATCCATGAAAGCAGCTGGCTAAGAGAGAGAAAAGGGAAGCAGCTAGCTCAGGGGGAACGGAGAGTGAGGGGAGAGGAGGTGAGGAGAAACACCCGAAAGCAGGATTGCTTAATGTTGTGGTGCGATTCGAAGGAGAGGGGGGAGTAAAGAAAGTCGACCCACTAAAATTAACAAAAATCATTACAATGCAAGTTGGGGGAGTAAAATATGCAAGAGTTTTGGGAGATGGGAACCTGCTCATTGGATGTAACACTGAAGCGCAGATGGAGAAGGCAAAGAAAATGATTTACATTAGGAAAATCAAAGTTGCTTAAGTGGTCAGAGTGGGGGAGAAGAATGGAGGTGGGTGAAAGACTAATGACTGGAGTACCTCTCAGTGTTGGCATGAAGGAACAGGTGGAGAACCTGAAGGTGCAAAATGACTCAGTGATAAGTGCTAAAAGGATGACAAGGGGAGTTGAGAAAATGGAAATAGAAACCATCTCAGTTGAGTTTGAGGCAAAGGTTATTCCAAGGGAGTTATACTATGGATTCATGAGATACAATGTAAGAGAATTCATACTAAAGCCTATGAGGTGCTTTAAGTGTCAGGAATTCGGACATGTGGCTAAGGTGTGCAAAGGAAAAAGAAGATGTGCTTAGTGTGGTGGGGAACATGAATATGGGAAGTGTAGAGAAGGAGTGAGGCCAAAGTGTTGTAACTGTGGAGGTAATCACAGTGTTGCTTTTTGGGGCTGGGAAGTGTTGAGACGAGAGATGGAAGTACAGCGGATGTTCAGCAGTGAAGGAAAAGTTTCTTATGCAGAAGCAGTTAAGAAGGCAGAAAAGGAAAAGCAGATTAAGGGTGTTGAACATGTCAGAGACAAACTACAAGAGCAGAGAAGGGTATGGCAGGAGAAGAAGAAGCTGGTGACATTTATAGCGGGGGTGATAAATGCAAAATCTGAGATTAAATCTTAAACTGAAAGGATCCAAGTTATTGTTAAAGCAGCAGTGCACCACTTAGGTATGATAGGGTTGAAGTGGGAAGAGGTAAGGGATGAACTCAGTATACAGTCAAGTCAAGAATCAGCATGTGTGGGTTGACAATACTAATCATGTTAATCCTTCAGTGGAATGCAAGAAGCTTGATTGCAAATGGACAAGACTTCAAACTGTTCATATCCAATAGAAGAGAGATACCAGACATTATATGCATCCAAGAGTCTTGGCTAGAACCTAACTTGGATTTTGTTTTGTTTGGATATGTAGCTGTCAGATGAGAAAAGATAGTGGAGGTGGAGGGTGTGTCACATTTGTAAGGCAGTTGATTCCCTAAAGAGTGCTTGGTGTAGGGAATGAACAGGAATATGTGGTACTAGAAATGTGGGCCGAGAGGAAAAGATTAGTACTTATAAATTACTACAACCCATGTAAAAGGCTAGAGTTGAACAAGCTTGAGGAAATTGAGGGGCAGAATGGAAATAATGTTATATGGTGTTGGAATTTTAATGCACATAACGCATTATGGGGGAGTGAAAGAATGGATAATAATGGGCAAGTAATAAAAGAATTGTTGGATGAAAAAAACTTAGTGTGCTTAAATAATGGAAACAAAACAAGACTAGATGTCAGCACCAGAAAGGAATCTGTACTTGATCTCACACTGGTCTCCAATAATATGGCACCTTTGTGTGATTGGAATGTATATCAGGAGGAAACCATAGGGAGCGATCTTTATCCATTCTTATGTAAAGTCAACATTTATACAGCACTGACCACAGAAGACAGAGGAGGGAGATGGGTGTTTGAGAAGGCTGATTGGGAGATACCTGAGTCAGACTGACTAAAATATGGACATAGAAACATTTGATAATAAAATAAGACAATGTATAACATCAGCTGCATTAGAATCCATTCCTAAAAGTAAAGGCAAAGTAAAGAGGAAAGCAGTACCATGGTGAGATTATAAATGTAAAGAAGCAGTAAAAAACAGAAATAAGGCATTTAAGCTCATGAAAAGAACACATCATTTCCAACAGATGATACAGTCCAAACATGCTCAGGCAGTAGTAAGGAGAACAATAAGACAGGCAAATTGGATGTACTGGAGAAACTACTGGGATTCAATCGGGAGCACCACTCAGGTAGGAGAGGTGTGGGGGATGATTAAAAAGATAGGCGGGACCGGAGAGAGTGGAGCTATCCTGTTTTGAGCAGTGGAAATGATGTTGCAGTAACCAATAAGGAAAAGGCTAAAATAATGGTCAATACTTTTGTTACAGTACACAGTTCCAATAATTTGTCTGAGGAGGGAAAAAGAGGCAGACAGAAAACCAAATCTAAAAACTTGGAGGCACTAAGGAAAAAGGAAAACACTGATGATGAACAAAATGTACCATTTAACATGGGGGAATTAAGTAAGGCACTGGCTAAAACTGGGAAGACTGCATCGGGGAAAGATGAGATATGCTACATCATGGTGAAACATTTAAGAATGGAGGGACTGAAGAAGTTGCTTGCATTATTTAATACAGTGTGGTAAGAAGTAAGAATCCCAGAGAGCTGGAAATAAGCAATAATTATTCCAATAAGGAAACCTGAGAAGGATTCCAGTAAGCCAACAAACTACAGGCCTATTGCCTTGACGTCACATATCTGTAAATTGATGGAACGGATGGTCAGTGAGAGGATAATGTATTTCTTGGAGAGCAGAGGTATGATGGCTACATACCAAAGTGGATTTAGGAGAGGAAGGGGAATTATGGACCCAGTGGTGTGTCTGGAGGATGAAAGAAAGTTCTGAATGAAGAAAAGCACAAGTAAATAGAGAGACCGTGGCAGCAGTGTTTTTTGATGTGGAAAAAGTGTATGACATGTTAAGGCAAGAGGGATTGATGATCAAATTGCACATTATGGGAGTTAAAGGGAACATGTTCAACTGGATTATGGACTTTCTGAGCGGAAGATCCATCCAGGTTAAAATAGGGTCAGAAATGTCAAGTAAACATGTTGTAGAGAATGGAACACCTCAGGGGAGTGTTATAAATCCCACTTTATTCTTTGTCATGATAAATTATATATTTGAAAATATGCCAGTGGATATGGGAAGATCCCTGTTTGCAGATGATGGGGGGAGAAATGTTAAACATGTAGTTAATAAAATACAAGATTGAATCCGTCAAGTTGCAATTTGGGGGACAAAATGGGGAGTTAAATTTTCAGTGGAGAAGACAAAAATTATGCTCTTCACTAGAAGGAAGCTCAGGGAAGTCAACAATCTGCAATTTTATGGTAATGAACTAGAGAGAGTTGAAACCTTTTGTTTTGTGGGAGTATATTTGGACCAGAGTTTAACATGGAAAAAGCATGTTAGAAATGTGGAGGATAAATGTAAAAAAGTGATAAATGTTATGAGATGTCTAGCAGGAGTGGCAAGGGGAGCTATAGCTTTAATCAGATCAAGGCTCGACTACGGGAGCGTGGTGTATGGATCAGCAGCTAAATCTGTGCTTGCAGGGCTGGATATAATTCAGGCTGGAGTGTGACAGAGTGTGTCTAGGAGCAGTGAGAACAGTCTTTGTCTTCGTCTTCGTCGGAAACAGCTGGGGGTTAACTGCTTGATTAATCTGAGGGGACATGGAGATAGACATCCAACAAAAAGAGTTCTTCAGGCCAGCTGGGAAAGAGAGAGAGCACAAAAATTAAGTTTTGGATGGATAGGAGATGCAGCAGCAAAAGACCTGGTAGTGCATGAAAAGGAGTTTTGCTCAACTGTTTTATGGCCTTTAAGTCCTGTGTGGGTGCTAGAAACTCTGGTGGTGGATTTGAAGTTACTTCAAATTAAGGGAAACAATAAAAGTGCAGATCTGGTGAAATATAATATAAATATAAGGACTAGGTGCAGGTGTTTACAGATGGATCAAAGGATCCAATAACAGACCATACAGGTTCTGCAGTAGCAGTTCCTCGCTATAGAGGTGAGGCATACAGATGGACTTCAAATTGCCTAAGTGTATTTGCTGTTGAGCTGTATGCCATCCTGATGGCTTTAAAATGGGCTGAACAAAACAAACCAAATTAAGTCTTAGTCTGTAGTGAGTCAGTCTCTGCTCTGTACAGTCTCATGCCAGGTACGCTTAGTAATCGTCAGGATTTAACCTTTGAAATAATGTCAATACACTCAAGAATAAGGAAACTATGTGCTGAGGTGGTTCCTGCTCATACAGGCATTGTGGGAAATGAAAGAGTAGAGAAATTAGCCAAACAAGATATTAAAAAAGGAATCATAGATCAACATATTCATCTCTCAAAAATAGAAGGAAAGAGCATTGTACGAAGGGAAATCAATAAAGAGTGGCAGCAGCACTGGGATCAGGACACAAGAGGAAGGGACTTACATTCAATTTAAAACAAAGTTGGCATAATGAAAAGCAGGGGAGGAAATAGAAAATAAGAAACCGTCATGACTAGATTAAGAATAACACACAGTAACCTGAACACAACACTCCACATCATAGGGAAGCATCCAACCGATTTATGTGATCACTGCCAGGTACCAGAAACAGTAGAACATGTCCTGGTGAGCTGCAGGAAATGTAAATTACAGAGAAAGATCATGTTGGAAGAAATGAAAAGATCGGGGATGACAGGAGCAGGAATAAGGAACAGACTGGAGTGTGGTGAGAGTGGGCCAGGTAGAAGATGCCTGGTCAGAACTGATGAAGATTGTAGGAGTTAACTAAGTCCAGAAGATGGCAGTAGTGCAACGATATGGATGCAAGCTGCCCCTAAAACCCAAAGAAGAAGAAGAAGAAGAAGAAGAAGAAGAAGAAACGGGAAGTTCCTCCATGGAGACGAGGGGACGCCCGAGTGGTCGCTATGCACAAAGTAGGCAGAAGTTGGCCACATTATGATCCGTGTCGTGTCGCCCAGTTGACGTGAGACTGCAGAGGGCCGTGAAGGGCCTCAGAATGAATCTTATTTCACTTATTTCAAACCGTATGTGGTTGGCTAACCCGGGTTTAGCCTCCAGATAACACCACTGCCTCTAACGCGGGATGAAACAGTCCCGAACTGGGTTAGCTGCTGTTAAAACAACGTGCGAACATGTGAAGTTAAACAGCGACATGTATTAAATAATAGTCAGCCGGACAGCATTAGGACGAGCGTCAGTTCAAAGATGTGGAAACAAGGCGGTCGGAGCTCCGCTCTGGACCGGGCTCAGGCGCTGCTGTCCGGCAGGAGGAGCAGCAGAGGCGGCGCTGAGTCCGCGCAGGGCTCTACAGCCAAAACACGGGTAAAGGTACACACACACACACACACACACACAGACGTGTTTCAGTGAACCGTGGTGTTACTCTGGGAGGTGTCTCAGACGTGTTTGTCCTTTCCTTCTCTGCAGGGTGCTGTGGGAGAGGGTGTGAAGACGGGATCGGCTCCCCCAAATACAAACACTTTGTTGTCCGATCTGAGTGATCTGTCCTCGGTCAGCCCAGCTCCTGAGCCTGGAGCGGACACCGTGGGCCCTGCTGCTGCTGCAGCTGCTGCTGGGAAGACCCAGGGGACAGATGGGGATTCTACCAAGGTGAACTACTTTATTCTGTATGGCTTAGGATACAAATGGGCTGGAGCTGCCACAGGGGGACCTATGTAGGTCCGGTTGTGATGCTGTCTGAGCCCTCCTTGTTCCCCTCTGCCAGGATCTCGGAGCTCAGAGCTCTCTGAGTGGAGGAGGGAGCCGGTTCTTGAAGAAGGCTCCGCCACCTGCAACCAACAGCAGCCAGTCGCCCGTCAGCAGGAGCCGAATGCAGCAGGAGCCTGAACCAAGGTACAGTTCAGTATCTGCAAGAGAAACAAACAACATATTGAGCACTAGATTGCACTAAATCAACAGTTTTCTATCACTTAATCAACTGATTCTTCTCGAAAAATTTCCACCTTCGTCCATCCCTCTCACTCCCTCTGGTCAGATATGTGTCATCTTCCCAGCGAGGCTCCCAGACCGCTGCTCTGAGTAGACTGGCTCAAATTGAGAGCCGCATCCGCAGTCGTAAGCAAGCTCAGGAGCAGGGGCCAAGACCTGCCGAGAATCTGGCCACTGTGGAACTCTCAGCTCAGTCCGGCAGTGACCAGAGCCTGAATGGGAAGCGTTTCCTAAAGAACAAGACGGCTGTAGCTGTTAACGACAGTTACGCCCCTGCAGCCAGATCACCATTAGGCCCAGGTGTTGGCGTCAGGTCCAGGTCCGGAGCTGCTGGCTCTGTTGCCCCTTCGAAGGGTTTGGAGACGAAGTCGGTAAGAGTAGTGAGTGGTGTGAGTCTTGAAAGTGATGAAGAGGACATGAAGAAACTGCTCGGGGACTCGTTGGATTCATTAGACAATAGCTTCTTCATACCTGGGAGACCCTCTTCCATAAGAACAGCGGACAAGGTACCTCTCACCTTTGAACCCTAGGTTGTTTTTGCTCAGTTTTTCTCAAGGCCTTAGAAGGTGTTAAAACATCTTAACATGCAAGTTTGGGCGAAAAACCTCAATGAACTTAAATCATTTCATCACTTCTGATTAAATTAAATCATTAGAAATGATTGTTATAGACTCCTGGAAGCTACTGAAATAATGTAATATAATAATAAATAATTCTAGGCCATATTCTGCCTGGTTTTCCATCATATTTATACTTCGAATGGTATGATCATGAAACAAGAATTAAATAGTAGTTTTAAAAAGGTCTTAAAAAGTCTTCAGTTTAACGTGGTTGACGCTTTCCTCTCTTACAGATATTGGGCCAAGGCAGTCACAAGGTCCTCTCCACACCTCTTCCTGCTGCCGTCCCTCCCTCACCCTCCCTCAGCTCAGCACTGCCTCGCTCCCCCACCTCTCCTCCTCGCCGCGGTTCTCCCTTTCGGTTCACCGGCCAAGCCCAGGCCCGCTTCAGCCCATCTGCGCTCTCCCCATCCCCTTCTCCTCCCCGCGTATCTCCTTCTCCTCCACGCGGGGTGGGGAGTCCACAGCGCTCCCTTTCCTCCGCGTCAGGCCGCGGCGAGGTGCTCTCTCTGGAGGAGCTCTTCCCCGTCGGGCCTGGCCCTGAAGATACCCACAGCGAGACGAGTGCGGTTTCCTCTGAAGGTGAGAGAAGCTTGTCAGGGCATCAAATACATCAGGAAAGGTGGCATTTAGTGTTGTTGTTACTAAGATCAAAAGTCAACAGCGTCCCCTCTGTGTTGACCAGTTATACCAATGCCATGAAATTATTGTTTTAATGATTAATTGACATCAAAATGCTCAGCCTCATCATGCTCAGAGGAAACATGGTGTTTTTGTCCATTAATCCTGTTCTGTTCTTTGCTCCTCATCTCATGCACCCCAGATGGACAACGAGGTACATAAGTCATAACTCTGTAGAGTTAGAGTGAACAGAGAATGGGACAAATATGAGTTGCTGTGCAGGGCACCACATGTTTTTAAGCTGTTTAATAAAAATGTATAGACACCATTCACATCAACGAGATTTTGATCACTGATTCAGCAGCCTAGAATATAATTGCTCACCAGGTGCTTTTAATGTGTATTTGATGACTTATGCATGCAACAGTAGTAGCACACTAAATAATGTTCTGATCTTGTGTTATTGCAGACTTCAGGATAAATGTCATGACATTAGATGACCTTGTCCCCGCCAACCTCGGATTTACACCAGGAAAGGAGGTGGGTGAAGACAGAAGTTAATTGAGTAAAATTTAAAAAAACGAATTGTGTATAATACATGATGCTTTTTGGATGTGTGCTGTTTTGCAATTAATTATTTTGTCCATTATTTAGTTGTGCAGTGTGTATGTAGAGCAGATACAAGTTATTATTGTGGAAACAAAACTAAACATACCCAAAAAGGTCTGTTTGGCCACGTGGAGATCATGCACCCTTATTTGATATGATTGTTATTGATTTAGTATTAAGTTGTAGATCTGTCTTCACTTTATTTATTATATGGGGAGATAATTGTTGGTGATACCAGTAGGATTATAATAGCCATTCTTATACATCTGCTAGTTGGGAAAATGTCTAATTAATTGTAGTAAAATTGAGCTTTTTCTCTTGTCACTGGGGATCTCTTTGAATCCCCTGAACAACTCCTTAGATTGATGTGTTTGCTTCCTTCCTGCTGTCTAAACAGAGAAAAGCCAAACACAGCGTCCCCATTCCTGGATCATCAAGCAGACATCAGCAGCTGCCAACATGGAAGGAGAAGGAGCAGCAGCAGGAGGATCTGCCAGACTACCAAAGTGACTTTGAGAGTGAGAGCAGGATGGAGCCGGACTGCAGTGCCAGTCAGGTTTCAGAGCACCTGCAGGGACACGGAGATGGAGAGGGGGCGTTGTCGGAGGTCGGGGAGGAGGCTTCGGATTCAGACGCGCCTGGTGGAAGGACAGAAGACGATTACTCGAGCACTTTCTCAGACACATGTCGCTCCTACGTCTCACAGACTTCAGATCGCAGTCAAACACTCGGCAGGAGCAGGGACTCCAGATCCTCTGTATCCCATGGCAGCCAGACCTGGTCTCGCCGGTCGAGGAGGCGTGCTTCAACTAGAAAAGTTTTATACGAGGCAGCGGTACAGACTGATCCACTAGCGTACACATGGCCCACCGGTTAGTCTGCCACACATTTGTATGTTTAAGATGTGAGAGGGCCACTAATCAGCACTGCATTTCTTCACAGTCGTCATCAAGTTTTCAGGATTAATTTGACAGTGACATATGGAAAGTAGAGTTGTGCATGGAACCGATCAGTATTTCTGCTTCTCATGTCTGACTCTCCTACCTCTGCAGGTATGGCGGCTTTGGGTCCTGCAGTGGGTATGGCCTACATGCATCCCTCCTCAGTGGTCGCTCATACTCTGAGTGCAGAAATGGTGGAAGGTAAGACCCAATTAAACTGAGCAGCACATAAATACAAGACTAGAGAGCACTCGGAAAGATTCTACCTCTTTCAATGCTTTGAATCTTTTCAATTTGTTATATTGATAAAAAAAATGTTTTAAACCTGCACCTGAATCCAGATGGTAGCTATAATGTTTGGAGAGTATCAGGGTTTGTACAAGGATGATGCAAAATTTCAATAGAGTCGTACTTTCAAGCACTGTGGTAGGACGTCAGTTCCATGTCTCTAGATGAAATGCTATTGAATTTTGAAGGATCACTTGGAGTTGATTCAGACTATTCCTTCAAAAGAATCCTTCAATCAAAAACTTGATAAAAAAATTTCAGAAAACGACTCTTAACTTTTTGGAGAGCATGTCCAAATACTATACCTGTACAGTGCTTCTCCCTGTTTATTGGAGTAATGACCTTTTTAACTTTACATTAAAACCAAGACATTCATGGGAGGAGTTTAACTAATTAGAGTTAAAGAACAGCATTAATTGAATGCCGGAGGGCACACTGTAAGGGTTACAACATTTAAAACATCAGGTGCAGTTCAAGCAAGTAGAGACAACTCAAATGTATACATGATTAAAAATGCAATGAAGTGAGAAAAACATGTTATTAGTGATGAGCTGGAATAAGCGTAGTGCTTTGCCACAGCAGAGGAGATCTAAACCAGCACACTTTTCCCCCTTAAAGTTCAACTTAAGGGCAAATACATCGACTTCTACTAGCTAACAGTCTCCCTTTACAGATGAAAAGGCAATGTATATAAGAAACCTTCAAAAAACACATGCTTTCAAAATGTTTCCAAAATATATTCCCGCCACATTAGACTGTTTGAGTGATTAAATGACTAATCCAACATTTTGGGAAATACAGTTTTTTTTTTTTTTTTACAGATAGTTAGATGAGGAGATTGATATCAACCGTAGATTCAGGACAAAACAATAATTTGCTTCTTTTCGTCTCACACTAGTAGAACCAGTAGTCCTTCACATGAAAGACCGCATTTACCATAAGCCCAGTTAATGTGCTTTGTGCTTGGGAATGCTAACACCATGCTACTGATTCTTTAGTTTCTATGTCCCATGTCCCTCCCTCAGCTCTCAGCAGCTTCAATCCAGCTGCATTTGTGCTCAATGAAATGCTGAAGCAGCAACTTGCCATGACAAGGCGGTTCATCGAAAGCAGCCGACACCTTCACTCCAGTCTGGTGCAGAGCCTGGAACCTCCGAACTACAGATACACCACGCTGGAGGACACCAAGGAGGTGAAGCATGCTGACACACACACACACACACGATTACATACTAGTGTATAGTTGGTGGTAGCTTTTCCTGCGATGTTTGATTTGGTCCTGTCATTCAGAAATCATCATGAGACAGACAGGTGTAAATGAACAGAAACCAGTCATCCTTTAAATTAGTATTATGTTCCAAGTTCTAAACTGTATTAAAAAAGATTCAAACTTTCTGAAAGCTGTAGATCATTTCTTCATTCTTTTCCACAGTATATTCGCAAGCACAGACCTCCCACACTGACAATGGAGGACGCCTTAGAGGAGGTGCTGCAGGAGATGAGAGACTACCATCATATCTGACCACTGCTTCTCAACGTCCTGGATTACTGAATGTGAGACACTGATACGCTTGCCATGTCCTCCTTTTTTTCCTAAGTTTTATACATAATTAAATATTTTTCTACTATGGGAAGAATTACGATATTTGTTATATCGTAGAACATGCCATGAAGACTTGAATGCTTTTGTAAAAGTGCAGTCATGTCATGCATTCAGTTTTAAATGTGTCAGTTAAAACCATGCAGTGTGAAGCATCTGTGTATGAGTTGGATTGTTTTGTAAATTCATTGTGTGATTAAACAATATAATACCTCAGATCATGGTTTTGTTGTCTAATGTTCTAAGAAAAAGTTTGTTTTGATGGCTTGACACCATACAAACGCTTCAAATCTTAGAAATAAGCTTCTGTGTTACATCATGTTACTCCAGGTGTATGTACATCTAGTTGTTCTACAGGAGTTCATTTATAAGTAATCAACTGATTAAATGAAGACGCCTGCAGGTGAAGTAACAAAATGTTTATTTAAAAAATAACACGGACAGCATGTATACAGTCATACCAGATTTTCCAGTCTTAATCACCAACAATAACTTGATGTTCTAATGATAAGTGCAGGATTTGACATAATCTAAAGACAAATTCCAAAGCCAGGATCCAGGAACATTTATTAGTGATGTGGGAGGGCGATGTGATGTCGAAGGCACAAATTCAGGTTGTAGTGTGAGATGTCAGTAGGGCTCGTTGAAAGGGTAGTGAGGATGTCCTGCATCCCTGGGAACACGTTTTTCTTCCACCTGCAACATCCACAACAAACTTAACACATTTCCCTCTGCTTGTCAGTTATGTGTTTGCAACGCTTACAGTAATGTTAGCTTGTTAAACATGGCAGCTTTTAAAAGCCAGTCCGGTCATTTTCCATCACACACAACAACTGCTATTCACCAAACACTTTGAGAAGGGCTCATCCAGTGTGAGTCTGTCAGGGCTGACACTGATATTTGACATTTAACTTCCAATATGTGACATTTTGTGCCAATATATAGGAAAAAAAAAAATTACAACCAGAGAACACTACTTCTATTAAAATTATACTTAGACCTGTCAGGACAATGAGGACCAGGACTTGCTCTGTTACACTCCTATTTATTCTCTCTTATTAATTGAGCTAGATAGGACCATGAGTTTCCCAGTAGACTGTGAAATTAAAATGTAACATTATAAATCCTGACCATGAGAGATAGTGTATAAAGCCCACTCACTTGGATCATTGGTACAATGTAGCGCCAGCCTTTGTTCAGCGCTGTAATACTCTTCATTTCCTCCGCTTCAAGGATAAAGTCAAACACCTGACAACAAACAAAATGATAACACCCTACAACAAACTTCACAATGTCAACTAGAGCTGTACCACATACTGTAATACACATGTGCACAGCTTTTAGCATAATTAGCTTTTCTGTACTTGCAGGCAATAGCTCAACCTTAATGATATTCAAATTTTCAGAAAAACTCATTAATAAAGCAATCTAAAATCTAAATAAAATAACAATACCCTCGTAGTTTGGAAATCAATTGCTGTGAATGAAAGTGTACTCCACCTGAAGGTTCTCTTTGATACGGGACTCTGTCACACTCTTGGGGATTGTTACAACTCCCCGTTGTGTCTGCCACCTGCAAACACAAAAAATGTATGGTCACTGGAGAGTATGAATATGATCATAATTTATAACATTAAAGCTGATAAATTATATTATTGAGGAAACCACTGATGGTAATACAGTGCAGACAACTGAATGCCATGTCATCATTTGGAAAATGATCAATGGTAATGTGCACATGATTTCGGTAGGCTACAACATGCGAAGAAAGTTCACCAATAACAATTTTATTCTGTACATGCTGATCATACAGTACTGTACACTATGTCAATGTTGTGCTTACAAATTGTTGCACTGCCCCTAAGTGGTCAACAAATGGCATTTCCACTGTTTTAAGATCTTACATTTGGAAAGAAATCGTATCTCTAAGACACCCTGTGAGATAAAGTGTTAATAAATGTACATATACTTGCAGACTGGGATACAATCTGATCAGTTAACTGAAGAGTAAAATCACCTCAGGATGATCTGGGCGGAGGACTTTTTATATTTCTCTGCGAGGGCAGCGATCACAGGCTCCTGAAGCAGAACAGGTTCATCTGGATGTTTCCAGGCCCGGTCAGGGGAGCCAAGAGGGCTGTAGGCCGTCATCACCAGGCCCCGGTCCCGACAGTGGGCCAGCAGCTCTACCTGGGCCAGGTAGGGGTGGCCCTCTACCTGTCCATCCAAAACACAGAGATACCAGTCTCATCTGAAGCTTTCAGAACAGCAAACTTCCGACCAATTCTACAGTGGTGTTCACCTAAAGCAAATAAAATAAATATTTTCATCATCACAAACACCCCCCGTACCTGTAGGACAGTGGGTTTGATGCTGGCGACAGACAGGATGTCATCAATCTGCCTGCTGTTGAAGTTGGACAGGCCTATGGATCTGACGAGGCCCTTCCCCACCAGCTTCTCCATGGCAGCCCAGGTCAGCTTGTAGTCTATGTCGTCATAGAGCAGGGTGCCATCCTCCCTTCTGGGGAAAGGAGCGTCTCCTCGTCTGGGAGATGCAAAAAGGGAGCCACATTTAAAAAGAGATTAAAAGGCAACCAGGGACAGACTGAAGTGGAACTGTAATTTTGCTTGAGAATAGATTGAAAAAGTTGTCTTTTTTAAATGCCAGTGTCAAAATAAGGAGGGAACTACATCGTTATCTCAGGATAACAAAAGTTGTTTTCTTCTTACTACATGTTAATTAGCTCATTACCCCCAGAAAACAAGGTGGTTTTCTGGGGATAACGAGTCAATCATCTCATAATTAGACCTTGGCGGGGGTTGAGCTCACTGGAAGGCGTAAGGCCAGTGGATGAGGTAGAGGTCCAGGTACTCCAGCTTCAGGTCCTTCAGGGTCTTCAGGAGGGCCGGCTCCACGTCCTCCGGGTGATGTTGGTTGTTCCACAGCTTGGATGTGATGAACACGTCCTCTCGTCTCAGGGCCTGGCGCACAGACAACGTGTGGGATATCGTTTGGTGAAGTGTTCATGGAAGGATTGTTAAGTGTCATGGAATTTCAGAACAATGGGGACGTTCACAGTTGTGAAGCTGTTTTACCTTGCCGGGGCCGAGTGTCTCCTGCAAGCCCTCCCCAATCTCAACCTCATTGCCATAGATGGCTGCACAGTCAATGTGGCGATACCCAGCCTCCAAGGCCCAAATGACTGCTTGTTTCACCTGTGACGGTGGCAAAATTAGACTGTTAAACTGTGACTTTAAAGGTTGCACCACTAGACTGTTTGCAGGCAACTGGCAAGGTGTGGAACTAGCTACACATGTTCAATGAGTACAGCTTCAATCTTTCAGTCATCATGTATCCTGAAAATGCGAGACTGAACTAAAACAGTAAAGACACGGGCCTCAAAACCAAAACAATAATTGAAAGAGGCTACAATGCTCTGTGGAGCTGAACAGTCTAGAGATGATTCTCTGTGGCTTCATCACTACAAGCTAAAATATTCACTTTACACATTCAATATAAAAAAATTAATTAGTGCAGCTGTAATGTCTGAAATTACACATGGATTTCTGCGTTTGGAGGATGAGGGGAAAGTATAACTGAATTGGCAGAGACAGAAAGCAAAATGCAATATTATCCAGAAATCCTATAAAGAAGCCTTTTTTCCAGCTTTCTTAAAAGGGTACTAGTGCAGCCCCTACCTTGCCTGGCTCACTCTTCCACGTTCCCAGTCCAAGGAGGGGCATCTTCCGCCCTGTGTTGAGAACTGCAAAGTCATTCATGCCTCTCAGAAGCACCTTATAAAAGGACAAGGAGATCGTGATTCAGTCTGAGACATTCAGAATAAGCTTCATTGGTGTAGCAACGCACAATATGATTCACTATCATCAACTTAAAAAAATGAACATGGTTTCATGTAAGGGCAACATAAAACTATCTACACGTGGTGGAGAGGTTATATATGTATATATTAACTAGGTCCCACTTTATTCTGCTCAAAGAGCCAAAACATGAACAGAACATGTACCTCTGCCAGGCCCGACTGTCTGAGGAAAAGGAAGAAGTGCTGACTTGCATTTCCCTCAAAAGTCACCAGACTGAACTTGTTATAAAATGGCACACAATGCTGTAACCTTACAGCACACTCTGTGGGATACTCTAAAACAGGAAATGGAACCATTTCCTTTAATTAAATTAAGACAGAATAATATCCGACTTAAATCTTTACACGGCACACAATACATTTCTGTTATACTCTGTTATACTTAAACAAAATAAACCTGGCAGATCCCTTTAGGTCTGTAGGAATCAGTCAGCTGGTAGGACCTGATTTCAGCTGCAGTGCTGCACACAGATGGAACCCACCTCCTGTTGTTCCCAACCATTTCCCATGTTTTAATAGAATATGTTACTTTTTTTATGTCCTGAACAAGTTAATTCCTGAACAAATAAGCCTAATTCACAAATAAAAAACCAAAGGTTAGACAGAAAACCATATTAAAGCGTCCTGTTTTCCTGTAGTTTTGATGGACTGATCCACGTCTCTGCTGCACTTTAATTCACTTGATCAATGCATTTTCTTCTGCTTTATGTAAAACACACGGGGCCGTTACATTCGTTAGTGATATCTTGAACCTCGTCTAACGTGGAGTGCATCCTCAACTCAGGACAAACAAAAGAGGCACAGACGCTTTCCACAGCTCAGGTCCGTCACCGGATGTCACGGGCGGTCATGCCGCTCGGACCTGCTCCACACGGCGGCTCTGGCGTTGGACAGTGTGTGTTTTACACCGCCTGAGATCCACACGGAGGACAGCTGTGTGGCCCCGAGCGGGCGAACACAAAACATCTGTCCTTTGCAGTCAGGGCGCCGCTCCAGCTCTCCATACACAAACAGCCGGCTAGCTTTAGCTTCTCCTGAAAACACCTCTCGCGCCGGACTTAAAGCCACTACACCAGTTTTTTGTTGGGCAGTCGAGGTTAGCCATCCCCAAACTTGACCGACTCCACTCCCTCCCTCACTCACCCGCTTGCCGCAGTCCAGACCTAAAGGACGGAGCAGGTACCTGGCGGAGTGCATGGCCGCTCCGCTCCGCTCCGCTCAGCCGTGACACCGCACAACGTTAACGTTAGCCTGTCCGTCAGCGCCGGCTCCCCCCCCCCCCCCCCCCTTCACTTTGACTCACCCGCTTACCGTCCCGAGATTTTTAAAACCTGTCGACTTCACACAAGGACCTCTCTTCTTCTAGTCCTCCCGAGCAGGGCAGGTGTGCAGGAGTGTTGTTTTCTGCCAAATGTTCAAAAAACACCTCCTCATTTTGGTGACGTTTCCTCTTCCGGGATGAGGATTCCTCTGTTTCCGGTGTCTGGCCTTTGTGAGCAGAGATCAGCTGAGGGGGGGTCATGGGGTGTTTCTTAACTGGAGCTAAAGTTTTATAAATAATAATAAAAAATAAAATAAAATGAGAAACGTTCAAATACCAAACGTATACAACATTTGTATTCCTGTAGAGTAGGATATTTAAATCACATGGCAGTGACTTTTAGTATTTAATTTCACTACAACTACAACCTCTGTAAAATGATCTCTATGTTGGCAACAATTGAGACACATTGCAATGCTTGATAAGACATTCTAGCAGACAAGAATTTGAGAATCGTGTCCTGAAGATACGTTACATGATATGTTTTGTAATATAATAATAGTTATATGGTAAAGTTGAAGCACAAGGTTTGAAATGTGTATGTGATGGCATTAGGTGTGAGGAAGTATACTTATTATTCTATGTTAAAAGGGTGAGGCATTAGGCTTTAGATTGTATGTTTAGATGTAAGGTTTACAATGTGGTTAAACTCAGAGGTTAAGAGGAACTGTGAAAATAAATCATAAATTTATGCATTGCATTAGAGAACACTTAATGCCTATGTAGAGCAATTTAGTTTCATACCAATCAAAAAGAGCTACCAAATTGAATAAAACACAATCTTAATGGCTTCAGATGAGTTGGTTATTGCTGTGTTTGTTGTGGTACAGTGTGAAGTTCATTACAGGGCTGCGGCACCACATATACTAGTCAGACGGTGCTGTTAATGCCATAGACTGTCAGTGAACGTAGATCCACCCGTACGTATTATTGTCAGTGCATGTCTTGCAAGAACATTTTACAGGGATATACAGTGGATCCAATGGAGGTGTCATTCTAGTTCCACTGCCTAAAAGGAAAGGCTGAAAAAACGACTCAGTGGGAAGAAGCTGATGATCTTTTCACCTCTGGATTTGTAATAGTTTAGCAACTCGCCAACATCAGTATGGAGACATGCTGTGATAATAATTTCATTGTTAATTTTGTCCATCCTTAACTTCTGGTACCTCGAAGCTACCAGCTGATGTGGTTCATAGTGTGAAAACAGACCACAGGAACAAAGTGGGCAAAACTGTTTTTTCTTATGCAGTAAATATGTGCGCTCTGCTGCTTCCCCACAGCCAAAGAGGAGAGGAGGGACATGGATGAGCTTCAAAGGAATAGAAAGAGGCAGAAAACCTCCATGGAGCAGAACAGTAATATATATATATATATATATATATATATATATATATATATATATATATATATATATATATATATATAATTCTCAAAGGAGGCTTTGATGTCATTACTTGTTTGTTTTTTTCCTTCTGATGCCTTAGGCATTTTTGCAAAGCACTGGCAACATGAAATTAAAATGCAAACGCAAACCTCACAACAGTGATCAGTGGAGTTTATGTGTGCAGACGGTTGGACAGAAGTCTAGTATGATAACAAGACCACTCAGTATTTAACCTGTACAAATGTAACCACGCCAATGTAAGCCATATTTACATACACAATTAAAGAGTTGGAACTGTGGATAGGAAAAAAGTTTGTGTTTTTCATTTGATCCTAATTCAAAGCACCCCATAAAAGGAGATGGAAGTGGAAAACAACACTTAAGAGGGGAGAGAACCTGTAAGCACACTCCCCACCGGCAGGGGGCGGACTGCAGGAGAAGGCGCGCCGAAAACCCGCGGGGAGGAGAGCAGTGCCGGAAGTAAGACTGATATCAACAACCTGAGTGGTTACAACTCAGGCAAAACTTTACTGCAGTTAAAACTGACACACTCTTTAAAGTTTCTATATCTGGTACATTATGAGGGAAGCATGTTCCTGCGCGTCGTGGAAGTGGTTTGTTTGTGTGCTCAAACTCTCTGGCTAGTTTAGCCGGGTGAAGCAGCTAACTTTTTGTCAGCTGACTCGAGTGACTTCATTTTGACAGCTCCAGTACGTAAACAGTGCTCTAATATGCGCAGGTGTTGCGCTGTGCTTCGTTTTAACAAGGTTGCGGTGGTAGCTGGATAGTCTGCGGGCGTCCTGGTGGTTTTTATGTGGCGCAGACAGGACCGAGGTCGGTTTGCAATGCTCCCGCAGCTGCTCCCACCTGTCAACTAGCTGGCTCCGCTCCGCTCCTCTCCTCTCCTCTCCTCTCCTCTCCTCTCCGCTCCTCCTGTCCCCCGCCTGCCGCCGCCGCCCAATGGCTCACTGCGGCTCCTCCGAGCCGAGCGCAAAGGCACCGGCGCCGCGTCCGGACAGCGTCCTGCCGTCGCCGGGTAGCGTGGACCAGAGCATGAAGCCGGTGCTGTTCGAGGTCTTCGGCGAGATATGGACGGTGCAGTCGCGGCTCGGCCAGGGAGTCTCGGCCTCGGTGTACCGGGTCAGCTCGGGCAGAGCCACCACCGCCGCTGTCAAGGAGTTCCAGGCCGACACTCAGGGAGGAGATTACGGGTATCATAAGGAGAGGTCCGTGCTGGAAGACATCCAGGGGCATAAAAACATCGGTAACAACATCATTGCACTGAGTATTACAACATATAGACTCTAAGGATGTGCTCGGGCTGCCTCCTGTAGCATAACGTGAAGTCAGCCAACACAATAGTATGCTGACATGGAAATGACATGTCATTACTTACTGCGAGCCTTTCTATAACAGACAGAAAGTTTTCATGGCGGAGTTCATGATACTGGCTACTGTAATCAAACCCGTATGTGTTGTTTCTTTTAAAAACTGCACAAGCAAAATTCCATTTAAAAAATCTATCAATTTAGCAGGAACTTGCTTGTCATTGGTGGCAAACACATGCTATAATATTCTGTAAGACCAATTATTACTAGTTATGGTCTGCTTTTTACTTCTGCACATGATAACCTATGAAACAGGATCTCGTTTCTGTAAAACATCAGGCACTAACTGCAACTTTTCTTAAACATGATATAAATGCATCAGTACAGGCCTAGCAGTTTGTGATGCCAGATTTGTTCTCCTCTCAGTGACACTGTACGGAGTGTTCACCAACCACAGCTGCATGGGCGTCGCCACCCGCTGTCTTCTGCTGGAGCTCTTGGACGTCAGCGTGTCGGAGCTGTTGATGAGAGGCATCGCTGGCACCCAGGGTGGTAGGTAAGTGAAATACAGTACAGTGTCCAAAGCGCCTCAACAGCTGAATCATCACCTCTCCAAAATAGCATTAACGAAAAACGGATCATTATAACCTTCATGGAAGGAGGATTTATTGCAGGACTGTTGTATTTGACTGCATTAGTTTTAGCTAGGTGTACCTAAAAAAAAAAACTGGCAACTGAGTGTATGTAGCCACACTATGCATTGTGCGGTACAAATAGTTTAATGGCAAATGCTTTTCCTCCTTGTTGTCACAGAGAATAATAATAAAAGAGGTGTAAATTGGGGGAGGGGGGGGGGTGTAATTTGGGTGAACTGACCCTTTAAATTTAACCAGGTTTCCAAAAATCCCCATATTTGGTATTCGGCCCAGAATGTTACTCTGTCATGGAGCAGTCAGACCATTGTAGTATAATAATAGTTGTTATACATGGTTCATGTGGCCATCACAAATGTGAAAAAGAACTTGCCTAAACACTGTTGAAAAGAGGTGAATGCAGCCACTGTATTTTTAGGAGATCTTGAGCTTTCTGTTTGACTATGTATGATATTTTTTGGTAGACAACAGCAGGGCCACTCCATGTGGCTTGTCCAGCACTGTGCCAGAGACATCTTGGAGGCTCTCGCCTTCCTGCACAGGGAAGGCTACGTCCACGCTGACCTCAAGCCTCGCAACATCCTCTGGAGCGCTGATGACGAGTGCTTCAAGCTCATCGACTTCGGCCTCAGCTTCAAAGAGGGCAACCAGGTGGGTGTGTCTAGGAATTTCAAGGTCAGTGAAAGAAGAGCTGAGATAATTGAGTATTTCTAACACCCCCCATCCCCCTCCCAGGACGTCAAGTACATCCAGACGGACGGATATCGCGCTCCGGAGGCTGAGCTTCAGAACAGCCTCGCTCAGGCCGGGGTGGAGGTGGACTCGGGCTGTACAGCGGCCGTGGACCTGTGGAGCCTGGGTATCATCCTGTTGGAGATGTTCTCAGGAATGAAACTCAAAGACACTGTCCGCTCGCAGGAGTGGAAGGTATGGCAAAGCTATAACGGAGTAGAATCACGATATTGATTTAATGAAATCAGAAGATCTTAAAATGTGTAAGTGAGCGCAAACAGTTGCATTCTAGCAGGAAAAGTTGGCCGAGCAAGATCTAATTCTGTCAAGAAATGTTCAAAAGGTCATGTAGATTTGATAATTAAAGGAAGAATATTCAATTCAGTCCATTTGTAGAAGCCTCACAAGCTTTGAATCAGCTGTTATCAGTCAGGAAAAAGTCTCGTAAAGCCAAACCTTTGTTGCAAATAGTATACTTCACTCAGTTTTCCTCTCCTTTAGGATAACCGTGCTGCCATTGTAGACCACCTTTTTGCCAGCAACAGTGTGGTGTGCCCTGCTATCCCTGTGTATCACCTCAGGGACCTTATCAAAAGGTAAGTTCTCACACACATACAGTAGCTGTGAAGTCAGTCTAAACCAGATTACTTGGATATGACTATTAGGCTATGGACTGTGCTGTGTATTGACCTGCTTCCCTTTGTAAGCAGAGGAATATTGCTGCCTCTAGCAGTGCAGTTACCCTGGACTTTTGTTACTCTGTGTCTGCAGCATGCTTCTCAACGATCCAAAGCAAAGGTGCACAGCTGAAACTGCCCTGCTGAGCCCATTCTTCAGTATTCCCTTTGGTATGTCTCAATATTTGAATTGTCCACCAATATTAACACATCCCTCAGTGTACCATATTTACCTGTGTGCGTGTGCGTGTGCGTGTGTGTGTGTGTGTGTGTGTGTGTGTGGGGGGGGGGGGGGGGGGGGGGTCAGCGCCTCACATTGAGGACCTGGTTCTGCTGCCCTCTCCTGTCCTGCGTCTGCTCAACCTGATTGATGACAACCATCTGCACAACGAAGAAGAGTATGAAGGTACAACACCATATTTCCAATTTCATGAATTTCTGAATTAATTTCCTGTTTTCTTAGTGTGAAGAGGTAACCGTGTCTGTCATTGTTTCTCCCAGACATCCTGGAGGACATGAAAGAGGAGTGCCAGAAGTACGGCTCAGTGGTTTCTCTGCTCATCCCCAAGGAGAACCCGGGGAAAGGACAGGTTAGACTGTGTTTCACACCAAACTTTATTAAGACTCTTGCCTGTTTTTGTGCAATAAAATAAGTTTTAAAAAATAGTATCAAATATAAATATAAAGGGGGGCAATATACTCTTTTAAGTGTGTTGGAGTGACATATGACGATACAGTTGATTTTAGCAGTTTTATTCTGTGGAGTTCTGTTTGCTGATTTCAGTAGTACCTTTACTACACTGATACAGTGTTCTCTCCTTTATTCACTCACCCCTAGTGTCCACTGCCCACAGCTGCATCACACATCAGCTCTGTCGCTGGTGCTGGAGATGATCCACTGCCATTCACTTTTGAATGTAATTCAAATTGTCTTAAAATTGATATTTAATGACACACTTAGTTTGTTAGTGACGTCTCAACATATATACAGCGGAGATAGTTTTCAGCACGAGAAGGAGGGAGAAAAAGAATGAGAGACTAGAGACAGCTTTACTGCCGCAAACGTATATTCAATAAACTTGTTAAACGTAAAAAAAAAATCAACAAAACACCTCAAACCAACATTTGAAATGTGGCTGCTGAAGAGCAGACTGTCTGAAAACGCTTCCAGACCTTTAATCTGCAAAATCCTGTGGACATACAAGGTTACACACACACACACACACACACACACACACACACACACACTCAGTCATTCACCCACTAATTCGTCCATGTGTCCTTTTGTGTATCCGCCAGGTCTTCGTAGAGTACGCCAACTCCAGCGACTCCAAAGAGGCTCAGAGGCTGCTGACGGGCCGCACCTTTGACGGGAAGTTTGTCGTGGCCACCTTTTACCCTCTCAGCGCCTATAAAAGAGGTTACCTGTACCAGACTGTGCAGTGAAGTCCTAAAGCTCAATTTACACCTCTGCACTGTTTCGCATGAAAAAAACCCAACTGCACAGGGGCACCACGGGGAGAAGTCCTTTTGGCCCTACAAAAACAGCTAGAGTATGCACACTGTCACCAGTGGTTGCCCTGCAGTTTGAGCTCAAATGATTCCGCTGTTAATGAGTGTATTTAAAGTTCTGCATGTTTTTCATGTGGTAAATTCTGTGTTTCGTGCAGGGTGTAAATTGAACTCAGATGTGAGGACCGTACTGCGATACTCTTTTCAGTGCACATCAATCTAGACCTGCACCTATCTCATTTAATGACTCCCATTTCACTTTCATTCATAGAAATTACCATGAAATAATGTGTATTTAGGAAAAGAAGAACCTTCTCTGATGAGGGCTGCGAGAGCAAAAACCTTCATCAAATGATAGTGTCAAGTTTGAGAATCTGTGCTCTACATTATATCTAAATACTTGCTTCTCTCTAAATGAATATAAAACAGTTTAGCCCGTCAGTTAAATCAGGGATGTTAGAAACATGTAGCAGGATAACACTGATTTCCTTGTAGAAATTACAGGTTTTATGTCTCAAACGTAAAATCTTGTCAACAAAAAGAAAATTCCCTAAAGATTCCCTGTGGTGAGAATAGCTTCCTCTCATGTTGTTAAATTAGTAATAATAATAATTATTGTTGCCTATTTCTATCTGTTATGCTGAACATTGAATGATAGGAAACGGCGTGGTACAAGGGCATATACAGGTATCCTCTGCTGGCTTCTCAGGCAGATTTCAGGGAGAAATGGTTTGGAGTGACCCCTCCAGCTGGTAGTTTTCACTCACTCTCTGCCAGTATCCACCAAGCTGAGGGCTCCATGCTCCCTGTAACAACGTAAGGAAATGTCTTCTAACTAACTAAAGCCAAGTATGCTTTAATTTGACTTTATAGTCGTGGTGTAATTTGAATTACAGTCCAGAGCCAGTGTGGAGCATAGTATCACTGTTTAATAGAAAATGCAGATGCACAGTAGCCAGTGTACATGCTCTGCTCTGTTGCTCTGTCATGGAAGTAGTTGTTCAAAGCCACTGTGTGTAGAACATTTGTAGCATCTTTCAAGTGTTTCTAATGGCTCAGAGGTTGTTTGTAGAAATTGGTGCAGTCTGTTTGTTGCTTTCGCAAGAGTTTGACATTTTCAAATCCTACACAAAGTGGCTTTAAAGATTGTGCAGTGCTGATGCAAGGCAGTGGCTACTGTACCAACTAGACAGATAAAGTGTAATGTTATGCAATCTTCCAGTGCTTCAACTGATACTTTTAGTCTTTCAGTTCACCTGTGCGTGAACCAGTGGATTGCAGCAAGCCCACCATTGTAGCACAATTTGCCCCGGGGGAACATGTTTCACCAGTTCACGAGTTCCCAAAACGCAGGACAGACAAAGTGTTTCATACTTCTGTCTGTTACAAGAAACAATCCTAGCTGCATGACAATGCATTTAGTTTAATGAATCAATAATGTGACAGGAATGTCATAAAATTGAAACAAAGTCTCTCACAACCAATAAAATGATACAATTTTGATATGTTATGTTGGTTATATCAGGTTTGTAAGAAAGTTTTACCAACAGAGTCCAGGAAGAAGCCTGATTATGCTGGATAGCAGCAACAAGGAGTCAGCAAGCTTGGTATTTTTGCAGTGGAATCTACTTTTTGTTGTAGAAGCAGAGATTATTTTGTTCTCTGGCTTTTTATTCCCTTCCACTTTCTGTTAACAGTGGACATGTCGTACCCATCAAGCCCACTCTGTCAACATTAGATGATTTCTACTCAAGTGCTCTATGACATTCAAGCTCGCTAACTAACCAAAATGCTGCTATAACAACAGGTTGTACTACACCTGCATGCGTCGATTCCTTACGTAGAACGAGTTGTTGCAGAAGCCTTACTGAAAAATTCCCTTCCAGCAGATGTAGTCTCACCCAGTAACAAAACCATACTGTCATCTGTTTCAGTTTCTTCACAGAGCCGCTCATTTCCACTGAATTCTTGTTAAAGCCAGTCAATTACTTTTACTAAAGCTTAGTATTATTAGCCACCATAAGATACTGGACATACACAATTCATTTTTTCATTTGTAAGTGGAAGAATCATTCATCATCATCATCAGTTTCATAATCTTGCTTTAAAGTCTGATGTGTGAAGAGCTGCACCTGGTTCACTCATGTTGTAAAGCACAAATATAGAGCCCTGCTCCGTCTGAATCGGTAATGTGATGCGAGTATGTGAGAGAAAGTAGAAATATTTCAAAAATCAAGAAAAATCTTCCACTGTCTGGGACTTATTTTTATTAAATAATGTGTTGTTCCTTCCTCTATTAGAAAACATGTTTAAGTTCTGCAACAAAAAATATGAAACGGGGAGTCAGAGGAGAAGTTGCAGTTTTGTCTCATCCAAAGTACTACAGAAAACAATGTATTTTTCTACAAACTTTATTTGTATGTGCCTGAAATGTGAATTCCAAAGTTTCCACTTAGGAGCTAGCCTGGGAACCAGACAAATCTGTGAGCTCATGTTTTATTTGCTCTGGCAGATACGTCTGGCCCCTCTCCATTTAAACTGACTTCCTTGGGTCTGGTATCAGACCTGACTGACAGAGACGAGCGCCGTTCAAGCATCTTTGTAAATATCCAAGATGGCGCTGCCGATACGGAGCTTTCCCCGGCCGGCTACAGTGGCAGTATTAAACGGACTGGACGGTAAATTTTCTCTAAAAGAAGGAAAAACAACTGCTCTGAAACTTTATGTTGATAAGAAATATGTGTTTGCCGTACTTCTGACAGGACGTAACGCCTGACAGGACGGCTTTTTGTCGCTCTGATCCGTCGATAACGCCCTTGGAAATCAAAAATGAACTGAGAGGTTCCAGACTAATACGCATTTGCAAATTAGTCTGGCGATGCCAGGCTACTCACTGGCCTGAAAACCTCCATTTAAAACTTGAATCAGACTCCAAGTTTTCGACGATACAGCACTTTTAAATCAGCAATCTGTGGTACGTACGCGTGATGATCAGTGTTGCCCGTTCCATGTAGCCAGTGGTCCTTAAATAACAATATCAGGTTAAAAACATTTGTCCCGTAGTTTGTCAAAGACCTGGTGCAGAAAATAAATGTTTGATAATTTTAAGATATTCCTTTTGAAATTTGATTTTGTCCTTGACTTTCATTAATGATATACAATATTTAGCTCCATAACTATGTTCTCTATGTTTGGATCCCCACAGGTTTACTGTACCTTATCAAGTGATGAGTATGAGCCTATAAAGAGAGTTTGGGCATCATGAAGAGAAACTCCCTCGGTGCGTTCGATGGTGCATGAAAAATTAGCGTATAAGTTGTACTCTTTACGTGGTGCTGAGATAGAGTGCGAGAGTAGACTTGAAGAATTAGGGGGGCAGTGTTTGTGAGTGCGTGTACAATCTGTGCTGTGTTAAGTCTGATAATGAGGTGACTGGCAGGGCAATGCTTATTTTACAGGTCCACAATTTCTTAATAATTATCTAGCAAGTTCTGTTGACCAATATGATTTGGTACGAACTATTGGAGAAAAACTAATTCTGGAAAATAGCTCAATTTAAACCCAAGTAATTATTCGTGCATTATCCATTTATTAATTTAGTTTTTTTTTTTTTTTGTATTTTTCTCCATATTTGTTTAAAATATAATGTTTTAGTCATATGTGTGTCTCACGTCTCCTTTTGAACTCTGGCATTTCTTTTCCAAAAACTTTTTATCATCATCATTATTATTATTAGGAAATGTATGCAGAGATTACAGACCTGTAAAACAGTTAGTTAACTGTGAAGATTCTAGATTATATGCAACAAAGGTCCCCAGCTGAAATCACGTCGCAGTTATATGATATGTCACCTGGACGCCCCTCGTTCTCTCAAGTGTTTTTTCTTTTTAAAGTCAGATATCCACTTCTTCACCAAAGTTGCTCTTTGACCATTTTTAAAATGACATATAGAAACAAAATGACACAACACTGACATCAAGTAACAAATCCTTACCTGACAAAATTATCCAAGTTTTACAAATTAATGTTTTTTTTGTTTGTTTTTACAGACCTGTAATATTGAGGTGTTTTAATACCACGGCCATCCGCCATTTAAAGCCACACTGCCATTGTTAAATGCACTGCAACCTGATCAGTTTATAACGGGTTCATTGATCGGTTTGTTTGTCATCTTGTATCACCTACTGTAGGATGGTACGGATTCTGGTGTGTATTGATGTTAACATTAGGTTGTGTATGGAGTTATTGTTTTGTACTGTTTGTATTTTACGCAAAAAAAAGTATCTATTGATGGCTGCACCTTACATATAATGTGACCGCCCAGCCTTTTTGGATGAATAGGCATGTTGACTGATGGATCCAGCGTTTGACAATACTTGTTACCTGCAGGTGTGAGTCTGTTGCTGCCCAGTCAGGACTTGGTAGTCTACAAAGCTGTGAGCGCCTGCAGCGGAAGAGAAAGTATTTTAGCAGTGTTCAAATATTAGACTCTAATCTTTTTTTGATGCTACCATTGAACTGAATGATGTAATATCAAGTTGTTTGCTGCATGCTGATCCCATCTGGGGCAGGAGCTCACTTTATTTGAATCCTGACAGCATCTTCTGACTAGCCAAGCTCCAGGATACGCAAAAGCAGCTGTTATTTCTGTTTGTTTACACAGTGATTATCACTTTAAATTATTGTGGAATTTGTCTAATTGATGCAAGTTTGAAAGTTTTCACTCTTAGTGTAGGGGGCATAAACGTTGTGTTCCAAATGTAGTGTGCTAGCCTGTGTAGCTGTATGAAGCCGTGCGTACGCACAAAAAGTAAAACATGCTACACAGTCTTCATTTCACATTGTTCATGCATCACCCTACTAATGTGATATTAATGGACTGATGGAATTTATCTCAGTGCTCACTGCTTTTAGTTAACCACTGAGGGATGTGAACGCGATCCAGTTTGACCTGATTTGAGCACTCAAGTCAAGCAGCATCAGTGTCTCATTATGGTGAGACATGTGCTTCATTTTCTAAAGAAATCGCACTCTTCCTCTGAGTCATAACTCAGTCAAACCTGAACACTGATTTTTAGCTTCAGTGTGACCTGACGCTTCCCGAGGATATTATTAATTCTGATCCATCTCTTGTCAATCGTGATTAAATGTCCATAAATCTTAAATATCATAGAAAGAAGACGCTTTGGAACTTTAGCCTGAGAATCATCACGTTTTTAAGTTTTCTTCAATATCAATCCAGTGATGGTCGCTTGTACATCCAGGGGTACACTGCATACAGGAGCTGCTAAAAGCTAACTGAGCAGACTTTTTTTAGTCATTTGGAAAATGAATACAGGCTAAAGAGTGTTGTAGAATTTATGTGTGTATTGTGGTAGACTGCAGTACTGATGATGAGCACACATTGTTGGTCAGCAGGGACAGAGCCTCGAACAAGCGTGTTTAATATTTACTATTCCAGCTTTGAGAGCTGTATTTAGCAAGATTTTGACCTGTCTTGCCATCTGTTTGAATTACATTCTGTTACCGTGTGTGGACACTAAAGGGAAATCTGTGCTCACAGCAAATGCAGTGAAATGTATTTATAATTGTTTTGTTTTAGTTAGTTTTTTCCCGTCAGCACTGCATTGCATGATTTCTGGGTGTTTTAAGTCTTAACATTTCACATACTTTTCACTGCCATTTGGGTCTGCCAACGAACTAAATTGCAGATTAAAGTCAGTTTATCTTCCATTTTCTGTCACTAAGACATCATTTCCCTTCCTTTTTGTCTTTGCTGCTGCTTTTGTGCACTGACAGAGATTCAGGGCTGTGCTTTAATTTCACGGCAATTTTACTAGGCCTGACTTTGACAAGCTTTCCGCACATTTGTGCATTAGTGCGTGTGTAGATAATTTGGACAAGGTGTGTGTGTGTGTGTGTGTGTGTGTGTGTGTGTGTGTGTGTGTGTGTGTGTGTGTGTGTGTGTGTGTGTGTGAGCGCGCGGTGTAATAGCTAAAGACCAACCTGTTTGCTTGCAAAAGGCAATCTTAAACCTTTTAAAATCAAAAGGTCTGTTTGGAAGAGTAAAATATGCAAGAGTGCAGCCATTTATACTGTGATGTTTATAGTATCCATTCCTATTAACAAAGCACATGTTATTTAAGGCCGATCTTGAAATACTTTACAGCACAGGAGATAAGAGGTGAAGTGTGTCCAGAAAAGATCAAGTATAAAGAAAATTCATCAGCTGCTTCATTCTGATCAACAGAGCCTGACACACAACTTTCTCTCAAGTTGCAAAATTAAAGATTTCATTAAGGGTGCTTTCGAGTCACATAGACTTGTACTGAAGGTGAATAAGAACAATCGCACTACAACTGTGATTATACCTTCACATTTACATCTGTTGGTTCATGTTTGAGCAGTCCAGGCAGTTCATGTGATACATATTGACAAATTGTTTCTTTGTAGTTCTTATTTAAAGCTGTGATAATTGATTTTGCAAGCCAAAAAAACAAAACAAAACAACTATCCAAAATAGACAAAAAAAAGTTCTCTAGAGCTAAGAGCTGCTGCGTTGGGTGACACTTCTCTGAGGGTTTGGCACTACATATAACCCCCTGGACATTACACTTACACATTAGTGCAGCATTAAATGCCTGTCACGTTTGAATATTATAGCATTTTCTTATAAATTGGGTCCCCTGAGCCGCAACCTGATGAACTAAGAACTATAATGTAAACCCAAATCTGCCCTCACTACTGTTGTCTAATCAGGTTTGGTAATACATTTCTAGCTACACAAGTTGTGAGGGCCTAGAAAAACCAAATCTTGACAGAATTGTCAGACAACCGTGATCAAAATAATAAGAGCAGGATTAGATAACGTGCACAGATATTGTTATCATCATTGTTTTGAGTCTGAAAAAACTCAAAAATGTCAAGTCTTCAGTGTGATAGTTTTTTCAGCATCAAAAGACAATCCTTATGAAAACTGTTGGCTATTTTGGTTGAGGTGTTCTTTTTGTTTTTGTTTTTTAACCAATTTGGTTTAGAGGCAGTCTGTTGAATGTTGAGTAAAAGTTGGATTTCGACACTAAATTATGTTCCAGAGAACAGAGGGATATTTGAAGAAGTGAGATGTGATTCGGCCAAATAAATTGTTGTGATTTTTCTAAATGAAACATGAAAATATAAACAGTTCATGTTAATTTCTATTCCCAGATTATCCATCCTCAGGGAGTAGTCCTGCTTCGTGAAATGCCCCACATACCAAACAGGACTGAAAGCAAATGATTGTTACTTTTGGTTTAGAAACTTCTGCTTAAAGGAAGCACAATGTGAGAAGGTCACTGTATGCAAGACACATACAATATGTATGAAACTGTGAGTTAGACCATGCTTTACAGCCTTCCAGTTGAGAGTGAATCATGGCACTCGTGCTGTTGTTTGAGTATCTCATAATAAAAATGATGCTTGACTTGAACTGTTGTCTGTCTGGTGTTTTTGGGCTCAATAAGTAACTGACGGATGTAATGATGGAGAGGACAATAAATACCTTCTTCTTTTTTTAGGCCATTTAAGGTGTATATAGTATTTGGAGGAACCCATAAGGTAGATAGGAACAGTTTAATTTATACTCAGATAATATCCTATTAAGAGAGAACATGTTCTTATGAAAGGTTCTGTTTATACCAGCAGTTCTGTCATTTATTTAAAATCAACATCATGTTTTTTTTGTTTTTGATTTACAAAAAATGTGGAACTTGACATGTTGTATACAGAACTGTTAAGCCAATAGTTTAACTGAAAATCCAACAACAGATCTACTGTGGAGGTCCTGGAGACAAAATCATATCAAATAGTGATTCATGGAGCCCTAAAATGTGGCCGTGTGGGGGTCCAAAATGGAAGATGTCACTACATTTTGACAGGTCTGCCTTTGCCATGTGAAGTTTACATTTAACACAGGGACCAGACTATACATTTATTCCATGTTTGAATTCACTCTAACCAATAATGTTGAGTGTGGTGCCTCTCTGTGGCTGCTGTTGGAACTACACTAATTCTATAATGGAAGCTGTTCAGCTGGTGATACCTATTTCACTTGTAAATGCAGGGCTGTAGCCAAGATTGATACAAATATTGCGCTTATGAGTCCTAATTTGTTTGACTAGATTGTAAATGTTATCTTCCAACACAAGAGTTAACAGCTGTTTCACAGGTGTCACCACACTGCCAGGAATATAATTATGCTGGAGAAACATATATTTTACTTGAATTAAACATTTTTTGTTTCAAAGTTGTGAGAGTGTTAACATGATTAGCATCAGGCTTCAAAGCTCACCATGAAGGGAATAAATTATTTGAACATTCATGCTGTCAAGAGATTTTATTTGTAATGAACAAATTCAGATTATACATGAAAAGGAGCTATTGGATTTTACAGTTGTAAAGATCATTTAGTGATGTGCTCTCTCTTCTGGTAAATGCTGAATTTTTTCTTTGATTGGTACATCATGGAGTGGGGAATGGAGATGGTAAATCTTTGGTTCGGTGTTCCTGTAACATAATAGAGACACATTTAGACACATTTTGTTTCTGATGGGCAAACTGGGCTTAAGTACTGCACTCTGCAACTGGATATTGGACTAGGTACTGGCACCAAACAGACCCCAGACAGTCCGGATTGGCGGTCACACCTACTCCACACTAGTGCTGAACACCAGAGCCCCCAGGGGCTGTGTGCTCAGCCCCCTCCTGTTCACCCAAGACTGCAACCCCCAACATGAAGAGAACTTGGGTGTGAAGTTTGGGGACGACACCACCATAATCGACAGGATTACAAAAAACAATGATAATTCATATCGACATCAACAACATTGCAGAGTGGTGCGCAGAGAACAACCTGCTGCTCAATATCAGCAAAACCAAGGAGCTGATCACTGATGTTACAAAAAAGGAGGTGAAGACACACACATCTGTCTACATCGGTGGAGTAGGTGAACAGGTTTAAGTTCATGGGAATCACAGACAACCTGTCATGGACATTTCACATCTCCACCCTGGTTAAGGAAGCTTAGAAATGGCTGCATTTCTTAAGGAAACATAAGAAAGCCAAATTCTCATGCCAAGTTGTTGCCTGACAGGTAGCATCAAAAAATGGTTTGTGTACGGCCCAGGACAAGAGGCTTCTGCAGCGGGGAATTGAAACTGCCCAGTACATCAATGGAGCCAGCGACATTGGTGAAGTGAGGCGCCCGTGCTGAGCCCAAAGGATAATAAAAGACCAAACCCACCCCAGCAACGGCCTGTTCACCCTGCTGCAAGAGATACATAAGTATCTGCTGTCATACCATCAGACTACAGAGCAGCTTCTTTCCAAAGGCTGTGAGACCCCTCCGCTCATCTTCCACACTCCACCATAACAATAGTTATTTTTCACAAATAGCAAAATGGGACTAACTTGCATCTTGTTGTGGAACCCTGTGTTGTAACAATATATGAACCTTGTACCATGTACCTTTAGTTGTGACAAATATGACAGTTTGCTTTAGATTCATTACTGTAACACAAATGAGGTACGGTAAATTATCGCTAACCTAAATTGCAATGATGTGAATTAGTGCTGACTACTTTTAAACTCACGTTCACTTCCATGAATCCAGGCATGTCTTGTATGATCACCGCCTCGTCGCTCTCCTGCTGTCTCCTCCTCCTCGTCTTACAGGTCTTCCCTACAATCAGCATGGAAGCCACCAACATGGCTGCTGCCACAGAACCTGCCACGGCTGTGACAACCATGGGGTTACTAGCAGATTCCTGTGGAGCAGCTTTCATCAGACTGGCATCAGCGTGGACCGCAGAGCGGGGAAGAAGCTGAGATATATCTGAGGACAAGTGGACAACAACTGTGAGGTTTCAGAGACAGGATGAGCTTATATAGAGGAAAGTTGTGTGTGGTATCCTGGTCTGGTGTCCACACCTTCCAGACTGAAGAGGAAGAAGGCATCATCTCCTTTGATGAAGTTTCTGCTTTTTAGTCTGCTGTGGGTGATGAAGGAACTTGTTCCTGTGCCTGGGCCTCGATAGTAAGAGCTGCCGTCAGACTCAGTCACTTTAGAGCCCACCTTCCTGGGATCGTCCCAGTAGAACTCAGTGCCTGGGAGACACAGGTGAACTCACTGAAATCCATTCACTGTATCAAGAACAGAGAGGACAGTCAAGCTTACTACACTACAAGTGATCCGCCCCTCTCTTACCATCAGAGGACATCTTGTCAGGGTCAGTGGTGACCATTCGGTGCATGTTCATTTGCTGCCTGACATCTGACTGCTGATCCATCAGGGCCATAGTTGCCTGCTGCCACGGGCACGGCCACTTGAGTTTGTGGTCGTTGGGGCCGGAGGTCAGGTGGAAGTAGGTGGCCATGTACCCTGGACTGTCGCTTCTTCCGTTTAGGTACACACCTACCTACAGATCACAGAGCAGTATGAAGTAACGTTAAAGTACTGAAACGTGATGTTTTTTATTTATCAAGATTGAGGGAATAAAATATTAACAAGGCATTTACCTGGAAGGAGTAACCTGCTACGGACAGAAAGCGGGGGCTGTACAGTTTTTTTCCTGCTGGTGTGGTGGCCAGCAAGCCGGTGATGTTGCGGATGCGCCAGATGTGCTGGGGGCACTTTGTGGATGACAAGTTAATGTCATCCAGAGAGAAACCTCCCTTCGATGGACTCGTTCCCCTCACGCCTTCAAAAACCACGCGGGCTTTCTGTGTCACATTCAGATTGATGTTATGCAGTTCCCAGGAGCCCACGACACCTCCTGTAAAGTGAACAGATAGAGTAGAGAATAGATATTAATCACATTTATTACTAGATAATTTCATGCAATATGTAATATTTAATTTCTTACCTGAAATACTCTTGAAGAGCTTCAGTTTCCTGCTGGGGTTGGCTTTGTCATACTCTCGCACCCAGATATTGAGGACATCATCAGCTGCTCCAGTGTTGTAGAGGAAGAACTGCAGGCACTGGGCTCCAGGTTTGGGGTAAAGCCAACGACTCTCCAGGAATGCACGGTCACCAGGTTCAGCAGAGGCTGTGCTGAAGTGCATGAAGTAGCCTTTTCCTGAGGGCAGGAGGAGACCACGGTGGGTGATGTTGGAGTTTGTCACATTGCAGTCAACAAGTAAAAAGTATGTTGGTTCTGCATGATCACCTGTGAATATCTCAGCGAATATGTTAAATTAACACCCACAAGGTTTTAGGGCTGCTGTGGTGGGTTTTTGGTACCAGATTCAATAAAACCTACTTCTGCATTGTCAGTTGCTAGTAGATTGCACTTTTTCCATTGTAAGGGGCACCCATTAGTGCACTGCAACATGTTTTTTCATTTCTCCACTGGAAAGGCACCCTAAAGGGGAATAGTTTTTTCTATTAAAGGGGCCCCCTAGAGGACAATTCATCACGTTTTCTCCACTGGAGGGCACTTTATTGTGTTTTCTCCACTGGAAGTACACACTAGAGTCCACCAGTGGCTTTAAGTATCCTCCAGGTCATAGTCTCTCTACACTCAGCAGCGTTTAAGTTGCTCGGCCTTATGACATCCATTATACTGTACTGCAATTTTGTTGAAGGCTAAGAAATAATTGTTGTATCTTTGTTAAAGGATAAGGAAGGGCTCAAAGTTCATTAGCCAGCAGAGGGGTTGATAGCTTTTTAGCTTAGTGTGAGTAGTAAATCCCAGAGTGATGTTTTAGCCTTTCATTACCAATTAAAGAAACACATTCTAAATTGTATCTAATAAATCACTAATAAATTGGTACTTTTCTTAAAACGTCAAACAATAATCAATATATTTTTACTACCAGCCTGTACTTTGAACGGGTTACAAATCAACTCAGGCAGTTGATTTGTTTTTTAAATATCTCCAGACACTAAACACTAAGGCCAGGTACCTACTGTATGAGGCTAATAAGGTGGAAAGAAGTGAATGCTGTAGCTTTTAATTTGTAATGATTGACAGTCACCTTCGCATTGTCCCAAGTTGGAGAAGTCTGTCTGAGGCCCTCCGCTCACAGAACTACGTCGCTCCCACTGTCTGTTGCCAGGACCCTGAATCATCCCACAAACGTTCTCCTCCTCAAAGTTACAGCTGTCCACAAAGGTAGAAGACTTGGCTGGGGAGAGAAGACAGTCACAGATTCATCAAGGTACTTCAGTACAGTAGATTTGAATAACCAATACTTTTAATATGTTACCATTCCTGTCATAATCCTGGAATGCTACTAAAATGCATATATTTTGCATTGATAATGTATAAATTGATTAATTGTACAAAACAACAACACAGCAACACTTAACAGTACAATGAAGCAAAAATTGAAGCTTTCTTTACTGTGAGGTGGTGCCTGAGGCTTTCTTCTATCTCACAATATGTCAAACATCTAATGGTTTGTCTCATTTGTTGTTCGATAGACAAAATGACGGGTTGAGATGACTCACTGCAGTTGTAGAGACGGTTGAGCTTGGTTAGGTCACTAGCACTGAACCCCATCCTCTGACCGATCACATCTATGAAATGGGGGATCTTGGTGACGATGGTGGGCTCAGAAGCGATGTTGAAAGAAGTCTTACTGTAGTGCATCACAGAGCCGTAGTCGTAGGGAACGCCTAGAGCACTGGACACCGTGTCATCGTATGTTTTGAAGTTGTGCTCTTTACCTGAGGAAGGCGTGAAAGGAATCTGATGATCAATTCAGAGTACACACTAATTTAAGTTTTGAGCTATAATTGGAGGTGTTACAGGTCAGTGTTACCAGGTGTAATGTGATCCCACATGATGTTGACGTAATCATCACGGTCAGCTCTGGACTGCTCGTGCCAAAAGCCCAGAGCATGCAGGAACTCATGCTCAACGGTTCCTAGGCGATCGCAGTTTTTGCCAATGGACAACTGCTGCTTCCCAACATGCCGGTTTCCTACCGAGGAGTAGCATCTACAGAGAGGGGAAGCCAGATGTACATTTACTTTACCAAACAGTCTTTTAAGCGTTTGAGAGAGGGACATCAGATTTATAGATAAACTTAAACTAATACACTAACATTTTATACTGGAATTAATACTGTACTTTCTTTCAAAACAATGAGCTGAAAGATGCTGAAGGTTTCTTTAAAGCTGCATAGCCAGCTCACCCGTTCCCTTTGAACACAGAGATGTAGTTCTCCTCTCCTTTCCATGGTGTGAAGTCAATGCAGGTCTTCAGTCTGTACTGGTCAAATGCCTTCAGGATCACTCCCTTTGCATTCATTTCTACATGTTATGCAAGTGTAAGACAAAGACTTCCTAATTTGCTGCAAATCCATAATAACATGGTAAGTTCTGTGAATGTGAGTTTCTATAACACAGTGTCTTACCCAGACTGTCCTCTAGGAAGTAGGGAATGGTAGTTGGCCAGCGGTACTCATCTCCTATGATGGAGTTTCTGCTGAATGTCTGATGGGAATGAAGAAGACAACACACTCACTTAAGTGATACAACTGTAACCTTGTGTTTTTAAGGAAAGCTACCAATTTCTTTGATTCCCATGCAAAGTAGATTTCCTTCATGACATTGAGGGAAAACTTCAACATGTGTAAGTTTGTAGTTCTATAAAATAAGACTCAGTGTCTCTCAAAACTATCATACTTAAAGATTTCTCACAAATTGAGACCTGAGATCAATTAAATTGTACTATCTCTGAATGCTGAAGTTACTGTCTATTTATTACATTTGTGTAAGGGCATATCCTTGCAGAGTTAAGGCCCATAACTCTTTTTAAAATATAATTTATGTGTGGCCATCAGCCGCCAGAATTTAGACACAAAGGCCTGAATACGCAGGTTACTGAAGAGTAACAGCAGCGTTTGGTCTTTGGAGTCGTTGGTGTCATGAACACTAGCTCACTTCCTCCTCTTCGATATCTCCCTCCAGCAGGTCCAGCCCAGCCGCTGCAAAGGAAAATTATATTGGTTCATAAAAATCCTCAGAAACATTGACAGATTATACAACAGAAGCAAAACAAAGATATTGAGTCGGCAAACCTTCATTGATGTTAAAGATGTCCCAGTCCTGGCCTTCATCAACATCCGTTTCTGCAGATGAAAATTCAATAAAACACTGCTAAAATATGGCATTACAGGAGGTATAAAAGTGGGACAGCATATTTTAAATCTCAAGTTTTTGTTTACATGTAATTGACTGCAATTAACATCAAAAGCATCATAATATGTGACTCACCTGTATCTCCTGATAGCTTAGCTGCTGCCTAGTAAATACATTAGAAAGCACATTAATCAATCAATAGAGAAAACTGATGACATGATTTACTAAAGAATGACGTGACCTCCTGGGAGACAACTCAGCATTAAAGCAATGTCACTGTTTTGCACTGGAGATATATACTGTATGTTAATGTTACACACTTACCAGTCCCAGGCAATAGAACAGGATGAGCCACCTGAGTGCCATGTCTCCAGCTGCAGACACTCTCACTGTGTTGGTGCAACCCGCCTCAGTCCTATTGTGTCTGAAGAAATGTGGTTCCTTTGTTTTTGTACGAAAGAAGGGGACCCAGCAGTCCACGCAACATTCACATGATCTGATCATTTTTATGACTCGGGTTGAGGGAGATTACACTGCTGTCACATTAATTATTAATTTAATATTCCTGATTAGTTTATCTATGTATTATCGCCATGCTAATAAACATACACTGGTGCAGGTGGTTTGCAAAAGTTCAAACATAAAGTACACACACAGTCTTGCACTGCTATATTTGTGAGGACCCTTACTGAAATAATACATTCCCTAGCCCCTTAACCAAGACAACCAAATGCTTAACCCTAATCCTTACCCTAACCCCATCCTAAACCTAATTCTAATCCTAATCCTGAACCTTAAAACCAAGTCTTAACCCTCAAACAGCCCTTTGAAGTTGTGAGGAACAGCCGAAATGTCCTCACTTCCCAAAAAGGTCCTCACTGTGATGGCTAAAAACCTGTTCTGGTCCTCATTATGTAGGAAGTACAAGTACACACACAGACCTGACCTTACCTGGCAGATTTGTGTCAGTTTTAATCAGTGGTAGCAGACAAACACAAACACAGCCACTACATTAAGTTATTTATTTTATGTTTTTGCTTGATTTATGGTGCTTACCTTGCTTTTTAATTGTATTGATTCTGTGTTCACTTGTTGTTTACTTCTGTGGATTACATGGCCTTTGTACTTGCTTATAATGCTTTATTTAGGTGTGATTCTTTCTATTTCTATTGTGCAAAATCAATAAATAAAAATCAGCTGACTTCAACAGCATGAAGTCACATTTTTATTTTCATCATCTGACCTAGATGGATCTTATTGAAAATCGCGCTGTGATGCCGATGCATTCTTTATGGAAATTTTGGAGGTTTTAACAGCTTGAGGACAGTTTACATTTACAATTAAAAACTCAACATAATGGTTCAACTAGGTAAATAATTGAGTCAGTTTTATTCCTGGCAGTTTGGAAATAGCTTTGAAAAATATCCAAATAGTTAAAGAGAAATTTAAGGGGTGTTGTACAGCTCTGCAATACAAGTGCAAATGTACATCCACAAAAGTTTCAAAATCACGATTCGCCCTTTCGAAACTCAAGTTTCAAAACTTTTTTCCCCAACATGTCCGCACCAGTTTTCAGATCACCATTTACAAGGTTTTAAACCCGTAAAACCAACAAAAAACAGCCCTTCAAACAAAGAATTTCAACCTTTCAAAGCTTTTTTTTCGGTTTCGAAACATGGCATGATTTATCCCATATACCTGTGCCCCACATCTGTTCACTTTCAAGTGTCAAGCCGAACCACAACACTTGTCAGTGATAATACAGAGGTGACAGACTTTAAAAATCCTACTGGTATAGAAGTACAAGAAACGCACATTTTAGACTTTACACTAATGATTCATGTATCAGAGGTCATGTTCAATGGCACTAGTCTGTCATCACATTGACAAGGACAAGTGTGATCAGGATATTGAATAAAGATAGCAACATGTGAAAAAAACCCTGCTTTTGAACAGAAAGGATGCACCTGTATGCACCATCAGTAATGGATGAGTGTTTATATTCATTCACAAAATATAGAAATGGTTTTTCATTAGTTTTCAATCAATCTGGCCACAGTGAATGATCGGCCTATTTCCCAGCATACCATTTGCATGTTGTTTAAATAGAACTAGATATTATATATTTCCCAACATTTTGTGAAATTCTATTTTTTCACTTTCTTTCAGAGAGTGAGATGAGAAGATCAATACCACTCTCATGTCTCTACACTAAGTATGAAATTACAGCCAGCGGCCTGTTAGCTTAGCTTAGCAAAAAGTTTGGAAACGGGGAAAAGGCTTGGCTGTATTAAACAAACGGTAGATAATGTGCTAATTAGTGAGCTTTAGCGGTGCTGAAAGGCAGCTTTGTTGCCTTTAGAGAGAGCCAGGCTAACTGTTAGCTATCCTTCCAGTCTTTGTGCTAAACTAAGCTAATCGGCTGCTGGCTGTGGCTTAATGGACATATACAAGAGTGCTATCAATCTTCTCATCTGAGTCTCCCCAAGAAAGTGGATAAGCATAGCCTGGAACCAGACGAATCTGCGAGCTCATGTTTCATTTGCTCTGGCAGGTATGTCTGGCCCCTCTCCCATTCAGACTGATTTCCCTGCCGATTTTGCGGGATAACCAATCACAAGAGTTCATCTAGTAGGAGGCAGGTTTAATACGATGACTGACAGAGACGAGCGCCGTTGAAGCATCTTTGTAAATATCCAAGATGGCGCTGCTGATATGGATTGTTCAACGTCCAGCTACAGCGGCAGTATTAAACAGACTGGAGGTAAATTTTCTCTTAAAGAACAAACAACTGAACTTAAACTTTCTGTTGATATGAAAATATGTGTTTGCCGAACTTCTGACAGGACGAAGTTTTGTTGCTCTGATTGGTTGTCTGCACCCATCAATAATGCCTCTTGGAAATTGAAAATGAACTGAAAGGTTCCAGACAAATCGCATCACCAGACTAATTCGCAAATGCGTATTAGTCTCGCAATGCCAGTCTAGGATAAGCATATTTCCCTCACAGATTTACAAAACTGTGCGTGCAGATTGGGAATCCAATGACATGGTTTACAAATCAAGTGTGTTTTTGTGACCCCAGGGCGGCTCTGTAGATTAGATAACTAACAGATATTGTTATCATTATTTTGAGTCTGAACAACTCAAAAATGGCAAGTCTTCAGTGTGATAATATTTTCCATATCAAAAGACAATCCTAATGAAAACTGTTGGCTTTTTTTGGTTGAGGTCTTCCTTTTCTTTAGTATTTTAACCAGTTTGATAGGCAGTCTGTTAAATGTTGTGTAAAAATTTTGATTTCAACACTAGATGATGTTCCAGAGAACAGAGGGATATTTGAAGAAGTGAGATGATAACATAGTGTCTAGAGTGTAGATTGCACATTGTGTGATTCATTACGTTAAAAAATGGAACCTATTGTTTGTGTCTTAAGGGGAGGGGCCAATGGTAGATACAGCCCTAACTGAATGTCTTATAAATAAATATTGCATTTACTCCAGGCTCAAGCAGTCCCAGACCGGATCTGAGTTCTTCAGACCGGGAAGATGCCTTCCAAAAAGCTTAAAATGGAGCAACAGCTGAGCCATTTGACCAGTGACAAGAAAAACGTGTTGTCTGAATGGAAAGTCTCTCACAACTAAGTATTAAATTATAAATCTGCAGGCTGACTGATAATGAATGATGTTGTGATGAAAGGAACAAATTAAATTTGAACATGCATGATGCCAAGATATTTTATTTGTAAATTTATATTATACATGAAAATGAGTCCGGTAACAATTTGATTTAATAGCTGTAAAGATCATTTAGTAATGCGCTCTCTCTTCTGGTAGGTGCTGAAAGAGATAGTAAATCTTTGGTTGGGTGCTCCTGTAAAGAAATAGATGCCTTTGGAAACAGATTTTCACTAAAGCAATATATTATTGCTGACTAATATTGCAATGATATGAATTAGTGCTGACTATTGTTTAACTCACGCTCACTTCCATGAATCCAGGCATGTCCTATATGAGCACCACCTTTTCGCTCTCCTGCTGTCTCCTCCTTATCCTCCAGGCCTTCCCTGCCATCACCATGGAAGCCACCAACATGCCTGCTGCCACAGAACCTGCCACAGAACCTGCCACGGCTGTGACCATTAGCAGGGTGTTAGCAGCTCCCGGAGCACCTTGGTCTGCAGCTTTCATCAGACTGGCATCAGCGTGGACCGCAGAGCGGGGAAGAAGCTGAGATATATCTGAGGACAAGTGGACAACAACTGTGAGGTTTCAGAGACAGGATGAGCTTATATAGAGGAAAGTTGTGTGTGATATCCTGGTCTGGTGTCCACACCTTCCAGACTGAAGAGGAAGAAGGCATCATCTCCTTTGATGAAGTTTCTGCTTTTTAGTCTGCTGTGGGTGATGAAGAAACTTGTTCCTCCGCACGGGCCTCGATAGTAAGAGCTGCCGTCAGACTCAGTCACTTTAGAGCCCACCTTCCTGGGATCGTCCCAGTAGAACTCAGTGCCTGGGAGACACAGGTGAACTCACTGAAATCCATTCACTGTATCAAGAACAGAGAGGACAGTCAAGCTTACTACACTACAAGTGATCCGCCCCTCTCTTACCATCAGAGGACATCTTGTCAGGGTCAGTGGTGACCATTCGGTGCATGTTCATTTGCTGCCTGACATCTGACTGCTGATCCATCAGGGCCATAGTTGCCTGCTGCCACGGGCACGGCCACTTGAGTTTGTGGTCGTTGGGGCCGGAGGTCAGGTGGAAGTAGGTGGCCATGTACCCTGGACTGTCGCTTCTTCCGTTTAGGTACACACCTACCTACAGATCACAGAGCAGTATGAAGTAACGTTAAAGTACTTGCTGCCTTTCAAATCACACCAATGTTGCAGCAGAAATCTGTGTAACCATGTGATGTTTTTTATTTATCAAGATTGAGGGAATAAAATATTAACAAGGCATTTACCTGGAAGGAGTAACCTGCTACGGACAGAAAGCGGGGGCTGTACAGTTTTTTTCCTGCTGGTGTGGTGGCCAGCAAGCCGGTGATGTTGCGGATGCGCCAGATGTGCTGGGGGCACTTTGTGGATGACAAGTTAATGTCATCCAGAGAGAAACCTCCCTTCGATGGACTCGTTCCCCTCACGCCTTCAAAAACCACGCGGGCTTTCTGTGTCACATTCAGATTGATGTTATGCAGTTCCCAGGAGCCCACGGCACCTCCTGTAAAGTGAACAGATAGAGTAGAGAATAGATATTAATCACATTTATTACTAGATAATTTCATGCAATATGTAATATTTAATTTCTTACCTGAAATACTCTTGAAGAGCTTCAGTTTCCTGCTGGGGTTGGCTTTGTCATACTCTCGCACCCAGATATTGAGGACATCATCAGCTGCTCCAGTGTTGTAGAGGAAGAACTGCAGGCACTGGGCTCCAGGTTTGGGGTAAAGCCAACGACTCTCCAGGAATGCACGGTCACCAGGTTCAGCAGAGGCTGTGCTGAAGTGCATGAAGTAGCCTTTTCCTGAGGGCAGGAGGAGACCACGGTGGGTGATGTTGGAGTTTGTGATGTTTGGAGTAATCAAGTGAAAAGTACAATGGAAGTTCAAATCGTATTAGCCAGCACATGGGTGGATAGCTTGTGAAAAAAAAAAAAAATCTTATTATGAACAGTAAGAATGATGTATCAGCTTTTTATAACAACCAATGAAAGACACACTTTCCAAATTGTATCTAATAAATCATTAATAAATTGGTATTTATCTTCAGATGTCAAACAATAATCACTATATTTTTACTACCAGCCTGTACTGTAGTGTGCTATAAATCCCCCTTGGGTATCTTTGTTTTTAAAGATTTTCAGACACTAAAGATTAAGGCCAGGTATCTATTTTACATTCTTCACACGTTTTCAAATCTACATGTATCATTTTGTCATCATAATTTGTATATATATCATATATATTGGGATTTTGTTCATCTGTTCTGTTCACTCGACATCTATTGCATGTCTGTCCGTCCTGAGAGAGTGATCCCTCTGTTGCTTTTCCTGAGGATTCGTCCATTTTTAAAAGGTGATCGGGGGTACAGACTGTAACCCCCCCCTCCCCCCAGAGGCAAACTGTGATTTGTGATTTTGGGCTATAGAAGAAACATTTTACTTGGTTTGGCTATCTACTGTATGAGACTTCATAAGGGGGAAATATGTGAATACTGTTGACAGTCACCTTTGCATTGTCCCAAGTTGGAGAAGTCTGTCTGAGGCCCTCCGCTCACAGAACTACGTCGCTCCCACTGTCTGTTGCCAGGACCCTGAATCATCCCACAAACGTTCTCCTCCTCAAAGTTACAGCTGTCCACAAAGGTAGAAGACTTGGCTGGGGAGAGAAGACAGTCACAGATTCATCAAGGTACTTCAGTACAGTAGATTTTTATCTTGTCACATATGTTAACATTCCTGTATTAGTCCTGTAATGACACTGACATTTTTATACTTTTGCATACATAACATAAATAGATAAATTATTCAAAACACAATCAAATCAAATCGAATCATAATTTCCTAAGAAGAGATGGAAAGAAAAAAAGAGGGAAAAAAACGCACAAATATGATAACATTATTTTACAACAGAGCTAAAGATGGTTGCTGGAGTTCATACAGGCCTGGAAGAAAACCTGGAACAAGAGCTTTCAAACGTAGAACATTACAGCTACGGTTTTCCAAAATGTGTCAATGTGTCTTCGCTTTTTCAATAATTTCTTGTCTTCATGCCTTTTCAAAAAGGATATTAGTCTTATTCCAGATGATATAATCTATTTTCTATGTTTCGCATTGTTTTATAGTACAATGTGTTCTAATGGTTTGTCTCATTTGTTGTTCGATGGACAAAATGACGGGTTGAGATGACTCACTGCAGTTGTAGAGACGGTTGAGCTTGGTTAGGTCACTAGCACTGAACCCCATCCTCTGACCGATCACATCTATGAAATGGGGGTTCTTGGTGACGATGGTGGGCTCAGAGTCGATGCTGAAGGAAGTCTTACTGTAGTGCATCACAGAGCCGTAGTCGTAGGGAACGCCTAGAGCACTGGACACCGTGTCATTGTGTATTTCGAAGTTGCGCTCTTTACCTGAGGAAGGCGTGAAAGAAATGTCAGGAGGAATTCACCTGCTTGATTTGGATTTTTACAAAGATGGATGGAACAACAGTATTGCAGGCACACATAAGGACAAAAACATAGACGATTATGGCTTCTGTACAGTTTGCCATTGTTGTATGAAGTTACCATGAGTAAACACTAATTTAAATATAATTGGAGGTGTTACAGGTCAGTGTTACCAGGTGTAATGTGATCCCACATGATGTTGACGTAATCATCACGGTCAGCTCTGGACTGCTCGTGCCAAAAGCCCAGAGCATGCAGGAACTCATGCTCAACGGTTCCTAGGCAATCGCAGTTTTTGCCAATGGACAACTGCTGCTTCCCAACATGCCGGTTTCCTACCGAGGAGTAGCATCTACAGAGAGGGGAAGCCAGATGTACATTTACTTTACCAAACGGTCTTTTAAGCGTTTGAGAGAGGGATGTCAGTCAGAGAAAGAAAAAGACATCTGTAGCTCTCCCAGCTTTAGCTCAAAAGATTGACACTTATAGATAAACTTAAACTAATACACTAACATTTTATACTGGAATTAATACTGTACTTTCTTTCAAAACAATGAGCTGAAAGATGCTGAAGGTTTCTTTAAAGCTGCATAGCCAGCTCACCCGTTCCCTTTGAACACAGAGATGTAGTTCTCCTCTCCTTTCCATGGTGTGAAGTCAATGCAGGTCTTCAGTCTGTACTGGTCAAATGCCTTCAGGATCACTCCCTTTGCATTCATTTCTACATGTTATGCAAGTGTAAGACAAAGACTTCCTAATTTGCTGCAAATCCATAATAACATGGTAAGTTCTGTGAATGTGAGTTTCTATAACACAGTGTCTTACCCAGACTGTCCTCTAGGAAGTAGGGAATGGTAGTTGGCCAGCGGTACTCATCTCCTATGATGGAGTTTCTGCTGAATGTCTGATGGGAATGAAGAAGACAACACACTCACTTAAGTGATACAACTGTAACCTTGTGTTTTTAAGGAAAGCTACCAATTTCTTTGATTCCCATGCAAACTAGATTTCCTTCATGACATTGAGGGAAATTAAGGAAATCTAGTTACATGTGTAAGTTTGTAGTTCTATAAAATAAGACTCAGTGTCTCTCAAAACTATCATACTTAAAGATTTCTCACAAATTGAGACCTGAGATCAATTAAATTGTACTATCTCTGAATGCTGAAGTTACTGTCTATTTATTACATTTGTGTAAGGGCATATCCTTGCAGAGTTAAGGCCCATAACTCTTTTTAAAATGTAATTTATGTGTGGCCATCAGCCGCCAGAATTTAGACACAAAGGCCTGAATACGCAGGTTACTGAAGAGAAACAGCAGCGTTTGGTCTTTGGAGTCGTTGGTGTCATGAACACTAGCTCACTTCCTCCTCTTCGATATCTCCCTCCAGCAGGTCCAGCCCAGCCGCTGCAAAGGAAAATTATATTGGTTCATAAAAATCCTCAGAAACATTGACAGATTATACAACAGAAGCAAAACAAAGATATTGAGTCGGCAAACCTTCATTGATGTTAAAGATGTCCCAGTCCTGGCCTTCATCAACATCCGTTTCTGCAGATGAAAATTCAATAAAACACTGCTAAAAAACGGCATTACAGGAGGTGTAAAATGATCATACTGGTGCAATTTGCACTGAACCCAGCCCCACTGACATGATATAGCAGTGTGGACCTGAGACATGTTTACTTTAAAATGTTACTTAATGTATTTCAAAGCTTATTTATTCTTACTGTACATTTAAAGATTTTCTTTCAGCTGTTCATATTGCTGACACGTCAGCCACTGAAATACATTCAAGTGGTGAAGCAGGCCATTCAGAGTTAGAACTTCCCCTTCTGAACTAAATTTACAGCTTTAGAAGGGTGCAGCGAGGTTACTGTTAAGAACCCTGTGTAAAGTGCAAGGCATCGGGACCAAGCATTCACTGTCAAAAGATCACAAGTGTACAGGAGTGTGTGGAAAGTACATTTGACTGTAATTTAAGTAAACACATTTAGCTTTTGTCTACCTTTTGACTGCAATTAACATCAAAAGCATCATAATATGTGACTCACCTGTATCTCCTGATAGCTTAGCTGCTGCCTAGTAAATACATTAGAAAGCACATTAATCAATCAATAGAGAAAACTGATGACATGATTTACTAAAGAATGATGTGACCTCCTGGGAGACAACTCAGCATTAAAGCAATGTCACTGTTTTGCACTGGAGATATATACTGTATGTTAATGTTACACACTTACCAGTCCCAGGCAAGAGAACAGGATGAGCCACCTGAGTGCCATGTCTCCAGCTGCAGACACTCTCACTGTGTTGGTGCAACCCGCCTCAGTCCTATTGTGTCTGAAGAAATGTTGCTTTGTTTTTATATGGAGGAAGGAACTCTGCAGTGCACGCAACTTCCATATGATCTGATCAGTCAGGCTGAGGGAAATAACACGGCTGCATACATTTTTTGTTTAATATTCATGATTAGCTTATCTACGTATTGTCACCACACTAATACACATACTGGTGCAGCTGCCTTGCAAAAGTTGCATACATAAAATACACACACACACACACACACCCTTGTGTTCAGGTTACTGCCTGATGAATAAACACGGCTGGCGTCATTCCATACTTGAGAAGTTTTATTAGGACAGCTGATGAACCAGCTAAACAGCTTGACAGACCAAAACACGACTGACCATGTCCTGCGTGACACTATATTATACACTCTAATCACTGCGCATGTAGACATACACATAAGTATTCAATGAGCAGCCCACTAATGTAACATCTCCCCTCCTTTGAGTGGTAGACATAGATGTATGCAGGTATTTACACATTTCTTGTGGTGTCCCTTCTTCAAAGTAACTGGAGAAAATGGACAGGTAGAGCAGACAGCAAACAGCAATCAACCTCTGGAATTCAAAAGTCCTAACAGTGTAGGTTAGAAGAACACTCAGTCATACGCAGGCCCCTTGTAAACAATGTAGTAAAAGACCCTAAACAATTTTTTGTTCATTGTAGATGGTGCCTGTGCCTGTCTGTCTGGATCAGGTAGGACCTCGGAGCTGTTGACCTGTTCCCGCTGCTGTCCAGCCCGACTCATCGTCCCCACGCGCTCCCCTGGACAGAAAGGTGGGAGTGCTCTGACATGGGCCGTGCTGTGTCAGCTGCATCTTCAAACAACCCCACAGGTTAGTTCTGACACTTTGATTACTGTTAACGGCTGTCTGGTTGGTGTGTCGGCTACGGTCTGTGTTTTCCCCGGCACACGCTCAGCAGTGGGGTCGGAGCTCATCAGACACATGAGCAGGCGCTGGCACCTCGGGGGAAACGTGTCGAGGTTGTCTAGGCCATGTAGGTAAGAGGAGAATCTCTAACAGGCCCTAACTACTCCTAGGCAGTCTTTCTGTTACTGTGCATGGCGCCTCAGTCAGTGTTCTCGAACAGAATGCTACTAGTTTCAGTCCATCAGCCTTAACCTGCTCTGACTGCCTCACTATCTCCACTGCTCTTTCCAATGTTGGGTCCACTGTAAACTTTAGCCTTTCATTCAGATCAAATTTACTGGATAAATGCAAAGAAGGACCACTTTACACCTGTGAGTGTTGTGGAACCATGATACAGCATGATGTTTATCCGCTGGACCAGAGCAATTAATGTAGGCTCTGTAATTGTACAACACAATTATATTCAATTTCTGAGTACTGATAAGGTTTAATAAATATTTAAGCTAATAAAACAGTATTCATATATTATTAGTCTCTTAATCGGATTAACAATATGAACTTGAAGTCTGCTTGCTTGCTTTGGTTGAGTAGCTAGTTGGATTTTGCCTCAAAATCTCATTAAAAATGATCCCAAATTTGTTTGACTAATACATTAATAACAGGGCAATATTATGTGCAATTATCTGACTAATTAGTTCAGCCTGCACCACGTAATCCCCCACAGGAGTTCTAAAAAGCTCTTTTTGAGCCTGGAGCCTCATAAATATCAGTCATGTGAAAGCCTGACTCCAGCAAATCTGATAAAACCAAGTTTGATGGCAGGCCCCCAATATCTGTTTCCCTTTTGTGTCCAACTTGAGATTGGACATGATTTCTTTTATAAACTGAATGTGTGGTTGGTAAAACAGAATGGGTTCCATGTAATAGAATAGAATGTGACACAACTGCAATAAATTGAAGAAGTCAAAAATGAAGAAGTTGAGAAAACTTAAGAAATAAGTCCCTTTGACAACTTCTTTTGAATTTTATTTTTTTGTTTTTGCATTACGTTGTGTCATCTCAGTCTAGAATCATGTTTTAAAAGAATTAAAACATCAGAAAAGAAGGAAATATAGAAATGTATAGAAATAGAAATATAGGGAAAGATAAACAAGTACTGCAAGTCAAGAGGTCAGTGTAAAATGGAAATTTTACAATTAAATATCGACAATTATTATAAATAGTAAAATAAGTATAATATGTAAATATGAAATGATAACTGCTGTACGGATTCGACCAGATGTGCAAAAATTAAAAACATTATACGATTTGTTTAATTGAACCTCCATGTTCCGTTTACCAAAATTAAAATGACTGATATGGCTGATATTTTTTGTTTAGATAACTTGAAATGTGAAAGCGTTTAGACATCTCAGTCACATGCATTCAGAAACGGTTTCATAACTAAATAACACATGGTCCGGGTTCTTATTATTTTAAAAGGAAAGAAAGGAAAGCTGGATGTTATGATGGCTTATCTAATGCTATGCAAATTAGAAAATGGATGAAAAGCGTCCTAAGTGTCAAGCAGAGGTTCCTTAAGGTTCTGTCATATGGAATCGAAATTGAACATTTAATAGTCTTTCCACAAAATCCTGTCTTATCAAACCATTATTTAATAACTTTTGATTCATTTAATTCAATGCCATGTCTCAATGTAACGGAGGACTCCTGTGCTAACTTCAGTCCCTCCCAAATTGATCATCTGGTTGATAGTGCTGCAGGCTCGCTGCGAACGACTCTCGATTCTATTACCCCTATCAAAAAGAAGATAATAAAACAAAAGAGGTTAGATCCATGGTATAACTCCTTAACACGCAAATTAAAAAAAACATTGCGAAAATTAGAAAGGAAATGGCGTTCCACCAAACTGGAGGAAACTCATTTAGTTTGGCAAAATAGTCTTAGAACATACAGGAAGGCCCTCCGTAATGCCAGAGGAGCCTATTACTCCTCACTAATAGAGGAACATAAGAACAACCCTAGGTTTCTTTTCAGCACTGTAGCCAGGCTGACACAGAGTCAGAGCTCTGTTGAGCCATGTATTCCCAGAGCTCTCAGTAGTAATAACTTCATGAGCTTCTTTGATGATAAAATTCTAACAATTAGAGACAAAATTCGTTATCTTGTGCCCTCAATGTACAGGAACCTTAGAAACAGCTGTAGAACCAGATATATATTTAGACTGTTTTTCTCCAATTGACCTTCAACAACTAACTTCAATCTGATCAATCTATCTTTATCAACAGGCTATGTACCACAGTCCTTTAAAGTAGCTGTAATTAAACCTCTTCTTAAAAAGCCTACGCTTGATCCAGGGGTTTTAGCCAACTATAGATCTATATCTAACCTTCCCTTTCTCTCTAAAATCCTTGAGAAAGCGGTCGTCAATCAGTTATGTGACTTTCTACACACCAATAGTTTATTTGAGGATTTTCAGTCAGGATTTAGAGAGCATCATAGCACAGAGACAGCACTGGTGAAAGAGACAAATGACCTTTTGATTGCGTCAGACAAAGGATTTGTCTCTGTTCTTGTTCTGTTAGATCTTAGAGCCGCTTTCAATACCATTGACCATTGTATCCTATTACAGAGACTGGAGCATTTGATTAGCATCAAAGGACCCGCACTAAGCTGGTTTAAGTCCTAATTGTCGGATAGATTTCAGTTTGTACATGTAAATGATGAATCCTCCATGCACACCGAAGGTTCTGTGCTTGGAGCAATTTTATTCACCTTATATATGCTTCCTTTAGGCAATATCATTAGGAAACACTTTCACTGCTATGCAGATGATACTCAATTATATTTATCGATAAAGCCAGATGAAACTGATAAGTAAGCCAAACTTCAGGCATGCATCAAGGACATAAAAAACTGGATGACCTGCAATTTTCTGCTGTTAAGTTCAGACAAAACTGAATTTATTGTTCTTGGCCCCAAATACTTTCAAGATGCATTATCGATAAATATTGTAGATATAGTAACTCTAGATGGCATTGCCCTGGCCTCTAGCACCACTGTAAGGAATCTAGGAGTAACCTTTGATCAGGACATGTCCTTTAATGCCCATATAAAACAGACTTCAAGGATTGCCTTCTTCCACTTACGTAACATTATAAAAATCAGGCATATCCTGTCTCAAAAAGATGCAGAAAAACTAGTTCATGCATTTGTTACTTCTAGGTTGGATTATTGTAATTCCTTATCTCTAAAGCTCCAGAATGCTGCTTCACGTGTACTGACTGGAACTAGCAAAAGAGAACATATTTCTCCAACATTAGCTTCTCTGCACTGGCCAAATGGAATTTAAAATCCTCCTCCTCACTAACAAAGCTCTTATTGGTCAGGCACCATCATATCTTAAAGAGCTGATAGTACCGTATTACCCCACTAGAGCACTACGCTCACAGAATGCAGGGTTACTTGTGGTACCTAAAGTCTCTAAAAGTAGAATGGGAGCCAGAGCCTTTAGTTATCAAGCTCCTCTTCTGTGGAACCAGCTCCCAATTTGGGTTTGGGAGGCAGACGCCCTCTCCTTGTTCAAGAGTATGCTAAAAACGCTCCTCTTTGATAAATGTTCTTGTTGCACGTAAACAATAGAATAGACAAACAGTTATGCCACCCTCAGCTGTTCATCATTGTTATATTAAATTTCCTCATCCCTCAATGTCTTCAGTTTGTTATAGTTTTTCTCTACTGATTCAATCGTTCACTCATTCACAGTTTGAAGGGGGAGACATTTACAGCAAGAATATTAAAGTATTCCTATCTGAAATTTTTCATACTTTTTTGTGTGAGGTTTCCTTGTACGAGTGTCCCCAGTCAGATTAAACAAACTGTCTTTATTGAAAAAACGTTTTTCAAATCGTTTCAACTTGATGAATTCCGCCTGTTCATGAGTAGCTGCTCATTCGTAGATCGTGAGTATAATCAGCTCCACTAAAATTGCTATACTCTAAAAGGCTGCCTGTTCAGCTCCGTTGGTGGGTGAGTTTTATCAAGTTTAACATATTTAGCAACATATTTGCCAATAGGGGTGTTAGGTGCCCAAAAAAAGAGTAAATAATGTTAAAGATTGTTTAATGTCATGTTTTGTTCATTTGTGCACACAAATCAGAACAGAACAGTATGTATTCATTTGTTTGCACAAATAAGTCATTTTTCTCCAATACATCTGCCGGGCTCTGTTGGTTTCCATTCATTTTTGTTTGTTAATGTATGAAAATCTGTCACCAGACTTTTGAAACATGTTTAGATTGTGTAATCTATCACAGTGACGAAATTCAGTCCTTTCACCATCAACCAGCAACTATGGTAAACTTAATATGCATTTGCATGGGAAGAGCATCACACACAGATGGAGCTTAAGTTTGCAGTAGCTGCTGCAGCCGCTGATGGTGAAAGGATAGTGAGTCTGTTGTAAAACAGGAAACCAGAAAAGATGCAAGACGGGAACACAATGAAGCAATTTACAGAAGAAATAAACAAGAAGCAAAATGAAATAAATACATGGTTAAAGCTTTTTTCGGGCCACTTGCGGGCAGTGGGACTAGCTGTAAACACAACACTGGCCCTGTTCAGACCTGCATTAACATCCGCCCTGGCAAATTCGATCACAAGTGGACAGCTCTCAGTCTGTCAGTTCACTCCTTACATTAAAATGCATCTTGAGTGACCACTTGTGATCGGATCTCACTTCTCTGCTGTACATGCAAATAAACACATACAGCAATCCCATCTGCAAAGACTAAAATGTTTTTAAACGGCAGGAGTTTCAGAATGTAAACAGTGTTTAACGGACAGAGCCCATATGAACTGATTTTGCCGTGCTGTAACATAGAGAGAGAGAGAGACCAGTAATGAGGCTGGAGGTCAACAGTGGAACGTACCGGAACTCACCTTGCGACGATCCTCGCAAGAAACCCTCAGTATCATGTAGACTTGCAAGCTATTTACAGCTTTGTTTTGTGACTATACTAAACTATAGGCCAATGCATTTCATTGCATTGAAAAGAGGGGACACTGGGTAATTTAATTTGTAATATCATACCGTGGTCATGTCAGGGAGAATACATTTATTTTACATATGCAAATAAATCTGAAAAAACAATTAATTTGAACACGTGGTGATGTAAATTAACATTAATATTTCAGTGTTAGTGTATGTTTTTAGTTTTTCAATAAAAGTATGATAAAAGCAAAAAATACACGTACACTTGAATATAAGCAGATTTAATTAATTAATTTTGTCACAGATTCTTCTAGTGGAGGCATACAGTGATCTTTTCCACAATCCTCCTCTTGCTGGCATACGTTGCTTGATGTGTGTGTGTGTGTATTGTTCCTCACATTCTTTCCTATGGAACGGGGAATTTGGCTGATGTGTCTTTCAACGATAATCTTCAGGTTTTTTTCTTCAGTGACCGTCCCATTTTAGACTGTAAACTGAGGATTCATGTATCAGAGGTCATGTTCAATGACACCACTCTCTTATCACATAGACAGGGACATGTGTGATCAGGATATTGAATAAAGATACCACCATGTGAAAAAATACCCTGCTTTTAAAAATAAATGATGTACCTGTATGCACCATCAATAATTGTTACATTCCATCAAAGATTAATTAGTTTTCAATCAATCTGGCCACAGTGAAGCTGTCAATCATCAAACCGTGACACCAGCAAAATGAATATAATAAAAACTAATGAAGGGTCAAACATCATTACCAAGAGGTAGGAGGCACATTGTGTTTATTTGATAGTACATTTATTCATGTAACAAAACGTTAGGATAGAAAATATGAAATCAATCACAGGCAGCATTGGTATAATGTGTGAAGCTGTGAGTAGGCCCAGTAGTAGAAAATGGGTTTTATTGGTTTTCCCTTGTTGAGGCCATTTCCTTGATTGCTCTGCATGATGCACACAATACTGTATCTGAAAGGCTGCTGCAAACCAATCCTCTGGTCTGCAGCTTCAGCACCACGAGAGGATATGGATGAAGAGATGACTGAATGATGTAAGGGAGCTTACAGTGGAGTGAGGCAGAAAATTGGTCTCTCTTTTTTTTTTCATACACTTTCATACAGTGGCCTTTCAGCGCTAGGCATTATCAAACATAGTTGGGAATCCTCTGAGAATCCCAGAAGTTCAACCTGATGTGATCAGAGCAGTGGTGATTGTCTCCACACAGGACCTGATCGCCCAAAATGCACTTTTTGGCATCAAGCTACAGTTTAAGAAGATCAATCTTCAAAGGAATAGTTCAACATTTTGGGAAATACATGTATTTGCTTTCTTGTTCAGAGTTAAGGGCCGTCCACACCAAGAACTGTAACTACAAAGATAACCATAACAATCACGATATGAGCATCCATAAATTTAAAGATAAAGTACTGTAAACAGTGGCACCAAGCACACGCTGCGCTCCAGCTGTGTCAGCAGCTTAGGAAAGTGGACATTGATTGCTAGAATGGATATTTATTATCTGTTTCTGCTGTTCACTGCTCAGTAAGGACCAAACTTACTTCAAAGACCCATGTTTCAGGTAAAATTTAATTTTTTTCTGTGTAATTTGCAGCAAAATATTGCAGTATATAAGCGTTTAATAAGGTGACGTATACGTGACGCCTTGTAAATTTGGATGGATTTTGATTGGCTGTCAGAGTTTCTATCGTTCATCAAATGGCTCTGAAGGTGAGCCAAACAATATCGTTCACAGCTGTTGTTGTCGTTATAGTTGTTTGTGCCCTCCCCATCCCCTTAAGTTGGAACGATTTTTAAAATGATATATTTATAGTTATCTTTATAATTATCGTTTTTGGTTCACGTGGTAACGGGGAAAGAGCTACGGTGTGTTAAACAAACAATATAACGAACATGTTAGTTAGCAAGCTTTGTAGGTGCTGGTAGGAAGATTTTGTTACCTTTAGAGAGAGCCAGTGTAGCTGTTTGCCCTCCATCCTACCAGTTTTTGTGCTAAGCTAGGCTAATCGGCTGCTGGCTGTAGCTTAATATTTAGATATGATGGGGGTATCAGTCTTCTCATCTATCACTTGGCAAGAAAGTGGATAAGCAGATTTCCCATAATGTTGAACTATTCCTTTAACAACCAGCTTTGTAAAGCTGTAGAATAGGTACTTTAAATAATGTTGTTACATCTAACATAGAGAGAGAGATCAGCTGACTATAAAGGCAACACTTCATCCGATCGACTTCATACTCGGCGGGTTTATTACCGAGGGCCCAGGGGAGTGCAGCATCGAGCGTGCCTTAGATCGGCTGAGTGGTGCCCAACAACCCTGCAAGCAGCACTTCCAGGGCCAAGCAATCGGCGTGCTCCAAACAGGCATGCACTGCGAACAGCCACGCTCCTAATGGACACTGCGCTGGATAGTGCAAACGTTTTGAAATTACTGACTGGCTAACAAGAATAATGATTTAGAGTTTCAAAGATTGTTAAGGAGCCTTAACAAACCAGCGTCAGTTTATCTCCGAATCTGATTTTCAGCCCTGTCTCAAAAATATATACTTTTCTCGCTGCTTTTAGATTGTCACTGAGATGTGTCTTTGAGTCATTGCAGCTGTCACAGACAGACAACATCTCAGCTGTCCCTCCACTTTGTCTTTCAGTCTTGGCCCGACAAGGCTGCTTCAGTTATCCCAGTGTCCGTGTAACGGGAACTTCCCTTTGAACTCACGGTCTTCCTACCCTTCACCTCTTAATGCGGTTGAGTCGCTCGCTCATGATGGACAGGTACTGGGTCAGCTTCACCATGGCAATGATGATGGTTCCTCCGATCAAGGTGCAGGTTGGCCAGAACAGGGAGTGGAACACGGCGACCCGTCCGTAGATCTGTGTCAGGATGGCACTGTCCATCCTGTCTGCAGGATCCACGAAACACTGAACTGTGTGCTGAGACCTGAGACGCTCCGAAATGTTCTGAACTATCACGTGTGTGGCTGCGTAGTCCTTACAGCACTTTGGGATGTAGAAGCACTGAAGGAAAGAGAAAGAGAAAAAAAGAGATATATTGTTCTCTTTGTATTCATGCAGTATAAAATGAGAGGGGAACGTCTGATTAAGTTAACCTGACCACCATTATTAGCATAACATTACGTAAATGGAGGTAGTTGTGTTATTTTTGTGAAATGTAGACTCATCCTAGTTCACAACATTATTAAAGAGGGTTTTGATCCAGTGTTGTCAGGTATATGGTGATATTCAGAGTTAACTTTTACTCTCCAATCAAATAAACGTGGATTTGTGATCAGTTGAATCCAACACTGGTGGAAAAAGTAAAGTAAGAAGGAATACCCCATATACTGTAGTATAGCTCCTGCATACACAGTAAGGTTGTACATGTGTAAAGCTACAAAAAACTTAATCTAGGATAGTGTTTTTTCATGTTATACACACCAGTTTATTAGGTCCATCTAGCTAAAACTGGTTCCTTGAAGTTAGAATGTTTTCATTGAAACTGACAGGTGTTTCTATTATTTTGTCCACCCCATTTCCATCATCGAAGGTTAGGCTAAATAACAGAAGTACTTGTCAGTATTACGCAGTATCATTAATGTTATTAGTAACACCTGTGTTTTCCCTGTTGTGAAAAGTCAAAATGTGTGTAGGTCTGCTGTATCAGGCATGGGGTGCGTTCCAATACCCACACTATCATCACAATGGTGACCACAATCCTCTACGCAGTGGAAGATTCGTCACATCAACTGAACCGACTTAAGACCACAGACAGATGACAGTGCAACGATGGAGGCAGCGGTATTATGACGAAGTACTCTGTCCCAATTGTATGCATACTACACGCAACAGTACGTACAGTGTACTGTACAGTACAGTGTAACACCAGTGTGGGTGGAACATGGCTGTGCAGGGCCGTTAACTTTGCTTTGCCTCAAACGATATAATAAACCTACCCGACAGACAGTGAGCAACTACAGATGAAGCTGAACAAAATCAGGTAATCATTTTTAGAACTCAATAAAAAAAATAAAAAAAAGATTTCAATGTTTTTTCAGGTTACTTCTGATATTTCAGAATTTAAGCTATTAATACATTATAGTTTGGAGAAATATTGGCAACCAATAACTGAGATGAATTATTCTATTGAAATTTACATGTACAAAAAACTGTGACTGTGTCTGGATGGATGGATAAAGTCTGTATGTGTACGTGATCTTTTAGGAGGCTCAGTCCTATTAGCTGGAGCACGAGATTACTGGCCAAAATTCAAGCTACACAGAGATGATGTTGTTTGAAATCATTTATACTCAATCCCTCTTCATCCTTTTTCATAAAATGAAAGATATTACATAATACAAGAAAGTGTATCTCTCAGGATTTTTAGCTGCATGCAGCTAGCAAGAATGTATGCAGCTGTGGACATATATGTTGGTCAAACTGAAAACTTTGGTCCGGTCGATTTGCCAGTGAACGAGTTAACGGGGGAGGGAACAGGAAACAACTGCAACCTCTATCAGTAGTGGAGTACCTCAGGATTGCTGTCCTGCGCCTCCTCGTTGTGCGACAGTCGCACCACCTTTCCTGAGGAGTTTAGGGTGACGTAGACCTGGAGACAGGGGTAACGAGACCTCTTCCAGCACTCTGCTCCGCAGCTGTACGAACAGTTTACATCCCACACGATGGTGGAGTTGACGATAGTGCAGCTAGCCTCGTCCGTCCACACGCTGTAGAGAGAGAGCAATTATTCCCGATGCACGCTGCAAGCACGCTTTCAATGGTGTTAGAGGGTAGTTAGACACTGTGTGTGATTATGCAGATGAACACAAGTTTTGAATCAACAATGAATCCCAATTAAGTCATACACAAAAAGAACACACATTCCTGTTTTCCGAATTGAGACATTCTGTTAAGTGACCGTGTGAGGCGTTATTACCTGTTGGAGTAAGAGCGCAGTATGGTGATTCCCAGGACAAAGTACATCATGACAGAGACGAAGACCATGCTGAGGCCCAGCAGGATGGCTCTGTCCTCTCCTGCCCTGAGAGCTGTCACTGTCTTCCTCCTGTCCAGGACCTCATATTCACGAATCTTCCGGTAAATGGATCTGGAAAAAGGTTCACCTCAACAGTTTGAAAAGTGTTCTGTGTTTTTAAAGTACCTGACATTTTGGGTTAAAACGTGAGGCATTTGGCATTGCAATGCAATAGCGATGGTGATTCCTGCATCTTTTAACGCATGTATGCTACATGAGAGCTTCAGATAAACCCTTGCTAGTTGTCCTAAGCTGATCCTGAAGATTAAATGTGATCGTACTTGTGGGCTTCAGAATAACCAAACTGAGGTCAGGTAGGAAAACACTCTTTTAAATCACTTCTGAACCACCATTTATTTTTACATTTGTGCATAACGTTTATCTAATTTTCTGCATTTTATTCAGTTAATTTGGACTTTTATTGCTCCTATGTTTCTTACTATTATTACGCATGACATTAAGCACTCTCCCTCTTCAGCTCTTGGGTTTATGGACACTTTCACTATTTACAGTGCCCACAACTATCTCTGACACTTGACTGTTTTCATTACTATGCTTAAACTGATCATTTACGCAAGTTCATCTCTTACTCAGCACCTTTCAGCTGCTACACATCAACTGACCTTTCAACCAATTTTTACCCTTCAACTGACAGCTCAAACGCTCCAACTGACATTTCAACTGCTGTCACCGCTAACATGCCAACTGACACTTACACTATTGACGGTGCACACCCTTAAACTATCTCTGGCAATTCAACTTCAACTGAAATTGTAGTTTCTTTCACTGACAACTCAGAGCCACAGCTCTTTAAATGATATTTAACTACTTTTACATCTTACACTTCAACTTCAGTGCTTTACTCTTCCTACATTAGATCAACTACTTTCAGTGGTAAAATACAAACTGACAGTTCAACTTTCCATAGGGCTTACCCTTGAAGTTAAAATGACAATTCAAATACACTTCAACTGAAACACTACTTAGGTGATTCAACATTACTATGTGCAATTTCCAGCACACTTAATTTTTTTCTTCAGAAAATGGATTTAAGTTCTAATGTATTAACAATACTAACATTATTAACATTGAAACAAACAGAGCAAGCCAGTGTTCAGTACCTGTGGTCACCTCTTCCATCTGTTGCTTTGCTTCCTGCCCATAGAAACATCCTATCTGAGGAATTCGGGAATTGTAGTCCACCGTTGCTGCCAGAGGGGATGACCCACCTACAAAATACACAAGACTGTTATTCAAAAACTCTATATAGCCCACAGGATCTGAGCCACAGATACTAAGGCTCAGATCTACAGAAAAAACTACAATGCTGCCATATTTGTGTAGTTCAGTGAGGGACATATAATATGCAAGTGAAGTTATCAATCAGGTCTGTGGAACAGACTAGATTAAAAAACTACATAGTGTCTACAACTACAGTTGCCTGGGTCCAGACCTTTGAATCTGCCCACTCCACCGAGTTGAAATCAGGCAACAACTACAGTAGAGCAGCTGCACAACATGCCTGATGTTCAAATATACTCTGAAGATGGATGAATCATGATGAATTAGTTTTTGACCTTGTATTCATCAATTTCACTACGTTATAGTGATTTCAAAAACACTCTTACAGTGACCACAAAGATCGTGACAAAATTAGTTATTATTATTATTTAACACGTTTTTGGTTAACACTGAATTATCAGTGGCTGCGGCTGTTTAAAGTGCATTTCTAACACAACAGTACTAAACGTATCAGTCGTACAAGAGTGTACAGACTGTGGATAACATCGAAGAGGCAAAAACAACCCCAGCTGGTTGTCACGATGTATGTTCATATGTCATCACTCAGCTGACCCAGCAGGCCTCACAATTATTTACAACCCGGGTTTAACGGGTCTCTTTCATCAGTCGTCAATGAGAGTCCCGCCGTCACTCGGAGAGGTTACAGTATTGTCAGCTCAGTGTTTACACTGTAAGTGCATGTGTTGTAGGCTGTGCATGTGGTCTAGTAGGATACATTACATCTTTGGCATTGCTTCTATGTAACAGTGTTCATCTTCATTGTCCTTGTTCAATAAACTAACAAATAAAAATAGATTATGACATAATCATGATTTCCATTATTTGACTGTCATGCCACAATATACCTTCTGAGAACTCTGTTGTTTCAGTGTAACCAAAAGTCCTGTTTCCTATGAAATTCTGAAGGCCTGTGTTACAAACAGGGAGCGTGGTGTTTTAAAGACGTGGAAGTCTAATAAACGAAGTTGAGTTGCATTATGGGAAATGTAGGATCCAGTCCCCCTGGTGCTTACCCGTATAACTCAGGATGTCTGTCCCTCTGCTGTATTGATTTCCACCATTCTTTTTTTAACGTGTCTCTTGCAATTCTCCCAACTTTGTACCACAATACATGTTTAATTCATACAAAGGTTCTTTCCTACACTGTTTTTTTACATTTTGCATGATCCCACAACTAGTACATAGCTCCTTTAAATGAGGCAAGTCAGCCTGGCAAATGCAGATCATTTATTAATGGACCAAAATATGTCTGTAGCATTAATTACAGAAAAACTCTGAAAGATCAGAAGTTGCATGTTCAGATTCTTAGTCTTATACATATATTCTTTGATTATATAATCCAGAGTAGCATTTGCCTTTATGAAATGTCTGTAGAGAAACAAATTCAGTTAGTATGGAAAAACATGTAACCTAAGTGTGTGGTTGACATTGTGTGTGTGCACGTGTCTCTCCCCAGAACATGTGTCCGTTTGATTTATGTGTGATGAGTGTGTTGACTGACTGCATGCCTGCACAGGTCTACATGTGTATCTGTGAGTGTTATATTTGTCTAAAGAGAGTTCTCTTTGTAAACTAATGGAAAAACTGCAGTGACACACAGACACACACACACAGTGTGGTATGCGGGCACGCCGTCTAAAAGACATAACTGTCATTCCTTTACAGTTTAAGACCTCAGTCACAAATGGAAAACTTGCACTCTCCTAAAAGCTAACGTCATGAAGGTCAGACAACACTGTCACTGGAAATTTGTATGACATATATAATGCTAACTCCCGCGTTGTGATTTATTAAGGTGTTACAACAATGTTTTTAAGCCTGCAAAGCAGAAATAAAGACACATCTCTTGCTACTTCCACTTGTAGCTTCCAACCAAAGCCATGACCTTGGGAATACTACAAAGAAAGACCAAAAGGTCAACGGATGCAGGTGGGTGGAGCCGCATTGCATCAATGTATGTATGTAAATGTATGTAAGAAATATAGGTAAGATTCTCTTCAATATAATTTAGTAGAATGCATTAAAATAAGATGGTACATTAAACAAGTGGCATTAAAAGGCTTCTGGTTTACATGCATCAACTAAAACCCTCACTTATTGCTAATGCACTACAGGTCCAACTATACCTGAGGAAATCACCTTTCCTTCCCTGCAAATCATGCAGTTAAAAAACATAAAAGACAAAAAGTTTACTGGAAGCTGTAGCCAAAATGCTAAACTCAAAATCTCAATATTCCGTTGAGGACTTGTTAGCAAGCAGTTGCCTATTTACACATCCAGCAGATACGGAGTACGCAGGAAGAGGGTCTGCTAGAAATAGCACTGATGAAAGCAATGAGTGAACCAAACCAGTAGTTTTAGGCTGTAAAACTAAAACAATAAGCTGAAAGACTATAAAAAGAGGAACAGCAGAGGCTGGTGAAAATTCTTTGTGGGTTTGTGACTTTCCTCATGATAAGTTTGAGGGTAAGAAAAGAAGTTAAGCTAAACAACTATTCATTCAAGTTTTTGAATATTCTCAAATATTTGCTTTTTTCAAGATTTTGTAATTTTACCTCTTCAGGCCTCAAACAGATGATTAAATGAAACCGAATGAGAAATTTAGAGGGGAAATGTCTTAAATGTGTTTGAATATGTGTGAATATCAGGTCAATAATGACCCAAGCTGAAATAACAGGGGATGCAGTACTTGGCAGTCACAATTAGTTCTGCTGAATAATATATTCAGCCCTCAACACTCAGTGAGGACACTTCAGATCAAACTGGCGGAAATAAAATGGTGTTATCAGCACATGCTTTATTTGACTGAGCATTTAAAAACACCTACGTGTTTGCCCTCAGAATTATTGACAGCTTAATTTAAGACCAGGTGATGCATCGAAACATTCATAAACTATAGAAGTCAGATGATTTCTCATCATTGATGACAAGATGATATAGTTTTTAAACAGAGTATTGCCTTAAAAATCTTTACAATGTCTTATAGTTTTCGCTTTAGTTGTTTGCTCCTGCGGGCCGATAGAAATTATGTGCAATCCACCTGTCCCTCCGTTGTCATTGTAGTTAACTGAGAAACCCTAATTTTTCCCAAACAGGAGACTTTGTTGATACTGGAGGACCTTCAAGCTCTGGTTTATCTGCGCTTGCAATAACTACTAGGCTGGGCTCTGCTAAATTACCTGCGGCGTGTAGTGTAGTAGTAGTGGCTGAGATTAGAGTTTTAAATAAGTTTTAAAAAGTTCCGCACACAAAAAAAGGATTGGCGCATGCAGTGGTTAAAACAACACTGCAAAGGTTCGGTACGACTACCTGTTCTGTTACACCCCTAGGTCAAACCGTTAAGAAGTCAGGTGGGGAGTTCAACATGAACTAGAACAAACAGAAGACTAAAACATCAGAATGCTTTAGGCCCCTGTTACTGAAGCCGGACCAGTCAACATGAAAGGACTAATATTGACTGAGGCATGCTTCACTGCATACACTGACACGCTTGGTCTATAAAAGTAATAGAGCCATGAATGATGGACCACCTGACGGTGCCTGAGTCAATATTTGCTATTCATCCTTACATGTATGGTGTCTGGTTGGTGGTTGTGTACACTGTTTCAGACATTTAGCCTTTTAGCACCACAGCACTCTTAGCTGCAGCTTAGTGACAGCTTGACTTCATTGAAATCTACATGGGTGATAAGATGGTCACTAGTGGGAAATGTCAGCCCAGGGAGTGAAGATTCCAAATTTAGGATTGAAATCCAAACCCTCTCCTAAACCAGTGGTTCCCAACCTGGGGGTTGAGGCCCCCCAAGGCGTCACAAGATCAATCTGAGTGGTCAGACGGTGAATGACAAGATGGGAAAAATATGTTGTATGACACTACAGGATTTCAAAATGAAACATTCAATAGACATATGAAAAGGGGTCACGAGTAGACACTGCTTTATAGTCAGGGCTCTCGGGTAAAAACGGTTGGATTCCAGGGACATAAACTTCCACACACTGACAAGATGTGAAGTCACCTTGCAGGATGGGTAATGACGTCTTATAAAATGAAAAACACTTAGACAATATCTGTCACTGCCTCTTCGGCCAGTCCAAAGCTTGAACCTAGCTGTCAACATTAGGTCTCCGTCCAATATCAGAACATTGCCAGGCCTGAGTTATAAGCATTTTATCATTATTATCATAACTGGCCAATTACGCAGCTGTATACCACTTCTGAATGTCCTGATTAAATTGAGATATTATTGATTAATGTCAAGTATACCAATAATATCAAATAACAAAAAGCAACTGCTTAATTTTATTTATTCAGAAACAAAGTTTTTATTATGTGAATATGCTCGGTACAGTCATGTCTTGTTTAATATTACGTTGGTGACAAACACACAGGTCTGTAGTTTGATTTATAGGAAATTAGCACAATTTAAGTGTATCTGTGCAGTGATAATGAAATGGAGCTCACCTGATTTCTGACGGTGGTGTCGGACATAAATCAATGGTCAGACTGTCAGAGCAATTGTCCCCCAACATGGCACCATGCACTTTACAACACCTCCACACATGGGCTCATGTTTACCTTTATCCAAACTGTTACTTTCATTTAATGCACCTACAGTAATAGTTCTGAGTACCGATGGCGGGCACAGCAGTCTTCACTTTAAGCTGCAAAAGCTTGGCAACGAAAAGGAAACAGATTTTTCTTTTTACTCCCAATGTCACAAACTTTGATGCCATACATTATATTTCAAAAGAAAAGAAAAAATGAAGGAAATGCAGCAGATAAAAAAGAAAAACTTTGTGTTGATTGTTGCAAAAAAGTTCCAAACTGGAGTAACTCAAGCAAACAATGAAAAGTGAGAAAAAAACGTGAATCAGTCAATATGATCCATCGTCTGGAGCAATTCTCCTGAATATAACCCATAATAATCCACAAGTCTTTGTGGCCAAGGTGTCAGGTCTCTGTAACAGCAGAGTGACTGTTGACATCAGCATCTGTCAGTGTGGAAGTGGGAGGAGGCTGGGCTGGATGGATGTGGGTTGGGGTTGACAGGGAGAAGAGACACATGAAAAACTGATGTTCCCAAACCACAACACCAAAGTCAGGAATCTTCTCCTCCCTGTATCAAAACCCTCCGTCCTGGCCACTGCTGATCAGACTCTGGAAAACATCAGCTGCTAAATAAAACTCTCTGTTTCACCCTGATTCCAGCCTTTACGCTGAGCTAACCGTCTGCTGGCTGTATCTCTACTTAATGCACAGACATGACAGTGGTATTAATGTTCTCATCTAACTCTTGGCAAAAAGTGAATAGGCATATTTCCCAAAATGTAAAACTATTCCTTTGAAGTTAGGGAAAAGTTGTGGATATACATAACAAACTATGGTTGAGGTTAGGCAACAAAACACTTCATGTCTTCTTTACCACTTCAGGGAAAGATTGTGGTAAAGGTTTAAAATAAAAAAACAATAGTTGCTTGTGACAGGACGCAAACTCTGGTATTCCACAGCAAAGCCCAGTGTTCCACACCCTTACTTTCCTCTTTGCCACATTAAGGAGACACTACTTCTTCCTGCGACAAGAGCGTCGCTGCTGGACATAAAACGTGACATGCAGAATTGTCCAATATGGTTGTAATTCCCAGCGATAGGAGACCACACCAGACCTAGAAGAGTACATTAGGCAAAGTCTTGGCGTTCTGATGTCCTCTTGTGGCTAAAAACACTGTTTTACCAATTCAAATTCAGTGCCTGTGATCTGCACAACTCCAAGCTGACAAATAAGGAGAATGGCAACTATATAATGAGCAGAACTAGGAGTGGGAGGAGAGAATTAATAACACAATAGTCTGCTGCTACTTCTTTCAGTGGATGGGCCAGAGTCCAGATTGCACTGCCAGCCGTTATCTAATGCCTGGCACCGGGGTCCTGTGGCGGGGGGGCAGTCTGAGACACACTGCCTCTGACCTTTTCAAGGGATGACAGATATCTGAAATAATAGCTGTGTCTGTGCGAGTGAATGTAAGTGCGCTGTTTTCGGTGTCCACTACCAAAAGCTATGTCATACTGGATAACAACAGGGGCCTAAAAGGTGATGTAAATTGTGCAAGAATGTAAAAAGGAAGAGGAGGAAAATTTTATAATTTAATGGAAATGTGTTTTGTGCGCAGACACATGTACGCTTGTACACAAGCTGTAACTTTAACATTAAAGTCTAGATGTGCGTTTTACAAAAAGCCTATTAGATAGGAAGGGAACCCAAGTTTGTACGTGTCTTGTTATATAATGTGGACACACACACAAGCTATTTATTCACCTTTCTTACAGCTGTTAAAAAGGTCATGGGCAGCATGTCTTGTGCTGTAAAAACCACAAGAGGAATGTCCTCTGATATGGTCATACATCCTATGCCTGATACACATGCTCGCACATACTGTCCACACACTGCAGGCTGGCCATCACTGCATCCTTAGACATCAGCACACACACACACATGCTGGATTCATATCAAGCAGTTCATAAGCCACTTGTCTCTCTTTGACACTTAAACCTCACGGCTTTATTGGAAGGCGGGACAAGTCAGGTGGCAAGTCGAACGGCACAGGTGCCGCCATTCTCTGTGGCAGGGTTGGACTCACATATACACAGTCTGCCCCCACACACACATGCACACACACACACACACACCCATACACACACACACACACACACACACACACACACAAACACAAACACGGTGCATCTCAGCAGTGATGTCATGGTTCTGTTTCTGGAAGGTTATTTGGATGGCATGTGTTTCAGTGTGTGTAGCTTGCAGTTGTCTTTTGCCACCTTACTGACTGCAGAACAGAGTCTGACGCAGCTGTTCAGCCTTGTATAGACTCAGAGAGTTATCGGACAGCTTATAAAATAAACCTAGGGTAAAAGGAACTTACTGTAAAATAAGTGATGGAGACACACATGGAGTAAAACAAACCGCATAGTGCTGCTGTCGCTTTTTACACAGTTGGGGCAGTTAAAGAAGGTCAGAAAACCAGGTTTGTGGCCACAGAGTCGCCGGTTCGAACCCCGGTCCGGCAGCATTAATCTAGAGGGGTAAATCTCTCCCATATTACCACCACAGAGGTGTCCTGAGCAAGGCCCTGATCCCCCACTGCTCCAGTGGAGCAGCCTCCAGGTGTGAATGTATGGAACTGTGTGGGTGATTGTTGTCACTACATGTATCAACATCATGGGGACTCCCTTTGAGGTTTCTGGCAACCTTATACAAGCAACACACTCTTCAGGAGGCCTGTAAATCCTTTATGAGCCCACATATCTTATCTGACAAAGTTGCAGTGTTTCTTTGCTGAGCTGTAGGACATTTGGTACTCGAAACACTGTCACATTGGAAGATATTCTCTTGATTTGATTAACTTAACTTAGACTGCTGAAGCCTAGAAAAACTGAAAAATGGTGAACCTGTCCTTGAAGTCAGACAAAGAGATGGTGTAGCTATTACTGCTATTGTATGATTTACAACTTCACAGCTATGAGTACTTGATTCTCCAATTGGTTTGTTTTTGAAGCCCTCAGCAGAGTTTGTCCACTTAAATGCAAGGAAAGCTTGCAACTGCCCTGGGGGCCCAGACCTTCAGGAGCCCCACAAACCCCCAGATTCACTGTTTGTGTGAAATGTGATGATTTACAAATAGGTTAATTTTATATGCACAACTAGCCGGGCATCGTCAGACTAATTCACAAATGTGTATTAGTCTGGAACCTCTCAGTTCATTTTTGATTTCCAAGGGGCGTTATCGACGGGCGCAGACAATCAGAGCAACGGAGCGGATCCTGTCATGCGGTCAGAAGTATGGCAAACACATGTTTCTCATCAACATAAAGTTTGTTCTTCTTTTAAAGAAAAGTTAGAAAAATGTACTATATATAAATATAATTCCAGTCCGTTTAATACTGCTGCTTTCTCAGATCTTTGGTTTGACTGGTGATATTTGGCTGGTGATATTTTTGAATTCAAAAACATGAATTAATTTATTCATAGTTCATCAACTCAGCACTACCACTGTTGCCCAAGAGCCTATGACCTCCAATATGGCTGCCAGTAGGTGGCACTTGTAGCTGGTAAGCAAAAGCGTACGATTGACACATAACACTGGCTCACCTGCACAGGTGTCTTTTTGTAACTCCAGCGGCAGCGATAAACTCTGTTTCCTGACCTTCTTTGACAATGTGTGAAACAGAATAAAAGTGAAACAGGGGCACAGGCAGTGTGATGTACACTAGATAGGATTAGAGATGGCTTGTCTGAGACATATTTCGTTGTGAGTGTTAGAATGAGTGCTAATGGAGGAGCGGTAGAGACAGCTGCCCTTAATGGTTCAGACCAGACTTCATGGCTCCCCACAGTGAGGTACCGTTAATGGAATGATCCAGACTGCTGGGAAGTCACTTTAGTACATCTAATTAGATTATCAGATGAACTAAAGTTTACAGTAGCTCGCTGGTACATCAGCTGAATTCAAGTTTGGAGAAAGTATTTTTCTCTTGTCTTTGTTTACTCTCTCTAGGTGCCAAATTGAAAGTCACGTTATAAATACATTTTTGCATTTCGCACTAAGTTTGCCAGGGTGGCCATCAGACACAAATTCAATTTTCCCTGTAATTTGCAATATTAATTTAGAATTCCATTGAAAATAAAGTTGCTTTCTCCACTCTGCTTCCCATCCAATGGGTAGCTACTGCACACCTAAACACACACACATATAGTGCACACACACATTTGTGGCTTTTGTATGCCATACACAGTGGGAATAGTGATGACAAGAAGAGAAGGAAATTAAGCATCTACATAAAATCAAACCTGAATTTAAACAACACTTTTTAGAGACATTAACTGATTATTTAAACTTGCCGTAACAACTGACATATTATCACCTTTTAAGTTGAAATGGCGAACATATTAGCTAACCGTTGCTTACACGTCCAGCTCACACAGAGCAACACAAGCATTCATTTGGAGTCACGTTTCCGGGCACTAGATGAAGCCTTGGGGTAAATGTCTGGCTCTTCAGCTGCTAAATGCTCTGCTTTGTTCACCAGCTAGTTGCTAGCGCTGTCTGTCAGCTGCGACTATAAACTACAGCGATGAGAGCGGTGGGACTGAACCAAAACAGTAGAGTCCAAAACAAGGAGCCCGAAGACGCTAAAACGCACTGCAGAGCTGAGGGGAACTGCAGAGGTGGGTATTAACTCTCTGTAGGTTTGTCACTACGAGTTTCACATCATACATAGTCATTGTCCAATTAAAAATATATTTAATATAGCCAATATACCCAATATATAAATACTGATTATATCAGCTTTAATATCAGAAGTCTTTAGTGTGTCTCCAAAGAAGCCATCTTTTATACACACAGGTAAGGAGAGTCAAAAGAAACTTCCTCTTAGAATGGCATAAATGTCAAATTTTCACCATCATTTGACTGATATAACACTAACTGTTAGGTAAAGCCTTTACATGTTTTCTTCTAAACTTCCACTCCTAAGACATTGCTAATTAGATCCATACAAAACATTGTGGCAATGAGCTTTCAAACCACAACAATGAAGATGTCAGAAATGACAGCGAACAATGTGTTGATTTTTTTTCATTTCAGTGATTGACAAAGACAGCCATTCGCCTGACAGTGGAACTACTAGAAGGTTGCGCCTCTTTCATACTCTGCAATCCTGATCCCTCCCAAACTTTTGGCCAGTGTAATCAAACACCTTCTTGAACAACAAAATTCCATCAGAAGACATTGTTCCAATTAAAGATTTTCCACCTTTTCTCTTTCTGTTTAACCTTCTAAAACTTACCTTCAAATGCTGCTGAAGTCAAAAAGTGTCCTGGCTGCAGGTGCTCATTTTGTATTTTAATCCCATGGCAAGAAGTGTCCTCTAGGCTGAGCCAACATGTGATATTCTGTCTATCAGACACGGAGCAGCCCTCAGCATGCCTCCCATACTGCAGACTGAGGGGACAGCCATAATAGCCACACTGCCCTTCACTGCTCACACTAATAATCAGAGTGTGATGATGGTAGTCTGTGGGATTTGGGGGAGAGAGACGGTGTTTGGTATGGGAGGAAAATAGGGAGAGAAAAAAGGAGGAGATTGAGAGACTGAGGGAGGAAAAACAACCACTTTGGAGAAAATAACTTAATAAACATAACATAAATATATATATATAAATAACGACACACATGATAAAGCTGTTTAAAGCTGGAATATGAAATTTAATTTTCATTAAAGCACCAATAATGAGGCCTGACTAGGTAACAGCTCAAAATGAGGGTTGGAAATGTTACAAAAACACTTAATGTGACTAAAACTACTTGTCTGCTACTGGAGACAAGGTTGATGAAAGCGGTGAAAGTGAACCGAAACCGCAAAGTTGCGAGTTGTAAAAAGCAAAACAAGATGCTGAAAGGCGCTAAAACGCTCCAAAGAGCTGAAGGGATCCGCAGGGTAGAGTGATCATTTTCTGTGTCAATTAGCAATCTATTTAATTGCCTGAAGATAATCGGCATCCTTGGCTGTGGCCCATGCATATGTTTTTTTATTTGTGCTGATGACTTGACTGACCTCTGGCTCACTCCCCTGTTTCACCTCAGGGCAGGAGAACATCTGTATTGTTACATTCAGTTTGGTGAACCTACATACATCACTGCCTTTACAATTAATTCAAGGAGATGTGAAACATTCTAAATTTATAACAACAAAATGTAAAAAACCTTTGGTTCATACTTGAGAGTGGAATTAATTACACCGTACTGTATACTGTATATTACATACATACACAATATAATGTTTTAGAGGTATTAAAATGATCAGATCTACAATTCCACATGTAGGTCTACTGAACTCAGTGTCCTCAAACCTCTGTCAAGCTACAGTATATATGCAGCAGGTGTGGCTGAACTTCAGACACAGCGACCTCTGGTGGCAGCTAGCTGGCTTCTACTACACACAGCTGCTGTCCTCCGGCTGAAACACAGCTGAGGACACAGTCGTGGGGTGGGGGGGAATGTCAGTTTGTTCCAGACAAAAGATGTTTAAAGGAATAGTTTGACATTGTGGGAAATACGCTAATTTGCTGTCTTGTAGAGAGTTCGATAATACGATTGATACCACGCTCATATCTGTTAAATAAGAAGCTGGAACTAGGAGGCAGTTAGCTTAGCTTAGCACAAAGACTGGAGGCAAGGCCAAACAGCTAGCCTGACAGTTTGGTTTTTGAAGGGATTTATTGAGCAAGCTATAACTTGTTAAATGAGCTCAAGAAGTGCGGATCAGCGCATTTTTTCTTTATTTTTTGTTGGCTGACTATTTTCCCCTGCTGATTGATCAATATTAGTTTCAAAATGTGGTCAAGTTCTATTGATATTCTATTGTTTTAACTGATATTTAATTGATATTCATTTATCCTTCTGAAAAATAGGAGGGTTACCTTTTGCCTAAGTAAAAACATACATTTCACAAAAGGATTGTCATTTATAGTTAGCCTGGTGAACATAGTAGAGTACTAGGCACTTGATCTATTAGACCTGTGTATGGATATTTTAATAAACTTGTAATAAAATGCTCTTTAATAGTTATACTGTACATACCCATAACATATGTTTCCTTTCTCCTAGATCATGTGTTAACATTCATAAAAAGACTACACCAATATGGTTTTCTGACAACACATTTAACCTTTCTGATACAATATTAAAATAATGAAAAACTTTTTTTGAGAGCCACCACACCAAAAAGTACTAAACTGTATGAATGACTCTGTTGTAATTCCTTCTCTATTTGTACTACACATAAATATGTTAAAAACCAGGTGATGGAAACAAGCCTTAGAGCTGATGCGGATTGAATGGAGAAACGGATTTAGTGTGCTCACCCTGGGGTGCAATGGGCGCTGGCCTTTCTGAAGCTCCGCTGGTGTAGCATGCTGTTGCTGTTTTTATGTCTAACCGTGACTGACTGAGAGGACTACCTACACACACACACACACACACACACACACTAACTCACACAGGTCCACAGGATGGAGTGCAATCCAATAAGCAAACAGTGAGAGAATTGTCGGATGTGGAGGCTTTGCTCACTTTCCTGATGGTGGGAGTTTCCATTAGTCCATCCAGTTCAAACTGTGATTTGCTTGTTGGCAATTTCCTCATGTTCCCCCTTCAGACACTTGTAAAAGTCATTAAAGACGTTTTTACTGTAACTTTTCATTCATGTACCTCAGGTAATAACTTCAAGTATTTTAGTATGTAATCATCATAATCACTTTCAGTGATTCTCAGTCATGATAAAGAGTGTAGTTTCCACTGGGGATAAGAAAGACATCTCAGTTTGATTTACTCACAGAAATTCCCCTAAACAGTGTCCATGGTTTCACCTCTCAGGCTATTTACATGCTGCCCTGTCATAGTTTGTTGGGGCTGTAGCTAACTATATGATCTGCTGACACACGGGGCTGGAACAACAGGCTCATTGGAATGTCATTGCTTTTGCAGGTATTTGAATCAAAGTAGACATTTCTTACCTGATGATGGCGCTAGATGAAACGTCGAGCTCACCAAAGTGATTAAGATTGATAATCTGGGCACCATGGATACCTGTACTAAATCTCATGGTAATGTATCTGATAGTTGTTGAGATACTTCACTCTGGACCAAAGTGGTGGACAAACCAACCGACCAACATTTCTAGAGAACATCATGTGAAAGAGGATTTCTTTAGACTGCAGTTACCAGACTGTCGCCACCAGGTGGAAGCAGAGAGGTGGTCGGCTTGTGGTTATGGCTGTACTATTGAACAAGGCTCAGCAGGTGGCGGTGTGGAGTTATACATGTCAACAGGAAGCGGATACTGTTTGTCCATAGGAGGCACTATATCCCTAACCTTCCTTATTCTCTCTCTCTCACTCAGACACACACACACACACACAGAGACACACAGACGGTGTTTTGAAACAGGGTTCACTCAGGGCTTAGCTTGGCATTCTATTTTAGAACTCCACCCTTAACAGCTCTAAATGGACTTAGTGACTCCTCCCCACCCCCATCCTGCTGTGTGTGTGTGTGTGTGTGTGTGTGTTAGTATGTTTGTGTGTGTCTTTTAATGTGTGCGGAGGTGGGACAGGAGAAAAGACTGTGAGGAATCATAGGGCCAAGGCTTGGGGAGGAAAATATAGGTCAGGCTAGATAGGAGGCAGGAACAAGTGAAGAGAATGGAGTTAGAGAGGCACAAGAGGGAGGAAGACGAGGAGGACAAGACGCTCAGCCTCCCAGAATCCCTCATGTGTCCTTAGCAAATCAACAGCAGGGACTGGGAGGCAGAAAGAGTCACAGAGGAAAGGAGAAAGCAGAGCAGAACTGAGCTGATCACAAGTGTTCTGTGTGTGTGTGTGTGTGTGTGTGCGCGTGTGTGTGTTCTGACCAATCAACAACAACCATTACATTGGGATGCCCCTTCCCACCTCCCTCTGTCCTTCCACAAAGAAGTGACCTAAATACTAAAGCCGCCAAACTGTTGGAGGAAAACTAAAAGAAACTACTCTCTGAGTGTATGTGTGTGTGTGTGACTGGGTGTGTGTGTGTGTAGCAGGGGGTAATGGTAAATGTTGCATCAGTCATGAAAGCCAAAGTACTGCATCTCAAAGCTTTATTCTTGCCTGTTGGCATAGCAACCACTGAGTCAAACCAGGATGATCAAAGGGGGCCTGATTTCCCAGAGTGGGTGGGTGTGTGTGTGTGTGTGTGTGTGTGTGTGTTTGCTTAACACGCTGTTGGATATACAGAATATTTTATTATGTAGTGGTACAAAATCGCTAGAGATAGACAAGACATAGAGGTACTACTGGTCGGAGATGTAATGCGTACAATCATAATAAAGCTATAATTTACAATCTGGTGTTGGCAGAAATAGACAGATAGTGTACGTTCAAGTCAACAGCAGAAGCCACAACGGAGATTTTACAAATCCATGTTGAATGTAGAGTTGTTTCAGAAGAACTTCATCGGTTATTTCACCTGGCAGGAGCAGAGCTAACGGACAGCTGTTTATCAGAGCGTACGTTAGCTCAGGGTTAGTTAACGTACAAACTGACTAACCGCATCGTGTGGTGCTGACTGTCAGTTTAACAGAAAAAAAAGTAACAAAAACGTCAGGTTTCAGACACCAGTCTGACGGCCGTGCCGTTGTCATCGCTAACCGTATCCCACTACCTCATGTCTCATTCACAAAACAAAACACCGAACATTATCACAACGGATAAGTAAAACGTAAAGAACGAACGTGGCTGTTGTTAGTACTACGCATGGGGGACATTTTATTGAAAATTGGGTTGAGCGGTAACTTATTGCTGGCTGGCTTGCAACAGCTAACGGTAGGCCGAGGGCAGATAATTTAATTTGTTGATTGCTGTCGAGACGTAAAGAGAATTTCAACAAATACAACAAAAGAATGCTTCTAAGATAAATTGCCTAACCTACCTTTAACTTCTTTATTTCGGAATGCACAGAAGGATTTCTGGCATTGCTGCAGCTCAGTCGGCAATTCCACATTCTCAGCTACTCCTCATGTGTATGGTGCTGTCCTGTGGCTGGGTTGGGAACATTATATGGTAACATTACTGTGCCAAGACCCAACCCAATGGAGCGGTTTGAGGAGCAACTTAAAGATCGCAGCTTGCCAATACATTTGATACTCCTCCGCTTTTGCTTCCTGTACATCTGTTCTTGTCAATGGGACACAGCCCCTGAGTGCACACATAAAAAAAAAGTTGCATGCAAATATGTTGGCCGACACCCTTGCGACCATCTGCACACCATGCCCGTGGACCTGCAGATGCAGAAGCATGTTTCAGGCATGAAATAACTCAGTGGTTCTCTAGCGCACACCTCTGCCTCAGTTATCTAAAGGCAATCTGCACCAAGATCATGACCGGCTGACATAAGTACAGTATATTCCTCTTTAGATGTACATGTACTACCTCTGTCCTACCTTGAGTATATATGGTTCTACAGTGCATTAGTATTTTATTTCATGAAAATCACAATGCTGGATCACAGTGTTTGACTGGATCATGTCAACATCACGACACAGTAAATCTACGCTGCTTCTTGATTTTCTGTGCACAAGGACAAATACACAGTATTCTGTTCCTACATTCCAGTAGACCTCAGACAACACTGCGGCTGATGGCTGCATGTTTCAGTGGCTGCAGCAGTGTTGGTTGTAGGATGAAGGGCAGCTCATGGCTTGTGTCACGTCTCATTCTCTCTGCAGTCACTCTACGCTAATGACATAACACCAGAGAGATCCCAAAGACCCAGCGTTTGTTAGAGGGTTCACAGTTTGTCCTTCACATCGGTCAGGTAAGAAACCCAAAGCCAGTAAATGTGGAATTATTATTGTCAACAGGGAGAAACGAGCTGCTGTTGTGTTTATGTGAAAAGAAATGTATAAAATGTGTGTGTGAGAGTCAGTGTGGGGGTGAGCCTGGTGTTACAGAGTTATAAAAATAAAAAAAAACATGCCATCATTTCTCAGAAACCACAGAGCTGGTTGCCATGGGAATGCTGCAGGGAGCTCCTCATCCGCCCACCAATGGGCTTCAGCGATTTGTTACCGCGGGAAACCTGGCTTGTTGCCTAGGAGACCAGAGGCTGTGTGCTCCAGCTGAAATGGAGAGTTGTTTCTGCCTGGCTGTTACTAAAGATGAAACACTGTGGTGAAAAAACGCTTTACAGTGATATATGAGTCTACTGGTGTAAGGGCGCAGTATTGATCTGTTAACTGAAAATTGGATATCAGCCAGCAAGTGTCATCTGTATGAATTATATATTGCAGCTTTCTTGATTCTATTTTATTGTACAATGTGTTACTACTACTGTATGCTGTCTTTGTATGATAATATCATAAAGGAAAAATACACTCTTAAAATGTACAATGCAGACAATACCATGACAATTCAAACATCCAAAATATACAGTAAAAAAAGGTAGCATTATTTATTTTTCCCAAATCACATTCATCACAGGTTCAACAGTCAATCAGTGATGTGTGAGCAGCACAAACAATTCACTGTGATCAGTGGACTGTCATGCAAATTTTTGCAGTTGACCAATTGCTAAAAGCTGTGTAAACGGCCATCTGAACGCCGCTAATTCAGCCGTGGAGATCAGGGTTGTGATCTTCTGAATTTGGAGAGCTTGGTTGTTCATTTAGCTGTGTCCCAACATATTGAACTTTCTGACTTAATCAGGAAGTATCTGTCATCTGTCATCTCTTTAAAAGCATCTTTTCAGGTATACCTGGTTGTAGCTGGTTTATTTTTATGTTTAATTTATCATTATTTTCATCGATCCCATCTTGTTACCTGTTGGGCAGCGTTGGGCCCAGTGTTCCCAGCCTCTACCATTTAAGCTCTGTTACTCAGTCTCTCTCTCCCTGCAGGCACCGCTCTGGTTTTGTGGCAGCACTAATTCCTACTTGGTTCTCAGTCATTTATTTTATGCATTTTACAACATTCACCCACCATTCTCACCTTCCATGCTCACCCACACTACTGACAATGCTGATGTAAAAATCCCACGCCTTGCGATGTTTTATTGTGCATGCATTTCAGTTACTTTGTTAAAGAAATTACTTTATTTAATCTTTGTTGTGTCTCCCAATTTTTACTATGAACATATTCTGTTTATGTGATAAGTGTACTAGTGATTTAACTGTTGATGATGACTACATTTACACTGATGGCAGTTTTGGTTATTATTTAAATAATCAAGTTATTTGAGAATACAATGTCAAAGCAACTTTGTTTCAAAGATCTGGGAGACAGAGCATTCCGGGGGAGCACTTTATGTGAAATTTCACATTTATAGGTTTCAGTGCAAAGAATGAAGAGCAAGAGAACGTATTCAAAACAGGATGAATTATTGATAAGTCAGCCATCTGGAGATGCAAATAACCTCCTACTAATTCACCAAGGACATCACCTGAGTGCACAACAGCACTGCAATGCAGTGGGAAATGTCGCAAAGTATATTAAATGCCATTATAAACCGCTTTTCAAACTTTGGTATTTGGTATTCAGGGTCTGCACCTGCATGGGTACGGTAAGTACGCATACCACTGCATAACATATCAAATGCTTCTAATGAATGAGGTGCAAGCATTTTTAAAAATGTTTTGTTTGAAATGTTACAAAATGTAGAGTGCACTGCCTTTAAATAACATTTCTGTAAGCAGGATCTTAAAAAAAAACAGTAAACTTTTTCATTTTAAGCTAAAACGTTTAAGGATAAATAAAAAAAAGAAAGAAACAAAGATAAAACAATAGGGTTGAAACAGAAGTGGATCTGCAGGACGAGCAAAGATTTTTGGTTTTCAAAGTAAAGTAAACATTTTTTTAATCATTTCTCAATACAACCTAGTGCGCTAGTCATGGCTTACAGTCACAGCATGTTAAAATTGGCTTCAAATGATATACACATTAGTGCATACCCCCTTATAATGAAAGCTTAGCAGCAAAACAAACAGAACACCACCACTGTTCTGTGTTTCAGTGCACCCCATCGTCACAACACTAAAACCTCAGGAACTGTTTCAGCGCTCGGAACATAAATATAAATATGCTTTTACACATTTCAGGCATCTGATCCAAAGTGAAATTCCCCATCTTTAAAATACGCTGAACTACAAGCTTCAATAGAAAAACCGAATTGGCGCTGGCCTTGAAAAGCCCATGCCTCTGTGTCGTGCAAGGCGTACATCAAGACAGATTTTGGTGCGCGGCGCTCACGGAGTGCTTCTGTTTTTATCTTTACGAGAGAAAGAGGTCATTCTACTCCCCTGATTTTTTCCTCTGCAATGACACAGACTGACAGAGGGAAAAACAGGAAAGGAAAGGTTCTGGTTAGGCTTGATCCCAGACCAGCATGTGTGAATAAAACCACTGAACCATCTGTTCCAGAGGTTCTGTGATTACATGGAGATACTGAATGTTCTTACTGGACTCATAAAACATGCTTATCACTATTTGACATTATTTAGGCTTTTCTGGAAAGCACTGGTGTTTAATGAACCGTCATTACCCAGTGGTATCACCTGACTGGTTTGCAGTAGTGCCCTTTCACACTAAAAATTGCACAGTGACATTGCTTTTGTGTGTCAAGTTGAAATAGGACGCAGTGCAATCTTGGTGACACAGTGACTGTAGGTCATTAAGTGGCTCCATACAAGGAAAGGTCTAGTGACATTGTTACTCATTCAGCAGGTCAGGATTTTACACAGTTGGATAGTGTGACATAGCTAATGTAATAGCTTTTTCTATTTGGACTCTTGGAGCTTTGAAGCTGGGATTAGAAGTGAGGATGTCATGGTCTTACATAGCTGCCTACACATATTTGGCTAAACCCATGAAAACAGTCACGGAAAATGTCCACAAAATACAACGTGTGGATTAATGCATCTGTAGACGTTGCTGTAATGCAATAACAGATTTATTTATTTATTTATTTATTTATTGCCAGTATTGGAGCTCTGTTTTTGGTCTCCACCAAGTCCTGAGGGGCATTATCTGGCTATTTAGTTGCTAAATGCTCCACTATGTTTACCAGTAGGTACTAACTGAGTCTGTCTCATGAATGTTTTAAGGCGTTCATTTATTCTTTAAAAGTGGGTGCATACACCAAAAAAAGGCCTCTGCAGGCTTTGTCTCCAAGAATGCGCACACTAGAGTCCATCTCTAGCCGGTCGAGCACATATGAATGGGTCGAAATGGTAGACTTCCCAAATGTTATTGGACATCTCAACTAAAAGTTTAGAGGAGCTGCCCAACATATCTTGCCATAGCAATTTCATGCCAGAAAATAACATGAAAAAGAAAATTTCTTCAATTTAAATATTCCAAAACCAACTAAAAACTGACATCTACAGTATCTGAAACATGGTGCATCATTAATAATGCATTGAATAAACCACTAAAGTAAATGTGCAGAGCTGAGCTTGTTGCAGGTTTTAATATCCTCGATCATATGAATCATAATGTTTATCCTGCAGTAATATATTTCAAAATAAGTTTCAGATTTAACTATGAAAATGTACTACATCTGTTGGGAAGCAGTGGAGAGAGGTACATCACTATGAGCAACCCCTTTCACATTGTCATTTCATACAATGTTATTATATAAATATTGATTATGGTCACTTTAAGGTAACAGCTTATAGCTTTTGCTGCCATGCTTCCATGTTAACTGAAAGTGATGCAGACAAACTAACTCATTGGTTTGGGAAAAACAGACTAAAATATTTTCCCCCCAGATACGAAATCGACTAACGTGAACACAATCCCATCATTACAAAGCTGAACTTTACACATAAGCTCTGCGCGAATTTGCTTTGCCTTCATGAGCACAACCACTGATGACGTCAAAGCCATTGAAATTAACTTATTTCAGTTTTGTGTGACCCAGTCACTGGAACTCTGGGACTGTTAGTTATTGCTGCTTTTCATTTAAATTGGAGCGTATGACCAGTTTACACCACACAATCACATCAAGCCTCGTCCAGATTTGACCTGCATATGAAACCACCATGTTTGAATCAATGATCACAATATAAACTAGCTGGAGAATCAGTCGTGATGCCAAATTATGGCGAGAATTGGACATAAAGTCGTGTTTTATGCTTCCTACGAAGTTGACAAAGATATATTCTATAATAATATAAATCTGATGACCTTTCACTTTCACAAGGTTCTTTTGGATATCTGCAGTAATTAACTAGGTTACATACCTCTGTTGTGACAATGTGATTTTTTTCTCTCGCTGACAGGCTACTATAGTTCAAGGTTACCTTGATGCGGTTGGATGGACCCTGGGGGGCTTTGATCACCTGAGGAACGTGTGTGAAACTCTCACCGTTTCTACGCCTCCAACCATTAGAGGTCATTTAAGGTCATTAATTATTTTAATTAAGTCTTTTAAGCTTCACTTGACCCTTCGAGACTGTAACAGTGATTGGGGGGCTTTACAATTGACTTGACTGACGGATGGGACAGTTAATGATGTTTTAACAGCTGAACCAGAGACGTAGCAGGAAAGATCCCAAAGCCTCAGCCCCTCTTCCCTCTCTCTCGACCTCCTTCTGGCTCTCTGCCTGCCTCCTGTTGAATATTTCAGGTTTTCACTAATGAAGGAAGTTATCTGTCTCTCACTGCGGCAGGAGCTTTAAATAGAACTGGAACATCAATTCGCTGCTAACAATCCCAGAGCTGTGTGTGTGCGTGTGTGTGTGTGTGGGTGTGTGAGGGGTATATGTGTGTGAGAGAGTTACACAACCTCACCAACTGGCCTAGCATGATTTTAAAACATTGAGAAATGAATGGAATTATTGAGCATGTGAGATAGATTTCAGCGTTTTGTTTCAACTGCCCTGCTCTCTGATGGTATTAACTGCAAGATCAAAACAAGGATGGAAACCAGAGGAAGCATGACTGAAGTTATATGATGAATTGAGCTCATATTCAGACCATCAGGGCTCAGATTAAACCCCCAAATGGATGAATATGTTTCATCACGTAGCCTGGCTGTGTTGTACCCTTATGCTGCTGCACAGATAATTAAACAGATTTACATTAAATGTTGTTTTTTTAATTCAGGAGGACTGATACATCTCATAATGATGTTTGATTTATTACATCTATAGTACAGGATGAACCAATGCATCACTGTTTATTTCGTAAAGGCACCCTGTGGAGTTTTTGACCCCAGGTGGTGCTCTGGAGCAGTGTTTTTTGTGAGCTGTTTGTGTTTGCATCACATGCTCTGTACTACCAAACGGTGCACATCTGTGAGCATCTTTCACGGAGCGTTCCTGCCAACTGCAGAGGACAAAGTGTGTAGTGCATGCAAGCTGACAAACATGAGGAAGAACGACCGACGACCAACGGGGGAAACATATAAATGGTAATGAAATAAAGCTGGCATTTACCGCAAAGATTTACCGCGTCTATCACATGAAAGTCATTGTTTAACTCTGTTGAAAGTTGTCAGTTGTAAGGATTATGCTCACTAATGTAGCAACATGCGAGCGAAAGACAGGGGAAGAAGAACCCCTAGTTGATGTAAAAATGTATGGATTCAGTATATTGAAAAAGTTGGCTTTGCAAATGCATTGCTTTGTTAGGCCTTAAGAATGTGTTTGGGTGAGAAACACTGACTGTAAAAATAACTTTAAGGCCTTAAATCCACAGGCCATGTATTGCCTGGACTGCTTTATCTAGAATCCACTCAAATATTAGTGAAACAGTGAACCCAACGCCAGTCAGTGTTCATTTTAAAGCCTGACAGTGTCTGAAACATACTTCAATCCTCTTTCTCAGCCCCCCTCCCTCCTCCTTACCCACAGTTTCTCTGTTTCTCCCTCCCTCGAGAGACGGTGAGAGTCTTCAGAAGTGCTCAGTATCCAACAGAGACGCAAGTTGAAGAGACAGACAGACACATAGAGGATTGCCAGCCTGCAGAGATAAAGGCAGGCAGAGAAGAAACGACGGCAAGGCTGCAACAGACAGATTTCCAGAGGAAAAAAAGATGATTAAAAGAGAAGCTCGGCTACATTAAAGTTCAAGCTAAGTTAAAATGTCCAAACAAAGTTCAGTGGAGCGCAGTGAACTGAGATGCCCTGTTTTTTCTTTATTTTTATTTCATACTGCATGATATACTGCAGCTTCACAATCCACATTGTGATCTCTACTTTGTCACTGTACGAAAAAATCTAAGCCTTTATTCCGTCATTCAGTTCACAGGTCTACAGCCTGCCAGTTCAATTCAGTTGGTGGGGGAGCTGCACTGTCTCCAGAAGTAGAATAAATATCAAATATTAAAAATATTTTTTGCTACATGAAGGTTTCAGTCAAACCGAACAACAACAGCTGAATGTGAAGTCTCTGTCATTATTATGCACAATGTGTTCTCAAGCAGAATTGTCCTGTGCGTGCATGTGTGTGTGTTTTGGGGTGTGAGCTGCGAGCACTCTAGGCTATGCTCCTATTTATAACTGACATTGGCAGAGTTGCATAAGGACACAGCAGCAGACTGTGGAAGACAGGGAGAGATGCAAAGGGAGAACATGTTGGCAGCGATGAATTGTAAAATGCCCTGGTTCTACTTTAACTCTGTGTTCCTGCCTCTGTATCTTGAATTGTTTTTGATAAAAAAAAATCAAAATGTAAATTTAATAAGAAAATGTCCACGTAGTGAACAGCTGCTATCGCCTGCTGATTTTATCCATCATGATAAAGGGTAAATATTTCTCTGAGCAAATGTGGACAGAAATAATTTCAGTGCCTGATCGCTCCACAGTGGGTGGAACACTTTTTCTCAAGCAGAACTTCCTTTTGTTACTTGGACTGTGTAGACGCACTTTTGCAAACAATAAGTTCATTCTTCCTACAATTTATTTAGCATTTGGCTTAAAATTTTATTATTTCCATGCTATAATTCCTTAGACTTCCGTGTTATAATAGATAGATACTGTAGAAAATACAAGCATTTATTTTGTTAGTGTCTAGGCTGCACACGTCACGCTGTGTACTGATAATTTAATTTCATGACAGCTATAGTTATGATGTGTACTGGATTATATTTGTCTGTCTTTAATGTGAAGAAGTGTTTATGTACAAGCTTGGAAGGAAGTTAGGCCAGACTGAATGTCAACAAGGAAGTCTGATCTAAGAGTGGTCTTTTGCTGTATTTGCAGTTACTATTAAAATCCTCTGGCACCTGAATGGAAGTTGTCCTTATTGAGCACGTGTAACACTAACAGTATCAGCATTAAGTAACAGCAGAGTAGAGTCTACTGCAGCATTAACAACTGTTATGTAGACATACTGTATATTGAATTGTGTATGGAGGTTAATTTGAAAGCTCCACAAATCAATATATCAATATTTATCACATTAACAGAGAATCAAATCACTACATGTAATGTGAAAAGATGGTGCTCGCACCAGAAATTCCGCAGAGAATAAACAACCAAAACTCCAGCTCTACAAAGCTGTTTAAGCCTCTTTTAGCTCATAATTTAGTTTTTACAGCCTGCAAATATAGTGTATGGTTCACTCTTGCTGCTCTTGTTAATGTGTTCCAGCCATAGCAGGCGGTTCATTCCAGCAAAAATAGCTCTGATAAACTTACTGTACGCTACATGCCCAGCGCCAAATGACAAAGTGAGCAAGCAAAAAATAAAATCAAACATTTAGCAGCCACATCTGGCTGAAACAAGAATGAATTGTTTTGATGTTTCTCCAACATCTAGTGGCCAAAGTCTAACTAATGTAGCTTTAAATGGTCACTGTTAAGACATGATCCCAAGCCCATGCAATGTGTCGACGTCACATCCTAAATAGCTGTCCACTTCCATGTTTTGGTAAGGTACTTTTCACACCTGCTGCAATCCGTACCCGAGTACACATGAACCGTACTCAAGAGCACCTTTTCAAGTGGGTTCGTTGATCTCGTACCCGGGTACGGTAAACAGTGTTCACACTAATCACAGGAACCGGACTTTGGGGTCAAGTGTACTCGGCTCTGGGCCCGGGTCTCTGATGTGAAAGCCTCCTTAGGGAGATTTGACTTGATTAAGAGGTGCACACTAATGACTCCAAAACCTGCTACCACAGTTGAAATCCTTCTTGAAGAAAATAAACCTTAAATGCATAAAATACTTCTCATCTGTCTGAACACTCCCACTTCATCATTCAGTGTCAATACGCAATTGAGGAAATTACAGCACTTGCTTTTATTGTTCTACTCTGGCCTGAAATACAAATTAATCCTGAGAGTTAATGTATCAAAAAGGAACAGCTACTTACTGAAGGTATTTAAAGCATGTGGAAAAGTTAGTTTTCCCTTCCCCCGATGTGAGAGTCCACTTGCAGAGCAGTTGGGGGGGTCTAAAGGGGTCAGTGGATATAAAATGAAATGCATGGTGGATGATGAGAAAATTACACAACAATTTCACTCCATCCTGGGTATGAAAGGTGGCTAACCTTGTTTTCGCCTGAGCCAGAGAAGGCATAAGGCTGTCCATGTCAGTAAAAACAAAAGGTACCCTGCACAAGAGTGAAAAGCTAGTATTTGGTAATAAGTATCTGTTCTGCTCCTGGTCTCCGCTGGGACATGGATAAAATGTAGTGAGCTACACTAGGCATTGTTCCATCAACACCTGAACTAGTGTGGCTCTAATTAAGGTCCCAATGGGAGCACAAAAGGAGGAAGTCACTTATCTTTAAATATCTGCTCTGCATTCAGAAAACAACCTAATTTGGAGTCTGCTTGACTCCTCCTGTTGCTGCATCTCATCATGTCTTCAGGTTAGTTTTTAGTCGTCAGATAATTCATTTTCTGCTTCATTTTGAAATATATTTTCTTTTTTTCTTGACTGTGCATTATTCTGTGCAAGTATATTGTCATTTTTGTAAAGGCAATATACCAAAATGTTAATTAAATGTTATTTAAATTATTGCATAATACTGTAAGATGATTGACAAATATTAGATGTTTTGATGGGCTCTATGGAACTGTTCAGACCTGCAATAATATCCATCCTGGCTGATCCGATCACAAGTGGACAGCTCTCAGTGTGTCAGTTCACACCTGGCATTAAAATACGTCTCCACATCGTCGAGACAGATCATCATAATCATGCTATCAACATATTAAAAAAAAGTGTCACTAAATATATAATGCACGTATATTAATAAAAATACAGACGTCTTTACTGATTGAAGTTAGTGACGTTGTGAGCTTGTTCATCGCTGCACTGATGCTGAGGTAAATTCTGCCGTTTTGAAGTGAGACGCAGCAACCAGCGGTGTTACTGACACTGTGGCCAATATGGTGAAATACTTTTGTCGTGAGCAGCTAGTCAAAGTGGGGTTTTTTTTGTTTGTTTTTTGTTTTTTGTTTTTTGCCTTTTCAGCGGACATGGAAATCAAATTACTGGCACGGTAAAATCTGTTTATATGAGCGCTGTGTGACGGGACTGACTTTGCTTACGCAGAGGACGTCAGCTGAGAGGTCTGAACAGGGTCTATGTAAGATCCAAATTAAGTTTTGCAAGATGTTGTGCCAAATGCTAGCTAAAGAAAGCACAAGGCCTAAACATTAGCTGACATTTCAACTGCTTCCAGTCTTTCCTCTTTAACTGTTAGTCCCACTCCTATAAGTGCTTATATACCAAGTGACGAATCAACCTAGAATACCTTAAAATACAGTTTCCAATGCCTTCAGTGAGAACACCTCAACTCTGCTTTCAACTGCCTTCAGCTCTTACACATTACAGCCTCAAACCCTTTCAGTATTTCATTGTCAGCTGTAATTCCAATACATTTCACATGATAATTAACATTTTCAGCTATTTGAACCCATTTTCATGAGCCATTTTCAAAGTCAAGTCAAGTCAATTTTATTTGTATAGCGCCAAATCATAACAAAAGTTATCTCAAGACGCTTTCACATAGAGTAGGTCTAGACCATACTCTTTAAAATATTATTTACAGTGACCCAACAGTTCCCACCATGAGCAAGCACTTGGCGACAGTGGCGAGGAAAAACTCCCTTTTAACAGGTAGAAACCTCGAGCAGAACCAGGCTCTGGGTGGGCGGCCATCTGCATCGACCGAGTTGGGTTGAAAGGGGAGGAGAGAGGGGGAGAGGGGAGACAGAACAAGAGGAGAGACAACAAATCAGACTAATAATAATAACAACTGCAGCAGTGAGTGTGGAGCAGGAACATGGGGGCAGTAGACGGCCGGCAATCACAGATCCAGAATCTACAGCTCCAGAGGCAGAAACACCTGCAGAAAGTGAGAAGGCGAAAAAGCGCAGAAAGCACAAGGACTACCAGGAAGAAATGGAGTTGGTAACCTGTATTAGTGTGATAGGAATGCGTACAGATAGAGAGGGAGAGGAGGAGAGAGAAGCTCATTGCGTCATAGGAAGTCCCCCGGCAGTCTAAGCCTATAACAGCATAACTAAGGGATGGTTTAGGACTCACCTGAGCCAGCCCTAACTATAAGCTTTATCAAAAAGGAACGCTTTTAGCATACTCTTATATGAAGAGAGGGTGTCTGCCTCCCGAACCCAAACTGGGAGCTGGTTCCACAGAAGAGGAGCTTGATAACTAAAGGCTCTGGCTCCCATTCTACTTTTAGAGACTTTAGGTACCACAAGTAACCCTGCATTCTGTGAGCATAGTGCTCTAGTGGGGTAATACGGTACTATCAGCTCTTTAAGATATGATGGTGCCTGACCAATAAGAGCTTTGTAAGTGAGGAGGACGACCTTAAATTCTGTTCTAGATTTCACAGGGAGCCAGTGCAGAGAAGCTAATATCGGAGAAATATGTTCTCTTTTGCTAGTTCCTGTCAGTACACGTGCAGCCGCATTCTGGATCAGCTGGAGAGTCTTTAGAGACTTATCGGGGCAGCCCGATAATAAGGAATTACAATAATCCAACCTAGAAGTAACAAATGCATGAACTAGTTTTTCTGCATCTTTTTGAGACAGGATATGCCTGATTTTTATAATGTTACGTAAGTGGAAGAAGGCAGTCCTTGAAGTCTGTTTTATATGGGTATTAAAGGACATGTCCTGATCAAAGATTACTCCTAGACTCCTTACAGCGGTGCTAGAGGCCAGGGCAATGCCATCTAGAGTAACTATATCTATACATAGTGCGTCTCGCAGGTGTTTAGGACCCAGAACAATAACTTCAGTTTTGTCTGAGTTTAACAGCAAGAAATTGCAGGTCATCCAGTCTTTTATGTCCTTAATACATGCCTGAAGTTTGGCTAACTTACCGGTTTCATCTGGCTTTATCGATAAGTATAACTGAGTATCATCTGCATAGCAGTGAAAGTTTATGGAGTGTTTCCTGATAATATTGCCTAAAGGAAGCATATACAAGGTAAATAAAAGTGGTTTGAGCACTGAACCTTGTGGAACTCCATGACTAACTTCTGTGTGCACGGAGGATTCATCATTGATCATGTCTAGTAAAGAAGTGCTAACTAAGGGTAAAACTTCTTTAAGCAGCCTAGTTGGGATGGGGTCTAAGAGGCAGGTTGTTGGTTTAGAAGAAAAAATCATTGTTGTTAGTTGGTAAAGGTCAATTGGAGAAAAACAGTCTAAATATAAATCTGGTTCTACAGCTGCTTCTGAGGTTCCTGAGGTTCCTATACTCGAAGATGTATCTGAACTAGCTGAGAGCACAAGATGATGAATTTTTTCTCTAATAGCTTAGAATTAATAGAATTTTATTATCAAAGAAGCTCATGAAGTTATTACTACTGAGCGCTCTGGGAATACATGGCTCAACAGAGCTCTGACTCTGTGTCAGCCTGGCTACAGTGCTGAAAAGAAACCTGGGGTTGTTTTTATGTTCCTCTATTAGTGAGGAGTAATAGGCTCCTCTGGCATTACAGAGGTCCTTCCTGTATGTTCTAAGACTATCTTGCCAAACTAAATGAGTTTCCTCCAGTTTGGTGGAACGCCATTTCCTTTCTAATTTTCGCGATGTTTCTTTTAATTTGCGGGTAAAGGAGTTATACCATGGAGCTAACCTCTTTTGTTTTATTATCTTCTTTTTGATAGGGGCAATAGAATCGAGAGTCGGTCACAGCAAGCCTGCAGCACTATCAACCAGATGATCAATTTGGGAGGGACTGAAGTTAGCATAGGAGTCCTCCGTTACATTGAGACATGGCATTGAATTAAATGCCGATGGGATCACTTCTTTAAATTTAGCTACAGCACTATCAGACAGGCATCTACTAAAGGAATGTTTGCCTAATGGCCTATAGTCCAGTAATATGAATTCAAAAGTTATTAAATAATGGTCTGATAAGACAGAATTTTGTGGGAAGACTTTTAAATCTTCAATTTCGATTCCATATGACAGAACAAGATCGAGGGTATGATTAAAACAATGAGTGGGTTTGTTTACACTCTGACAGAAACCAATCGAATCTAATAGTGAGATAAACGCAGAACTAAGGCTATCATTATCTACGTCCACGTGAATATTGAAATCACCTACAATAATGACTTTATCTGTTTTGAGGACTAAACTTGTTAAAAACTCTGAGAATTCTGCTAAAAATTCAGAATACGGACCAGGAGCGTGGTAAACTATGACAAATAGAATTGGCTGTACAGTTTTCCACATTGGGCGTGAAAGACTAAGAACAAGACTTTCGAATGAGTTAAAACTAAGTTTAGGTTTAGGGTTGATTAATAAGCTAGAGTCGAAGATGGCTGCAACTCCACCTATTAGTATTAATATGACTAGGAGGAGTGGACTCATTCCGGCTAACACATCCTTCCTGACACAGCCAAGTTTCAGTTAGACAAAATAAATCCATATGATAGTCAGATATTAAATCATTGACTAACACAGCTTTAGACGACAGAGATCTAATGTTTACATTTAATTCTGTTATTTGGTTGTACCACTACACTGGTAGTTTTAATTTTTATTAAGTTTTTACGAGTAACTCCTCTTCTGTTTGAATTTGAATTAATTAAATGAAGTGGTCGGGGGACAGACACAGTCTCTATGGGGTTTTCTTTACGGGGTTTGGGTGGGTAACCGCTCTAATGGAAGCGCAGAGAAGCATGTAGAACTGCAGCTCTGATTCCTGGTCTGAACTCTGTATTGTCATGGTGTGGGTCCACTAATAAACTTGGTCAAATTTCTGTCTATGAGAGCTGCACTATCCAAAGTAGGATGAATGCCATCTCTCCTCATCAGACCAGGTCTCCTCCAGAATGTGGTCCAATTATCTATGAGACCCACATCGTTTGCTGGACACCACCTTGACAACCAGCGGTTGAATGACGACATGCAGCTATACATGTCATCACTGGTCAAATTTGGCAGGGGTCCAGAGAAAACTACGGAGTCCGACATTGTCTTTGCGTAGTTACACACTGACTCCACATTAATTTTGGTGACTTCCGATTGGCATAATCGGGAGTCATTACCGCCGACGTGAATTACGATCTTACAGTATTTACGTTTACTTTTTGCCAGCAGTTTTAGGTTTTAGGTCAAAGAACACACTTACATTTTACTCTGCTGGTGTTACATATTTTAATGTATGTCACTTAGTGTTATCTATGTAAGTACATTTTTGCAAAATGTGATGGCTAATGCTACAGTGCGCTGCGTTCAACAGCTTGAAGATGATACTGAGCCTGCACAGAGCAATAGCAGATGTAAAAAAAAATACCTGTGTGCAGCACAGTTGTTGGAAACGGGACCACAGTGTCAACACCTTACAGATGTGATTTCAAATTTCTAAGACATTGCAGAAAAAAAGCACGATAGCATCATATTCGCATGAACACATGGTGTGGGAGGGTGTGCATGCATGAGGGTGTGTGTGTGTGTGTGTCTGGCGGTGTTTAGTGCGCATGCACAAACCCTCCTGTGCTCTAGTGTTTGTGTTATCTGTGCAGCTCCACTGTTAATCCCAGGATCAATAACTGGAGCCACTCTTTCATGATTGCTTCACAGTGGCCCCGATCTGTCACACAACATCATGTCAGGGCCTGCTTACACACACACACACACACGTTTGTCCTTCTATACTTGTGAGGACATTCATTGACATAATGCATTCCCCAGCCCCTTACCCTGACATAAACCATCAAAACTAAATGCCTGACCCCGACCCTTACCCTAACCTTAACCTAAACTTAATTCTAACCTGATCCTTAAAGCCAAGTCTTAACCCTCAAACAGCCCTTTGAAGGTCTCTCTGAAAGTCACTTTCCAAAACTGTCCATGCTCCCAAGGTCTAAAACTCAAACTGGTTCTCACAAAGATAGATGTACAACTACACACACACACAAATAGACATACTCACTGGTACCCATATGTCAACTTTTGGCTTTATTTATATCCAGGCATTTTTTTCAAATATCACAGAGGAGATTTAATCTGTTTTTTTCATTTCTTATTTACAGGTGGACTGTAAACTAGCATTCACTATTCCTATGCTACAGCATCTGCAAAGGCACCTTGGCAGTAATATTTGAGATAAAAGGTTCCTCATTCGCTTTCCATGCACACACTTTCTCTGGCAGGCTGGAAATTCGTGCTGGCACCCTTGCAACTTGCAAGTTCGCTTACACTTACATAAAAGCCTTTTTATTGTAGTCACTTGGGCAGAGTTGGGAGAGAAAAGCCACCTGGCAGGCGCTGCACTTGCATTATTTTGCTGACTATGAAAAACTAAATAGCTCAAGATTAAGGGATGTAACTAAAGGCATCATGCAGGTTCTTAACAAACCAACATTTCAGTGTCATGTTGAACCAATTAAAGGAATAGTTCAACATTTTGGGAATTCACATTTGCTTATTGTTTCCAAGAGTTGGATAAGAAATAAAATGAGTGAAATAAAAAGTCAATTTTCTAAGTTCTAATCCTGTGTTCCTGTGTTCCTTGGTTGCCCAGCCCTCTCTTGGTAATCTCCTGTAATTGTGCATATGACAATAGAAAGAACTTTGTCAAATAAACTCCTGTGAAGGAGGCGTGGGAGAAGGCGAACCTCTGCCGCTCCGTACAGCTAGTAAGTAGTAAGTAATTGTTTCTCTCGAAAAATATTTCACATTAGGGAAGTTCAAGAAATGTCTTAATGACTAGCTTTAGAGGTGTTGATATACATATTTGTGTTTTTTTGACTTGGGATGGATCCAGTCTAGCTGTTTCCCCTTGCTTCATTTAATTACTGTAAGTTAAGACCGTGTCCACAGTAGTCAGTGTGACTGCAGGTCTGCATGGTTTCCCATAATTAAGAAACTGTTGAGCGGAGCAAGAGTATGTGTTGTATTTCCATCATTCACTGGAGCTTTTTCACACAGAGCTCCACACGGCTTGGTCCGAATCAGATGGCGTTCTGACATCATCCCAGCTGAAGACCTGCCAAACAGCTGCAGCAGCTCTTTTTTTTCGTTCCCCTCGCCGTCCTCTCCCGGTGACTGTTTTCTCCGTGACACAGCTTTTGTCAGAGGGGAGCATAAATGGAGCTCTAGCCCTGAACTAAAAGTGGCGCTGGGTTGAGCAGAAATCAACAGCTCACATAGGCCTTGAGCGTTTTCACATTGCCTGATGCAATACAAGGATACCTCCAAGGCACAAATGATAAATATGAACTCGATGTGGCGACAGCTCACGTTAGCTTAGCTTTTGTGGTATGATACAGCTTCCACCTTAGGATAAACCTTGTGTATGATAAATACTCACAAACCTCTCAGTTTCTGTCACCCAACCTAACCTGGTATTGATACATACAGTATAGTGAAGTATTGACTGGCCTCCGCTGCTGGCACTGAGCCCATCTCCACCTCTTTCACACACACACTTGGCTTCACACTAGCTATTTCTAGTTCTCTCATTCTGAATGCTCCTCCCTCTCTTCCACTGTGTTTATCTGTGTGTGTGTGTGTGTGTGTGTGTGTGTGTGTGTGTGTGCGTTTTTCACACATATACACTCTATCTCTCTCAGCTCTTGGCTGCTTTCCTGCAGATTCATCATTAATTCATCCAATTTCTTAATGTTCCTCTTCTTCCTTGCCTTCCCTTGGCCTCGGTGTCCCTACCTCTTCAGCCACCCACTGGCTCCGCTCCATCTGCACTGCTTTTAGATTGAAGAGCTTCTCTCTACTTTATTGCCTTCTGTGTCAAAGCTTTCCTCCATAAAACCAGATGACAGAGACTCGTATGCCCTTTGAAGAAATGGGAAGGGATGTTTGGATTTGACTCTTTCTACACACAGAAAAGGCTTTGCTGGAACAGTTTCTACTGTATATTATGCAATGAATGGACAGTTGATAGAATATAAGTCACACACAGTCAGCTGTTCAATATTTTCATATTACACTGACATAATATTTACATGGGATCAATTTTTTGATCACACTTAGAAGATGTATATTCTACCATCAGGGGACACTGGCATGCTCTGTTCCATCACTCACTGACTATAAATGCAAGCATGTTCATATTTTCACCTTCACCCAATGATGATTATTCCGGGTTGAAACGCTCTCAGTCAGGCTCACTGTGTGACGTAAAAGGAGAAATAACATGAATCGAGGCTATTATAGCATGCCGTCAAATTTCACACTGAGGTAAATGTTCAGTGAACACTATTTATACACTTGGAATGAGCGGAGGGGTGAGGGTGTGGTGATGGGTGACAACTCACTGTTAAGAAAAGTGACATTATAAAATAAAAGTGTCATTGGGGGAAATGCCACAGTGAAATAAAAACAGACTGGATTTAATAATAATAAAAAGGGGATTTATTTATTTCTATTTCAGTAACATATCTTTTTCTATATTGTTTTATCACTGCTCACAAAATCTGCTTCAAAAACATAAAAAAACAAAACAAGTGTCAAGTGTCTTCAGTTTCAAAAGCCAGCTAATTAAGGCTCCAGGAATAAAAATTAATATATATGTTTTCTTGCACCTCGTGTGGGACCTCAGGCTCTGTTAGCTCTGACTGGAGCTGCAACTGGAGGTACTTGCATCTGACAGGAAAGAAACTGTTTTTTATTGTTAATATTATTTCCATGCATACCCACCTCCTGCTTTCCTACAGAACATGATTAAATGACATGTATTACTTTTAGCATAGAATCAGTTTAGGAAGGGTAGTTGTCTACAGTTGTGAGTGACTATAGCTGCAAAGTGTTGTTTTCACTTTGATTTACACATTTCATTTTGCATTTTTAACACTGGCCTGACAGTTTGGACCATTCAGCTGTTCAGGCCAGAGAGTTCTCCTGGTGATATATAAATATCATTATTGGTATCAGTCTTAAAATGGCTTTATAAAGAATCCAAGCAGTATGCTGAAAGCTCAGTTGAAAACCCTTCAAAGCTGTAATGCTTTTTTTGTTTCAAATTTCATTGGGACTTGCATGTACTCACTAGTGTATCAACCAACCAAAACAGTAAAAAAAAAAAAAAAAAAAAAAAAAAAGCAGAAGAAGAAAAGTTTTGTGGTTAGCAGCAAACACTCTGTTACAATGATGTTACTCATTGTTGGCTGTTGTTGGTGGGTAAACTGAGCTGCATTCATATGTGTCGCGGCAAAACATTTAATCAGTATAATAACACTAACAAGCCCAGGCTACAAGCCCTGAAGTATTTATTAGTGAGTCAGAGTCGTTTCAGCATGAGCTGTTCAGATGGGATGGAGGGTGAGAATGTAATGGGAGACTTTGTTTTCACACCGTTCGACTGACCTTGGCGCCGATGATCCGCTTAGAGACAATGAGAAGAGAAGTCAACAGAAGGATGAAACAGAGGAGAGGAGAGTCGGATATCTTTCTCTCCACCCTGTTTAATTAAGGATCTTGTTCTGTGTAACTGAGGGCCTTGTATTGTGTAATGAGTGTTTTGTACAATTTGCTGGGGGCTATCAGTACCGTGTCCGGCGGATCTTTTTATTCTGACCTTTGTCTAATGTTAGGGAAAGATTGTGGTTATAGCAAACCAACTACAGTTAAGGTATGGTTGGGGTTAGGCAAAGATAGCACTTAATAAAAGGATGAATGTTAATCACAGGTCTATAACTGTACACAAACCCCAAATTAATCCACAAAAATGGCCCATGTTTGCATTACACAGAAATCGTGCAGAAACATCCAATATGGATGTAATTTGTAGGGATACTGGGTCACACATTCCCAGAGAAGGAACAATGACACCACAATTTAACCAGCAAACATATTGATATTTGACAAAATCCTGCACAGTGCACCCTGACTCCCAGGGAGAGGCAAAGAAATATCACGAGTGTGGTCCCTGGACAAAAGATAATATTTCTGTGCGACCACAAGCAGCCATAGATCCAAATAAACAATGGAGCAGCTTCTCAATTGAAGCAAATGTTTACAGAAATGAACAGAGCAGTGAAAAGGTGTGTGGTAGCTATGTAGTGGGGGTAGATAAGGTAGTAAGATAAATAGAAGGAAAAGTAGAGGTAGCAAAAAGATTACAGATAGTATTGGAGGAAACGATGGGGAACGATCATGAAGGAAAGTTTGAACAAAGACTACACAAAGAGAAGAGAACACTAATGTAAGTAGAGAACAAAATGGCACTTTACCCTTTACTATTGACTCCAATAGCTGAGCAATTCCTGCCAATTTCATTCCATTTGTCCCTGCTGCTTACCCCTTCATTATCCACTAAGAGGGAAGTGAAAGACTGAGTGTCCTTGAGATGGTTTTCATTTGCTGGTATGTGTTTGGAAAGAGCTTTCTGCTATAAAGCCTTTTGAAGTCTCATTCCAGTAGATAGAGACTGAAGTCCACTACAGCTGCTGCTGGACACTATACCCACTGCATCACAATCACACATTATTGGTACAAATCAATACAACATACTTACAATTACTCTACCACACTGTAACCATCAAAATGACTTATTCATCTTTATTAACAATGCAGTTACCTGGCGTTGACCCATGTGTATGTACAGCCCAGTCTCCTAAGGAAAACATCCATATCAGACAATAGTAGTGTGTCCTTTATGTAGCAAGACACAGAGTAAGGGTGTGGAGGTTGGGGGAGTGGATGGACGTGTAGCGCTGCTAGGTGATTAAGTGCCATTTATTAAAGTCCTTGTTTGTGTGCATGTGCATGCAGGTCAGTGTAGGTCCTGCTCACACATAAACATGGGTGTAAAGTTTGCAAAAATCGTCTTTGCAAATGTTGTATGAGGAAGGAAATGCACTCGACACACTTGATAGAGCTCAAGGATACCTACAATGTGTTTTGGTGAATAACACTGAATGGAAACAGAAATTTGGTACCTTGAAGTCCTAACTGCCTAACCCTAACACCTTTTAAAAAAAAAAAAACTACAACCACAATCATTCCATAACCTTCAACAAGTGTTTCAGTTGCCTAACTCTAACCATACCTTAGCATACCGTAGTTACAATGCACATGTATTTTAGCTAGCAAGAATTTTTAAAACGTTTTTATTAGACATAAAAAGAAAAAATCAATTCAGAGTTTTGCAGAATCGTCCATCAACGCCATTCTTGAACGGCAACAAAGATGATCTGTGATGTTGACGAAAGCAACAGTAGGTATAAACGTCTCTTTCATGGCTGGGGATCTGAGGAAAATCGACAGGAATACAATGTTTTTAGACATTTGGAACAGGTTCCAATCAGAACCTATTCTGGTTTCCCACGGCCTCCTGTGAGAAACTGCTCTGCTCAGTGCCTGGATACTAATTATTGTGTTATGATGATGATAATAATAATGTTGTTGTCTTCGAGCTCTAACCACCATGCCTTCCACAGCGGGTGGTCCAGCCTTTCAGCATATGTTTGGCAATAGTCTTTCTTGCCAGTTCTGTAAAACTGCCAGCGGCCACAATATGGAAGACTAGGGCCGGGGTTCACTGGTAAACGGCCTCCACTAAAACTCATGACATCAAAATCTACCATCTTCTTTACCATAAGGAATACCAAAATATTTGAATAGGAAACAATCCAAGGAGTGATCGCTATAAGCAAAAATAAATTTTTCAATGAGAATGTTATTTTTTTGCAGTAAATCCTCTGAAACAGCATGTAGACCACATCAATCTCTACTGAATTCCATTCTAATGAATTAAGCTCTCCTACGAGGTTTGAGAACAATGGCCCTAGCTATTACTCATTCAATTCCTTCCGAAGGTTTGTCTTACCACACTCCTATCATTTCTCTTTCTCTAGTTCACACTGATGGTGTTCACATTCATATTACAGTGTAGCACTTACTTTTATTAGTAAAACCATTTTCCTACTATGACAAGTCAAACGGTCTGCTGTGAAAAACACCAATCAGACTGCAAAGAATTTGACACCAAACATAAAATATAACTTTATTTCAGTCGTCCGGTTACATTTGGTCCACTAAAACCAGGACTGTGTATACAAAGAGCTAAAATTAGTACACTGTTTATCTAATGTGGATGCAATAACCCGTCACTTTTAAGCTGATGATTCAGCACAATGAAGAATAGTTTCAGTTTATTACAACTTGGGTCTTATTTTCATAGTTTTGGCCACCTCGTTATGGTAATAGAGTACTCATAAAGGTAATTGCTGAGATCTGTAGATGTGGTAACATTGCTAAAAGGAAGTTTGACGATCAGACAGGTTTTAAACAAAAAAGCTTGTTGTGTGTGTTCACTTGGGGATTTACCACTGAATAAAGTGGTTTAGATAATCTGGCTAAACTGTTGGCCTGTTTATAAATTTGTTGTAGCATTTTTGCCGTGTTCCCAGATCTCAGTATTTACCTTAATGAGTACCACAACTGATAGAAATGACAGCCTAAACTACGCAAAAGGGAACGAGGGAGCCAAATCTTAATTACATCAACCCTCATTGTTCCATATCAATCCCAATGTGCTAGTGTCAACAAACCAAAAATGTATCAACATTCTAAAGACCTACAAATAGTTGAACTAGATCAAAAAAGTGTCTTTAAACCCCACCTGAATCTTATACCTGTTGTAAAAGGCCCCACTCAAACATGGTGTAAAAAGGGGTACCCATGTGGCCTAGGGTTCAGACAAAAGTAGTCGTATAAGGAACCAAAAAAGGATGCTTGACTGAAAAGTTTAAACCTATGCCTACTTTCACTTTGCATATCACTGCATGAAGTGGCAGTGATTATCAGATTGTCCGTTTCAGATAGTGAAGAAAAATTTGTGATTCTGTCATCGAAAAGTGGGTTTCAGATTCTGTTAGCCAAGTCATCACACGCATTGTTTGAAGCACGCTGAGGCCTTAATATTTCTTTACTGCAGTGCATATGAGTACCTCTGTATGAGAAACACAGAGCTCTAACCATAAAAAACTAGCACTGAGGACCGACATAATACACGTTCCACATCTTTATATGCCTGTATTTGGGCTCATAAGGACACAAATACAAGACCACACACACACACACACACACACACACACACACACACACACACACACAAACACATACACTCAGATGGCCGTCTCTACTGAACTGGGTATAATAAGAGATTATATTAAGGCTGATAATAGCGCAGGTCTGCAGTGCTTCTGGTCTTGTCTTCCTTTGCCTGTTTCCACAGATCTATAAATAGCTGTGCTGATCATGCAGCACGGCCTGCCATCACCCTGCCTGTTCTCTGCAGTTTGCGCACACACACACACACACACACTTCCCCCATCTTTCTTCTCCTAGTACTCACCCCTCCTCCCCCTCTCATTTTATCTTAATTCCCTCATTATGCTCCCCCTCATTTCCCTCTCTTAACTCTCTAATTTCTCTCCACGTTGGACTCCACAGTCTCTCGCTCTCTCTCTCTCTCTCACTATCCCCTGTGATAATTTCCATCCACCTCCTCCATTCATTTAGTCCCCTCTCCACCCTTCCTCATGTTCCCCTATCTCTTCCTCATTAACTGTTAACCCAGCTAGTGGCTTCTTTCATCTTCACGCGCAGGGATGGATTGATGGATGGATGGATGGATGGATGGATGGAGGGAAAGAGGAAGTGGCAGTACTGACTGATTTCATGCAGTTGTAGATTCTACAGTAATGTAACTACAGCTTGCTGGACTCTGAATATGGAACATCCAATGATAGATGCATAGGTGCCACAGATGATCACAATCACCTGTGGGTCCCCGAGTTTGTGAGTATCGGAGGTGTTCCTGATAGTCCCCAGGCTGTGTTTATTATATGGATCAATTCATCGGGAACACCCCAGGAATGGTCACCATTTTAGTTTAGCGTGTTAGCATGCTAATATTTGCTAATTAGAACTGAAATGCACACAGTACAGCTGAGCACTACATGGAAATGCATCAAAATTTATGGCAATCCATCCAACAGAGTGTCGAGATATTTCACTCAAAACCGCAAATGTCAACCTCGTGGTGGGAAAAGTCAGGGGAACGCCCAGGTCATCACCATCATCTTCAGGGCAACATGGGCATTTGTGCAAAATGTCATGGCTATACATCCAATAATTGTAGAGATATTTCAGTCCGGACCAAAGAGGTGTAGCAACATTGCCATCCCTAAGAGATAGATCATTTCATTTAATAAGATATAAGATGGATGTACTTGAAAGCGATAAACGGTCTTCGAAGGGTTATATATGATGTATGTGCATAATTATTTATATTGAACATATTTCATCTAAATTGATCAGATGTGGTAGACTGAGGTTGTGCTTGTTTGTTTAATACGCAGGGTAAATGTGTGTTGCTGTACGTTTTTGTTGTTTTGTGATGTAGAAAGTGTATATTGTATATATTGAGAAATCTAAATAAAATCTTCTAATTTAAAAAAAGGTTTATGTTTATGTTTTTCAGAGTGGCTTGCCCTTGCCTGCTCTGTGTTTTGCTTGGTAGTGTACTCACATGTTTCCCAGCAAAGTTCCAATGTGAACTGCCACTTACTTGACCTTGATTCATGATATGTGGAGTGTTCTCCGGTGCTGGCGGCTCTCTGTGCAGCTACACTTCAGAGTGCATGAGAGCACAGCTTCTCTTTAAAATCTGAATCCACTACATTCATCCATGTCAGTCTGGAAACAGTTCTGTCTTTCTCTGGGGCCTCAGTACTACAGCTGACAGCTGACAGATGTTTTTCCTGGTTTTCTAATTTAAATCAAAATATTTATTTTTTCACTGCCACGTGTAAATTTTGTGTTGATTCAGCATTAACCGCCCCCTGGGAGTCACTCTGTCGCTGCAAGTATCCACTTTGTTTCTGTTAACTGTACTAATATCTCAAAATGAATGTGTTAATTCTTTATTGGTGGTAAAAAAAAAACAAAAATTACACACCAAGCTTTTGTATTAGCGAGATCACGTGTGGGAAATAATGAGTGCACTCCAGGTGAATAGCAGTCATGGCTAGGTGGAGGTAGTTAATGGTCCAGGGGGACGTTATCCATTAACCCTGACCCAGCACTCACTGTCTGGCTGTCTACTTTGCCTTTGCATATCCCTCTTCTGACATCGCCCCACCCCCCCTACCACCCCATCCACCCATCCATCCATCCATCCATCCATTCATCAATTAGTGTTGGCAAAAAATTAACCAACAAATCCTTACTGACACTTTTTTATGTTCGGTGTGGACCGGATCTGCATTGATACACTGTATTGCTTCCAAAAAATAGCCACAGCCTCACTCTATGAATCCAAACATTGACAAAATCTCTCACTTTCTCCCACCTAATTGCTTAAACGTTGTTACAGACTCACCCAGCACTGTGTGACAAAGTTTCGCTTGCATTAAGCATGTTGCGACTGACACATTTCCTCCTCAGGGCTTAATGTAGCTGTGTGTGCTCACTAAAGAGATTGTTAAGTGCCCGTACGCTCAACTCAATGTGACCCAAACACACACTCGCTTCCCTCGAGACTTCCTGTTCATACCAAACAGCTACGTGTCTGCCAAAGAATACAGAATATACTGCCTGGGTACAGTCACACAGTCGGCTCAGTGCTCATTGGCCTGTGGATGCTATTCCTGGCTACCTGTCGAGTTTGGCGAGCTTTTACTAATGCAGTATGGATGATAGTTAGACTACTTGAAAGTGTGAGTCAGTGTTAATGTATGTTTTGCCTATTGATTTAAATACTTTAAAGGGGAAAATCCAACAATTTTACACATCAAAGTCTGTTTACAGGTTGGGGAGTACTACTGCATACGTGAAGAAAAGATGGATAAAACCTTTTGTGGCCCCAGAGGGAGCTGAGTGAAGTCTGATAAAGGCTGGGGCCAAAGACTACAAGTTTAGAAAATGAAAGAAATCCGGGGGTGTGAAAAAAAAAAAGTAAGCTTACCAGACCGCTGCAGCCCGCTCCCCATCTCTGCTTGAGGCTGGCGGATCCAAGGAAAATTTGAAAAAAAGCCTGCAATACAGCAAAAATGATTTTACGCTTAGGCTGAGTGTATTGGTAAAAACACAATGCGACAAAGTGTGATGGAAACAGATTGATTGACTGTAAATTTTTTCAAATGAATACATGCAACTAACACAAATCATATATATATATATATATTATATATATATAACATATTCAGTCATATTTCCATCAAATTTTTCACTGTTTGAGGTTTGACTGCCACTCTTTTGATTACGTCATCTCGTTGCGCCCTCTTCTTCTGCAGTGGAATAATGGTTTTGCGACTGAAGAATTGACGCCACCTACTGCTTATCTCGATGAGCCAACTCCTAATAATCGCATAACGGTAGTGAATGGGAACATTGGAAGCATCCATTCGTGTTCTGTTTTGCCGATTTATGAGTAAATTTGGTCACAGTTTGCAATACACTTCGATGGCAACCTGGCTACTGTTGCGATACAGATGACTAGTTTGTTTCAAGCATACTGACTCCTTTCTGTACTTTGACACATCTGTAAATGTTGTGCTTTCACCCTTGTTTACACTTGCATATATACTATCATCTCTCACGTATTACTTGTTCTTACATACATATATTTAACTCATAGTGTTATTATAGATACATATCACAAATGTTGCTGTTGTTTGTATTTTATAGCGGGTTCTGCAAAGACTGCAGCTACTATATTACACGTCCTGTAAATGCTGGACTTTTTAATTTGATTTATTGAGTTATATGAGTGTTTATATTATCAGTTGCATTATATGTTCCTGTGATCCTCATTTGTTTTTATTTGTAGCCTTTCCCTCTATGAATCCAGTTACCATACCAGTTATCCGGCTCTTCCCCCAGTGTGGATCATTAAACATAAATCCAGTCTAATCCAATCCATCTATCTACCCATGCTTCTTCCCCTTCTCTTTCTGTCTTTCAATCCTTTCCTCTTGTCTTCATCCATCCCCCTCTTCCTTCTATCATACTTCTGATTTGTTTGCCTCTTTTCCCTGTCCCTTCCCCTCCCAGCTCACTGCTCCATCGCTTATTACCCTATGTGTGTCTTCAGTACTCTTATCCCATCCCTCCCTCCCTCTCTCTCACACACCCCTCCTATTTTATGAGGACATGCACTTAAGGGAATCACTTTCTCAGACCATTTATGCCTTTCCCCCTCTTCCTGAACGCGCCACCATGAACGCCACCCACATCTTGCACACACACACATACACATGCTTTATAGAAAATGTTCCTAGAGGACAACAGCAGTTGAGGACGTCAGGTTTAAGATGGTTAATGCATAAATCCCACATTTAAGTGTATGCATGACAGTATTTGTCTGAAAAGAGAGTTTTGATGTTAAATGGTTTAAATTTCTGAATTTCAGTGTTCAGTGAGTTTTTTGTAGCCTCCTGACATTAACGTTACTGCACACTAACTTTTTCTCTCCGCAGCATCATATTTGAAGTGGGTCCAAGCCCATGCAGGACGTTTTCCCTGTCGGGTGACTAAGCAGCCAAATACAATAGCAGGCATGTGCATGTGCATTCTTTTTGTGGTCTCTAATTTCAGAGATGTATCACAATCACAATGTCTATTTAGAGGTTAAAAATGTTTCCAGTGAGAGCTAACAGCTATGTATGTTTTTATAGATCACTACCTGTAGCTGTAACTGTGAGTACTGAGGAAACATCTATAAATAAAAGGAATTTTAGGGTGGCAGCCTGGCCAGTACAATTTATTGACAAACTATGAGATACAGCTGTGAACTTCTGCAAAAGGGCTGGGGTAGACACATATCCCAAATTACAATATGTACTTTTGATTTCATGGGATTACGGATTTGTGAAGTGAGTGTACATTGACTGACTGGTTGAGTGTACACTGACTGATCGGAACAGCAAAGTGCATATGGTGAATAGGGCTGACCTCATCAAAGCATATTCTGTATGTCACACTGTATCCAGGCCTGTCGAGCAGCAGCCGTGGGGGTTGTAGAATTGTGGAATAGAATTGTTTTCAATTTCCTGCAGCCCTCTTGAGTCATATTTAATTTGTCTGATTCTTTGGGCAGACAAGGTGATGTTTTCTATTGCTGTAAAGCCTCAGATTCAAAATTGTATAATAAAGTCAAATAGGAGCTATGTTTATCACAGTAAATTGTAATAAATGTGTTAAATTCAACATGTATTAAGCTGTTTAGCCTACTTCAATAATAATTCACACTAATAACAGTACACAGTAAGTAGGGTTGCAATATTATTTAATCATTCAATGTGTTGTGTGACAGCAATAAAGGGATCCGATGTGTTTTTGGGTTCAAGGCCCTTTAAAATTTGTAGTCTCTGTTATTTAACGGATGGAAATCTGTATTTATTACATGAATGCCTGACATTAATCAGTCCTATTGCTAAATCTCTTGGGAACTTCCTGTGCCCTCACAGCATCGGCCAGGTGCACATCTTTATTGGAAGATTTGGACACTTTTATTTGCCTGTTGCATTGCAGCTGCCCCATAACTTGATATCCATGGGGGCACTTGAAATGATGTAATTTAGACTACAAAAATCACCTTCAATTACACAAACAGCTAAAACAGTAGCCTGTGGTAAGAGTTATTGAGGTCCAGACCTCAGGGACCTTGATGGAGCTACGGTGGGGTCTGTATGCTTTTTAAAGGCCCAGACAGGGCTGGTTTGTGAAGTCAACAGTAGCACCATTGTCATTGTTATCATGGAAATATACTAGCCTGGGGGTACACTGGGAATTTTTTATGTTAGAATCTGTCACTAATAAATAATAATCACTAGTTAATAGTCAATATAAACAGCTGCTGACCAAATCATTGGGGTATTTGGGAAGTTTGGGATGCCTTCAGTTAAAGTTTCAGCTGTAGGCAGGTCTTAACCAGTACCAAAACAAAGCAGAGAAAGAAAACAGAAACAATATCTCAAACCTCTGAACTGCAACCTCAATCAGATCAGTGTCAGGATTTTCTTTGGAGCTCTAAATCCTCCAAGGCATAGCAAACATACACACCAAATAGTTCAGGATTCAGATAATTACATGTGGGGCTCATTATTTTATTTTTTACTTTTGAAAAAAAAATGTTGTTTACATCCATGTTTATTAGCTTGCAGACTCTTTGTCGGCACATTGCTATGCTTCTGTATGTGTTACCTCCACCAACTGTCATTCAGTGAAATAAACAGCGTGGAACCTAGGGCAGGACAGAGTACTGCATTGCCCACATGCTCACGCACGTGCACGTGTGACCTCCGGCGTGTACACAATACAAACACAGGGCAACTTTAAGCGAGGCGTTGTGTGCAGTGAATAATGTGTGGAACTGAGGGGTGGCGCAGGACAAAAAAAACTATGAAACTATTCCTCCATGGATATAGGCTTTTTAATACTTCAGTTTCTGTGCGTTTGTCGGCCTTTGTTTAGTAATGCTGTTTTCATCTGCCTATTCCAGTGAGGCAAGTTGGCCTAAAGTGACCTCAGCCTTCCTCCTCTACCCTCCCCCCACCCACCTCGCTCCAGTCAGCAATTCATTATCTGACCTAACCAAGCACACAAACCCTGATTCATTTTTCTCCATCCCTCTCTCTCTCTCTCCCTCTTTGCCAAACCTCCCCCACCACCTCTGTCATCCCCACGCCTGCCTGCCTGTAATTGTTGATTGTCCTTTCCAGTTTATGCCTGCAGCAAGCTCACGTAGGCGCCCACACACACACACACACACACACACACACAAACACACACACACTCACTGAATCTTTATCTTTTTATAGCTCTGTCTTGTTAGGCAGTAAAAGCAGATTTCTCCCCACTGAACAGTAAGCATCTCCTGCAGCCAAAACTGCTCTGTGTTATATAACAAGGGACTTAAAAGTATGCCACCAAAGTATGAATAGTTCATTTAAACTCCAACTCCAACATTTTTATTGATGTTCTCGGAAGATGACATATAATGATTGTCTTAGTTATTTGTACTTTTAGATTTTCTTTGCGAGACGGTTAAGAAACCACAAAGGGGAAGCTGTGGTTTTGGTCCGACAGTGTTTATTTATAACAGCACTAGCCCACAAGTACAAGGTGTATTCTCAACTGCTGGACTGAATGAACGAAACACTTTTCTTGCATATATGAAAAACCAGAACTTCCACTAAACCAGACTAGGCAGCTGAGTTTAGCCGGCACACACAAAAGAGTGCATAAATACAGAGGCCTGCATGGGGGGAAATACACATACTGACTGGTATCTGTTACTATCGACAGACAGTGTGATTGGGTGTAAACACTGGAAAAATCACATCCATCAATAATAGCTACCCCAAATTCACTTCTGCGGTCCTGTCTAGCCAATCTGAGGGAACTAAACCTAAAAATAAAACCCCTGTTTCGACAAGAGCTACTGCAGAGTGAAAACGTTCAATGGTTTACCTTTTGACCTTGCTGCAGTGATGCACAGGTGCACTCCAGGACCCCGTGACATCACCGTTGGGTGTGGTTACAGGTCAAACAAAGCAGACTTCTGACCACACCCAACCACACACATAGATGGGAAACAGGTTTGAAATGCTCAACCAGAGAAGGCAGTGAAACACTGCTTTTTAGCCTGCTGTTAAGTTCCTCTTTGCACAGCTTTCCCTTTTTACTTTCACACACGATTGCCTAATATGTTTGTGACTTACAATTTAGAACTCAATCACTAAATGGTCTTCTCAGAGCTAAATACACTTAACTCTGAACAGATATCATTTAACTCATTCATACAAAATCAAATTAGGGTCCTTTTAACATGTATTTTGAGTACATACTGTATATTGACCCTTGGCTGTCCAGAATGTTGGCACAGTTGGTGAATACATCCTATCAAGAAGCCTGAGACTTGGTGTATTAAGTGCATATATACACAATATCAGACTATAAGGCATTTTTGCTCTGTTAAATATAAAATGGTTTCATCAGTGTATAGATGTACTTTTTGCTCATTTACAGCAGCCTTTAAAACTATAAATGTTACTTTAATGGATGGAGAGTGCAAATATTTTCAAGACAAAGGGTACCAACTGGGTTAAAAAGTGGGGGTTAAAGGACATTACTTGTTTTGGTTGAAGCTGTGTTTTGCATGATATATAGTATTGTAAAAACTGTGGCTGTTTTGTTCCTTCCGAACAATCACTGGACCATGGGTTTTTGGTAATGGATGTCCCATAAGGGACATCTGCTGTATATCTGCACAGCTCTAACATTGCAGCCTCAACACTGTACTAAATGAGCACTGTTGCTGTCACTGGAAGGCTATAGTTTCAGCTGTTACTAGACTACAACTTATTGTAGTTGCTGGGGTAGGAAAGCAATGATTTATTCCAAGGTCAGAGAAGAAACAGTATTCATTTTAAAAGCAGATTGCCTCAAAAATAATACGTATATTGTTCTATCTTTCTATTTTGCTAGCAAGTGGCTCATACATTCAAACCCATGCAATTAGTGAAAAATAACTCACCATGTGGAGGCAAATTACTGCTAATCCGTCTCTTTAACAATTGACTTTCTGATTGCGCTACCGTTTAGACATCACTGGATGGTAATAACATGTTAAAAATAAAACTGTTGAGCTGGTGCATGTTGCCCTGTAACATACGGTGTTGTGTTTGAGTATATAGATGGACAATATGTGTGTTAAGAACATTCATTATTTTCACCAAATATGGCTAAATACACAACTTCCACATCACATTTTCACCTTCTATGGTAAAGCACAGGTCTCAGCATAAGAACAATAATCCATTTTTACCAACATGAATCAAAGCTGTTTTTACTCTTTTTAGAGCCACTTTTCAAAGTTACAGATGTGACACAGAAAAGACAGCCGCTCGAAAAGAACAACAGAAAGTGCTGCCTTTACTCAAAAAGTTAATCAAGTGACTTGAGTGTCTTTCTCTCTGACTGCCCTCCCCTCCTCCTCCCACATTGATCCGCCCCTCCACCCCAGCCCCTTGGGAAAGATGGCGGGGGAGTGTAGATTATAGCTTATCCCTGCTCTCCTCGACTCTGCATTGCATCGCTCTGACAGCAAAGCCCTTTCACCTACATTCACTGAGAGTCTGCCTGCCAGCCTAGCCAAACACACAGTCTCACACACACACACACACACACACACACACACACACACACAGTCACAGTTACACACACAGTCTGCCTGCCTGGTCTTGTCATGCAGAGTGCAGCAGTGCTCTGCAGTCTGACATGGCTCCCTACAGGAGGGAAGTATTTACCATCTGTCTACATTTACATTCTCTCTTGCTATCTTTTCTCCTTTACCCTTGTCTTCCCTTCTCTCCTTCAGCTCTTTCTCTCTCTCTCCAAAATAGTTGCTGGAAAAGAAAAAGAAAGCAGAGGGGCAGAGAGAGATGGAGGAAATGCTGTAGGAGGAGACCAGATGGAGTGAAATAAGAGAGCTCTGTGCCACAATTGGCTGTTGCATAAGCAAAATGGTGAGAAATTGTCAAATGTAATGCCTGAATATCTATATAGTAATATCTATCATGTATAGTTTTAACTCAGCAAAATAAACAAGTTGTCCCTTTGGAGCCTCTTTGTAAGTCAGCAGTAGGATACTTCAAGTTTAATCATAATCAAACGAGTGATGTTGCAATAATGGACCTTTCGAAGTTGGAAAATGTGATCATAATTATAGAGGTTCAATAATGCCAAACCACATTTGTAAGGAGACCTCAGGAGAGGTGTGTAACAAACACAACAAAGTTTGAACTTTAATTACAAAAAATTTTAGTAAATCTACATTTCTTTAAAAATAGAAGTGAACAGATTTTGCAGCAGTCATATTGTCAGCAGTGTGACAATGTTTTTTAAGATTTTCATTCAAATATTCATTTTAAAATTGGGTATTACAGTAGAGAATCTGAATGGAAAAATAGCTCAAATTATTACATTACAGACACATTTCTAATTCTCACTTTGATTAGATATTACATTTTTTTTGTGTTTGATAAAAACAGTCAGGTAGTGGATCCCATGTAGTACAACAAGGTTGTGTTGTCTGGTTGTTTTGACCACTTGGGGCAGCGGAAACAAGCAGCTAACACAACACTGACATATCATCTCTGAAGTTGATGCAACAAACTTGTTAGTAAACAAGTTTTTCACACATTCAGCAGGTACAGATATACTTTATCATTCATTTGACGTTGTTTTTCCTTGGACCAAAATAATAAACTTGTGGACTGTGAGACCGAAACAGTGAACTGAAAGACTCTACAAAGCACTGTAGAGCTGAGAGGAACAGCAGAGTTGGGTGATCATTTTGGGTGGATTTGTCACTACGAGCGACCCTTTACATTGCACATTATTTCACATTACATATTTGATTGTTTATCCAAAAATATTATTAGATTATAGCGGCTTTAAAGTGACTATTTTTTTCTTAAAATAACTTCAAAATCATTTTGAAGGTACACTGCTTTCTAATAGGCAGAATGGTGCCTCGTTTATTCCCACTCTGCGCCCTGAACGCTTCTTATTGCAGTACGTAACAGGATCTCCCATGATAAGTGCATAACGCTTTACAGCACACTGCATGACAAGGGAGGTCACAACAACAAAATGAAAAGTAGTAGAGTTGTTTGACCTCAGTAAAAAACATGCGTCCTTTCCTCTCAGACCTGGTCCTGTGTCAAAATCTGTTCCCCTTTGAATAGCGTTTCTTTGTGTGAGTGTAGTCCTCAAAGCCGCTCAGGTACCAATAGATTTAAATGCACCAGCGCCCTATTATTGCCACTTGTGGCAACAGAGGTCGCTGTTGCTGCTGTTCAGCAACAGTTACAGTGTTGCTTTAAGTTTAATAGTTTTTGGCAAAAGTAAATAGTAATGTAGTGTTTCTTTGTATGTAAAGTCTACAGACTTTGAAACAGCAGCATGTATGGAGATAAAATATACAGAAAATACATTTAGGTATACAGTGGGTACAGAAAGTATTCAGACCCCTTTAAATGTTTCACTCTTTGTTTCATTGCAGCCATTTGCTAAAATCAAAAAAGTTAATTTTATTTCTCATTAATGTACACTCAGCACCCCATCTTGACAAAAAAAAAAAAAATTTTGCAAATTTATTAAAAAAGAAAAACTGAAATATCACATGGTCATAAGTATTCAGACCCTTTGCTCAGTTTTGAGTAGAAGCACCCTTTTGAGCTAGTACAGCCATGAGTCTTCTTGGGAATGATGCAACAAGTTTTTCACACCTGGATTTGGGGATCCTCTGCCATTCTTCCTTGCAGATCCTCTCCAGTTCTGTCAGGTTGGATGGTGAACGTTGGTGGACAGCCATTTTCAGGTCTCTCCAGAGATGCTCAATTAGCTTTAGGTCAGGGCTCTGGCTGGGCCAGTCAAGAATGGTCAGAGTTGTTCCGAAGCCACTCCTTTGTTATTTTAGCTGTGTGCTTAGGGTCATTGTCTTGTTGGAAGGTGAACCTTCGGCCCAGTCTGAGGTCCTGAGCACTCTGGAAGAGGTTTTCTTTCAGGATATCTCTGTACTTGGCCGCATTCATCTTTCCTTCAATTGCAACCAGTCGTCCTGTAGCTGAAAAACACCCCCATAGCATGATGCTGCCACCACCATGTTTCACTGTTGGGATTGTATTGGGCAGGTGATGAGCAGTGCCTGGTTTTCTCCACACATACCGCTTAGACTTAACGCCGAAAAGTTCAATCTTTTGATCATCAGACCAGAGAATCTTATTTCTCATAGTCTGGGAGTCCTTCATGTGTTTTTTGGCAAACTCTATGCAGGCTTTCATATGTCTTGCACTGAGGAGAGGCTTCCGCCGGGCCACTCTGCCATAAAGCCCCGACTGGTGGAGGGCTGCAGTGATAGTTGACTTTGTGGAACTTTCTCCCATCTCCCTACTGCATCTCTGGAGCTCAGCCACAGTGATCTTTGGGTTCTTCTTTACCTCTCTCACCAAGGCTCTTCTCCCACGATTGCTCAGTTTGGCTGGACGGCCAGGTCTAGGAAGAGTTCTGGTCGTCCCAAACTTCTTCCATTTAAGGATTATGGAGGCCACTGTGCTCTTAGGAACCTTGAGTGCTGCAGAAATTCTTTTGTAACCTTGGCCAGATCTGTGCCTTGCCACAGGTCTGTCTCTGAGCTCCTTGGGCAGTTCCTTCGACCTCATGATTCTCATTTGCTCTGACATGCACTGTGAGCTGTAAGGTCTTATATAGACAGGTGTGTGCCTTTCCTAATCAAGTCCAATCAGTTTAATTAAACACAGCTGGACTCAATGAAGGAGTAGAACCATCTCAAGGAGGATCAGAAGAACTGGACAGCATGTGAGTTAAATATGAGTGTCACAGCAAAGGGTCTGAATACTTATGACCATGTGATATTTCAGTTTTTCTTTTTTAATAAATTTGCAAAAATTTCTACATTTCTATTTTTTTCTTTCAAGATGGGTTGCTGAGTGTACATTAATGAGAAATAAAATGAACTTTTTTGATTTTAGCAAATGGCTGCAATGAAACAAAGAGTGAAAAATTTAAAGGGGTCTGAATACTTTCCATACCCACTGTATAGTTGTTTTTTTAGTTGGGGTGGATATGTGCGGTGTAAATTTAGACTTCATGACCTTAATATTTCTAAAACTCAGAATACAGTTCAAGTGGATCTTGTGGTTTTCATCTTTAGATAAAAGCATCACAAATAAGACAAGTGATGAATGAATAAAAACACCTTGTCCTTGTCCATACATGTGTCTTTTGGAGGATATGAAGGTTTCACTGCAGTGTCTCTTGGTCTCTGCTGATTGGATTTTATGCAGGTTCTTTGTGTGTGTTTTTGGAATGATGAAAGTCAGTGTGTAATTTCTACCACAGAGAGCCTTGTCTCTGGTGTTTGGTTCTGCAGATCAGAGTCTTAACAAGCCTGTGAAGTTTCTCAGTCTTTCTCTGAGTATTTGGGGTGTTTTAGCAGAATGCCACAACATGTCTTTAAATCAATCTGGTCTTCAAGCTGCTGTGACTTGAGAACATATCCTTTAAGTGTTGTCACTTTACAGTTTTGGGAATCTGTGGAATAAATTCTCCTTATACAGGTCATTCTTTGTCCAACAGGGAAAGACTAGAGCAAGAATGAACAGCACCCCAGCTCGCCGTCACTTCAGCCTTTCTGGCAAAATGGGCGGCATTTCAGAGGACGGATAAACCCACAAAACATGTGTGTCAATAATTAAATGAATTGAATAAATGTAATTTGTTGATATTCCCTTAACTAATGTGTCTATCTATCTCACAATTCATTTGTGTCCTGCTCATTAAAATCAAACCCGCTCGCACAGAAGTAACAGGAGATGTTATTGGCCAGAGCAAGGGGCTTCTCAGCCCTCCAAATGTCCTCTATAATAATAAAAACTGCTCACTACTTCAATAATGTGTGTGAAAATTCAGAGTGTTATTGTGGATAAATGTGTCAGGCCACATTTCCTCCACATATTTCACTGATTTTCAATACGACTGAATATTTAGCTGATTATATGAATTTACTGGCTGTGAAAGATTGAATCATTTTGGTTATTTTGATTTTTATTATTTATGGTAAGGTTATTGTAATCTCAAATGTCCGCTTACTAGTTGTCAGAGCTTTCATTACAACATCTCAAGGTCTTTGTTCAGGGAATGGAGCCAACTCAGGTGTCATCACATGACCCAAATGTGGATCCGTGGACCTGTTGAATGCTCTCAAGTGGATCTTTGAGCAATACCATGTACTAAAGCTCAAGAATGAACATTAATGCTCAGATACTACTCATCTGACCCTTTTGCATTTCCATGCAGTTCTTAATATTGGGCCCAAAAGGCAGTTCTTACAGTAATGTTTAATATACAGATTAAACAGACAAGTGGCTAGACATACATGGTCCTTGATCATAAAAGAAAATCTAGTTAATAAAGGGAAATTGGTGCTAAATGAAAGATCAAGTGGTTAACAACAAGATCTTCATCATCCTTTGGGACAGAGGCTTAAGTATAGTAAGTTAGTATGCTTCAAACCCCCTTCCTGCCATCAACTATGAATGCTTTTGAATAGAAGTGTGAAAAGGCCTTTCACTCCTCCTTTTAGTGTTGCCATTCGGAATGGGTATAAACACTGTTGCCATTGGATGTGGTTGGGTGACATTTCTTACAAAGTTATTTCCAATATTCCAATATTCTGAGATCCATTATGGAAATATTTCTCCTACTTCTTCTTGGCAAAATATATGAACCTAAGTCATCCAAAGTCACGTCCTCTTAATCTTGTACCTTAAAGCTACTCCAGTCAATATTTTCATATTAACAATGTATTGACTATGTGTAAGGTGAAAGCGGTCGCTCATGCAGATGAGCACACAGAAAATGAACACCCGACGCAGCAGTTCCCCTCAGCTTTACAAAGCTGTTTGATGTATTTTAGCTGTTTTGGTTTTAGGGCGTTGGTGGAGACCAAAACAAGGCTAAAATGAGACAAATTTTTGGACCTAACTTTTTCATATCTTCAAATAAATGCTAATGTTCCTCAATCTCTGATGGATGTGTAAAAAGGCGGCCGAAGGGGTCGCCTTCAACTTCAAGGTGATAACATGCCAGTGTTGTGATTGCAACTTGTTGTGCTGCCTCCAAGTTGCCAGAAATAACCAATAAATGCATAACCATGCAACCCAAAAAATACATGCTAACCAACTCAGGTGAGTCAAAATCCCCAACCTGCTTTTTTCTGTGTGTCAAAAGGCTCCTGCGCAGTAATAGATCACTAGCATTAGTGGTTTAGTCAAACGCAGCTTGCACAAACATTTATTCAGTATGGCCCAAAGTCTGCAATATGCATGAACAGGTGGAAAAATGAGTGTCAGCAACTATTTAAATGCTAGAAGATGTTACCTGTGGCTGAACAGCTTGTCAGGTTTCATGTCCTGTACATAATAACCGAGTAGGATGGTGCGTTTTGGAATAAATATCATGTTTTCTCCCTCCTGTCTTCCAGCAGGGGAGCTGATTGTTAGCTCTGTCTTCATTAGGGCGCCTCTGGGTTGGCTGGGACTGAAATTAGACCGTGCTGATTTGGCCATTCTTCATATCTCTCTCTCACACACACACACACAGATGATTATTTCATCCTGCTAAAGCTTCCTGTCAGCAAATCAGAATATAGTGTGACTGCTTGTAGCAGCTTCCAACACATGCCTGTTATCAGCCTAATTTACTCTCAAACTTCTGCACTGTGATGCAAATTGGCATTTTATCAATATACTAATTAGAGCATATTGCACAAATTGAAGATTATGAATGGAAAGAGCACATTACCTAGTAAATCACCCAATTCTTCATGCATGCAAATTCATTTTAGTTGTAGAAAGAGTAGCTTTAATAGAAACTTTAGCAGCAGTAGTATCTGAAATAGTAGAGGTGGTAGACTTAATCAGTACTATTAATTTGTAAATGCCACTGCATAAATGGACCTAATAGTAAGACACCGTAGTGCACCGGTAACAAACAGTAAACAGTGACTGGCTGTGGTGTTGGTGAAGCCCGACTGCAGCAGGTTGGCTCCAGTACTGATCCACCAAATTAAGTCCAAAGCCTTAACCACCTCCAGGCTCTGTGTGAAAAACTGCTGAAACACTGGATCATTATATTTGGAAGGATGTCATTGTTAATATTTTAAAATTTACACCAACATCTTAATGCTTGCCAGTAGGCCCAGCATTTTTGTATCGTCATTGTTTTTGCCAGACTTTATCACCCTGATTGGCGTGTTGTGGAAGCAAAGAAAGACAGAAAGACAAAAGCCAGTTAAAAACCTAAAGGCAAGGTTACTATATCTGTCATTAATGTTTGAACAGGTAGAGATGATAAATGAAACTGTCCTGAAAACCTCCGGTTGAACTGCAAACAGTCACTTTCACACTGAAAAACAACTCAAACATATGCTTGTGTTTTCCAGTTGTGAAGCTTAAGCTTCTCTTCCATTAAGGATAGAATATTAAAAGAGGCATGCAATTCCTGAATTGTGTTTATCTGATGGTTTAAGAACTGGGAGCTACAGTTGTTCTCCAGATGCCATGACCCTATTATTAAGTGCTTTTAGACTTATCACCTGCATGCATCGCTAATAAAAAAATTAGCCTAGTCATAACTGATCAGGGTAACTAACACACTACTTAAAGCTGAGATTAATACACCGGCTACAAAGCTGAAGTAAATAGATTGCCAGAATGGAGATCACAGTGTTTTTTTCCCGCTGTTGCTAAAGTTCATCTCTCTCTCTCTCTCTCTATCTTTCTCTCTCTTTCTCTCTGTGGCTCAGTTTCAAACAGAGTCTGATGATAAAATGATTCTACATGGAAAGTAGACTGAATCTCAGAGAAGGGAACCTACAGGTGGAATGTGACTGAGTACATTTACTCTAATACTTTACTTCAGTACAAATTTGAGGTACTGGTACTTCTATTTCACTTGAGTCTTTTCTACTCATGCCACTTCCTACTTCTACTCCACTACAGCTCAGAGGGAAATATTGTACTTTTTACTACATTTATCTGTCAGCTTTAGTTACTGGTTACTTTTCAGATTAAGATTTTAAAAACCTATAATGACCATGTAAAATACAATGCATTTAAATTAAGCCACTAGTATAAAACATGAATAAAATTAGCTTTACTGCCACCAGCTACAATATTACAATTCACCTTACAAGTTACTGCATCATTAATAATGATCTGATAGTATAATATATAATAATGTGACAATGACAGAGACTATTTGGGTTCCTAAGTGAGTAATTTTTACTTTTTTACTTAAAGTGCATGTTCTTGATAAACTTCATAAAAGTATTTTTAAACTGTGGTTTTCCTACTAAGTTCCTTTTTATCTAAAACATGATCCGGGCTGTTTGTGCAACTGTTTCTAAAATGACCCTGGAGTGGATGTGGTAAGAAGGGGGAAAAAATAAACATCTAAACTGTACGTGTACTGTATACATGTTTTTCATCCTTTGGATTCTCCTGGAAATAGCAGCCTCATTCACAGCAAAGGTTGCTATACTGTAGTGTTGCCAAGGAAACTCAGGATATGCCTGTTATTGGCTCAGCTGTATCCAGGCAGCCTATAGCACCACAGACACACACAAACACACACACACAGATACATATTAATGCTCTCCTGCTTACACCAGCACTGTGCGTACCGTATGCTCTGGGGGTGTAGCAAAATCGACAAAAGAAATTCACAGGTCAATTCAATTTGTTCTGGTGGAATCACACATTCAATCCATTTTTGACACAATAAGAACTCACAGGCTTTCTTTTTCCATTTTCAATTCACAGTATATGTTATCACAGTATAATATTTAGGCTTTCAGAATTAAGAAAGTAGTTTTGCCTGATTCAGATTCAGGAAAACAACAGCAAGTGATTTACAGATAAAATAAAAACAAATGCATAATATGCACACATATAAATCATGTGAATTCCTCAGTATCGTTAAACTGGAGAAGAGATATGTTTCTGCAACATGAGGCACAAAGTGGGAAAACAGTTTTGGGTGAACCAATCCTTCTCTTCACAGCTGTAGTTAAAGCACTCTTACTCTGTGGTGGTGCTTAAATGAAAGTGCAGGAGTGCCATTTATTGTGTACCCTGTTGTTAGATTCACAGCAGCAGTGGTTTACAGGGAGTGTTTCATTTTGTTTTAGCAGATTAGAACAAAATGTGTGATGCAAGGCGGTTAGCACCGAGCTACCATGTCGGAATGATCACTGGCCACAGATTTTTGGCACAGAATGTTTGAGCCATATAAATGTGTGTCCAAGAAAAGACACAAAAATGGTTTGACATTATACCTGGAAATGAAAATAATGCCTAATGGGCCAAATATTGAAGTCGCAGGTAGAGACCAAGAGATGCCAGATAATATTTTCAAATTAGATGAGTTCGTGGCTGCCATCTTCTGTCGCAGGTTATTATTTCAGAAGGAAACAGCAAATGAATTATGAACCCAGCACCTGAAGTACCTGACCGACGGACCCGCTCCAAACAACAACCATCTTATCCCTTGGTGAATGAGTTAGTTATTCATCTTGTACACTGTCAATGACAGGGTTTCAGCTATTCCAGTACTTTGGAATTGACACTACTGACTCTTTAAAATTGAGTGTTTTCATGAAAAAGCCATTACACTGGCCACAAATGGCACATTGATTTCTGTTTGTTTATACGCTGGAAGTGTAGAAGTTCAACTATTATAACATATAATTACACTATTACAATTTACAGTATAATACAAAAGAATCCATAAATAACAATCGCATAAAATAACACATATAGTATATTATACATCATGTCTTTAACATACTGAGTCCTGTTCAGCCACGATGGCCGGTCAGTTAAGCTAAACACTGCAGACATCTATGTTAAATAAATTCATGAGTGACATTATTGATTTATCATAACCTTTACAGTTATGGCCACATAAGGTACATTTATAGTGAAGTTGCTCAGTTGGTTGCACTTACCAGCGGTGGTGGATTCTGTATTTGTCCTGCTGCCAACAAGGCTGTACCTGGACACAGCGGGGCTTTGAGCTGCAGGCTAACATGCTGATGTTCAGCCGGGATAATACCATGTTCACCATCTCAGTGTACTGTGTCAGCATGCTAGCATTCACTATTTAGCACTGAACAAAAAGGACAGCTGAGGCTGATGGGAATGTCATTCCTTTTGCACATATTTATTAATAGTGGGCAAAGTGAAATATTGACCTGATGATGGCGTCATGTGAAAAGCCAGGGAATCATCAAATTTATTACAATTCATCCTGACAGGAACACAGATTTCTGTTCCAAATCTTGTCGAAATATTTCACTCAAAACCATAAATGCTAACCTCATGGCGGCACTAAAGAAAAAGACAGGGGATCACAAAAGCCAATAGCCTTCATCCTCTGTGGACCATAAATGTCTTGACCAAATTTCCTTGCAATGCTTCCGATTATTGTTGAGATATCTGGGCGGACCAAAGCGGTGGACTGACCACCAGACAAACCCATATTCCATCCCTAAAGCCATGCTGCAAGATAACAAGACAAAGCAGAGCTTATTAATTCCAGGTTTTTATGATAGAGTATTGCTTCACTGATTCGTGGGCTATTTTAAAGGATGCTGTTTCAAAGTGCCTTTTCTTTTGTACTATTAAGTAGCTTTGTGTAATATTGTCATCATGTAACAGCCAATGGCAAAGCAGAAGGGGGGTGTACCAATACTGGACTGTGCTTGACTAATCAATATTTTTTCTTTTGGCCACAACTTCACTGTCAGTTTTTTGCTCAGTGTTTTTTCAAGGGTGCTCATTGAAAGAGCACAGTTGGTTAAGTTTGATTTCTACTTTTCTTTATCGGCACCCACCTGTCCTTAAATGTTTTGTTTAAACGCATATGAAAGTTTAATTCATAAGAGAAAAGCAAAGCTGTATCGTGCTGCTTCTTCTCCTGCTGATTGGCCCACTTGAATCTATTATCCAGATTATCTGCCTAATGAAGACAATTATCTCTCCTTATTTCTGCCTGTTGTGCTGTTTTCTGTCATAGAGTGCGCAGCTTAAATCGCGATTTCTCAACCTTCATCTGTCACAATTTCCTGCTTATGACCCCATCTGATGAGTTTGCTGCACAAGAAAACAGAATGTCTAAATTTCTAATAATGATACTGGGTGGTGGCGTGAAGAAGTAAATTCATAATGGAAGCAGGGCTGACTGCAAGTCCTCATGAACAAATGGATACAGGACACACATTGAAAGGCCTTAGAAATAGCTTTTAGACATTGTTAAAAGGTATGTTTTCACCTAGTATTAACTTAGACAACTAATATTGCTACACATATTTCACTCATCCTCAGGGGGAGTAAAAATATAAAGTGCTGTAAAAGAAAACAAGCATGAATTCCCAATAGCTACGACCATGTACACTAATGCATCTATGCGTGCATGCATTCAGGGACACACAATCTCACAAAAACAGAATTTCAGCCTCATAGGTAGAAAGTTGCGGTTGCTACAGGTCAGCTCTGTGGACCAATGAACAAATGGACCAACACAACAAGTACGGTTACTCAGTTTAAAGCACGACTATGTACTTTTTGAGTTTATTGCAGATGATAAATTTAAGCAAAGAAATGTTGAAATATAGAGCACCCTTGTTCAACTCAATACATTTGGGTTTTGCTGACGCAGCCTTTCTTGGTCTGGTATGACCAGAAAAGGCCTACTGTCCTCAATTGGTACGACTGGTACATAGACCTACGTGCCATCCTGTGTTTCTGTCTGGGTTAGTCAGAATAGCGGTGCACCATTTTGAGCCATGTAAATGTTAGAAAGGAACTGTGACTGTGATCTAATCATTCACATAATGTGCTGTAGAGTGAGCACTGTACATGTGTTCACTGAGAGAAGCAGGCTTTTGTTGCTTTTAATGAACTGAAATGAAAGTTGTTCATCCAGCGCATGAGCCAATAAAGTTTTCCTTGTTTGCTTCAGTCTGATTCCATGTTGTGCGGCCCCCTTATACAGGAAAATTTGTTTCTCCTGTCCTTGGTTTTGCCTTCTTGCTCCATAGATTCAGAGACCTGCAAAGGTTTTTACAAATAATATATTCATGATTTAAAAATAATTAATGAAAATGGTTAAAATAGACCTTTATTTGCAGTTCGAGGTGCAGTTTCACACATTGTATAGTAGTAGTCTACCATTGTACTGGTAGGAAAATGCTTTTTGAGCCACAGGGGATTTTTTTTCTTGCCAAGTCAGTCCCTCCAAAAGTGCTCTACAGTTATAATAGTGGTCTGTCTGTGAACACACGATTAATTGGAAAGAACGAACAGATTTGTTTGCAAACACAGGACTCCTCAACTGCCTGTCCTGGGCTTGAAGCTTCACAGACAATCCCATTAAAGTGCCAAATGAAAACCCGAGGCTCTTTTCGTTATTCGCCTTCAGAGATGGATCTCGAGCGGCATCCTAATCTCCCCCAGTGCGCGGTAAATGATGAGCTGTTGTGTTAAAGAATCCGGAGCTCTCTGGAGATCCCGGGGTAGCTTTGCCTAGATAATCTGGCCCGGGGTGCTGTGGAGGGGGTGAGGGGGTTATGAGAGAGACAAAGAGAAAGAAGTAGAGTGAAAGGAAAGGCAGGGTGGATGGAATGGAGGAAAATGTTAATGTGGTCAAAGCTGAAATCATGCACACAGGTAATGTGGGGCATCTTTGGCATTTACGCCTATTCAACTTCCACACACACGCACACACACACTTCTTTTCATCACTTTCGGGGACGTTACATTGATTAACACTTACTCCCTGGAGATTTACCCTAGCCCTAACCATTACTTGCCTAATCCTAATCCTAACCTTAAACCAAGTCTTCACCCTAAAATGTAATGATTTACGTTTAGGGGACTTCCATTTTGTCCCGATAAGGAAGGTGAGTCCCCACAATCTGACTCTGTAAACAGATTTATGTCCCCACAACATTAGTAATACCCACACACACACACGCAGTACTAAAAAGCTGTCAGTGCAGTGCGTACACAAAGGGATTCTCTTGTCAAAGAGAAGGGGTTGCTGAAACACCCGTAGAGATTTCTCCTAATCTGCCCTTACAGATTTCAAATATTTTCCGTGTGCGCGTGCGTGTTTTTGTGTGTGTGTTCATGAAGAGGCAGCAGAAAGCCCAATGGGAAAGACCTTGTCGCTTCCAGTTTGATGCTGATATTTCACATCCCTGCGCCTGTGTGTGTATGGGGGGACATATTTGGATGTATTTGTGGTTACTGAGAGCAGGGACATTGTGTGTGTGTGTGTGTGTGTGTGTGTAAATACTTTGATCTCCAGAGCTCCCTAGAGTTAAGCTCTTCTCTGGCAGACTTCTGAAAACTGGAAGTCTGTCATGGCAGCGTCTTTGCTGCCAGAGTGAGAGAGAGGAACGGGTGGTGCAATAGAGATACAGTACAAAGAGGGGTGGGGGAGGGGGGTTTGGGGGGGATCGGTGTGTCCTGCCAAAACAGATTTGACATTCATAATGACAGTGCAAGTGATGTTAAAATTGGTGAAGGCAAATAAAGTATGACAGCCTCAACCTCAAAATGTTTTGCCAAAGGCAGTGCTGACAGAGAGGTCATATGTCAGGGTCACCCACATAACTCCTGGAGCTGCTGAGGTTTCAGTGTCTTTGGACCTGACCTGAGAATCACAGCTCATTTTGCTTTTAACTGACCTGTAATATAACAAGGATCCATACGACGCTGACTGCTCTCTTAATCAACCTGTGGTAACATTGGGCAGGTTAGACAATAATGTGTGGTAAGTTATAGTTACAAAATATTGTCATCGTGGTAGAAATGTTCTTACTTACATTTAGACCGTTCTTGAAAAAGGACCCCATGTTACATGCGTTTTTATAGGGCCCACATCAACAACTGTTTAAATCATGATCAATATAAAAAACAACTCATCTGAAGAAGTAGAAAAACACACATTAGCTAACAAGGTATTCCTGAAATTCATGTATTAAATGAATGGACTATTGTCAGGCCTATCTAATATATCAGCTATTTCTAATGAGCACTCACACCACAATACACAATCATGTACATATGCAGATAAGTTTACTGTCCTCAGTTGGTACGATTGGTACACAGACTACGTGCCATCCTGTGTTTCGGTCTCGGTTAGTTTTGAACCATGTAAATGTTAGAAAGGAACTGTGATCTAATCATTCACATAATCAACTGTAGAGTGAGCATTGTGCATGTATTCACTGAGGGAAGACGGCTTTTGTTGCTTTTAATGAACTTGATTTGGTGTGATCCAGGGACGAGCTTGTGGTGGTACTCATGATGAAACTAAAAAGGGACTCTCATGCTCTTTTCCAGGCATGCCTTGGCATTCTGAATCTCACATTCTTCTACAGAACTGAGGGTGTGTTCACGCCGAGCATGTTGGAGCAGATTATATGAACTCTGGTGACTGTGTTTCATAAGTTTGCTTTGCCCAGCCAAGCGGGAACAATGCCAGTTGAACTTGGGTGGCACCGAGTACTGTCAGACTGAGAATGACTGTCTCTGCTCTAAGGTTGTCAAATGTATCGGTACTTCGACACTTCTTCGATACCATGTTTAAAATGATAAGACCTCCATTAATTACACATTTCATAGTAGCAAAACCAAAAGCTATAAAAAATAAATAAACAGATCTATAATTTTTTTCAATCCAAGGATGCACAGACGAAACAACGGGAAAAAAATCAACTGGTCCTCGACCTGGGACTGTTACGGCATTTTCTCCAGCAACGAACCCACTACGTGACTGGAGGCAGAGACACAAGCAGGCAGTGTTACGCGAGTGGATGTCAGAACAGACCTGTCGCTGTTACTCAAGACGCAAACTAAAGTTAGCCATGGCAAGTCCAGAACTAACATTAGTTGAGAAAGAAGAAACTTGAAAATAGTTGTTAAAAGTGTGACGAGGAGTTTGGGCAAAATTATACGTACAAGAGTTTTGGGGTATAAGTATACAGATGTTGACATCTGATAGTCGGGGATTTATTATCCTTGGAAAGCCCGGCATGACAAAACAAAGTGAGGGCAGACCACAGTCTGGACTGATAATTATCAGCTGTTTCTTTGTATCTTCTTACCTTTTAAGAATACAAGGGAGGGGAAATCACAGCAAGACTGTAGACCAGTCTGTCATTCCAAGTTACAATGACTGGAGTCAGATATGTTTTGACTGAAACAACCTGCCATGATAACAGGATAGCGCTCTCCAATAAAAATACATAGTTGTTATTCCCTGTAATTTTTGTTTACAAGGGTATTTGGTTTAAATGTGATTGGAAAGTGAGAGGCTAACTGAATTAAATTAGAGTTTTTCACCTGAGCAAACAAAACAAACAGTGGGTGGCTTGTTGTACAATCACATTGTTGCTGTAAGCTAGAAGTGGGACACAGCCTTCTTGAGGTGGACCCAGTAACAATCCAGCTCTGATGATGGCCTTGGTTTTGAAACAGTGTACTGTATAAATAAGCCCTACTCTTTACCCAGTTATGACCAATCAGAAACAGCGTTCACGTTGTCTGCTGGAAGTAGGCAAGAGAGTTGAAAAGGAATATTTCCATGTGCGGCGGCCCACAACAACCACAAATCATAATGCCTGAAAAGAAGCAGCTGACGTTTGTTTCCCCCAAATGAGCCACTTCTTTTTAAAGCGTGGGTTCTCTTCAGATTCCATCCAATCCAGATTCTGCACGAGGTGCTCGCTAAGCGGAACCATCTGGGACAAAAGAATGTCAGGCTTGGACAACGGGGCCAGTTTTTTCCTTTTTCCTTGAAAGGGTTTTATGGCGGTTTGTGTTCTGCCAAACATTCCTGCCTGCATGAGTTCCAGCAATAGCATTTAGAGACACCTCTGTCTCTACAGGTCTCCAACTGGTTTTGCCTTTAAATATCAAGGGGCAAACCCACACTAATCACATGGTTAGCCCATGCAGGGGAGAGCAGTTTTACCCTTTGGGGCTCCCATAGCATTTGGGCTATCTGTGGGCAAGCTCATTGTGGGCCCACATGGGCCTCAATATATATATTTACATACGGTACAATACAGTACAGTATATATATATATATATATATATATATATATATATATATATATATACTATTTATCAAATGATTTGAGGTAGTTAATCTTAGTAGTGAACATTAAACTGAAGTGAATTTTGTGAGAATGATTGTCCTTGGCATGCAGTAGCCACAGATTGTTGCAGATTGTTTAACACCACCTTCCTGATAAGTATTGTTAGCTAAACTAGCTAGCATTAGCTAACCTCATGGCGTTTCTCGACTCAGTTACCAGTGGTGGAAAGTAACTAATTACATTTACTAAAGTACTGTGCTTAAGTACAAATTTGAGGTACTTGTACTTTGCTTGAGCATTTCTATTTTCTCCTACTTTATACTTCTACAACCAGACGAATCTGCAAGCTCATGTTTCATTTGCTGTGGCAGATACGTCTGGCCCCTCTCCCATTCAAACCGACACTTGCCGTTGTGTCGGGTGAACCAATCACAACCGTTTATCTAGTATGAGGCGGGTTTAATACGATGACTGACAGAGAGGAGTGCTGTTGAGGCATCTTTGTGAATAACCAAGATAGCTGCCGTCGATGTGGAGTGCTACCCAGCCGACTACAGACTGGACAGTAAATTTTCTCTAAAAGAAAGCAAAACAACTGCACATAAACTTTATGTTGATAAGAAATATGTGTTTGCTGTACCGACAACATTTCGTTGCGCTGATTGGTTGTCTCCGCCCGTTGATTATGCCTCTTGGAAATCAAAAATGATAAGAACTACCTAAAATAACAGAAACCAACTTTGGGAAAAAAATATTTTACGTGTACTTTTTTTTAGTTTGGCTCATGTCCCATCTGCTAACACGGAGGGGGCAGGGTTTATGACCTATACTGCAGCCAGGGGGCAATCGAGATGTTTCGGCTTGGGGAGCTGTCATGTTGTCCATCTTTATATACAGCATATGGTACAAACTAATGTTGCATTAGTGTTTCATTTTAGTAGTTTGCACTTTACACAACAGGTGAAGCTGCCATTTAGTTTTAAGCCACTAGCTCCCACTCAGGCCTGCAATGTTTTTTTTCCTTAAAACATATTATTTTTAATTTACAGTTTCAGTGTGTGTGTCTGTGGTACGCTAGTGAAATTTTATTTTCCAAGCTGAATTTAAATGGTCCTTCATGGGAAATTGATTGAAAATAAAAAAATGTGAATGTGGTCCAGAATTGTAAGGAAAACACATGACAAAACAAGTGCTTTCGTATACTGTTTTCTTATTTATTTGAGATATTTTATTTTATTTTGCACAAGTGGTTAAAATATTTGCATTAAGTTACAAACTTTAACTTTTCTAGAACGCAACATTATAGAAATACATATATCATCTGTTATTGCAGATTTGAATGCATTAAACAGTGATGACTTGATTGCCTTGCTCAGACTGCGGCCACAAAAATTACTATAGAGTTGAGTCAGTCCCTCCCTGACATGGTCGCAACAAAATTTCAACACAAAGTAGGAGTGCTCTGTTTTATTATATTGGACTTCTACTGTTACTGTCCATCTCGATCCTGTATGTCCACGTAACCAACAAATTCCTATCTTGCAGATAAACAAAGACATTCAAAGATGCCGTCCTGCCTGTTTAGTCTACATGTGTGTCACAGCTGGATGGGAGCAGAGCAAACCACAAGAGAAGAAGTGATCAGCACAGTAAGAGTGTGTCAATATTACACATTCAGGTGAGGTCAACGTGTGAAAAGTCCTACCAAGATTATATTCATATTTATTCATTTACTTAAATTATTAAGTAGTTTGTTAGCAAGAACATTGGTTTTCTGTTTACAGAAGGATTTAATTTTCAGCCTGTAGCTGAATGTTTTTTTAAATTAAACATGTTTTACTCCAGTAGATGAAGCACAATCTGAATCACCGGACATTTCATTGTACTCTCTATGTAATCTCTTTGTCTTTGTACTTGTGATTTCATCATAAACTTGACTAGAATTTGAGTCTGTAGTTATAATTATTACTGTCTATTTGTGTGTCTTATGGGTAAAGCAGTTGGTAATAAGTTGAATGAGCAGCAAAAATTACACTTAACAATGCTCTTATGTGCCAATAAAAATAATTCTAGATCAGGACCCTGGCAAGCTTATGACAGCAGCAGCACCGACGACATACTAGGAATAATTATAATTTTGTTTAGATAATCTATTTTATCCTGAGGGTGGTGGTTTGAGCCATTATGGTTATTGTACTCTGCACTTGGGCAACCTTTGTTTTGTTTTTTACATTTCGATTGTTATTTACTTTCTAGCTCAAATGCTCTGAGAAAAAGGAGCCGGGCCATGGACTCAGAAGTGAAAGCTTACATAGAAATGTGACTTCAGAATGCCAGAGACAGGGATGGTGAAAGGACCAGAAGTAACATACAAAATGTTTTGTAAGGCAGACAGCCACTGGTGTCCCTGAGGGGATTGTGTTTGTGTTCTAATTACCCTTCTAATGAGGTGGTGATTGTTCTGTTCTATATAAAGATACTTGTTCAGCATTTTACTCATCATTCAATCCATATTCTCAGATTTGTGTTCAATATTGAATCTCCTTGGCATGGGCATAGTGTTGGGCCCACACTATGCCCATAGTGTGCCCCAAAATGGGGGCCCACACTGGGCAGCCCACACATTGAGCTAGGTGTGGGCTGTCCCACTGGGGCCCCACCTGGGGCCCAGACATGCCCCGCATTTCACGTTGGTAACAGGGCCCGCATGGGGCTGATCACATGGTGCCAAATTAGAAGCTGATTTATCAAGGTGACATCAACGGCTTTAAGGCTCCGCTACAACCTGGAAGACAAGACTCAAGTGACCGAGCTGGGCTGGACCTGCCGCTAACAAGCGAGTCTGCCAGCATCTTTACCGCCAGCTAGTGCACCACTTAGCTGTGTGAGCTGTTTAGTGTTATCTTGTAGACATGTTTGAATTAAAAAATGTTGCAATGAAGACATTTGAGATAGAAGCGATTATTGAAAATGGTGTTTTCAATCAATTTACTAATTGGTCAAGGACATTTACCTTCCCTCAGTACAATTAGACAAGCTGGCAAGGCTACTGGTAAGTATCATCCTGACACTTGCAGCTGTCTCTGTCCATCTCGTCGCTCTGGCCTTGCAGCCCCACTAGCACAAAAGTTTGTGCAGCTGCTACACCTTCTCGAAAGTAAATAAAGTTGAGCAATGTTTAGCCTGTGTTGCATTTATTTGCAGAGTAACTTGTTTCAGCAGGCGCAGCCAGGGCCCTGCCAGTGTACGACCAGGGGACAGAGGGTCAGAGTGATGTGGAGGAACAAGTGGTGGAGAAGCTAGGGCAGAGTTCAGTCTCTGAATCCTTACATCCTGCATGAATGGATTGTTTGGCCACTTTCAGGCAGGACAACAAGCTATAAACACCACAATGACATATTAAAGTTGATATGGTGAAATATATTGAAACATGAAAAACCAAATCGCTCAAAAAAAAGTCTACTTTGTCTATTTGACAAAAAAAATTGCAACTCAAAGTCCACTTACAAGCATTTTCCAGAGCTTCAACCGCATCTAACAGTCTTTATCAGCAGATGGAATTTACTCAGTTATCATGGAGATGGTTTGGTTGTCATCACTTGACCTAAGTATGAACTTCAGTCACATGATAACATCCAACACTAAAATATTATCCTTGAATAAATACGGGTTACAGACCATACTTGTATGCTCATATTTGTTCAAAGTTGGATGCATAGTTTAACAGACATTAGTTATTTCCAGTGTAACAACTAAGGTTTTTTCTTCCTCAGAGTGAAAATCTGAAACTAAAACCAGTTGCAGCGTAGAGAGTGCTGTGCTCATTCAAGGAGAGAACAGTGAATCATTTGTTGTACAGCTTCCTTGAAATTACATCTGTCTGAAGCAGATGCCTTTTGGGTTTTACCACAGTGAGGAAAGTGAAAATTGGTGGCTGGTGTTGCAAAGCTCATATGAAGCTGGGTGGGGGTAGGGGTGTGTGTGTGTGTGTGTGAGGGGGGTGGGATGAGAAAATACAGTAAAATAAAAGCAGGGCTCTTACCACATATTTATTCTGTTGACACATATCTGTTAAGAAGCCTCCTGGAAAACAACAGCAGTTGTTTTAATGGTATTGGTGATTATTGAAAGGAACCGATGTCAAGTCAGTGTTTCAATTCATAACAGAAGTAGGTGCATGCTTCGTTAGAAATACCAGTACTGGTTTCAGTATCCCAGTACTGGTATTATTGTGAGAGGTGGAGCTCGTTGTCAGTATGGTGAGAAAAGCTAGAAACCTGGCAATAGCAACAACAAGCTGTCTTGCCGATATGTGGGGACATATTGATGTTTGTCTGTATAGCAAAGGGCCAATTTTCTGCTTATATAAAATATTAATCAGATTAATAAATCACCTTATTATGAAATGAATGTAAATGAGGAAAATTATCTTTGATAAGAGTGTCATAATTTGAGAAAAAAACTCATCCTTCAGTAAGTACTTACGTAGGCTGTTAGAAGTAGGTTAACAGGCTGATGTAGGCTGATGATGTGGAGCATCACTATAATTCTAAATTAATGAATTCACGCTTAATTGGCCAGTGACACAAAACTTGACCCATGTGGATAAATATCTTTGGAAATACTCATTTCATATTCACTCATAAATGTTGTGTAATTGCCCCTATTTCCAGTGTCTTCCAGGAAACACACACACACACACACACACACACACACACACACACACACACACACCCCTTGTGTATTGCACAGTTCCTCCAGTTGGTCTTTCTAGGTCTATGTAGGTCACCGCTGTAAGCAGGCCATCTGGGCTATCACTGGCCTGGCTGAGGTATCAGTTACTTGGCACTCTTGTATATGTGTGTGCTGGATGTGTTACTCAAACCCGTCTTCCTTTATCGCTCCAGAATGAATGAAGCCGCGCCTGCGCATGCAGTCGACAGCAGCTAGAATGTAGCTACATGTATACATGCAATAGCAGCTTTCTCGTTGGCTGAAAACTCAGTTTCCAGCTGGCTTGTTCTAAAAGGAGAACAGGGTATGAAATTACGCTAGAGGGGGTTTTCTGGCTTGTAAACCTCCCTAAACCAAACAAAAAAGCGCACCACAGCTAAAGCAAAGCCTCTACACTCCCATACAAACCCTGTATCCTGCACAGCTCATACAGTTCAACACAGTGCATAAACTCAAGAGTTCAAAAAGTGTTTGAACTGAACTATTTTGGACAATTTATCTGTTTCTCACTTTAAATAGAGGAAGTATTTCATCTTGTTTTCTCGATCCTATTGATGTACTTTCTTTCTGTGTTTCCCTGTAGTACAGTGTGTTAATCTTCAACTCATTCAACAATCCACTGATTTTATTTTTGTATCTTAATGTAATAGTTTGTAATGTCAGGATGCAAAGAGAGTGTGTTGATAGTCTCTGCACATACAACACATCATCTTGCATGGATGTGATGGATGGTTCTGAAAGATGAACTCTGCTTACATGTAAACAGACGTGCAAATGAGAGCTTTGTTGCCACGAGTCATTTAGGCTAGTTAAAGTCCAGCAGACAGGCTATCGTTTAATGAATGCATTATCCTGCAGTGGTGCATCATGCATTGGTATTTATCCTAGCTAGTTAATTGCTTCATCTGGCTGCCAAGGTGTCAGAAGAGGAACTGCCTTTGTAATCTTTGTAGTAAATATGTGTAAAAGCACCTCTGACATGAGAAGAATACAGCAAATCTATACAAAATAGTTCAGCTAAGAACTCGTTCCCTCTCTTCTATTTCTAGGCCGGCTTTGTAGTTTATTAAAATCTACTGTATTTGTTTTCTTGACAAAATGATCCTGCGGGATCCACTGTCTTTGAATAATGTGTTTTTTTCCATTTCCTTTTCATACAATGTTCCTGTTTGTAGATGGAGTTACTTGCCAACTCCCTCCAGATTCTCCAGAGAGTCCCATTTTTCAATGCCCCTCGTCCTCCCGCCTCCACATTTTGGCAACAAAATTACCCCATAAATCCACTGGAATGCAGGAAAATGCCTCTGAAATGAACTATTTTCTGGGGGAAGATCCCCAGATCCCCCCGGTTAGGTTTGGTCTCCCAATTTAGGCTATAACATCAAGTATTGGCAAGGATCCTGATCAGCCGTTCTTATTCATCATTGACCGTGATTGTTGAGCTTTCTCATATATAAATGCTTTAAAATTGTGAATCTGGTTGCTGAACTTTTTGAACAAAATTCCAGCCCTGTCCCACACAATGTTTTTAGCTGGTGATATGCTGCTTGGCTTCTGAAGTAACGCTACGTCACTACTGTTGGAAACTAGTTAGCCAGCGATGCTAACACTGCTAACGAAAGGTGACACGAAACAGGCAGCTTGATCGCACACGAGAAACACAAGTCTGAGAAACTCTAAAGTTTGTTTTTTTTAGCAGCTCTGACTTCATAATCACAGTCTGACGAAACAACACAAATCGTCCCAGCAGCGGTAAAGAACATCGATGATACCACTCCTGAACCACAGCAGACGATGGAAATGACTTTATTTGCCACATTGTCTACTGCTGGCCGGCAGTGATCACTACACATGGACTGTAAAGGAGCTACTGAAGACAGAGAGGAACTCTGTGTTCTGTGGTGGACATGGATTTTCATTTCACAGCTGTGAGGTAACAGCAGAGACTCGAAAATGTGACTCTCTTGTGTGAAACATGAGGCTTGTCGATGTCGCTGCAGTCAAAAACGTGCACTCTCACAAGGTGTTTCTGCTTGGGCTCCACTGATTAACGGGACTGATACTGGCCTCTTTTTTTTTTTTTTTTTTAGATTAGAGCCCATCTGTCCAGTCAGTGTCCTCCAGGATATGACGGGATATTGTGCAGTTGGATTGATTGTGTTGTTGGTCTGTTTGTTGCATAACCGATCAGCACTACATGTCTGCGGAAAACCCTTTACCAAAATTGATTTTAATGTGTCTTCAAATCAAGTCCTATAAAAAACTTTATTACCATTTTTATCAGCAGACGTTATAGTAGCATCGCTATTAATCTTATTCAAAGGTTTTAGTGTCTGTTGACAAGAATACATGCTGAAAAAAAAACTTAATCTGATACAGTTGAATGACATTAAAACAACCCAATTTGAATTAAATCTAAGTTAATCTCCAGTTTAATTTGTGAGCATCTTCAACATGAAAAAATATTAGTCTTGGACCTTAACATCTGCCGCTCACTGTTGAGTGGTTTCATGTTGCGGGCTTTGGAGTAGTCTCTGCCATTCACAGCAGCACTGACACCAACATGTACATTTCACTGGCCGTACTGCAACAGCAAGCAACGCAACCACCTACAAGTCAGCTCCACCAGGCCATGAAATTACCTTAATTCTGTCCACCGTGCAGCCCACAGCACACACACACAAACGTCATCATGTTCCCTGCCATGGCTCCACACACACACACACACACACACACACACACACACTTCACTATCTGACTTTTTTCTTTTCTTTACTCTGTGTGTGTGTATGTGTGTGTGGGAGGTTGATGGGGAAGATTTTTGCTTTTTATTCTTGTATATGTACTTAAGTTTATATGTGGGTTTGCAGTCATGCTAGATTTGTGGGAGTGTGTCTGGGATTGTCCAAGCGTTTGTGACTTTTTTTAGAACCCTGGCATGCATTCCTGTAGCCTGTATTTTACTCCACCACCCACTTGGTGCAGTATTTCCCCCTCAAGCAAACAGTAATCCATGTAGTGTAACTGCACATATATAAATGTTGCATTTGTTGAATGTAGTTTTCCCAGTCCACAAAATGTTATGTCTGTGTTCTGTACAGCAGTAATATGGAAGTTAATTAAGGTAAGTTTTAGAGGACAGGTTTGAAATCCATCCATAGATTATTGTCCGTCCTGGAGACCGGAAGCCTGCAAGGAAGAGGCATTTCTTTTGACAGCTGGACAAAAACAAAAGTGAACTGTCAACACTGGTACATTAATTTAGGGTTACGTGCCAGCCACACCACCAACCACCAAAACACAGCCCTAAATAAATGTTCCGACAGTGGTCACAGTTTGGGGATCTTACTTTTGTTATTGTCCATTGCTGCATATCCTCCGATGCTCACTCAGTGGTTTTACCATTACTTGTCCTTTTTTTTTTTGGAATTATGGGGCTTAATCTGCAGCACAGTTGCTTTTTTTCTTGTTATTTTCTGTTATATTCTGTTATTATATTAGAGTTTTAGAGCTGTGCTTTTACAAAAAGCACCTTGCTTACTGTAAACAAGTGTCTTCTTACAGGAAACAGCGAAAAGAACAGTTGTGTAAAAACCCGAGATGATGAGGCAGAGCAGAGAGGAGCGGCCGCGGATTAGCAGTTAAACTTGGGGCAGCTGATCTGACAGAGAAAGCCTTTCACTGGGGCCCCCTGCTATAGCAACATCCAAAGCTTTTCACACACACACACACACACACACACACACACGGCTTCCTGTGTGCAGTGGGACGAAAGCAACACCAGGCTGGAATGCTGAACCCGAGTGTGGAGAATCGATTGGAATGTTGTGTAGGCTCTGTGTGTGTGTGTGTGTGTGTGCGCGCATTCATGTAAGCCAGGGTTTACGTGTGTGTGTGTGTGTGTCCGTGTATGTCTTGTGTAATGGGGGGAGGGCAAGGGAGTGAGTTACTGTGAGTGTGTGTGTGTGTGTGTGCGTGTCTGCATGTCTGTATTAAAAGGAATAAATAGTTAACATATTGGGCTTATGTGCTTCCTTAAGAGAGTGAAAAAAGAAGATGGATATTAATGTGTGCACAGAGCAGAGATGGAGTAGGGATGTGGTTAGGCTAGTTAAGCATAAGCATGATGAAACAGCTAGCCTACATAAGTTGAAAGATAAACCTACCAACACATCTGAAGTTGCCCAATTTGCACAACAACTCTTGTTTGTTTAGCCTTGAACCGAACAAGCTGTTTCCAGTGGATGTTACTTTACACAGACACACAGTACATTATGATCCCACGCGTTTAATGTTTTAGCCCCCAGTGTTAATTATTTCAGCATTCATTCTGGGAAATCATGTTTCATTACTCAGTTTGGCGGTCAGAGCCGCCAAACATTTCGCTGTCACTGCCAAGAACAAAATGCTTTTGTAAGTTGCTGAATTCATCCAAAATTGACCCAGAATCTGAAACTTGATTGATTCAAGACGCATATTGTAATCACCATAATCTTACATTTCCGCACAACAATTGCAGCACATGACAGAATTTCAAGTTTGGTGATTGGATGTTTCCAGCTTAAATGCACCTTTTGTCTCTAGTTTATTTTCCCCACTTTAAATAAAGTTAATAATGTATCTTTTGTTTATTTAGCCCATGCACAAAGAGAATTGTAAAAACGATGATTTGGATGATTTGATCTGTACAGGCTTTGGGGTGCTAGCCAGGCTAGCTAACCAGGTCCCGACTCCAGCGCCGTACTCTACACAAAGACACGAGATTGACGCCGACCTTTTTGTCTTGCTCCTGAGAAGAAAGCAGGTAACCATAGAAGTGTGTGTGTTTGTGTCTGATGGCATAACAGTGTGCATGTAAGGATGTGTCATTGTGTGTACATGTGCATACCTGTGTGTGTGTGTGTGTGTGTGTGTGTGAGATATGCATCTTAGTCAGTGTCACTGATACAACCAGACTACAAAGGCCAACCATGCTGCTCTTCCCCTCCCCCATCCTGCCTCTCTCTCTCTCTCTCTCTCTCTCTCTCTCTCTCTCTCTGCTTCACTCCACCTATCTCTACCTCTGCTCTCTGACCTGCATTCGGTCGCTCGGCCCCTCATCAGTGGCACAGAAGATGCTGCTCTCTCTCTCTCCCTCTCATATGGCTGCTAGAATAAAGGCAGCACTGTATCCTACAAAACCAATGATGATGTCAGCTTGTTATTGACTCTCCCAGGTCTGAATGACTGAGCAGAGGATAGGGGGTGGGGTGGAATCTATCTATTGCAGTGAGGTGACCAGCCAGGCACAAATGAGCCCTAGTGTGTGTGTGTGTGTGTGTGTGTGTGTGTGTGTGTGTGGTGTGGGGGATGGGTGGGATCCTGCAGTCCTCGTTTCCGCAGACATAATCTGTCCCAGTTGCTGCACACCTCTTACAGTTTACAATAAGCTCTCTCTCTCTCTCTCTCTCTACCCAACCCCCACTCCTCTCTCTCTCTCCTCTTGTGTGGAGATGGATGATTCCATCTGAGTAGCGAGGCGGAGAGATGGATATAATGGCCAGGAAGACAACAGGAGAATAACAGAATGGACCAACAATAGTAAAGTGAGCTCAGATACGACTTTTGGTAAAAATGACCTTGTTGGCGAGACCACACTGCTTCCTATTTGTTGGACATTACCAGGGTGATATACACTATATATCTGTATCTATTTCTAAACAAGTAGTAAGAAGTACTATTGGGCACATGCAATACACCTTACTAGAAACAGGGCCAGATTTAACTTAGTTTTAAAGGCCACAACTGTGGTGTTGGAAGCTTACAACATATAGCATGCACTTGACGTGATAGTTAACCATGTTTCAAACCGCACTACTGTTTGGAAATTTGAAAGTATTTTTTTTATTCCGTTCCAGGTAGTCATTGGTTTCCATTCATTTCTGTAAAACATAAAAATGTCTTAGTGCACTCATTCAGTCTTGCTCATGTTGTGTAATCTGTGTGTGGTAATGAAAATGTAAACGGCCTTATTTCATAACAATAACGTAACATTGACAAAGATTAATCCCAACTCAATGTTCACTGTGATCGATTCCGCAACCCAAGCACGTTTCAATTTTTTCACATTATAAGAAAATTAATGGAAGACAATGGCTTCCTAGAATGTTATGAAAAATACATGAAAAATCTACTGTTTTGTACTCAAAGGGTTTGCGAATACACAGGTACGATTTAAAACCTAAACAAAAATTTTAATAAAACTTGGTGTTCTACAGAAGGTGTGAATATTTTGGTATTAAAGTAATATGAGCAAAAAGTAACGTCTTGTGGGTAGCAATTCTAACGTTAGCACGCTAGGCTAACTAGCGTTCACTTTCTGTTTGAAATACAAACGTTACCGACTGATGTTTCCCCAAAAAGACTGAATGTTGTAAAGGGACGGATTGCTCAAACTGCGGTTTAACGGTTATGATCTAACACCATGTGGACTTGTTGTAAAAAGGGGACAAACATCTTATATCAACGTTCATGGGTGGATGCATTTCGTTTTCACTTGTGAATGGCATTTTCAAAATAAGATTGGCTTTGTGGGGACATCTCTTCACTCATCTCTTAATTATGTAAATGTGCATATAATTTCACTTGTTGTATGCTCTCCAATGTGAGCCTTTGTTGCTCTTACCGTAGCAGTCCTGCTGTTTGTATAGAGCCATTACGGAACATTTATGTAAGAGAGACCTTTATTTGAAAGCCCATAAAAAGCAATTACTTTTACAGACAGATGAAGCCAGCAATATTCCATGTATAAAAGGGCTATGGTAAGATGGATTGAGATGCACACATTTGAACTGATCCCACACACTATTTGATATTCAGTCTATGGTTCTTGGTCATGTCTTCGCTGCCTCAGAAACCTATCTGTGCGCTCTGCATTCCAAGGGCTTTTCACCTTTTGTCTTTGAGCTGAGGCATTGCCTTCACACAAAGAGCACCTTCAGCTCTATTTTCTCAAACAAATATTGAGAAAATGTTGCCCTTGGGATGTGAAAACATAAAAGATTTTACAGCATCTGACATACAGGTCGGACATTCTACACAGTTGGAAATCAATGAAAGACCTTGTATCGTACAGTTTCTTAATGGAAAGATAAGTTTCTTGCAGGAGGAATTCACCCACAGATACCTCATCATCATCAGTCTGTGATGTTGACTGCAGTTCAAAAACACTGCTGATCTGAAGAGTGTCAGTGAATGTTTTTGGTATTACAGACTTATGCAGAACAGTTGCCCTGTGGGCACAAGAAGAAATTGCAGGATAATAGCAAATTGAATTCCCTGTCATTTCCAAAGATTCTCCGGAGCCTGTTGCTTTAAAGACGTCATTGTCAGACGACCTGCCATTGATGGTAGAGCTGGATATGACGACCACACTCGGCCTCGCTGCCAGTTTGTCTCTGCGGCCGCACAAAGTAATGCAATGGAAAAATCCCTCTGCCATCCAAAAAGCATTTATCACATACGTCCCTGCTATAAAAGAGACTGTAAAACTATTAAACAGGTCATCTGGAGCTTTCTTTATACTATGATTTTTTAAACAATGGATGTTTTATATTTGCAAAACATCCCTAGAGCTTTGAAAAGCGTGTGACATCATCCCAGTGTAAACACAAATGCGTACGTGCCGGGGGCCGCACACCCAGAACTTTTTTGACTTATGCACTCGGTGAGTAATTTTCTTTCAATTGAGTGGGCGCCATTTTGGAGTCCAGTGTCTAGTTTTGGAATGGGACCACAAGCAGGAAACCCCAAACTGTTGTCTGCTGTTGTGGTACACTGTGTTTACTTTGTGTCATGTTACAAAACACATATGTGTAACAACAGCACAAGAAGAGTCAAAAAGTCAATTAACTGGCTCAGTCATGTTAGATTGACTGTGTGATTGATAGAGCAACAGTACAGTGTTGCTCAGTGACTGAGGTCCTGCTTACACTTAAACACTTAGTGCATTGGCTGTCTGTGAAACTGAATATATTTAAATCATCTTCCGGGCATCGCACTTGTATCTTAACAGCGTTGTGTGCTTTGAAGATCTCTAAACTAAAACTAAAGCACACAAATAGCAGCCTGCATCATTATGTGCTGTTGTGAAAAGTCACAAGACTGCTTTAAACAGCATTTCACATTAGAGAAGGAAGGTTTCGTGGGCCCGTGGCTTTTGTGAGGAGGAGTTGTTTTGTGAGTGAGAGTTAAAATAAACGGAACATTAAACCGCCAAGTCACTGATCCTTCAATACACTGTCTGTGGCACGTTACACTCGGCATCTATATAGTCTTGTCAGGATTTCCCAAATAGATCTGCTGAGAACATTCATCACACAATGAATACTAGTGAATAATAAATGTTCACCCAGAGGTCTACATGAAAAGTTTTCAGTCAAAGCTTTGATCTTAATCTACGTTGATCTTCACTCTAAAACATTGTCCCTTACTGTCCAGCCACCACAATCCAGATGACAGAAGATCTGGGTGGATAAAATGTTGATGCGTTTAATTGAGTTGTTCCTCTGCTTTTTCTTTGAATTTATAATAACCAACAGTTTCATCAAAGGAATAGTTAAAACTGGTGGGAATGATGCTTATTTGCTTTCTTGCAGAGAGTTAGATTGCCAAAAAAGTCCTGGCTGTGCGCTAAGTATGAAGCTACAGCAACTACCTTACATAATCAAGGTGAAAAAACAATCTACCCGCACCTGTAAAGCTAACTTATTAACATGTTGGAAACCAAACTGCCAGGCTCTGTGTTTCCACCTGCTTCCAGTCTTTATGCTAAGCTAAAGTATTCAGCTGCTGGCTGTAGCTTCATACTTCAGCATTATTGACGGCAAAAACAATTGTTTGTAAACAAGAAAACTCCACTTAAATTACCTTTAAATCAGACTGAGAAAAGTGCTCCAATATGTGAAGGACCTTGATTTACATATTTATTATCTTGAGGTTACATCAGTCAGGGGGTCCATATTACTGCTGGACTCTCTCTCTCTCTCTCTATATATAAATCCATATTTTACCAAAGGGCTAGAAACAACAGAGAAGGCTTCAAAACAAACACACTAACTGAACAATACTTTAGTCAGTGTGATATTAATGCTGACCTGTGGGGGTGAGATTAATGCACTCACAGAGCCTGCATGCTGTTCCCGCAGACCTTTCAGGACGAGATACATATGTGCTGTGTGCCGTCACACACGGCCTCTCACTCCATTTTGTCAAAGCGGTCCCCACAGAGCAGCCCTATTTCTGGAAGTCAATCATAATCTGTCTCATGATATGACTTGGATGCGTGAAGATGGAGCCCGGAGCTGGCGATCAAGTATATCAGACTATTTCAGGATACAAGAGACAAGCATTTTTGACCATCGATTTATTGTTTAAGTCATTTATCAAATGTGACTGTTTTGATTTCTCCACCCGCTTCACATCGTCATGAACTGAATATCTTCAGGTTTTTTTGGAATGTTGCTGTCAAACAAAACAAGCAATGTAATGATGTCAGTTTGGGCCTCTTATGTGACTTTCTAAACAGCAATAGTTTATTTGAGGATTTTCAGTCAGGATTTAGGGAATTTCATAGCACAGAGACAGCACTGGTGAGAGTGACAAACAACCTTTTGATTGCGTCAGATAAAGGATTTGTCTTTGTACTTGTTCTGTTAGATCTTAGTGCCGCTTTCGATACCATTGACCATTGTATCCTATAACAGAGACTGGAGCATTTGATTGGCGTCAAAGGACCCGCACTAAGCTGGTTTCAGTCGTATTTATCAGATAGATTTCAGTTTGTCCATGTAAATGATGAATCCTCCGTGCACACGGAAGTTAGTCATGGAGTTCCACAAGGTTCAGTGCTCGGACCACTTTTATTTACCTTGTATATGCTTTCTTTAGGTAATGTTATTAGGAAACACTCCATAAACTTTCACTGCTATGCAGATGATATTCAGTTATACTTATCGATAAAGCCAGATGAAACCGGTAAGTTAGCCAAACTTCAGGCATGTATTAAGGACATAAAAGACTGGATGACCTGCAATTTCTTGCTGTTAAACTCAGACAAAACTGAAGTTATTGTTCTGGGTCCTAAACACCTGCGAGACGCACTATGTATAGATATAGTTACTCTAGATGGCATTGCCCTGGCCTCTAGCACTGCTGTAAGGAGTCTAGGAGTAATCTTTGATCAGGACATGTCCTTTAATACCCATATAAAACAGACTTCAAGGACTGCCTTCTTCCACTTACGTAACATTATAAAAATCAGGCATATCCTGTCTGAAAAAGATGCAGAAAAACTAGTTCATGCATTTGTTACTTCTAGGTTGGATTATTGTAATTCCTTATTATCGGGCTGCCCCGATAAGTCTCTAAAGACTCTCCAGCTGATCCAGAATGCGGCTGCACGTGTACTGACAGGAACTAGCAAAAGAGAACATATTTCTCCGATATTAGCTTCTCTGCACTGGCTCCCCGTGAAATCTAGAACAGAATTTAAGGTCGTCCTCCTCACTTACAAAGCTCTTATTGGTCAGGCACCATCATATCTTAAAGAGCTGATAGTACCGTATTACCCCACTAGAGCACTACACTCACAGAATGCAGGGTTACTTGTGGTACCTAAAGTCTCTAAAAGTAGAATGGGAGCCAGAGCCTTTAGTTATCAAGCTCCTCTTCTGTGGAACCAGCTCCCAGTTTGGGTTCGGGAGGCAGACACCCTCTCTTCGTTTAAGAGTATGCTAAAAACGTTCCTTTTTGATAAAGCTTATAGTTAGGGCTGGCTCAGGTGAGTCCTGAACCATCCCTTAGTTATGCTGTTATAGGCTTAAGACTGCTGGGGGACTTCCTATGACGCACTGAGCTTCTCTCTCCTCCTCTCCCTCTCTATCCGTACGTATTCCTATCCCACTAATACAGGTTACCAACTCCATTTCTTCCTGGTAGTCCCTGTGCTTTCTGCGCTTTTTCGCCTTCTCACTTTCTGCAGGTATTTCCGCCTCTGGAGCTGTAGATTCTGGATCTGTGATTGCCGGCCATCTACTGCCCCCATGTTCCTGCTCCACACTCACTGCTGCAGTTGTTATTATTATTAGTCTGATTTGTTGTCTCTCCTCCTGTTCTGTCTCCCCTCTCCCCCTCTCTCCTCCCCTTTCAACCCAACTCGGTCGATGCAGATGGCCGCCCACCCAGAGCCTGGTTCTGCTCGAGGTTTCTACCTGTTAAAAGGGAGTTTTTCCTCGCCACTGTCGCCAAGTGCTTGCTCATGGTGGGAACTGTTGGGTCACTGTAAATAATATTTTAAAGAGTATGGTCTAGACCTACTCTATGTGAAAGCGTCCTGAGATAACTTTTGTTATGATTTGGCGCTATACAAATAAAATTGACTTGACTTGACTTTGGGAGAGGTGGGGGGGGATTAATTAGAACAATAATCGACATATAAATCGATGATGAGAATAAACGTGAGTTGCCCTAATTTTAATGGCCACAGTCTAGAGTTGTTGACAGTGTGAGGTGACTCACAGTTGGAACACTTCCACGGCTCGGACCAGCATGAAACTCCCTTAGTTGGATCATCAGCACAAAAGATGAAAAACAGTGGTAGAAAATACCTGCTTATCTGAAAAGAAGTCAAAGGTACACAATAAAAATGAAAGTAATTCTCCATTTTCCTCTAATTTCCAGTTATAATATGCATTTCCCACAACCTCCAGCGAGCATATCTCCAAGGTTTTAGTATCTCTTTTCTCTGTTACTGGAAATGATTGCTGCTTGGAGTTTCAGTGTAAGGCAACTTCTCATTTTAAGCAGTCAGAACTGACACAGGGTGGGTTTTATAACTCAAGTTTGTTTGCACACTCTGGGATTTATTATTGGTGTGTTCCCCTCCTCCCTCTAAGATCACTTCTCTGTCTCTTCATCTCCCTTTCACTCAGGAGAGTCTTTAACTGTCTGAGTTGGATTTCCTAGTTGTAAATGTTAATGTGTAACAAGGTGAGCTGGGATCGATGAGGATATTAAACCGACCAGCCTCTCTCTGTCTTACCAGCCAGATGAGGCAGGATACACCCCCCCCCCCCCCCCCCCCCATTCGTACATAAGAGTAATTTCTTTCACTTTTCTTCTCCCCCCTCTCACACCCACGTTAAAGCCCACACACACACACACACAGGCACACACACACTCATGCAATATCTTTTTTCCCTGTCTCCATCTCTGCCGTGCTAAATAATTTAATCACTTAACAGCAACAGCTAACCATGCTATTCCTGTCTCCAGTGTGGATGGTAAATTATAGCTCCGTAGATAGAGCGCAGCCATTACTGTAAGGCCTTATGAAGACATATTATGGAGCCATGCTTTGTTGAGACCTTGTCATTGTCAAAGCAATAAATATGCCAGAGGTGGAGTGAAGTATTACATGCCCTTTGAAATGGATATAGTATAATGCTGGTATAGGTTTTTAAAGGCGGAGGCTGTTATTGGGAAGGTTGGATGTGTGTTTGTGAGTTGAGAGAGGGGAGGAGTGTATAGGGAAAGGAGGCAAAAAGCATGGCTAACTGAGATGTCTGCACTAAAGGGCCAGACATGTGCCTCTATTCTTTTTCTTCATTGATGCTTTATTATGGATTCAAAAACTACTGTAAAACGCTAGTAAGATATTCATGTTCACCTTATTTTTCATGGCAGGTTTCACCACTTTCCCTTGGGTACGTAATGAGCTGTGTAAATAAAGCTTCACGTGGCAGAAGAGAAATTCATCCTTAGTGTTTCCAAAGGAGAAATTCAGTGTCACAGACTGTAAGCCCTGCTGTTCCACTCAGGTGGAACACGTGCGACAGAGACAGGCGGTCTCATTGCTGTCTTTACTGAGCTGTCGTCTAATTCCCCCCCGGCCAAATCGGATGACAAGATTCCCACGTTGTGTGTTATTTGGGACAGACAAGGTGAAGATTGAATGGCACAGTGTCATTCCTTTGTTACTAGTTTGGTTGCATTCCTTTCAGTCATTACTGCACAACACACTCAACTGAATGTGCATGTGCAAACAAATACCTGTTATTGTCACCTTTAATTCCTGTTGTATTCATGATGAAGTTTTTTTTCTCCACGTCTTCATATTAAAACAAACAGTACACAATGTAACAAATACAGATGTGACACACAATCAGCAGTGGAAAGTGACTTAGAACATAGTCCTTTTTCACAGCCGACATTTTGACTTGTCATAGTAGGAAAAGCTCTGGTGTCATTGGCTCAGTTTTATTCAAGGCCCCATTACCACCTGGTACAAACATGTGATCTAATCTGTAACTGGACCTACGTTATCTGGCTTATTACATCTGATCCCTAATGACATCTGATCCATGGGCCCTTGCATTTACACCTGGTACTGATATGTGTTCACTTAATTCTGTCCACACTGATCAGATTTCAATATGCAAATCAGCTGCAAAAGCCTTAGCCTGTCCCCAGGTCACTGGAAGTAAAGCTTCCTTAAATACCTTTTCAAGAGGGAAGACTTGCCAGCTTCTGCTAATACTGGTAGCGTTTGCCAGGATTGCTTAAGCCAGCAGGAAGATGTGGTCTAGCCGTTCCGATTTTGCATTTTTTAGGTTTTTATCAACCTTTGACTTAGTGAACTTTAGAGGTCCTCTGATAAGAATTTTTTTTCATCCAGGGACAGAGCCAGGCTAGCTGTTTTCCCACGGTTTCGGCATGAGCCAGCCTCATATGTGGCGTGCAGATATTAGCGTGGTATCTGCTTTCTTTGGCAAGAAAGCCAATGAGAATATTTCCCAAAATGCCGAGCTGTTCCTTTGAACGTCTATAAATGCAATAGCTATGTGCCCAAACTATTGTAATTAGTGTACAACTAAGCCCTGCCAACTCACCTTTCACATTGTGGAAATCAGGCCAAGGACACAGGTTAATAAGATGAACATATTCTGAATGTGACGCCTTTAAAATTAAAACACTTCAATTTCACTTAATTGAGCTCAAGATAATGTGGCTTTTCTTGTTGTTTGAACTGCTGCATGGGAACCTATTAAATTACCTTTTGTTATACTGTGTGTGAAAATTTATGTTATGCTAGTTTTGTGATTTTACGTACAGTAGCTGAGAAGTAATTATTTCAACATGTTGAACTTCCTCCCTGTTTGAGTCCCAGCCCTGTGGTACAGCATTAAATCATATTTTACATAAGATACTTTATCATTAGCTGCAGAGTGAACAGGGAAGAAGAAAACACAGAGGCTGAGTGCTGTGTATACTGTGGATGGGGTGTTGTGGTCTCCTAGAAAGTCGTCACCCTGACATGGCCGTGAGTGCTTTGCCCCGAGGTGCTTCACTTTGCATTTTTTTTTTTGCCACACTGGGGCTGTTTTTCTCTTCACTCATTCAGCAGCGACGGCCACAGAAGCATCAGAAGTACTCGCCCCTGCGGGGGATGGCTGTGAGTCCTCCCAAAACAAAAAATAAAAAAAGTCTTCAAATGAGAACAATGCAGAATAATTGGCTCCATCAAAATTGCAGGGGCCCTCTTTTACTACGAACCTCCCCAGGCATGTGAAGGTACAGGCTGAGGAAACACACTGATGCCCCCCCACCCCCCATAAAAGTCATTACCCATCCTGCTCCTGTTACAGCCATGCTAAAGCTCACAATACACACCACTCCAGGGCTTTGTGTGTGTGTCTGTTTGTTTGTCTGTCTCAGCTCGGCTTTGAGTGTGTGTGTGTGTGAGCATATGCTTTCAGTTAATGCAAACATGCATGCAAGAGTAGTTATCTATTTTTCATTGTTTATGTCTACACAGTATGCGTCTTTATGCATCTTATGCATCTCTCCCTCTCTCCAGCAAAGCCTCCAGCTCCGGTCTCTCCTGTTATACCACACCTGTACCCCTCCCACCACCATCAACTGATGGCTGGCGCTTTTTACCTTGAATTTAACATTATTTATTTATTTATTATTATTTCTCTGTCTTGGTTGATGTTACACAGCAATATAAATCAGCTTAAGGGCAGAGCACTTTATTTTCACAGGTAGGCTTCAGTATTTACAGCATATACTGTACATATGTCAGTCAAATCGGGCAATCATCGCTTTAACTAATATTGGATTTTTCCTAAAAAGCAGTGGGGGTTGAGCGTCCGATGGAGTGTGAAAAACGTAAATTTCATCAAACTTCATCAAAAGTACTTCCGTTCACTGAGATTCGCCTACCGTAGCCTACTACGCACTGACACAGTTCAAATATAAACCATAAACAGCTACACTACATCATTTGGGTGTTAACACTTCAAAATAAATGTCACAAGGACGTTGTTTACACCTTCCTTTATAAAGAGCTTTCATGTGTAACAGCAAAAGTGGCATACCTACAGCTACAACACAAAAACAGCTGTATTCACTGTAACATTGAGCTTTAAAAAAAATCAGATTTGGTGTAAAATGTATTTTTAGTTAATATTTGTAAACTGTTCAGGAAGAATTGCCGCCAACCCGAGCCCTACTACACCAGCCTTTTCCATACTGCGACACCCATTTTGATGTTTATGTGACTGGAGTGTGCTTCCTGCAGCGGGGAGCTCAGGCCTACCTCATTTTCGCCTGGCAGGTCGGCTGCTCTGTGTTTCAGTCTGAAGCCGTTGGCTGCTACTGAACCGTTTGGCTCTTTTCTCTACTAGCGAGCAAACCTACAATCTAGACCCAACTGTCCATCCAGCTCATTTTTAAGGGGATTTATCATCATATGTGCCCGTGTATCCAAAACACACCGGTCATTGGGGACTCCTAGCGCCGGTCGGCCGGGTCTGAAGGCCGTTATAACGCTTTTTTCGAGGTTTAATTAGAGCTAGAAAACAACGGTGGAGGAGGAGGAGGAGATTCCATATTAGGAGCACAGAGGAGAAGGCACCCCCCTTGTGTGATTTGGAGCTTTCGGTGAGTGTTTACCGTCGTTTCACGTTGTTATCGCCGTTATAAATGGTGGCGCCGCGTCGGGCGGTCACCCGCGCCGGTGAGCGGCCGCCGTGGCCGGGTTATTGCGCCGTTTCCAGCCTTTATTTTCATATTCTGTCTCGGGGGGTGGGGGATGGGCGAGCGTCAGCGCGTGAGTGGGCGCGCGTGCGCGCGCGGCGCACGTGTTCGTCAGGGCAGCGCTCGTGGTCGGTTTGTGTGTGTGAGCGCGCGCTTCCTTCCTGACACTGCTAGCTTTGAATTAAAGAGATGTGAGTGAGTTTAATAAGCAGCGTGCACAACATGAACCTCCTGCTCTGTTCACCAACACTGGAAATGAATTACTTTGACTTAACAAATCTAACTTTTTACTCAACTATTTTGTTTGATTTTAGTTTATTTAGATACTTTTTTCAGATACGTATTCATGCTTTTATTTCTTACTTACTGAATTACTTTGTGTTTGAATACACGTCGTAGCTCTTTTGATAAATACTCAAGTGTTTCAATAAGTTAGTAGGCCTATTGTTAAAACAACAACAGTCATAAATCAAAATGGAAACTGTAGTGTGAGCAATGTTAGCATTTTGACCCATAGTTGTACTTTCAGGTGTTGTGCTTCACAGGCCTGAAGTTATTCCCACAGTTTAGCTAATGTGGCTCTTTAACCCTGACTGTGTGCAACATACAGGAGATTCATAACTGTGCCAAAGTTCATTGTGTATTAATATTTCTTATTTTATTACCTTTATATCAGTCTTATTCATAGCTTCCTTGAGTGCTTTGCAGCTGGTTTGCTCCAAAGCCATGGGCGATGTGGGGGAGGGGTGAACACTCACACACACACACACACACACACGCACACATACACATTCAAACACACCCACACACGCCCAGGAGGGCCCCTTGCCAACCTTGTGAAGCTCAACTCAATGACACAATGTACCGGGCCCAGATAAGGAAAAGGCTTTGACTGTGTTTAGCCAGAGTCATTATTTACAGGCTAATTAGGCTAAGGTATTTTTAGGCATGGATTCAAATTGAAATTGAAAATTTGGTTTTGAACACACAACTTCTTTTAATTATTACTGAATATTTTCTATGACCCTGTTCCCACGTGAGTTTTAGGCTGTGTTGTTTTGTTCTGATCAAGTATTGCAGCAAATATTTAAAGTAGGTTATGTAAATAGTAATGTATTAGAGGGTCTTGATGGGGCAGAGGTGCTGAATCCATTATGAAATATATTGGAAGGCCTTGGAGAGTAGTATCACCAAAGGAAAAAAGAGCTTTTTTTGTATGTATTTATTTATTTTATTGATTTGTAGTGGAGCCCGAACAATATTTGATTTTTGAAGCTAATGTCAATATTGATATTTGGTGTTTATAGCAGATAACATAATATATTGTTTTTTAAAATAAATGCAAAAGCACTACATCTGTGGTCAGTGGTTGCCTGTAGTTACTGCAGTTTGTCAGGCATCGTTGACTTAGGTTGGCCCTTATTATCTGGCATTTAGCTGGTTGGGAATGTTTAATATATTAAGCAAATGTGCGTGTGTGTATGTATGTGTGTGTGTATATATATATATATGTATGTATGTATGTATATATGTATTAAGGCTATTTAATCAGGTTTTTTGGATTAAGATTACTGACTACTGTCCAGCTATTTCCTCTCACACAGGTGCGCAGCATATGTGCACGTCAGAAGTCAGCTGGCTGTCAGTCTTTGTGGTGTATTCAAGTGCAACTTAGAACAGAAGAGGTGAGGTAACACGTCCTTCTGTCTTTGTTTGCACTTGAGTGTTGAGGTTGGCTTGGTGTGTCAAGCGAGGACACCTGCCAAGCACACACAAACAATTATTTTTCATGGTCACTGATGTATATAATCTGTAGCTCTATAAATGCTAACAAAATAATTGTTACCACATCTTGATGAGGTGGATGTTCATTTTGTCTGAAATTGGGCATACGCTGTATGATTTTAGAGGTGTTGTTGTTTAATTCCAACTCCTACTGTATGAGTAAATCGGCTGTGATGTAAAGCCAAAGCTCAGGATTTATGTACTCAATATAAGTTCAAAATGTCAATCCACGACATGATTGCTCACACTGTACTGTTAAATAGAAAATAAAACAAACTGTCTGCCCCTGTGGAACCGTATGGGTATTGGCCAAAAGTCAATAAAGATTTGTTTGAAAACAGGTATGCGTTTGTTTGCTAGCAATAATGCAAAATACAAAAAAAACGAGAGAGGAAAGCTCGACCAACCTGACCTCCATATTTTGCATCCACATTACGCGCCAATGCGCAATGGCACTTTCAGACAAGAAAAATGCACTGACCTCGGAAAATTGACTCGTGGCTCAGCTTGAACTGTGCGAGGGCCTGAGGACGGCCCACCAAAATTTCTCACTTGTCAGAAATTCCTCCGAACATCCGCTGGTCGGGGGAAGTTGATCGGCCTTTTGTTTGTGTGCTGTCATTATCACCGCTTTCATTTATTTTCCTTTCAGATGAGTTTATTTGTCTGTTTGTTGTTTCTGCCTGTTGTTAAACCTATCACGTTTGGCTTTTGTATCAGAGAGGTTTTGATTCAACTCTGTGGTCGTCTTGGAGGCTGTAGTTCTTGGTGCTGCTGAATTATGTTGCATTATGCCATAAGGTGTCTAACATTTTGTGTGTTATAGCAGCAGGATTATGTAAGCAGCCGATGATCTTGTGGCATCAACAATGCATTGTTCTGCTGCTTTAGGATTTCCATTCCTGATGCCACAGTATTTTGAGGGGGTTTTTGTGGAAGTTAGCATGCACTAAATAAGCACTGTAAGTAGTAAATAGTTTGGTAAAATGAACAAAGTGCATAATTCTGACCTCAATAATGGATGCATCAATCCTTGAACAGTTTTTTTCAGTATTTTGAAGATAAAAAGCTTTGAATGGCTGTACATTTTACAATTGCCTGAGCTGACTGTCGACAGAAAAGCGGGGAAGCAAAGATGCGTGGAAATGTGATTGGTATTTGACAGCTGCAAAGCTTGTTGACCGTCCTCATGCTGACCTATTTTCCCTGACTGTACTGCAAGCAAGGTTTCTGTTAATGACCGTACTGTACCTGACACCAGCATCTGAAATGGGGCAGTGAGAAAAATCTGTGCCGTCTCTGTCTGTATTATAGTCATACGTTTCTTTTGCAGCTTGACTTGGTAATGTAGACTGAGAAGAAAGCTAGATGTGTAGCCTACATTTAAATCTTCTACAGTGCAGCTAAGCTGTGACATGAAGGCTCTTTGAAGAATAATGTGAACACTTTTTGGATTTGCTTATTTATCCTCGATGCATTCCCAGAGCAAATGTTGAGCACAGGACACAAGAATATGGTTATTTACAGAGCAGGCAGCTGAGTCATGTTATCTACACAGGACACATTGATTAGTTGGCCTTATTAAATCACAGAGACAGAGTGGTGGAGTAGTACAGTTATGTAACCAGTTCTCGTCAGTGTTGTGAATTGAAAAGGGAAAGACAAAATGGACAAAGAAGTGCAGTGAGTGAAAATGTCTTCCTTAGTTAGGTAATGGCCTGACATGAGCTTGAGAGACACAAATATGGAACAGCCCTGGATCCTGCACATGTGCAGAGACAAGGAGAAATGGTTGCCATAATTTATACTATGAATGAGCCGTACTTCCACAGTGAGTACATAGTTTGTGTGCATAATGCCGGTATTTGAATAATTGACTTGATAGTAGAAATACAATATAGTGCACTGTAATGGTGAAGTTTGAAGTTGGGGTGTGTGGCAAAAATACTATCAACACATAACTGTATAATCCAATGCAGTACAATAACACCACTAAGTACAACCTGGTCTGGGGATTATGAGGATCATTTTCAAACCACAAAAGCTGTGGTACTAATCATAACATACATTATTAACATTGTAATCTTAACTAGTTTGAAAGATGAAAGCTTTTGATTTTGTGCTGAGCTAGTGAAAGCAGTTTGAATCTTTCAGGTAAACTAATATATTTAAGCACTGGTTTAAGATGTCACTTTAAAAGCTCTGAATCTAGCGCTCCAAAGCTGTTCTCTCATATGAACAATGTCCGGAGTTACCCATTCACACATGTAGCACACAGTAGGATACTGTCCCAAATAGAGGACATGACGCAAAAAGTACGCAGCGGATATCATAGTGTTTTGTTTACAGCGCTTTGTAGATGTCAAAGTTCCCGAATGTCGTTCTCTCTCCAGTTAGCAGACATTTTCGTTGGCGTCTTTGCTTAAATGACTCTTCCTCTTCATCTCATGCTCATATGTTTTTTTAATTTCGCACCAGTTGCATGGTAGAAACGTTTTCAACACGCCCACTCGCTCACTGTGAATTCTCCGGACATATACCTGCTGTATTCACTCATGAGCTAAATCAGACAAAGTCTGATTAATGTCCGGTCCACTTGATTTCAACATACAGCTCCTCTGGTTAATGTGGAGATCAGTTCAGGGTTGCGGTCCATGTGTGAAAGGGACGAGATTTGGAGCTCCAAAACCAGCTCCTTCGGTCAGTTTATGAAGCTAGCTGTAGCACAAGCAGCGACCATGTGCATCAATCAACAGTGTCATACATGTCTATCAGTCAGATATTAGTTTGACATATTAGTAAGTGGACAACTACGGCATTATCAACGTCAACATCCTATTTAAATGTGAGCTAGTCGGGTGGTGCAGTGGTTAGCAATGCTGTCTTAATGGCCGCATATAGGACAAAATGGATGCACATGTGGTTCTGTTTGTATGTACGGTCATATATTTTGGGCTGCATAGACCCTGGTGGATGGGTGGGCAGATAAATTAGATTTTAGAGCAAGATGGTCGTTGGTTTGAACCCACTGGCCGGCTGGGGCCTTTCTATGTGGAGTTTCCATGTTGTGTATTTTTGGGTTCTCACTGCCTGTATACAACTGACACAGCACTTTGTTGGGTATGTTCTGGTCTGCAGGAAAATTGAGTGAAAATTAAACTTTATTTGACAGCTTACTCAGTTGTGAAAGTGTTTTATAAGTTGTGATGCGCAAAAATGCATGTAGTGTTGCCTTATGTTTAGGTCCTTTTCAGTGTACCTAAAAATGCAGAACAAAAGAAAATGCAGAACAGTTCTATGATTTGTAAAAAATGTAAGTTCTCTCACAGGTTTAAAGGACTAGATTATACTATAGGCTCACACACACTCACTCACTCACACACAGTTGACAGCAGTCACATGGTGTATGTGGCAACCCCAGGGGTCAAGTTCAACATTGTGAAGAATGTGTCTGTGCTCGGTGGCCCTCCCCCTCTTTACCCACAAGGCTTTGAAGTTTACGGGCCTGCAGCCCCTCTTCCCCTCTGCTGCAGAGAGGCTGAGGTTGATTATTTGTACCCTGCAGCTCCTGTCCTGACCTCTGGGAAAGTCCCAAATCACAGTTTAGTTGGCCATAGGAACTAGAGGTGCTGGATCATCGCATATATTTCATTAGAATGTGCTTGACGCTTGAACCTTTGCACAAAATCAAGCTATTGTTTTGTTCAATAAGCTTTATATTTTTCTTAACACTGACATTTAATTTTCTAATTTATTTAGAAATATTTTATGCAATAGCATAATAAAATATTGTGTGAATCACATGTTTATGAAGCACAGCGTAGGTTCAGGCAGCTCGCTGAAGTTGCACCTGCATTAGCTGGCTGGTGTCAGCTGTTTTATTCATGCCACACACAATCACCAGCGCATTCACAGCTGTATGGCCATCGGCTGACTAATCACGTCCAATCATATTCATGCTGGTGTGTAGCCTGGCCATTATAACCTGACACTTCTCAGTGTAACTCCACTGATACACTAATGCAATTGCTGTTTTCTGCTGCAGCGCCTTCTACCACCCGAACCGATGTTTAGTATTGTTCATTTGACTAATATTCAGTGTTCATTAGTGTGTAACAGTACAGAAAAATCACGGTTTGGAGCGTACCTCGATTTTTGAGTCACTGTTCGGTATGTTTTCTGTACAGCGGGGGGAAAAGAAATACAACACATATAACCGCTTTTTTTATTTTATTAAAGAGTGGTTTTTGTAACATTCTATGGGCTTTTCTTTCTTAAATAAAAAAAAGTCTGTCTATACTGCCACAACGGGCTGCAACCTACTGAGAAAAAAGTCAAATTTACTTATGTATTAAGATACCCTCCAATGTCATTTCTAGAGAACCAAATGGTTTTATCAGCATATATTTATGTGCTCGACAGTGTGAATATCAGGTCAATAATGACCCAAGCTGAAATAACAGGGGATGCAGTACTTGGCAGTCGCCAATCAGTTCTGCCGAATAATATATTCAACCCTCAACACTTCAGATCAAACTGGCGAGAATAAAATGGTGTTATCAGCATATGTTTTAGTTGAAAGAGCATTTAAAAACACCAACGTGGTCGCCCTCAGAAATATTGACGGATTAATTTCAGACCAGTCATGTCATGCTGCTTCTACTTAGTATAATTAAACATTGATGCATCGAAACGTTCATAAACTATTGACATCAGATGATTTCTCATCATTGATGACAAGATAATATCATTTTTAAACAGAGCATTGCCGTAAAAATCATTACAACATCTGAATCTCCCAGCAGAATCATTGTCACTGCTCAGATTCTTTGAGCACTCCCTGCAAGAGTAGAGCCAAATCTAAATGTATAATATTTTGTGTCTCCCGTTGCATTTGATAGTAAACTGTGACAGGAACGCTTATTGGCTGATGGAAACGCCCCAACACAGCTGGTGCCCCCGTGTTGCCAGAAAGAAGAGAAAGGGACAGCGGGCATTCCGTGGCTGCCAGGACGGGCTCGAGCCGTCAACACAGGAACGCCACGCCGCAGCTGCACTGTGGGTGCAGATTTGATCCTGTAGCGTGAACTGCTGAACTGCCTGTGGACTGCTGGCTGCCCATTGCTATACTGTTTTAGTCAAACATGTTTGGTTTTGTCAGTAGAGTGGCATTGTGGATGGGTAGTGTGGCTGAAACCTGGGAATGATACTGGTCTTAGCCAATGGGAGTGTAGTAAAAATTTACATTTCAAATTGATACATTGCTGTGATTTTGCAGCAAAATAGTGCTACTTTATAACATGTAATTGTTATTTATGTGATTCAGGCACCAGTAAGTATTGCCACTCATCCAAGAAAATACCAGAAGCAATTTTTTCTAAAGCTCACTCTCATTTAAGTTTGTTGAAGTACACAGTAGACATGGTTTAAAGTAAAATCCATATCTGTGCATTGTACAGATGTTAATAGGTTTAACAAGGATGGATGGGCACAGTCAAACTTAGTATTACGCCTGCGGGATCTTTCAATTTACAAGTTGCATTAATCCTATCTAGTTGTTTGGTAAGATTTGGATGGAAATTAAACCTGTACTGTATACTGGTTCTTTCTTATAGATGGACAAGAATATTTAAAAAAAAAGTGCAATGGGCCTTAATTGAATTGGCGATGGAGCAGACCACACGGAGGTACAAACCACAAGTATTATCATAAGGCAGCATTGTGAAGGGGAAGTGCTTTTGCCCTGGATCTAAACACATTTGTTTGCACTTGTAACCGACCAGTTGTTTAAACACAAGCTTTGTCCAGGTTGACGTCAGCAGCACTAGTCGTGTAAAATTGATGCCTTGGGCAGTCTGTGCTTCTAAAAGGGGTCCTGTGTTCAGATTAGCGATTCTGTCTGTGCAGTTGATACCTGAAGATATGACTACTGACCTGTTATCTACACACGCTTGGTACCTCTGTTCCTGCTGAATGTGTTCTTTTCCTTATCTGTTTCTGCTTTAGTGAGTGATTTCAAATAGATCACATTGCTTTCCAGTAAGAAAGGCACATGGGTAGTTCACCAATATAATGATGAACTAAATGAAAATAGAATAGAAATGTTATTAGATTCAGTATAACCTCATTTGGATGACAAAAAAAATACACATTGTCTTACTTATTGATCATGATCATGCCACCTCGCATTGTTCAGCATTATTGCAATAGGGTTTTCCAGAATAAAACATTGCTCAGAGTGGAGGCCCCCAGAAATGTCCCAAAGCCCCTCTCACCCTCTAACAATCTCTCTGGGACTTTGATTTAGTGTTTTACTTGGCACAGTGTCTCCCCTCCATGAGGCTTTTGCTTGTGTACTTCACGAGAGAGTGAAAGAGAGAGAGAAAGCCAACGTGTACTTAACTCCAGCTAAATGTCACGGGATCCCGGCAGTGCTCTGATGTATTGTGTTGTGTTGTGTTGTGTTATTATCAGGGAGAGCCAGGGCTCAGCCTCCGCATCACAAGTCGATGTGTTTATCTGTAACGCCGGGTTAAAATCAGAAGGATCTCTGCTCCGGTGGAGCTCGTCTCATATGGCTCTGGGATCGGCCGGTGTTAAAAGGAGACTTATCCCAGCAAGGATTTGTGGCGTTAACATGTACTTAGTGATATGACCCGTGTTTATGATGTGGCATTGTTGTCGAGTGAAAGGCCATAAGCTCCCCATATATACAAGGGAAAAGTGATTTAATGTCTTTAGGAAGGTGTGATGCTAATGTTGTGGCTTGATTGTTGATGTCATAAGTCTGGCATGGATAACAGTGCCTGTTATGGGAGAGAAGAGAGACAGGGGGGCAGCCCATTAACTTCTCTTTGAGTACAAGGTACAAAAATTACAAAAAGAAGCTACTGATGGACTGTTGCTGTATTTTGATTTTAATGTTTTATTTATGTGGATGTCCAATTGAGTTAATGCAGCCATTTGAAGAAATAAATTCCTCAGCGCATGCTGTATTGGCCGAGGAAGCGGAGCCACGCCGGCAGTGCCTACATGTAACAAGGTGCATTGCATGCGAGCTTCTGACGCCTGCCTCATTTCTTCGGCCGCAACATCCTCCGCACTCGTATTCCAGGAAGCCATTGTTGCAAAGAACACAAGGAAAGAATTTTTTTTTTTTTGAGCGGCATTTAGAGTACTCTCCCTGAAATAGCCTGTAGGTCTTCCTTGCCCCGTAACTACGTCACTGTGGATGTCACATGACGGCGCTGGTGCCGGAAAGAAGAGTGTATTTTGCAGCTGCGTACCAGAGACAAAGAGAACATCGGCAACTATCCCTAACTGGTATAGATAGAGATATGGTTGAAAATCTACAAAATGTCCCTAATTGTATTAGTCCTGGTAAAACACATTACAGGGATATTATGCAACTTCTACAAAGTTGACAGTGTTGATGTGTCCATATCAAATTTTCTTCCCACCACGCTTTCTTGGATTTTGTCAACCCTAGCAAGCAATGAGCAGTAAGACTGAAGCTTTGTTTAAACGTAACACACACCTAGAAACACCATGAACTCAAGCAGGTTGGTTGCTGGGAATGACTGACCGCAATGCCTGTGTCTCTTTAGGCACTTGTTCACGTTTTCACACATGATCTGATCTATTCATGGTGTGGATTGTCAAAAAGGTAGAACCTTTTGTAAACATGCAAAAGCGATGGGCCGTGGCTCAGTTAAACAGGCATCCTACAAGGACACTAGCACTGCCTGCCCCTGTGCACACTATCTACGCCTTAGACAAATGCAACAGCGTTACCTGCTTTGCTCCCCTCCGCTGTTTGGGTGGCCTCGAGCAGAGCAGACTTCGACCTTATGTGTCGTCTTGAGGAAGCGAGTTTCCTCTTTGTTGCACATGCTCCCTTTCTTGCTCAATATAACAGCTATGCACCCAAGCTGGTCAGGCCTCCATGGGTCTACTGGCTAATGTTAGCATAGCAAGTAATGGGTGTATTAAGAAAACTAGATAATGCGTTCCAAGATGGCGCCCAATTCATTCCAATGTAGATTTAGGGCCTTATACCATGGGGAGGTGTCTGCATTTTCCCATCTGGACAGGCTGCCGTGGTTTTTGAGAGAATGCACGTCAGAGACTTCCTCTGGCCAACTTCCTTTTGGCTCCTTGCCAGTGTTTGACAACCAGAGGACACAACAGCACATAGGCCACAGTGGTCAGTGCCACCACCACATCTGTGCAAGCGGATTGCTCAATCTTGAGGGCTCATACTGAACACCTCTGGGCCGGATGGAATATGTGCATGTGATGTCAGACATTAATGTCAAAGTTAGGCTGACATCTCACATTGATGTCAATCTAAATGAATGCTCATACAGCAAGAAATGGTGCCGTGTGTTTCAAATGTTTCGCAGGATAAAGGCAGGGTTGTGTGAGGCTGATTTCTAGGATCAGTACCTCGGATTATGGATTATCAAGGCATTTTTATAATTGATCAGTACTGGCTGAGGCCATTTGTTATCCTTTCTGCGTTGTAAACCATCGTGCCTGACTGATACGCAGGGCTTGTGCTCCACGTGAACTTGTTGTCACACACGCTCCCCCCCGACAAACAAACTGGTAATAAAAAAAGAAAACCTGACCCGTACTTTTATGCTGAAACAGTTCCAGTGCTGATACTTAAACGAGCTGTGCTGGGTGAAAAGAAATCTGGCCGGTGCTCCAGTTCTCTGATCTCAATAAGTAAAGTGCCAACAGTGCCTGTTCAAAATAATATTTTTACTTCTGAATTCCCCTTAAATCTACCCAGCTACTGTGCATTCTTAAAAAACTTCAGTTTTTCCCTTTTATTTCTAGTTATTTCGGATTAACAGCAGTGGGGTTGGAGGACAGGTTCGGCCTATAGTAAAATGAAATATTTGCATGGCAAGCCCACCCGCAGCTTCTCTCCTTGGATGCTGCTGTATATAAGAACACGTCGGTGTTCATCTTTCCCCGTTAAAAGGGTTTCTGATGAAGGCAGAGATAAAAATACAGGTGTTTCATATTTCAGGTTCGATCCAAAAGATAAGTACCTCGACAGCCCTGCAAGCCCTCTGCAACCTTCAACACTTGAGCCGGCCACACCCAACTACCCCAGCTTTCTTTGTGGTAACATTATCTCTCCCTAAGCTCTGCAGCCTCTGCCACAGACTGGCCGTCACTGTAGAGGGAGGGAGGAGGAAGGGAAAGACAGAGGAATGGAGGGAAAGGATGAGAGGCACTTAAGGAATCAGGGTCAGGGAAAATAGAGGAAAGAAGCAGCCTGAAAAAAAAAAAAAAGTGAGTGATTTCCAATGCACTTCAGAGTATTATGCAACCCAGCAACACTCTTAACACCACCTCACTCTGCAGCCGTAATAATTACCACAGAATTGAACACAGTACCACCAACAATGGAACATTACAGGCTTCACAAAGGGAAGCGTTGTTTGCAGGGTTTTTGCATTGCGTTGATTTACATTACACAGGTGATTCTTTTATGGTGGCCCCCCACCACTGTAAATGTTCACGCTCCAGTGGTGTGTTGTCTCCACCCCCACCCCGTCCTCAGACTGAAGAGGTGAACCATTGTTCAGACTCCTGAATGAGTGTCAGTCACGTGGTTTAGACCATTCAGTCCCTATGTTCTGCTGGCTGATGCTGTTAGCCTTTTTTACTTTCAAGGCATCAGCCAGGGATAATTTTACATTCTGATGAGTTTTACCAATGCAGGTTGAGGCGGTAAAAATGTGTCTGGTTCCACTGGCAGATTGGTGACATGTATTGAAATCTGCTTTAAAGGTGCCCGGTGGAGTTTGTTGTCATGTGTCTCACCAAAAAGTCTTGTGCGTGTGTCATTTAGGCCTAACATGCATTTCCTCCTCCATAAAACATTTGCAAAGCTTATTTTGTAAGCAATTTAGTTTACAACCAGCATTGTTTACATGTGTTTCCCTCTTCTTCCCTGCCTTTTGCTGGAGTATTGCTACATTTAGGAACAAGTTGCCTCCACCAACTATCAATAAATGGAATGTAATGAGAGCGTCAGCAGGAATCTGTATTGGGTTGTGCATGCATGCAACTTCTTAGACAATGTACCAATTTTAAAATCTATAAAATGTCAGAAGATTGTGAAAAATGGCAATCACAATGAACGTATGACTAAGGTGACGTTGTCAAATAGCTTGGTGTGTCCTAATGCCAATATTCAGATTACTGTGACATACGACTAAGATTAGCAACAAATCCTTCAATGGACAAACTTTAATTAGAGAGATTAGATTAGCTAACTTAAAAAAATAATTTGGTGGGAATTCATTTTCTGTTGATAGACTAGTTGATTAATTGGCTAATCATTTCACCTGTTGTACATGTACATGAACACCCTTGTGCATGCACTAGTAGAGCATGAGATATAATCAAAACGGGAACCTAATCCGTCCAATCAAAACATTCAAGGTACTTTAAAGGCTGAACCATTTCCTGCATCATTTGAAGGCAAATAAACCATATTTGAAAAAAAAAATTACACAGACAGACTGAGATTTCTATTTAGTTTCCTCAAATTCGGTTAAAAAATATAGTCAAAGCTCATTCCAAGTAAAGTACAGTACTGCTATTTTCACATTTACATAAAGTTCTGTGAAATGATAAATAATTGAAGTTTAAATGTGTTTACTACTATAAATAAACCTTCCAGGTCCCTTTTGGAGTCCTGTCAGAAATGTTGAACGATCCCTTTACAGGTCTTGAACAGACAACCTACATTGCGTTTGGTTCAAATCTGAGCATATGAGAGTTGTTTTTTTGATATTGCCGTCAAGTTTAGACGCAACAGTAAGAGTGTTAACCAAAATACTTTGGTTTTCTCTCATGTAATCTAATCTTACCTCTTGTTGTTGCAGGTTCTCAGGTACATGGTACAAGGCCCTGACTGAACATAGTGGTGCTGCATACAGACTTACTACTGTGGTGAGTGACCTACAGCCAGGTCGGGCTGTGAAATGTTTCTTCCTGCCTATTCACATCATAGGACATACAGAGTTTGTTTTTACACAGTAATGGCTTTTGAATAGCCTGTCAACTGATGTTGGTTGTCGTTGCTTGATGGTTGTTGCTAAAGTTTGTGTTCATTCTCAGAAAAATTCAATCTCTCTCTTAGTTGACATTTGCATTTTAATTGCTTGAATTATGTGTTATTTGTGAGTGGCTTCTTTGTCTGAGGGACTGGGCAGTTGCTGGCTAACAAATTACAGGTTTGACTGTAGGCCTGTAAATTGTGCAGGCAAATGGAAAACCCCAACAAGGAGGGTTTAGTATTCCAGCCAGAGGAATGCAGCAGATATGAGATGCAACACAGGTCCTCTGCTCAAAACCGGGACATCACAGTAATGTGACGTGCGCCTTAACCATCCAGCTATCAGGTCGCTTCGGTTCGTGGCGTTGTTAGTGCCACTGCTTCGCCACATTTGGACCACATTTCCCATCAACCCTGTTACGTTATGTACCTCTCCCCCTCCCTGGTGTTATTTTGTTGAGGAGAACATCTGTGATTAGCAGTTTGAAAGCTTTAGTTAGCTTTCTATTGGAAGAGCAGCACACTCTTCCTGTTTTGAACTGGTGAAGAATCCAGCAGATTTCCTGTGTACTCTTCTACCCAGCCGGGCACAATGTACAACACAGGATAGGACCCATAGAAGCTATCCATGGCGATGGTCGTGTTTGTTTACACTTTCTGCCCGACTTACTGACATTGTTCATTTGGTCTTCGGGGTTTAAGCGAGATGCTTTGCTGTGACAGCCGTGCTGCTGCTGCCACCCACTTTGGCAACTAGCTGCGCTAATGTCAGGTCAGCCTTATTGGAGGGCTTTGTTTTCCTCACTGTAGAGCCCTCAGCTCGACCTGTTATTTACATAAATAGCCTGTAAGCACCCGTGCACGGGTTCTCATTTCCGTACCATTTGGCAGCAGAAACCAAGAACCAAAGTCATTTTAGTATATAACAGGGAAATCATTTTCTATTGTGATATCAACAGACGGATGAACTTATCAGGGAGCGATGAACAGTGATGTCAGAGAAGCTTATTCTGGGTTGCTGTGGGATTTTATCCCCAAGTGTCGTTGTGTTTTTGCATTGATGTGTAGCTAGGCTCGCTCTGGTGTTGGGGAGTAGCTCTACCCTGAGCAGTTGCTGACTTTGAATCACAGCTATTGAGGCCAGGGAGACCAACAACACACCCTGCAGAAACCTTTTACCCCCAACGTCGTCATCAATTTCCCAGTTTCCCATATGCAAAATGTTTTTCATGACTTCAGGAGCAAGACAAAAGAAAACCTGACGTTCCTGCTGCTGGTTTAGGAGAAGGTTGGCAGGGTGTCAAATCTCTCCTGAATAGAAAAGTTCTTAAGAAAACATGACTTCTGATTTTAGGATGCCTTCTGTATTTCTCAGTGATGCAGATGTGTGGAAAACTGTGTTGCTCCCACAAGGCTGAAGAAAAGAGTCTTTGTTTTTAACACGATCCGGCCCACAGTATTGATGCAGTGCAGCAGTTTGCCTAGAAATTAGCTTGCATGCGACGCCTCTTCCAGAGTGTGCCCCCATTCTCAAGATACACCACAAATATTTCAGACACTTCTCCAGTGTGTCCTGAAAGAAGCCGCACCTCTTGCAAAGGGCTCGTCCCCGGTTAACCCCGGAGCTCAAAACCCTTTTTTAGTCCGAGAGTGTGGAAGAATCAGAGAAGCATGAAGAGACAGAAAGGGAGATAGTTAAACACAGATAAGGCCTGGGTGATAGACGATGAGATTAGGCTTGCCACTGCTCCATTTCCATGTAATACAACTTCAGATTTAGTAGCAACTGTGCAATAAAACAATCTTTGGTATCGCAAAATAAATGTCTCACAACACCAATGGCAGGGCTTCATGGTCAAGCTTGATTTTGCCGACTGACTGACAGCTTTAATAATTTGCTGCCAACTAAACTCTGTGCGTTAGCTACCTCAGACAGATCTTTGGCATTCTGCTTCTGCAATTTCATGTTACTTATCCGCAAAACATATGCTGCAGTGCGATACATCCGTGATAAGGCCTGGTCATTACACCTTTTATATTTAAAATGATGGCATCTTGTGGACAAATCAGTTCATTCCAGTGGAATTGTAGCAATCAGTGGATTTGCCTGTGGGGGTGAAGAAAACCTGTGCAAATGTTTTGTTTCAGGTTACATTTTGGTTTGTGAATGTATCGTTTGTTAGCTGGATCCACTTGTATTTATTCGTCCTCTTGGTGTATAGACTGCTCAATAAAAGAGTCATGGTTTGCTGACTGTTATGAGGATTTAATGGTACAAATATGTATCAATTTGATGGGCAGGAAGCAGTGTAACTGAGTTTTTATCAATATATTTTGGAGGTGAAGTGGTAATCATGACAAAAGGCCCAAGTTGAGGATATATATATGTGTGTGTGTGTGTGTGTGTGTATTATAAAGTCACTGAATCCTCAATTGCTCTCTCTGCGCATGCCTCCCAACCTCTGCACTTGAGCACATGTGAGGAGAAAAAGGCTCATTTTATAAGCGGTGATTCAATTAAACCATATTTGTTTTCCTTTGTATAAAAGTAGTGTGGTGCACTGGCATGCCATTGGATACTTACACAGGTAATGATGTTTACCACGTCTTCTTCCAACCCAAGACTCCATCCTCACTCACGCCTAATACCCCCAGCTGTCAATAAATTGGCTCATCCTGTTTGTCTGTCTCACTCCCTCCGCTTCCTCAGTCTGTTACTGGAAATAGAAACTCGCCTGGTTCTTAGGTAAGGGTATGTGGATTAACAGCTTACTACAATAAAACCACTCTAAACAACTGAAAACAAGGCTTTAATCCGGGATGTCATCCAAGTGTAAAGCCTGTAGAAACTCTGTACAGGATAAATTCATTAGAGTTTGATGAGATGTTGCACTTATGGATCAGTCAAAAATATCCAATACGCATGAAATGCACCACATTAAAATAAGTATCAGAGGGCATAATGACAGTGTTGTTGCTCAACTGGTGCTTTGATTGGAAACTCACCTCACCCTTGATGATAACTGGAGTACCCCTGTATCATAATAGTCTTACTTTGTAGAGCACTGTACAGGTGGGAACCTGTAGTTGGTGTGATATCCAGTCCCACTATGAGAATCGCAAAGCAATGCAGTGTTCCTGACATGCGCAAATGACCTGACCTCCCAAAGAGATTTTTTAAGCGATTGGGACGCTAACTTAATGCAAACTCTTCTAATCCAAGCCGGCACGGCAGCTCTTGGGGAGATAACCACTGCTGATTCAGTGGCCCTCACTGACCTGCTGCATTCAGACGGACATGAGCAGCCTAGAGCAGGTTTAACTGCCCGTCAAGCGAGGCTAGCTGGCAAGGCCTACATGCTGCCATCTGTCAGCGACAGACAGTTAGACCTCGCTGACCTCACATAGGCCATGTGAGGCAGAGCTAGGCTTGCCAATGCAATCTGTCACTCTGAGACCAGTAACCTGGAGAGGGGGAGGGGCGGGCCACATGCAGAGTGGAGTTATCTGTTTTTTATTGCATCTTACACAACAGCACAGTGGAATTAAAAAATGCTTTTGCACTGCTGTCATTAAGCTTAAATCTGTAACTTCCTAAAGAGCTGAACTGCTATTATACAGTAGTCTCCTGCCACACCAACAATAGTCGTAGGCTGTGTTCAAACCTGGCATTACCATGCGTCTTGGGAGATCCGATCACAAGTGGACAGCTCTAACTACAGGCGTGAATGCACCCAAGACGCATTGAGATCCGATGGCTCAGACCACATTCGGAGGTGGTCTGGGAAGGCCATAATCTTTTTAGCAGTGGGCCACATTGAAGGATCCCCTACTCAACTGATGTCTTCTGTGGAAGTTAGTCGCGCAACACATCGCTCATATGTCATGGTTGACGTTACCACTGTGGGACCCACGATGAACTGTTGAGAAAAATAACTTGCTTTAGCTGAACCAGAGATGTCGTCGTCTCCATTCCACGCGCTCATCTTGCTTGTCCTTTTTTTACACACGCAGTAGTACAGACAAAGTGTCAAAGCTGTGGAGTTCCCCTTGAACATTAAGATCAAAAACCACCCTACCTTCCTAAATGAGTAACAAACCATGGGTATATTTTCGTAGTACAAGTTCCATGTTTTGCACATTTGCAGTTCTTCTGTTGGTGTTAAAGTCATAGTCATGGACTGCTGCAGGCTGACAGTAAACCATCTCTGGCTTTTGTTCACAGGGTATTTTGCATGGTTGTGGCAACAGTTTGAGTGAGAATGTATTTTTTCACGTTTGACTTTAACTGTGGACAGGATAATCGGATACATTATAGAGTGAGGGACCATGATAAAAAAATCAGCCCTAAATCATCCCATTCCCCGCTGCCTGAATTCCTTTCAGCCACTTTCTGAAAATAGACCCAAAACCGTCAGGTCTCAGACAGAGCCTTTAAATAGGAACGAGCCCCATTTCCACCTGTAGAGCAGACTCAGAGCAGCAGTCATCACAACATGGGTCTCTTTTACGTATTGATGCAGCAGAGTCTTCAAAGAACATGAAACCTACATGCTGGATATAATCATCACAGACTGGGAGGGACAAAAGAGCGCACATGATGCAGTGAGACACGTCAGCGCGACATGGCAGTTGGCAGTGTGTTTCCTCGGCTAGGCTTTCGGGGCATGCACCTGCCATTTAAAGAGGCCCTTTCACACATGCAGACTGTGCCTTTAGCATAATGACGCGCGCAGACTGATTTGTTAACATAAGATATGACTTCCTGCTTTCTTAAAATAATATGGCCATTCACACACTTGACATCAAGTTTCAAAATGCTGTGATGTATAAATAGCACTAATGTGACACTTTTGTGTTTTTTTTCATATAGGGCAGGACTGATTCATCTTTCAGGCGGATATATTGGCAGATATTCGCTTATTGCAGATATGTTGCATCAGTGTATATGTATAGGCTAGCTGTGGCAAGTTAATATTGGCTGGTTATATCAGCCCGTCAGCCAGGGTGTAATCTGTAATCCCCTAAAGCTGCGGGCTCTTCCAGGTGCCATCACGGAGTCACGGCTCCTAACTTTTTTTGATGAGCGCCACTGAATGTGGGTTTGATAAGTAGACTGATTAGTAGTACAGTGCCCACACACGCATGTCCGCTGCAAACTATATTTGTCCATTTGCTCAATCGTGCATGTTATCACTCTTCTTTCTAACAAAGAAAAGAAGCCAAGGAGAGTATTTGATTGATACATTTTTCAATCTGTTGTGACAGCAAGTAAGTGCATAGTTACCGCATATTGATATGGCGTTGTTATATTTGTATCACACCTCTTGAGCGAACTAAAGCCTTTGATTAGATTTTTCATTGATGATATGATTTACTTGGAATATTGATTTCATATTGTGAGGGACAGAACCTCCCTCACTCTCATCAATATGAATTCAGTTTCGCTTTGTCAGTAATGCGTCAGGCTTACATGCTGCATGTATTAAATTGCCATGTCCTGATTCTCTTTGGGTGTGGATTGGCTGTCTTTGTGGGTCTCTCCCTCCCTTCCTCTCTTGTTGAGCTGCGACTTGGTTTAAGATTTACTGTACAGGGCCAGTTTGCCACTGGCGGCAGTCACAAGGGGAGAAAGGGAGGGAGGGAGAGAGAAAGAGAAAGAGGAGGGAACAAACGCAGTGACAGAGATTCCCTTCACCTCTCCCACCCCTCCCCCTCCCCTCTGTTTCTCCCACACTGTCAACACAGAGGATCCTGGCTGCAGATGGCGGCTCCACAGCGCCACTGCAGTGGGATGGAGGCGGAGGGGAACTCTCAGCTCTCTGTTTACAAACTCGTGGTCCTCCCCGGGCACTGAGGCTGTCAGATGGGGTTTGAACAGAGGGTCTTAGTGATCTGTGACTCGACAGTCTGCAGGTTTTTGTTTCAACCAAACACAACAGCAGGCTTTATTCGCTGCCTCATGTCTTGTTCTAAGTGTATTGATCAAATTAGCTGCTGTTGTCTTTATCTATTACTGAGCATGAAAACAGAAGAAAAAAGTACTGCTACGGAAATTCACCTTGACTCATATCTATATTAATATATACAGTAATGTTTTAATGTGCGATTCAGATTTTCACACAATTTCCATCAAGAGAAAAGCATTTTTTGCAGTTTCCTGTGTTTGAGGAATTTTTCTACGTATGACTGGGCAGGGCGCGTTGCTGCACTCAAACTGAGTGCCACCAAAACGCAGGTGACCTACTCTCAATTACTGTGTGTCCTGTTGGAGGCACAGACAGAGGACCGAAGCAGCTGCTGTTCTGCCAGCATCCTGCTTCTGCTGCGCAGGTTGTGCAGACGGGGTGGAAAGTAGTGGGCCCGAAAGATGCATGTGGATGTGGTTGCACAGTTGTACATTGCATTGGGTGATTTAGGTCTGTTATAAGCTACAGACACGCTAAACCACTGTATATTGACCCTGTCTACCTTTGAGCTGGTTAACTGACATCAAAGAGAGACAGATACCCATTGCTTTGTCTCATAATTTTCTAGCTTGCTAACAATTTGTCACACTGATTAATTTTTATGTGAACATATTATACAGCAGGTATAATATTAAATATAAACAAAGATTTGTGCATAAGCTCAAAATGACTAACTTTTTCTTTTTTTCCAGCTACAGTAATATTAAGAGGAATACTGTACAGTTTAGAGTAGGTTTTAGTGCAGTGAATTCTGCCTCACCCTGCTTTCAAACCATTGCTAAACTAATGTCATTTGCATCAGTTTCAGTGGGGAGTTTCAGAGCTATTTTCCACTTTTCTGAGAACAAAAGTCTGCAGGAAAAAAACTCAATTTCAAGAGTTACTCGTTGTGATTTCAGTCAAATGTGAGGATTGACTTTATCCCTGTGTGGCATTAAGGAAATTAAACTAGTGTTTTAAGGGTTTAAGCAGAGTTGACACTGAGCAGAACAATACACATGAACACCTGTGCAATATACACGGCTGTGTAATAGCTATTCAAATATACAGTTTGTGTGTTGATTCAACTCTGGTCTGTAGTTGGTTGTGATTTTGGATTGGATTGGACTGCATCATATTTAAATGGTTGTTAAAAATATTGTGTCCACATATTTTAGATAGATGATTAAAAATATAAAACGCACAATAATGCAACACCACCAACCACAGCCTCAGAAATGAGCAATCAACAGTTCCCTGGCACAACTTCAACAACTACTAGTTTCACTGCAGCACATGACAGTGTCCAGGCATTTCTGCCCCTGATCACTCTGTGTATTTATTTGTGTAACCAGAGAGGTCAAAATGTGATCTGGAAGATCAGAGCCTGTCAAATCTTTCTTGATCAACCACAGCTGAGCTAAAAAATAAAATAAAAGACAGTTTATTTTCACCCTGCTTCTGTATGTTCAACATTGGCCGTTATGCGTTGGCGTCATCAACCCAACCTGACCACAAGGTGCAGGGGTGTGGTGCGTTTTAAAGTTAGCAGGCAGCCGAGACATTTGCAGTGCCGAGCCGCAAATTGGAAGTGAAAGCAGCCGACAGCTGCTTATGATTTAATAATAGGCCTGATTTAGTGTACTGTTTGTCTGCAATGTCGGCATTTCACTGGGCGGCGGTAACACCTCGTTTGAATACCTCAAAATGTTGCCAGTTAGCGTGGAGCCACTTTTGCAGCCGTGTTTTGCAACAGTGATTAAGTTACTTCAAAACTGGAATCCTCACCTGAGGGGGTTCGCAGTATTTTGCCTACTTGCTGTATATCTGACCCTCTATGGGAAAAACAGTCCTCTCTCACTGGAGAGGCAAGGTCCAGGCACAGATCAGCATCACTGGGCCAACGTGCCGGACAACAACATCACCCCTTCTTCTTCTTCTTCTTCTTCTTCTTCTGCCGTCTCGGCCACAGAGTCGTCTCCTGGGTCATGGACAGATCCCCAAACAGCTCAGCCGTGGCATCCGTATTCTCTTGTGAAGGTGTTGCAACTGGCTTTGTTGCCTCTAGTGTGGAGTCTGCTGCTGCTGCTGCTGCTGCTGCTGCTGCTGCTGCTGTTGTTGTTGTTGTTGTTGTTGTTGTTGTTGTTGTGGCTCGACTACACAGGATTTGCAAAAAATGGTCAGTGGGCTCAGCAGTAGACACACTGGCCCTCTCTTACTTCACACAGTGCGGTGTATTGTGTAACTGTATCCTGTTTGCTGTTGCAGTGACCGGTTTCCCCTCTGGTTATCATTAAAGATTCATCTCACCCCATCATCTCCTCTACTTACCTGTGGAAAGTAAACACGTTTGTTGATCACGTTAGTTGGTCAGAAGAGCAAGAGATGTTTTGCTAACGCAGTCTGATCTTGACTACTTCCTGTCCCTCCCTGGGTCTGACGTTCTGCACTGTTAAGGCCACGGGTCACGCTAAATGTTTTGCCGTGCCAGACGACGAGAAATCCAACATCCTGGGAAATGAAATGTAACCCAGCGCTCCCAGTACCCAGGAGAGCGGTTCATCTACTTAAATGCACAGAAAGTTTCCTTGTGGGAGAGGGGGTGGAGGGGCCGCAGACACTGAGCTCTGGGCATTACATGGCTGATTATTCTCAGGGGAAATGGGCTTTTAGCTGGTCCTTATTTGGAATCGGCTCTGTGGCTCCCCAGCGAGCTGTTAAAAGACGCAAACCACAGACAAAAGCAATGTGGAATCATGATCCCCCCGACATGTGCAAGTCATACTGCAGGAGGTGTCAACCGTGCTAGTGATGTCCCCCTCCCTGTATTTCTCAGTTGAGTAGTTTGTAGTGGATTGGCACCCGAACCAGTGAATTAAGTAATAGTTTGAGGCATGATTCTGCTGCTCTGGGAAGTTATCAGGGGCGATACTCATATCTTTTGTTGTAACAATAGAAATAAAGCGCTTTAGCTCAACTAAACTCTGCCACAGGCGAGGTCAACAGTTCACAGGCCACAATCACTTTAGTAGAGAAATGACTTTGTTTTTTGGCTGAAATTAAAAAACGAATTTATAAAGTCTTTATTTTAGGCTGATGAAAATTGCTGATGCTCGGCCTCTGAATGTCTACTGCAGTCACATTTATTGTATGCATGCATCATGTGCACTGAGCAGCAGTGTTAATGATGAGTGTGTCCTTTCACTGATTCATTTTTCTCTGTTTTCTAGGCTTGGTGTCTGCGTGCTGACCTCATGGTGTAACAGGAGTAAAGATGAGCATTAGCAGTGATGAGGTCAACTTCCTGGTCTACAGATACCTACAGGAGTCAGGTATCCTCTCAACTCCTTATATTCATCATGTTGAGATATCTATCCATCCGTCTATCTATATCTATCTATATATCCATCAACATGTATCATATATCTGTGTGTGAGTGTGTGTCTGTGTGTGTGTGTGTGTGTATATATATATATAGTGCACCTCCATGATGACTGGTTTATAATATTTGTATATCCAACGACTGTTAGTTTGTTAGGTCAACTTGTTTGCAGTGTATACACAACACAATCGCTGTGGGTCAGCTTGTTGTATAAAAGGCACAGTGTGGTAAAGAGAATTTGTTCAGGGGAGAATGACACCATACACACAATTGTACAGGACGGGCAGATAAAGAGGGTAGTCTGTCCACAGTGCGCGTGCAACTCTTCTCAGTCAGAATGAACCGTACAGCGGGACAGAGTAAGGGCCGGTCGACTTAATCAGCCACAGATGGTAAATAAGACTGCATCAGTGTAGCAGCTTCACCCTGAGAACAGTGCTAAAGGCTTTGCAAAATACTGAGTATTGTATAGTACATTTGGGCAGAGTTGGATAAACAGTTTACAGAAGTTTAACTTTATAGTTAAAATGAGTCTGCAAATACACTCAGGCTTCCGGCCCTTTGTGTGAGGAACTCTGTAGGCGTGACAGTAACCTTTTATCTGACTGTGGTGAGCTAAGTAAACCAAAACCCCCATATCAGTGCAGAGGAGCTGCCAGAAGGCTCAGTTCAGCTGGCACTAGACTACTGTCATGTGTGTATCAATGAAAGTTGTACAGTCTTGTAACTAACCGTCCTATGCCTCATATCATATTTATTACATAATATATTTTGTAAGGCACAGATGGCTCATATGAATCCAGAAATCCCGTCACAGTTGTGTTGTTGTTCCGTCCTTCATTCAAACACAAAAGTGGAGCAAAAAAAAAAAACAAAGCTATCTGCACTCAGCAGACTGAGAGATTTGTGTTTGCATAAAATAATTGATTTGCTGAGGATGGCAGGCCTGGTATCGCGGCTTGGCCGTGCTATCGCGTTGTGCATTTTTCATAGATGGAGTTGGTGCAGTTGTGGTGCAATTGGTCTTTTGACTGACAAACCTTTAAGTTCAACATATAACCCCGATAGGGTTGGGGAATTATGTGGGTACCACCATGTACAGATTCATGTTAGATCAGTCGGTGCTCAATTGTGGTTCCTGAGAGGCTTCTGGGTGAGAGAGTAGGCCAAGCTTTTTTCTTCTTCTTTATAGCCAGGCTTTTTTCACTGTCTTGGTTGACATCAGTTTAGCATTTTTACTATCATCAGCCAACACTCAGCCACTAGCTGACTCCGAAATTCCTTACACCAACAGCATGAGTTTTTTTTAGTGTGTCCTAAACCTTAGTATGAAACTAAATGAGATACCCAACCCAACAAGCTTTTAATGTATTTTGAATCATTTTTGTGAGTAAAACAAACATATGTCCAAGCTAGGTTGGGTTGAAAAAAAGAAATACCCACAAGGTCATGTTCCAATTGAAATCATCATGACAGCTTGGAGAGATAACTGATATAAAGACACCATGTATCGGGTAAAACATGTTTTGTTAATTGAATATTTTAATTGTCGCATCACAAGTACACCACAGACATTAGAGCCTTTTAGTGCATTGTAACCAGTGCAACAGAAGTAATTTCAAAAACTATCTGATGTTGAGCGTTCACTTAAGACAGTCTCTGTTGTAAGAAACATGTTGGCATTTGAGAAATGCTCAGGAATGTGAAAATAAAAGAAGCAGTAACAGCGGTGTTAGGAAAGAGATGGCTTTATGGCAGTGGAGAAAACACGAAATGTATTTTTTTAATAAATTGTGGGAATTTTTTTTCCTGTGATATACAGTACATCTGTTTTTTTTCAATGTGTAAAATATCTCCTTCTCTCCTGACTCCCGCCACCCCCCCACCCCCAGGGTTCTCCCACTCAGCGTTTACATTTGGTATAGAGAGTCACATCAGCCAGTCCAACATCAATGGTGCTCTGGTTCCCCCTGCTGCCCTCATCAGCATCATCCAGAAGGGCCTGCAGTACGTCGAGGCTGAAGTCAGCATCAATGAGGTGGGACACGAACACGATTCCAGAAGCTCTCCTCCTCTCTCCTGTGTCTCCTCTCTCACCACTCGTTTCTTCCGTCCCCTGTAGGACGGCACATTATTTGACGGGCGGCCCATTGAGTCTCTGTCCCTGATCGATGCGGTGATGCCCGACGTGGTTCAGACGAGGCAGCAGGCCTACCGGGACAAAATGGCCCAGCAGCAGGCCGCCGCATCGGCGCCGGCATCGGCCACCGGGGGCAGCATCACCGGCAACGCCAAGAACGGAGAGAATACTGCCAACGGGGAGGAGAACGGAGCCCATGCCTTAGCTAGTGAGTAATATTGTTACAGGTCATGAAATGGTGGTGATGAGTTTTCACTGTTTGAGCAGCATTTTTAGTAGTGGAAGTGGAATTCTTCAGTGAAGTTAACATTATTATGATAACAAAAATGTAGAACTTGGAGAACACTATGAGGGTAGGTCCCTCACTGACAGTGGTACAGAAAGGCGAAGTAAAAAATTTAAAAAATGTATTCTCTGGACATTCCCCGACTTGTTAAATTGACATCCCGCCCCGCTGCTTAGACAACCACGCCGACCTGATGGAGGTGGACGGAGACGTGGAAATCCCTCAGAACAAGGCCATGGTCTTGAGGGGCCACGAGTCAGAGGTCTTCATCTGTGCCTGGAACCCAGTCAGCGATTTGCTGGCTTCAGGGTAAGTCTCCTTCCACCCCCTCTGACACTGTGGACGCTACTTAAATGCTGGCTCCTTGCAAGTGAGCCTTGATTTAGAAAAAAAACCAATATTATAACATTATTAGACAGTGCCAAATTTATTGTGTTTGTGCATTTCAGTTGTCTAAACTTGCTGACAAACAACTTTAAAGAGGAACCTGTTTCTTATGGAAACATAGTTTAGGGCGGTGTCAGTGTTCATGTACTTAAACAGCCAGAAGGCCCAGTGTGAGGAACACCAGAGGTGTGTCTTGTCTTGTCTCAGGTCTGGCGATTCGACGGCTCGTATTTGGAACCTGAGTGAGAACAGCACGAGCAGCTCCACGCAGCTGGTCCTGAGACACTGCATACGGGAGGGAGGACAGGACGTCCCCAGCAACAAAGACGTCACCTCGCTAGACTGGAATGTAAGCACGCTAACACACATTGCGCGCACACACATACACAATGCAACATGTGAGTCACCCTGCGTCGGCACATTAATTCAATATATGGGACCATGTCAAAGTCGTGGGAATGGTACAACATTTCTGAATGTCAGAGGGCTGTTTCATATACCATTTTGCTATGGTTATATTATAATTTCTTTATGATGATTTCCATGTACTGCATGCACAGTCCCATATACACCGGACAGGCAAATTACAACAACTCCCCATCACAGAACATAACTGTTGATGTCTAACAGTGGAAGAGTATCAGAGAGTGGAATTTTCCTTTAGTTCAGCCAATGGATTGTAAACCCGAGCCAAGGGCAGAGGCAAAAATTTCCTGGAAAGCGTCCATGCTGATGGAAAACAGAGGCCTCTCTTATAATAGCAGCTGAATCGCAGCAAATGTTCATTCAGCGCAGACTCTATAAGCCAGATTCTGCAACTGCAAAAGACAGGCTTGGGTGTGTAAAGGTGTCCAAACTGTCTCTCTTAGACATTGTTACACTTCTCTCTCTCTCTCTCTCTCTCCCCGACAGAGCGAGGGCACACTGTTAGCGACAGGCTCCTATGACGGCTTTGCCAGAATATGGACGAAGGATGGTGAGAGGACTTTAATTCATTAAACATGTGCATGGATTGTTTGCTCTTAGGAAACCCTGATTCAGGCATGAATTCATGTTTTTTCAAACTAGAGTTATTTCTATACAGATATTTGTATATTAGCGTTAGAGAATGAACTGAAGTGTTGCTGTGGAAACTCTAATAATGATTGTGCTGTGGTATTTCTTGATGTTTTTTTTGTTGTTTTTTTTGCTTATCCTGTACTACAGCCTGTATGCCACATGGCTTAGTTAATCCTTGAACAACGCTGCCACCTAGAGGCAGGTTTGCATACTGGCATTAAATCAATTTGTCTTCCTTAAAGTGTATATTTCCTGTTACTGAGACCCTTAATGGCTTGTTGTTGTTCCAAATGTACTACAGATTATGTAATACTTAACAGGTTTTGTTCCCTTTCTATGTGTTTTGCTCCACAGGAAACCTGGCCAGTACACTGGGCCAACACAAAGGTCCCATCTTTGCCCTTAAGTGGAATAAAAAAGGCAACTTTATCCTCAGTGCAGGAGTAGACAAGGTAAACCAGGATCTGTTCAACATAATTCAGAACTTGTTGCACAATTTCTCATGAAACTTTTTAGTAAATCAATCAGTGTGTAGATGCTGTTAGCACTAACATGTGTACATGTGTCCTGCCAGACAACAATCATATGGGACGCCCATACAGGAGAAGCCAAACAACAGTTTCCCTTCCACTCAGGTACAAAAGCGTCTCTTCTTGTGACGTAGAATGTTGGAGGTTTGCCGTTTACCCGGCTGTAATGCGGAAACCCCCCCCCCCCCCCCCCCCCCCCCCCTCTATCTCCCACAGCTCCAGCACTAGACGTGGACTGGCAGAGCAACAACACATTCGCGTCCTGTAGTACAGACATGTGCATCCATGTCTGTAAACTGGGACAGGACAGACCCATTAAAACATTCCAGGGACACACAGTAAGTGGTGTGTGTGTGTGTGTGTGTGTGTGTGTGTGTGTGTGTGTGTGTGTGTGTGTAGTTACACATTCTCATTACTGATGTAATGAGGGTTCAAAGCACCCAAAGGAGATCAAAAAAGAATGATATGTGGATATTTGGTGTAAATGGGTTTAGATGAGGGTGTCTGTAAGCATTAAGATGGACCTACAATTTTTGTACTTTTTGTATTTAGTTAACTCATTTGAAATAGTTTCCTTGGAGGAAGGCTGGACGGCACCAACACACAACACACTGTGTTCACAACAGACAAGGTCTCTTGTGTTTGAGCGCTTGCACCCCCTCACCCCTCCCTTCCCTCTCTCTCTCGCTCTCTCTCTCTCCAGAATGAAGTAAATGCAATCAAGTGGGATCCCACAGGGAACCTGCTGGCCTCCTGCTCAGACGACATGACGTTGAAGGTGAGCCGAGAGCCAAGCCCGGTGAAACACTGGGCAGCTCGTGTCATTATTACCCCTGCCACCGCCGCCCTCGACCCCACAGTGCTCAGCCCATAAAGAAAGTAATGATGTGTTCATGACGATTGAGAGTCCATCCCACTGGCCCCTTAAACTTGTAGTTTGTGGAAATTTGAAATATGTATCAAATATAAATATGTTTCAAAGTTGGTCAAAAACTATTGACAGACCAAGACAGTCAAAGTGTAACTGTATTAGCTGATTTAATGATGAAAAGTGAAGGATAAAGTCTTTGATCTTTGCTTTAGTTTTTTGTTTTTTTTTGTGTTTTGTTTCAGATTTGGAGTATGAAGCAGGACTCGTGTGTGCATGACCTGCAGGCCCACAGTAAAGAAATCTACACCATCAAATGGAGTCCCACCGGCCCTGGAACCAACAACCCCAGCGCCAACCTCATGTTAGCCAGGTGAGCGTTAAAAACCACGCAGTGTCAGTAATGTGATGCTAGTTGGATACCCAAGAAGGAAAAAAATCACACAACCAATTTGTACAGAACAGACATGAATGTTAACGTCATGTGCTAGACGTCGGTCGATGCAGATGGCCGCCCACCCAGAGCCTGGTTCTGCTCCAGGTTTCTACCTGTTAAAAGGGAGTTTTTCCTCGCCACTGTCGCCAAGTGCTGCTCATGGTGGGAACTGTTGGGTCTCTGTAAATAATATTTTAAAGAGTATGGTCTAGACCTACTCTATGTGAAAGTGTCCTGAGATAACTTTTGTTATAATTTGGCGCTATACAAATAAACCTGACTTGACTTGACTGTGTTGTTACTATTTACCGGCTAGTTAAGTAAATAATGAGAAAGGTGAGAATTTCAACATTCTGGGGTCAACAATGCTAACTGAATTAAAATAAATGTAGTTAGCATTATTCAATTTTCCTGTTCTCAGTGTACTTTTTGCTGCAATAAAAAAAAAAAAAGTACAATCCAACAATCCACGCGTGAGCCATTTTTTTCACTTCTGTGTCCTTCGAGTGGTCTTCAGTAAGAGGCAGGACAAGCCAGGTCACAGTTTTAACTGTATTTGCTGTGTCCACACCTGCTATTTAAGGGAACACATTTAAAACACATTACACTAAAAATAAATGCTGTGCCATTTTCCTTGTTAGCCGTGTGCTTTTATTTGAAATTGAAATTTGAAAGTATAAACGCTTGCATGTTCATTCCACCCTGCCAATTTCAGCTCCGACTTCTGAAATGTGTCTCTTGCTCTAAGAGAGATGTCCTGATCCCCCATAACCCCTGTCTGTCCCCTCCTCCCTCTCCCACAGTGCATCCTTTGACTCCACGGTCCGTCTCTGGGACGTGGAGAGGGGCATCTGCATCCACACGCTGACTAAACACCAGGAGCCGGTCTACAGCGTGGCGTTCAGCCCCGACGGCCGGCACCTGGCCAGTGGCTCCTTCGACAAATGCGTGCACATCTGGAATACACAGGTAGGAAGGGAATGGGAGGAAGCTCAAAACACTGTGAATACCCTTTAAACTCGACACAGGAAATGTTTAGGTGAGTTTGCAGCTACTAAAGGTGTCACTGCTGGTCATACAGATGTGTTCAGGAAACTTAAATAAATTTAATTGAATTAAATTGAATGTGCGATAGGAACACACCTTTTGACTGACCCTGTTTCCAGCAGCAGTCAGCTGTTTGCAGCTGACACACACACTGAACATAGTGAAGAATATACACAGAAGACCACTGCCCCCCAGTGGCCAAAGAAATCCACTACAGCAGTCATGAGCCTGCTGTGGAAGGCTGTCCTCTTTTATGTACACCTTGGGGCTGAGCTGCTGGTCAAAAAGGAACAAAAAAAGAATCATAAAATAAGGTTTTCTCTGGTTCTTCTAAACCCTCCATTCTCTGCTTCTCTCCCCTGTGCTGCAGACGGGCGCTTTAGTCCACAGTTACAGAGGGACGGGGGGAATCTTTGAGGTTTGCTGGAACGCAGCGGGGGACAAAGTGGGAGCCAGCGCATCAGACGGATCTGTAAGTGTGCTCTGCCGGCCTCCACCTTTGGTTGTGACAGTTGTCTGCCAGTCCTACAGTTTGTCTTCTCTCCTCCTCTGTCCCAGGTGTGTGTACTAGACCTTCGGAAATAGTGTGGCCGTTTGCTGGAAGCCATGGACCGACCATGAATGTGTACATAGCCAAATGACTGTCCCTGCCTGCCCTGCGTACTGCTCACGCTTACGACTACGGCCCCGCCCACCGACAAGACAGGAAAGCAGGAAGCAGGAAGCAGGAACAGGAAGCAAGCACCCGACACAGCAGGTCCAGACACGGGGATGAACGGATGGACGGACGGACGGATGGACAGATGGATAAACGGGCGGACAGAAGGGCGCCCCTCTCTATCTGTGCAGACTCTTACAGAGATGCAGAAGGGACGCAGTGAAAAAAGGAAAAAAACTGATAAGACAAAAAAAAGTTACAGATCCGTATATGTACCAAAATTTGGAAGCTATTTTGCTTTTTTTTTGATCTTTAAACCATGCTCATCGTCATCAAAATGAAAAACAATGAAAAAAGTGTTGATCTTTGTTACTAGTTGGATCTCATTGTGCAGACATATCAACTCCACCATAAAATAGGATGGCACTTAGTTTTTTTAAATTTCAGATCTCTTCTTTCAATGTTTTTATATTTTTTATCTTTGGGGGGGAGGGGGTGCAGGGGCCGGCCAGGTCAGAGTCTCACGAATCGGAGAAGGACATGCATAAAAACTCGCACACGTGCACCAAACAGTTCTCGAAGGCAGCGTCCTCGTCATGATGGGGCGAACTTGAAGGCTTTTGTTTCACGTGTCTCAGCAGTAATTCACGGGTCATCCCCTCCAGAGGACGAACTCTGGACTCCCCTCGTACAGCCACCTGCCACGTGACACAGGTGACATACATCTAGATGCTTTAACAGCTCCTCTGTGCACTATTTGATCTAGATGGGTTTTTACCCAAAATTCTCCTCTCTGGATTCTTTGGGCCACAGCAGTTACCTGTCTGATTTTTTTTTAAAGAGAAAACAAAAGAAAGAAAAGTTTAAATTGGCCAAAAGCTGACCTTTACTTGTCTGAATGTTCCAGGCTGTTCTGCATTTATGTGATGCAGCAGTTAGTCAGGTCCCATCTCAGATGACACGCTGACTCAGCCAGTAGGATTCCAGCTGTTTTACTTTGACACATTTACTTCAATAAATCTGCAGTGTCCTCCTTTACATTATTGAACATTTCTAATTTGACTCGAAGGCCTCAAACTGCTGTGCTGCTTTTAGTTTTTTGCAGATTGTCAGTGGTTGGTCCTCTGGAGGCAGGAGTTATCACCTGGTCGCTAATATTACGGACTGTAGAGCTTGACAGTACAACATTATTCTATTTTGTTCACACAGTATTCCAGTTGCCTAAATTAGCTCATTTTATTGTTCCGTATTTGGTCTCGCTTGTTGACGGACCACTACAAAGCGTCTGTAGTTCCTTTTTAATCAAATCAATCGACCAAACGGGAACGCCAGCAGCGGTGGCTTTGCAGCTTTTTTGAGGACCCGGGGCTACGTCAATGTTTTCACCAAGAGGGAGTTGTTGCTCATATTAACAGTTTTGGCTGATCAGTTATGTAACAGTCCGAACGGCACTGACGCAAAGCGTTTAAAAAAAAAAGTCTGCGTGTGAAGTCACTCCCTCGTTTAAGTGTGACTTTGGAAAGAGAAAGAGAAACCTCACATTCTGCACGTTTCCCCCTTCAGATGTCCGTCACAGAAACTGCAGTCCCACGCCTGAACATTCTGTTGAATCTTACTGGCTGACCCCCCCCGGCACGAAAATCAAGTCCAAAAGCAGATCAAACAGTAAAGCAATATCAGGACATCTTGATGTTTGTCTTGTTGTTAATTCCAGGCAGCTGTCATAATGTGGGGGAATAACAGTCCAATGAGATAAACAATGAAGCTGAAGCATGTAAAGGTCAAATGTAAAGTCTTGAACCCAGGACTGGACAGTGTTGGTGGATATTAGAAAGCGTCAGACAGTACCGTCAGTGTATTTGAATCCATCTGCCCTCTAACCTTCATCCTTGGTTCTTCGCCACCAAAACTCTGCTCACATTTTATTCGGAGGTTCCTCGCTGACAAGACATTTTATACTCTTTTAAAGACAAATTTAAAGTTACATTTTTGTAATTTCTTTGTAGATTTGAAAAAGAAAAATGTGAATTGATGATTTATTGGCAGTGTTAATTTACATGTTCTATAAATTTTGAGGATTTTCTTTTGTTACTTTGATGCTATTGCAAATAGTAAAGGTTGACCCTGTAATGTAAGGCTTACTGAGCTGAGCTGTCATTCCGAAGGCACCTTGCCTGGGAAGAGTCTTTCCAGGAGAAAATTACCACTAAATTTGTCTATGTTTTAATAAAGAAATGTTTTACTTTTTCTTTTGCTTGAATCTTTTTGGGAAGCTTTGTCCCAGAAAACGACTTTCTCCTGAAAACTCCTCTTGGCTTACACAGAAGACGATTCAAAAAGAAAAAGAAACAGCGACTCTTTAAATTGAATAAAATTGTAGTTTTTCAATCAAGCCAAGACTCGAGGGAATTTTTCTGGTTCCCCCTTTTTCATTGTTCTCGTTGGGAGTCCTACAGATGTTTTGTGGAGAAAATTGCTGTGAAAGCAGATGTAGTTGTTGGTTAAATATGGAGTCATATTTGTGTCCAAATTGTCAGTGTGCAATGGGACATTTTGAGCACAGAATTTTAATTTCAATTACATTGTATAAAGAAACCCTTTCCGCCCAAAAAGACCAGACAAACATCAATTCTCTGCTCAGTTAATTAGTTTGTGTCCTTGGGTTAACAGCGTGCTTCCATTCCAGCAAACCGGATAAGTCAAGTTGGTGTTTTATTTTTTAATTGGCTATTTTGTCTCCAATCCCATCACAGGTCACTAAGGAAGCACTCTTTGAAATAGAATTTAAGCTTGAAATGTCCCCATTGCACACGCACGATTGAGACACAAATATAATACTCAAGTTTAAACCTCAGTATCCAGAGCCAAAGAACCATATTTATCTGTGGTAGTATTAGACTGAAACACAGTGAAAAAGCTGATAAAATGAAGTTACTACCTATATTTTTCATTGGATTTTGAGCTCAAAGTTAAAAAAAACGTGGCTTCACTCAGAGGTTTAACTAAACCAGAAAACACTACATCTGCCTGCAGAGCACCTCTGCTTCTGAGAAACGTTTGTACAACTACAAATCAATTGATTTTCTCCTGTATCCCCTGTAATAAATTGGAGATTTCTACTAATGGATTTCACGTGTTCCTATTCGGAGTCCTGTGTACTATCTCATTGTTTTTTTGTTTTTTTTCTTCCCTGTATTTGAAGCACTTGAGCCAACAGTTATGAAAATATATATCACACGGGCAAATCCCTCCGATGTGTTCATGCCATCCTGTAGGTCTGTGACGCAGTTTGTCTGGGCGAAAGTGGCGACAGTCGCAGAGTCAGCCTTTATCTGTGCCGCCGCACCAGAGCATCATGTCAGCCCAGCAGCATCCTCCATGAGCCCTCGAAGCCTGTTTATTTTTCTTTTTTTTTTCTGCAACTCGCATCACATCGGTCTGTTATCATTTAAGTCAGATCAGTGAAACAAAAGTCCAGAATAAAATATATTTTGATAAGAGTTTTGAGTTTTTATTTGTGTGTGTGTGTGTGTAGAAATGCTATGTGTTGTCTCTGCTGAGCCAACACTCCGGAGTTAAGAATACTTGTACACCTTGACGATCACAAATCCATGTTTTATTTATGTCAAAAACACAAGAAAATGGCTTCAATAAAGCAATAAAGCATCGATTTCTAACCTCCCTTACGTTAAGGACCTCATGCTGGTGCTTTCAGCGGGACGCAGCAGACGTGACGAAGCTAAAGAGGCATGCTGTAAGTACATGTGCTCAGAGTGGGAAGAAAAACAGCATTCCGCTGACTCCACTCAGGTGATGAGTGTGTTCTGTACTACTGGAATCAGCAGCTAAATTACTTATGCTCCTGTATGCTTTGATCCCACTGCAGATTAAACTATGAGACTGGGACTAAGTGTTGGTGTGCACTGCAGGTCACCAGATCCCAACCCCTGAGCTGGGGACCAGTACTGGGCCTGGGATCATTTGCTGACGGGCAGTGATGAAACAACCTAAAAACACTGAATTAGTCTGCATGAGCAGGGAGGTCTCTTTGTTGAAGAGACAAAGAGCATCATGAAGAGTTGTCAAGGGAAAGTGGAGTGTAAAAAACAAAAAAATGGCCACTAAAGACACCTTCAAAAACAAATAATGCGTATCTTTAAAATATTCAAACTGTATCAAGAGCTTGATAAGTGTGAATACAATATAAAGCACTTGCTAAGCTAAGTGACTTTGGGCAATTTCAACTCCTGCCGGTCCGTCTGTCACCTGGCTGCTGGACGATCAGAGCAGCACCGAGAGATTGGCTGCTGCTAAACTCCCAGTCAGATTGTGGATGTGCTGTTCCGGACTGTGGCTGTAGAGAGGCAGGTAATGAACCACATCCGCCAGGGTCTGCAGGACGTCGTAGGTTACCGCAAACAGGAAGTAGGTGGGGAGCAGCCAGGTGAAGCTGAAGACACGGTCACCCACTGGCAGAGGAACTGCAAGGTGTCTGAAAGGACAAGAGAGAGGGGACATTTTATCCACATCAGACTGCAGTTCATCTTTGGTTACAACAGGTGTTTTTAACGTTGTTCAAATGATTCTTTCTTTTTTTAACCTCTTAAACTTCACTGATCGAGGTGTGTGTCCAAACATTCTAACTTACAGAAGGAGTCTATTATGTTTTTGTGTTGGTTTGTCATTATTATTTGTTGTCTGCCGCAGCAGCTCAAACTGCTGTGAGCTGTAATGAGCTAGAAACATAAAACTTGGCACAATAACTGGAAATGATGTCCAAGTGCTTCCCAAGAAACATGAGCCCAAACGGCCATATTGTGGCGCTGTAATTAAGGCCCACAAACGCGATATTGGAAAGGCCACGCCCCTCACAGTGTGACTCTGATTGACTGTCAGAGTCCAGGTCAATGTGCTCTGCAAAAAAGCCTCTTGGACCATAAAAGTCCATCATGATGGATTTTTTGCTAATATACTTTAGGGATTTTGACTGTATCAACACCAAATTTGCTACACAGCATGTATACACATTTCTGTTATAAATGAGCAAGATTGATCAGTGGTGATTAGCACTGTCACACAGCAACAAGGTTCAGACACACTGGCCGACTGGGGCCTTTCTGTGTGGAGGTTGCATGGTCTCCCTGTGTTTGTGTGTGTCTAAAAAAGTACCTAAATTCAAAAGGAAGCTAAAAAAGTAAATATTTGAAGTTACTAAAGACTAACAAAACTTGTGGGGTAACTAAAAAGCTCCAGTCTGCAAAAAATCAGATCTGTATCTGATTTTGGACCAAATATGAAAGTGACCAAAATCCGAATTGTAAAGATCAGATTCCACCTGATTTGTGCTGCTCTGAGTCACATATGAACAAAACAATTGGATTTTGGCCACTGCCTTAAGTCTGAACGTAGCCTAAAAAAAGTAACGTAAGTAGATAAGTTACATTCTTTCACTAACTTCACTTCTTTTAGATATTTTTTGTAGTTACTTCACTTTTTTGCTACTTATTTAGTTACTTATCATCATATTAACACATTTCTGAACTGCTAAAACTTCTGCTGCTCATTTCCCTCGCCTTAGGTTACGTTCAAACTGCAGGCAAAAGTGGCCCAATACTGAAATCTGAATCTGTCATTCACGTCACAATCCCAGCACTCCTGGCCCCGACTCCACATCCACACACCTCCGTACAGAAGCAGTCGTTGCTCCTCAAAAAGACAGAATCAAAAATGTGGCTTTCTTTCTCCTCGTTATCATCTGCTCACAAATTAGCTTGCCTCCGTATTTACTTCCTTTTACTTCCTTTTTCAGTTACTTCACTTATTTAGTTACTTCGAATATTAAGTTACTTTTTTAGTTATTTCACCTAGATACTTTTTTAATTACTACAACGATTTAGTTACTGCAACTTATTATTTATATTTATAAGTTATTTCACTTATGTTGTTACCTATTTAATTACTTCAACTATTAAGTTTCTAAAAAAGTAAGAAAATTTAAAATAAAAAGTCCACGTGAAGAATGTTTTGCAGTTTTGTAAATTTGCTTAATCTTAATTCTTTCCAGAAAATGTCCGAGAAAATGATTAACAGTTTGCAGACCTGTGAAATAAAGTGTTACCAAATTTAAAATATGATACTTCAGCCCATAAAAATGTGATGAATAAATATATCTAGAATAACAGCATAATAAAGTTAAACTGAGACTCAAACTAATACAAAAAAAACTCCTAATATGCAGGAAGGTTGCTGTAAATGCAAATTTGAAATCATGAGATGTGCTCAGATGATTATAGCTGGATTTAATGTGAAACTTAATATAGTATATAAAGGATCAATATAAATCCCAGCAACATAACAAATGCTGTTCAGCTGTGTGCATTATTGGCCAAAGTGAGGTTGCTAAAAGCAACTGTGTTTTACCTCTGCAACAGTACCATTAATAGTACTAATTACACTAATAGATACAATAAATGCAGATATCCATTTTGTACAAAAAGGCAGCATTTAAACTAACTGAATATCTGCTCACTGGTCAGTCATTCATTAAATACTTTCTTATCTCTCAAACCCTAACACAATGTATTTTGTAAAACCCAGAGGTGCTTACTGAAATCTATCTTCTCTGGATTCTCTCAGCATGATGAAAACAAACAGTCCAACTTCAGTGTTGAGGGAGAAGGACACAACTTTGTCCAACATGACAACAAAACCCTGAAGAGAGAAAGAGAGGAAACAGTGGTGATTGGTAGAATTCTAATCACCAACATTAGCATTTGTGTGTGTGTGTTTGCATCATTTACCCTGGGATCACACACTGACACGATAAAGATGACACCAAATGCAAGCAGTGACATGAATCCTTTGGCCACGCTGGAAGAAAGACAGAGAAGAGGAGCGTGAAATCAACTTAATAAGTCTGAAAACTTGTTTCAGGTGGATTATACGTCACGCACCAGCCAGAAAATATACTGCAGGTTCAGTAATAAAGCCGGGTAGCCAGCTGTAGGCAGAGACAAAGCAAGAGGCCGACAGTAAACAGACTGGCTTCTGGGGAAATATGGTGTTAGTACAGTGAAACTTTGAAAGTCTTGTGTCTGAAGGACATTTCCTCAACAGTGTAATACAGATTTTATGTTCACTTTAAACTAAAATTATGACAAGACAGTAACATTTTTCAAATAAGTCATAACTTTGACTGCAGCATAAAACACATAAAAGATGGCTTTGGAGGTGTTGAAGTACTTTACAGTTCAAACCTTTGGATTTTGACACACTTGCTTTTTGGGGCATTTACTTTCCATTAAAGAGGTCACAGGAAAACATCAGGAACACAATGTACCAGTTTTTTATTTTATTTATGTAAATCTAGTTTTCCAACATGGCATTAACATGTACATGCCACTGCCTCCAATTCCTTCCTTTGTTGTTGTCGTCTCGTGGTTCAGTCGAACATTTTGTGTTCAGACTTTGGGGATCAGTTTCCCCTTCTTCCTGAACGATTCAGTGTCGGTGTGGTTTATACCTGCTTGCAAAAAGACAGTGACTCTCAGGGTAGGCCCTTGAATACAGGTGCACTCCCCATTGAAACACATGCATTCTTAATTAGCTTCAAATTTTAACAACTGGCCTATAAGGCGCTTTCAAAAGTAATTCCCAAGAGACAGTCAACATGGAAAACTTCTGACCCACTGCAAATCTGTTCTAAGAAATAGAAGTTGAAATCAAATGTCTTTCTTGGCTATTGTTTTGAAATTATCTCTCATGGAAATAAAGTAGATACCCTACTGACTTAACACAAGAAAGGTATGGTGACATTAAATATGTGGAGCTGTGAAAAATTGAGTTCTTCAGTCTATGTGCATTTAAATATATGGCCTCAACTGTATATATTTGGAGCTCCACAAATTCCTACCATATTTGAGGGGCAGGCATGTCCTTGTATAGTCCGACAACGATATGGCCTCACCTCCAAACTGACTAGCATTAAAGACACATAAGACACATAAAGCACATAAATGTTGTCAAACTCTAAGCTACAGTTAAGGCCATATATTTGAAAGCAGTAATATTCCACTATTATTCCAAATATGACAATATTACGATTTTGATACGGGTCATGTAAACAGCAGTTTCCTTTTGGATATTCCGAATTAGGCCTTATTCCAAATTTAGCATTTTCCGATTAAGACATGCAGGATATGCCGGTGTCATTCAGGTTTTAGGAATGTTCTTTGGACATGTATACAGCGCATTCAAAACATGCGTTTCAATTGGGCCAACAGTTTTCCAGGTTGGGGTAGAGGTGCAGGCCCCAGAGAAAAGCTCACATTCCTGGTCAGAAGGAGAAACACAACCACTTTCAATCATTTTGAAAGACTTTGATAGGTTTTGAAGTCGTGGGGGCATTTTACGTTAGTCGGAATATGCACAGCTGCATGTAAACGGGAATATTAAGGAAATATTCAGTTATAAACAGCTTAGTCGGAATATTGTCTTTTTCAGAATAAAGGCAAAATCTAGACTATTCTGTGCATGTAGTCATTGTAGGGACAAGCAGGTAAAGGGTCACATCCATCTGACGAAAGACGCTTGCAAGTGGAATGAGAAATCTGCAATCCTTCGTCAAACACATTACAAGGACATTGGCATCAGATAAAAACAGCTCCTCGCCTGCCTTGTTCCCAAAAATAATAAGAAACGTCTGGCTGCTGCTTAGGCGCTGTGGGACAGAGGCAGGCGGCCAAAACCAAGAACAAGACCCGCAGAGCACGCTGGCCTCACCGCTGGCCTTACCGGCCGTGGCTCGCCTCTCATCCGCTAGGACTGCCTCTCCAGCCCCGGTAGCATGCTCCGCGGGTCCTGGTTTGAGTGTTATTACTTACGCTTATGCTTTTACTGACTCCCCTTTCACCGTCTGTGTGTACTCACCTTATGGCTGAGCAGATGTGCTGTTTGTTTGGCAGGTTTCTCTCCCAGGCTTTAGACAGCCACTCCAGCCTGCTGCCCCGCAGCGAGCTCACCAGGCCGTCAACTGAAAGAAACCATCAATAATAAACACTCTGTACCTAATGCTTAAAGGAATACTTCCTGCATTGTTTACAGTGTGTTCCCAAGCTCGCAGCCTTCTTCTTCTCTGCAGGTTGTTGGCACATTGCTGCATACCTTGTAACCGGCAGCTGTAGGTCAGGGGAATAGTGTGACACCATAGGTTGCATTGCATCAACCATAAATAAAATAGGGACCCGCTCATAGAAAAACAGGCTCCTAACACTGCTTGAGGTCTAAAACCCCCCAGGGAACCTTTAACTTACTATAAAGGCTGGAGGCAGGAGGCAGGAGGGTGCCAAACTATTATTTTAGTAAAGATTAATATTAATTATCTAATGAAGAGAAAACATGAATAGCTGTAACTGTGAGTTAAGTACTGCTATTACGTCCACATCAAGTGTACAGTTGTGGCGACATCCGAGCAGGAGTGAACTTACTGGTGTGTTTCATGGCAGATCCCATCACCAGGAAGGACACGGTGATGCTGATGGCTATAAACACCTGGATCAGCTCGGCCACCCAGGAGTACGCCCTGTAACGTTCATTAATAATCTACATGGGTTGGGGGGGGGTGATGGATGTTGGTGGATGTTGAAAATGAGGACACAAAAAAGAAAGGAGGCACGGTTTTGTACTCTGGAACATCTTCACGCTGGTGTAAGTTTTGAAGTAAACGGCACACCCGGAAAGGGAATGTATTTCATGTGCTATTGCAAAGAGCTTCATGTTTTTCACTGATTAGCTCCCACTTTGACGTTGTGCCCATCAGTGAAATCACTGCTTTGGTTGGAAACCTGCAGACTCTTAGCTCTCCATTTGTAAAATGTTTCATTTCATGACAGACACAACTATACAGTATATTAACTATTAGCTATAATTGGGCTCCATCACTAACTGTACCAGAGCATCCGGGGGTGAATTGTGGCCAAGCCCCACTGTGAGATTTACATAAAAAAATCTTGCCTAGTCCTGTTTTATCCTCCTGGACTATGTTCCCTTTAAAGGGGCCAAGCCAGGCCAGCTCCATTGTGCCATCTCTGACTACCAATTAGTTTTTTTGTCCGGTCCAGCCAGCCACCACAGCTAATTGCTGTACGTTTCTATTAGCGGTGTAGGAAGTCGTTAGCAGGGTAGAAGCACAGTTTCCTGTGTAATTGAATCCAAACACTGGCTGACCGCATTTCTCTGCAGTTCAGTTCACCACAAACTATTATCTGGCCCTGCATGTGGCTGTAGGAGCACTTATAAGCCTTAAACACACACACAAAATATACAGTATTTACATACTCACACTACTTAGAGTATTACAGAGGTACTACATGCAAAATGACCACTTTGCAACAAAGACTGAGGAAATACAAGAGGGTTATGTGTTTTACGTTGTTTGAGAAGATGGTGTAATCAAACAACCTGCATGGATACTACTGTAGCTTCCGTAAGTATGGATCATTTACGATCACTTGTGATTTTAAGTGAGTAATCATGCATTTTAATTTTGCAGGTTCTCAGACTGCACAAACAAATAAAATCACTCTACAAATAGTCAATGCTATGTGCCATACTCCTTCACAGCTCTTGGATTGACTTTATCTGGTGGTCATTTGGCCAAATGAAGTGGTATAGCAATCTTTTAACAGGAATATTGTGAGTAACAACATCATGACTTAAACACAGATGCACTGTAAAAGTCTCACAGCAGTTGGAGCTGTTAAATGCTAACAGCTTAATTGGTGTTTAATCTCCATTTAAATGACAAGGTGCTGTAGTTTTACTAGCCAGTTCAACAGTAGATATTCATTTAGCTTAATGATACTCATGTGAAACTGTCATGGCAACTTAAAGCTGCTTTAACTCTTTGCAGTGTGTGCCTGCTGGTAAAATATCATGATGTTTGGGTGCATCCTGGTGTTGTTTTCACTGCACCTCTTTTCTCCTTTCATTTTGTTTCATTACTGTAAACTTGTTTGTCATGGTAACTAAGTGTGTTTGTACGAGTGTCTTTGTTGATTAGTTAATACGTTTTATTGTTATTATTATTATTGTAATTATTAAAATTATTATTATGTATTATTTAACCTTTAAAGTTTTCATGACAGTAACAACCCATTCAATATGTGCGTTGAATCGGCATGGACAGATTATGAGCCAAAAGTGCAGTGCTGCAGAGTGAATGAGCCAGACAGACCCTCTCTTCGTTTAAGAGTGAATGAAGAATGCTAAAAACGTTCCTTTTTGATAAAGCCTATAGTTAGGGCTGGCTCAGGTGAGTCCTGAACCATCCCTTAGTTATGCTGTTATAGGCTTAGACTGCCGGGGGACTTCCTATGATGCACTGAGCTTCTCTCTCCTCCTCTCCCTCTCTATCTGTACGCATTCCTATCCCACTAATACATGTTACTAAATCCACTTCTTCCCAGTAGTTCCTGTGCTTTCTGTGCTTTTTTGCCTTCTCACTTTCTGCAGGTGTTTCTGCCTCTGGAGCTGTAGATTCTGGATCTGTGATTGCCGGCCGTCTACTGCCCCCATGTTCCTGCTCCACACTCACTGCTGCAGTTGTTATTATTATTAGTCTGATTTGTTGTCTCTCCTCCTGTTCTGTCTCCCCTCTCCCCCTCTCTCCTCCCCTTTCAACCCAACTGGGTCGATGCAGATGGCCGCCCACCCAGAGCCTGGTTCTGCTCGAGGTTTCTACCTGTTAAAAGGGAGTTTTTCCTCGCCACTGTCGCCAAGTGCTGCTCATGGTGGGAACTGTTGGATCACTCTAAATAATATTTTAAAGAGTATGGTCTTGACCTACTCTATGTGAAAGCGTCTTGAGATAACTTTTGTTATGATTTGGCGCTATACAAATAAAATTGACTTGACTTGACTTGACAGGAGTCCAAAGACTGAACCATATGTCTGACATCTAACATCACTCCGATTAAGCACCCGTGGGACATCAAACTGATGGATCCTCGGTCACTTGAATAAAATCAAAAGTTTTTTAAATTTTTAATTACAGGTGTTCTTTTTGAACTAAGCCCTATTTCCTGTACATTTATGAACATTCAATGTAAGTCGAAGGCAACTGGGTTATTTGCTTTAGAAAGGATTTCTCCACTCATCCAAGAGGCTCCATTAGCTCCACTGGCATTCATGTGACGTCAGGTAAATACAGTGTAGTAGAGTGCTTCAGAATGTGCTTATGGCTTCTGGCCTCTACTTCATCGATACAGACACACACGAAAAAAAGTGCGGAATCCTACCCTAGTCAATGGAATGGTTGCAATCTCTCCTGCTTTCTCAGACCTGCAGAGAAAAACAAACACAGGAAAAAATGAGTTTGTCTGAAGGTTACAGAGGAGGCTTTGGACCTGTAAGGTGCTCAAGTTGAGGGCAGTTAAGCGGTTCCTCCTCCCTCAGCCTGGAGCAATATTTACCCCAGCAGAACCCTGACGTTCAACAGGTGTAATTCCACTTCACCTGCACCAGCCGGACAATAGAGTCCTAAATCTTCCAACAGTGTCGGTGTCAGAAAGCACGAGACGACCACGATCATGGTCTGAAGACACAGTCATTCCAAATGGAAATGTAAAATATAGAACAAATAATTTCACGTTTTTCACCATGTTGTTCGTTCATTTTTGGAATGTCACTTAAAATGGCGATGGGGATTCCCGCCCGGGGATTTAGTTAGACTTTGGCCTACCCCATTCACAGTGAGTTAGAGCTGTCATGTAACAGGTTGTAGGAAAATAAAAATCACAAAACTACATGTAAGATACAAAAACTCTAACCTGCAGGATTTTCCATAAATGTTAAATGGCTCTGACAATGTGTTATCTTATCATCACTCCCCAATCTCTGCTGAGTTGAGCCTTGTGTATGAGTATGTTTTTTTTAATATAATGCTATAGTGGCAGTACTGATTCCCAAGACTGATTAGGAAGAAGCCTAAGCACCAGTTCCCAAGCACATAAAAATACAAAAATATATTTACTTGCAAAAACAACTCTTACAAGTGCCTGCTCAATGAAAAAAGGACTGATTTAATAATAATAATGAACAAATGCCGCTTTGGTAATCAAACGCCTCCTCAATAATAAAAAAATGCCTCTTTGATAATAAGGAAATGTGTATAAGGGAGGTTTCAATGAAAACAAACAAAATAAAGCCTGCAGATATTACTCTTACACGAATAGCACTCAGATCTGCCCTACTGCAGGTAACCTAGTTGAGAGGGGATTTTTTAAATGTTCACTAGGCTCCAGGATGCTCAAAATCATGCTCAAAGCAAAAGAGAGCAAAGAAGTCTCAAAAAGAGCCTAAACAGACCAGAGTTTCTGGCTGACATCATCTTCTAAAATGAGGCCAGCAGCGAGTCGGGGAAGGATCAGACTGCCCAGAACGTGCAATGCCCCACCGCTCATGAGCTCCAGAGAAAGGGCGCCGTCACACCCTGATTGGCCGAGAGGAGAATGAACCAAACTGCTCTCAGTTATCATTCAGGAGCAAGTCCCCACACAGGTGATCTAAATAACCCCCAAGTACCAAAGAGTGGGTGGCTGCTACACTATAATGCCTTACTTTTCATATTAATAATAATTATGATAATGATAAACCTCATTTATATAGCACTTTTCTCAACAAGGTTACAAAGTGCTTCACAGAAAAAAACAGCAGCTAATAACTGCACAGATAAAAACAATATAAATAGCGAACAGTCGATAAAAGAGAAACAAATAAAAAACACAGATCATGAAACATTGAGGGATAAAAAATAAATACAAATAAAGTAAAATGGCAAGAGTGAAGAGATGAAAACCAGCAACTTATATTAAGAATTCATAAACGCTTTCCCATAATAAAGTTTTAAGAATGAATTTAAAAGATGCTAATGATGTAGCCTGTCTGATGTCAACGTGGCAGCAGAAATGCATCCACTGATGTCAGAGGCCGTCCAGGCACACAGGGAGTCAGTATATCCTTTATATCATTTGGAGTGGGACCATTTAAAGCTTTAACAGTGATACAATTTTTGTGAATACAATTTTAAAATCAATACAGAATAAAATGGGTAGCCAGTGTCAATTGTCAAGCACAGGAGCAATGTGATTGTATTTCTTGGTGCCTGTTAAAATTTGGGAAGCGGCGTTCTGCACAAGTCGGAGCCAGTGGAGGGAAATGCATACAAAGTGCATTACAGTAGTCCAAGCGGGAAACAATAAAAGCTTATATAACTTTGTGCAAATCAGTGGGAGACTGATTTGGAAGAATTATTAAATTTTTTAAAATTTTCTTGAGGTGAAAGAAGAAAGACTGGGCAACATTGTTAACATCCAATCAAAAATGACCTCAAGATTTCTAGCAGCCTGAAGGCTGGTGGAGTGTGTTTGACCAAAGACTATGACCTCAGATTTATCATCGTTCAGTTTTTAAATGTTTTGTGTTTTATATCACTGAGGCAGGCGAGGAAATTATTTAAACTGGATGTTCTTTCCTTCCAATACAATCAGCATCAAACTTCTCTGTACAATCATTTCTATGTACATTTCTAAGAACAGAGCTGATAATCTTTCTTTTTTTTCTGTCTCTCTCTTTTCTTCCTTCCTTTTGGGGTTAGGATTATTATTGGATATTATGTCAGAGAAGTATGCTGATGTTGCCTCTTTTACTGCTGTCTGGTAGTTTGCCATGTATTCTTTACGGTCATTGCAAATGACTGCTGACTTAGTTTGCTTCCATTTGCATTTATATTGCCAGAACAGGTGTTTCAGGGAACAACAGATATGAGTTCAGAGAATTCTGTAATAAAATTGTTGTACCCTGGTGGTCTATAAATGAAATCACACAGGGAAGAAGCAGGAAATGTAATAAGAAAGTGTAAAACCTTAAACGAAATAAAATTACCAAAGAAAATAAGAGGGCACCAAAAACATTTTGTATAAAAAACAGCTAAACCACCGCCTCTCCCGCAGGGTCGAAGAAGATGGGAATGTTGGAAATCCAGGGGTGTAGCCTCCACCAAGGCAGCAGAGTCTGCTGGAGTCAGCCATGTCTCAGTTACCAAAAGAAAATCAAAGCTATTAGAGACAATCAGTTCATTAATTATGAATGTTACTTAAACAGTGGCCTTGCATTTAGGAGGCCAATTTTGTGTGTGTTATATCCAAAGTTGAGGGCAGATGGGCAGATATCCCGCTGGGGTAACACAGGGTAGAAGTATCAAGCTTTGGCCTTGGAGTCAGTTGCTCTGGATTCAGAGTGCCAGTGCAGATCACGGGGCACCAGACGCTGCAGGGCGATGGACTCCACTCGATCTTATAGACCTGTTTCCCAACTGGATAGACCTGGGACAGGTTCCTAGCTTGTTTCTTGTCACCCTAGACGACAGGCCCAGGTCTCTGAAGGAGCGGGAAGATCAAGACAGGCCATGATCTTTCTCGTGAATCTATCGGCCGATCGGCAGCACCGTCTCAGCGATGACAGATGGACCAAGCTGAAGGACGGTGGAGTTGTTGCCCGGCAAGCTGGAGGCTTCTGCGGCCAGCGAGTCTTGGATTTGATAAAGGCTGGAGATCCGGCCTTCAGGTTCGGCTGTTTTTTGAGTTAGCCGGCAACACCCGACACAGTCCGGTGGAGAGGTGAGTGGAGGCACTGATGTAACGAGGAACTGAGCAATTTTTTTTATGTTATGGTGGCCATGAGTTCTAGAAAATACCACAGGTAAAAAAAGGCTTAAGTCTCAGAAATGCGACTTACATTCATTGTTCCTTTGTATATATTGATTCAGTTACATTTTTTTTGACACAATATACCTTAAGGGCATATTCCAATAAATACAATCAGTGCAGTGTTTACATATTTGTCTTATTTCTATTCATCACTTTTGGATGTAAATGTTTAAATAGCAATAGATCGGAGACTATATCAGAGTGTAGTAGTCAAACATAATACAAAATACACTCTGAAGTAGTTCATGTGATTTTGGAGAGAAAGTTTGGTTTCATGTTAAATCCTTCTGTCTGTTAGTTTACACGTATCACAGTAAGCATGTATAAAGGGCTGCCCTCTACATGAATCAATCTTCATTAAGAGTCATTGAAATAGAGCCTCTATTTTCTATCTCTCCATTTCTCTGGTAGCCGGCCAGCTCCCAGCCTGCAGAGGGATCTCCTGGGATGATACAAGAATACTACAGTAGGGGAAAATATTGTCCTAAATATTAAATGAGGCACAAATGGTAGTAAAACATATGGCAGGTCAGGGCTAAACCTATGAATCAGTGTTTCCATTTTAAACTCTAATTTTGGCCATTTGTCTGCTGCTGTTGTAAAGTGCTGTAGGTTTCATTAGTTTGTTTCTTTCTGCTTTCCTTTGCAGCCTAACACACAGAACTGAGAACTCCACTCTAAAGGCAGGTGGGCAGTTGGGCTTAAATTTAGAAAATGTGAGTTTATGGTGCAAAAAGCCCAGGTGCACATTGTGTACATGACATAGACTAAAAAGCCACATAGTGATCGTATAGTGTAGTTGCCAAATCAGTAGGACAAAATCATATTTTTTAACTGGGGTTCAAATTGCCAGATAAAGTTAAAAACATATTATTTTACATACTTATATATTCAGAATATGAAGAAAAAATTATACCTATGTTTACTGAACTCTGTAAGACACTGCACTTTAAACCTCCAAGTGAGTACCGGTGTGTAAGGCGATGTAAGACAGTGATTGTTATTGCATTTTATATTATATAATGTGAGGTGTTGCTTCCTGAAGCATCAGATGGGACCTGAATTAGCAAAATCCCAGCAATATGTCACAGTCCCTCACATCTGCTTCACTTTCTAATTCCTTTCCTTCTCTTACACTTCCTTCTTTCTTTTTTCGCCGTACTGCGGAGGCTGCTTATCCAGGGGTTTTCAAACTCTGGGTTGTGACATGCTGAGTCACAGCAAGGGGGATCAAGGAGACAAAATGAATTAAAAGGACAAGCAACGGCAAAGACACGGCGCTGTGCGCTTCCTTTTTTGGTGTTTCAAATTGCCAAAGTTAATAAGCCTCATAGAGTCCGGGAAGAGCTTTGGTCGCTGGCTTTGAGCAAATGCTGCGAAAGGAAGAGGGCTTTGGGAATTATAGCTAGTGTTCCACTTTCAGATACAAATGGAGAGGCGGCCGAGTTAAGATATGTAAGCAAATGGGAGGGAAAATGTCCAAAATATCAGTGTGTTTGTATTCCCACTCTGTGATGGCAAGTATGTGTCAAAACGTGCACAATTACTGCCTCCTGTGATGCACCTCGAGCGTGACGAAATTGTTGAGAGCTTGCAAAAACTGACGGACCGGACAAAGAGGGCAGCTATCAGCAGAATGTATAAATAACTTCATAACTGCAGAGCTTTCAGCGGACAAGTTGTGTGGGTTTGTGTGGCGACAGAGCAGCTGTGGTGATGATGAGGAGGAGAGTGGGTTCATCTCGCTGGCGAAGGGAGATTCTGTCGGTCAGCATTTTCACCACTTGTTTTTTTCCCCCCACTGAGGCCCCTGCCGGCGAAAACTACATCCCGACTTAAATGACACGTTGCAGTCAGCAGCTGGCCCTTCTCTGAACCCCCGTCTCCCTTGGTTACTGGTGAGCTCTCCAATCCAGCGCTTCACATTTGCAGTTTCCAACAATGATGGCAGGTTTACTCCTCGAAATGTGTTGTCATATTTTCAAACAATGGCTCCTTTGTTTCAGACAGAAGAAGACAAAAGCCGGCATGCTAGCCAGCTAACTAACTGATTGACTCCGGATGATTTGTATGAAAACAAGAAATCTGGGTTTGTAAAGAGGCTAAAAAGATGTGAGCCTAAAGCTTACAGCAAAAATACTTGCTGAAGGGACATTTCATTTCAGCTTTATTTCCAGTGAATGTGCATGGAAAAAGGCTGGGAAGTCTTTAACCTGTTGCTGTGCTTTGATGGCAGGTGGCTGTCTGGGGACAAGGTGCCCGACACCCGTCTGACCTCTGAGGAGAGCTTTTCTTGCTGCACACCTCTCTCAGACAGTGACTCCGCCAAGCTGCCACATCTGCCACCCGTATTCATCTGAATCCCCCTCATCCATCCTGATGAGCACTGTTTTCATGGTCTAACCTCGGTGCTGAAGGTATGAGGGATGCCACGCACGCTCCACTGTCAAAAGCAGCCGTCACAGCTTTTTTCAAATTCAGATTTGGTGACATTTTCTCACGACAGACTATAACACACACTGACTGACTACATATTATTCCTATTAAGTGATTCACAGAAGAGGGAGGATGGGACTGGGTATGAAAGGAGAGGCAGTTTTATTTTTGGTTCATTATTATTTTTTCTGTATGTTAAGCATGTTGTAAACTCTTTAAAAAGGAGAATGAAAAGGAAGAAGACCGGAGGAAAAGAGAAAAGGAAAGGCAGAAGAAAGGAAGACAGTAAAAAGTACGAGAGTGTGAGACTACAACTAACACCATGGCTGTATTAATATGGCAAAGACTATTATCTTGATTGTTTTTTCATTTTAAGTAGTATGGTGATTATTAGTGTTATACTTTTTTTTGTTTCAAATAGTCTTTCCATCCCCATGAACTATTTTTTGCATCTTAAAAGTCTTTTAATCTTAATATGAAACTTTCCCATCTGTCTTTGGTCTGCGCTTTAACATATTCATAAAAGCGAGCTGAGTTATTGCAGCAAATTTCCTCTCCTGTGTGCGTAAGTTAGTGAAGTATTTCCTTTCATCTGCCTCGGCCTTGATCCACTCATCATAAGAGATTCAACGATGTCTCTTGCCATGACTGAAACACATAACGCAAGGACTTTGTGGTGGAACCATCCCAGACAACATTTTTAAAGGTGTTTGATGTCTATTTCCAAACATTTCCAAATAGTGGAAAAAACACAAATATGACACATGCAATTTTTTGTTTGAATGTTCACATTCTTTGCTTTCGTCAGTCACTGTACTTTTATTAACTTTATTTAAGGATTGCACAGCTTTTTGAAACTACTTAAAGAAACAAGATACAATCCCCTTCACAGGGCTCAGAGTGGAGTAAAATAGCAAGACTGGCAGCAAGAAATGTTTGGAGGTCATCATTTCTGCCAAAGGAGCTGCCACTGAGTGCTGATGGACTGCCAACATTTACTATTTTATATTTTTTCTGTAAAATTAACAAACAAAAGATGTATAGAAATATGTCCACTTGTTCTTTGCAGAGGTTGTGTTGGCATGGCTGGCTGGCTAAACTTTTGGATGACTCATAGACCACAAAAATGTTCACTAAAGTGCTTTGGTGTAGTCATCTCTAGACCACATTTCTGATGACAGATACACGCCTGATTCGTTGATATCTCGAAATGGTTGATGGAACGCCACCTTCAACCTTCAACCGGCTCCCTCTCGCTGCTCACGTTAAGTTCCAGGCACTAATGCTCGCCTGCGGAGTGGCCACCAGCACGGCACTCACTACGATCTGCACATGAACGACGACTAGTGCTACCATCCCTGTAAGGGAGGAAACTTCAGCTGCAGCTCTAGCATTGTGTGGTCCAATGAGTTACCAAGCTCGGTTCAGTCAGCAGAATCCCCTTTTGTCTTCAAAAATCACTTGAAGACCTGCCTCTTTGAGAGTACTTACTCACCTGATATGCGCTTTCCTAGCTTCTCCTTGATCCACCGTAGCTTGGATTCTACATAATTTGTACGTTGCTTTCGACAAAAGCGTCTGCCAAATGAATCACGTAAATGTTAACAAACCTCAACTCTGCGGTCAAACATGTCAGCCTGTCAACTATTGTTCCCATTTTTATTTTGAAACAAGGTAATCATTTCTTTGACAGTAAAATTACACCATTACTGCCTCTATTTATCTTGTTTTTCTAGTACTCCATCGCACCTGTAGCTCCATATGAGAGATGTGATAAGGACATTGAATTGTCAAGCTGCATTAACAATGAACTATAGTTGATTTAACTTAGCCAGGTATGTTTTCTGTAATGCTCAAACTATTAAACTGTTTACAATTAAAAAAGCTAATTAAAACTATGTTTTTATCTTTGAAATACAGTGAAGTGGTAATTTACCAAAGTGAATTATCTTTACCGGTCCCCATGTGTGTGTCTTTGTTTATTCATTATGGGACAAGCCACTTGTGAAAGTAATTTAGCTGACTTTCATTTAGTACAGTGGCAACCTTGGGTTCTCAGCGTTGAAATGTTAATAATATTAAAGAATATCTTTAAGGGGCAGTATCAGACAGAGCATCACTTCAAAAGAGCACACATTTCCATAAGGTAGACTATGACTAACTGTGCACAACACAGCAGTCGCAGTCTAAATGATTTGCTCATAAGCGCATACTGTATGACAACAAATTAAGTGTGTAAATAGTGGAAATGATGTAGAACACAATGGAAATACAATAACACCAGTGACAATGCAGCAATATATGTGTATATATTGACACATAAACACACTTATGCCTGTAAGTCTGCAGCACCGGTGCATGCATGTGATGTTTTTCATCTTCATTTTTCTTGCTTTTGTTCACAATAAGTAACTCTACATGAAGGCCACCAGGACTTTCAAAGCGCTGACCATATAAGGCATTCAGGGGGCGTTTCTGTATGTAAATGAGCAACAGGTAACAGGTCAGCGTTATCATTGTTCATAACATAAAGGTGAGGGTACGCACTTTTGATGAATACAAACTTCCTTTGTTTGAACAAACAGTCCCTATGCATGCTTTGACAGAGGCGCCTCCTGTATTAGAATAAGGCAGTCGTAGTCAACAGCCCAACACATCTCATGTATACTTGGACTCAACATGTCCGCAACATGTTGACAAAATCATCCAGATATTGTTTTCCTGGTGATTTCCTGCATCCCTTAAACATTTCCATCCCCAATCACCATAACCTCAGGAGTAACACGCACCAGGAATCCCAAGTGTTTAGAAACTGCAAAGTGTCTAAAAGCAAACTGTTGTTTCTGAACCCAGTGACAGAACACATGAGGCAGTTTTATCTTTATTACCCCCTTCATTCTAACATGACTTTAAATGCACGTAGCAGCTCTAAAAGACTCAACAGATGAGGGGAACGAGGTTAGAGGTTTGGGATTTGAAGTGCGCAACAGCCATGTCTAACAGATGCTTTCTTTCCAAACAAGTTATAGGACTTCACTAGGGGGCAATGTTGGTCTATGAAAGCCACAGCTCTGCCAAGCAGGGAGAGGAGAGTACCTGTCACTGAGGCTGTCTTAGCCATATGGGTCACAGGAGCTCTGCTTTTTAAAGAGATGAACAATGAGCAGTGATCGGTTCGGGGAAAAGAATAACACAGAAATAAAAATTCATGCCAAGCAATCAGAATGAAAAACGGTTGTTCTGCAAATCAGTGGAATGAAGGAGGATTTAATGGAAAGGAAAGGCCCGAGCCAAGGAGCTATTACAATTCAAAGATGCTTTGAAATAATTACATATTCACTACAAGAGCTGTTAATTGTGCACGTTCACACAATTCTCTGCTGATGTATCATCACTGTCACCTTTGGGCGTCAATGGAATAGCATACTGTACAATTCTGATGACAAAAAGCTAACTGTGTATCAGAAATTAAAAGCTGGTGCTGTTTTATGATCTCAGAATGGGAGTGGACAATGTCATGGCATAAAAAATAGTCCATGCATGCCAAATTATTTTAAGGACTGAGCCGATGTGAGTGGATGTTATTTAACAATATTTCATTCTACTTCAGATACAAGTACATCCTTATCCATACCTACAGTATTTGCTATCTATTACTGAATCTGCCTCTCAAGCCTTCAAAACTATTTTAAACTCCAGAACAAGTGAGTCAGTAAACCTTAAGTTGAGATTTTCTTGTCACCTGCTGTTTCCAAGGTCAAGAACGAACTGTCAAACCTCATCCTTTAGGCCAGGAGGTTTTAAATCTAGAGATCTACCTATAACCGAGAAAACTGCACCCGCTGATGAAGACTGTGTAACATGGCTGAAAGCTCCACAACAAGCGAGTAAGTGGACCTTGAGTTAAGATTGCCTGCAAAGCCAGGTTTGCCAGGTAAAGAATAAACTATCAACTTCATTTTGACTTATGCAGTGGAATAGTTTTGTAATGAATTTCCGCTAATGTCAGCAGAGGGTAAATCAGTCCAAAGAACATTCTATTGAGAAAAATCCCCATCGCTTTATGGCTGTGTTCTGCACAACCCCATATCCACGGTTTGGCTTGGTCCCAAGATCATGTAAGGATTTGTTCTCATCAACCACAGAATGACCTCTGGAGCATCTACTCCTTATTTTGGTTCATTTGATCACGTAACAGCAATGCCCTTTGAACATCTGCACTGAATAACTGCACCGAAACATTTACAGTAAAATCTTGGCCTTCAATCAGAAAATGTGGTGGGGTTCATTACAGTAAGTAAAAATGTAATGTGAACTGAGAGAAGGAGAAGACCCCAAAAAGCTATTATGTGCACAAAGAACTGGATAAAGCTGTTATTTACCTGAAGATAACGGACAGCAAACTGTACTATGGCCTGATGCTCACATTTATATCAGTGGCTTCTAACAAGGAAAAGTTAGCAGGTTCCCATTGGAATTAATTAATTATTCAATAAATCTCTCTATTGCAGCAAAGATCAAAGACAGGTCCATCGTGCTTAGCTAAAGTTAAATGGACTGGAATTAAATTTTCTGAACTCCCAACCTCGAGGAAGAACATGTTACCAAAACTCAGCCACTTATGAGTGACAAACCCTGATTCATGTGATGTCTGCGGACACATAATTGAATCAATTACAAAAATTGTCCACTGCATGCCAGGCTTACAAGTGGCTGACCCTAACAACAGTGAATATGTTTAGGCAGCAATGACCTCTGGTCTGTGGCCAAATGATTGTCGGTGATGATGAAAGGCAGAAAACAGGAGAAGAGAGTATTGAGAGCAAAGACTCACTCTTCCAGTGAGATGTTGGAGTACAGTAGAGGGGAGATGGAGGGACGAGGACCAGCCGGGCTGCTGGAGTTGGGTTGGGTTGTCGCCTCAGCTGCCGTCCACCTCTCTGGTAACGACGTCTGGGGGACAATTTCCAGTACTGCCCAGCACCTGAAACACACACGCAACCACGGAAAGTTACCAACAGCAGATGAGAATTAGTACCAAAACAAGTCATTCACTGGAGCACATATTCCTCCACGTCTATATACCAGCTCCAACTGGACAGCAAATGGGAGCTAACAGGAGAAAGTATATTGCATCTCGTTCATCAGGCGGACAGAAACAAGATTCCAAATAAATGCTGATGTTGCGCCGTGTCTTTAGCCACATCAACGACGGCTGGCACTGGAGTGCCTGTGTTGTTTGATTGTGTGCACTTCCTCTACATGATATGTTAGGCCTACGGACAATAATGTCAAGATGTTTGTGGGGCAGTGTTGGCACAAACTCACTCACATTGTGGACCGTTCAGCTCTGAGCTTCACCTGAACCTTCCTGTTGTTTCGACCTGAGAGCTTCCTCCTTTAATGGAGGTGTTCCAGGGGGAACGGGCCAAGTGTTGGCAAGGCAACATTTCCCCAATGAGAATCATCTTTGTGAAATGTTTAGTGAGGGGTTGTTTACTGTTAGATTATGAGCTGGGCTGTGGTCAGGTCTTCTACTAATTGCAAGGTTGGTGGTTCGATTCCCAGCTACAGCCCAGCCACTGAGGGACTCACAATGCCAGATTACTTGGGGGGGTTGCGTCAGGAAGGGCATCCAGCATAAAAAAATCTATGCCATATCAAATATGTGTATCATGTAAAAATGATATCTGCTCTGGCAACCCCTAACAGGAGCAGCCACAAGACGCAAAAGTGTACTGTCAGCTTATGACATTTAAGTCTTCAGAAACATGAATAATTTCTGCAAGGTAACTGAGTTATTAATGAATGTTTCCTATAGAAGGAACGGCTACAGTGTATAAGCAGAGGTTTGGTGGTAGCGATTTCAGTTTTACCAGGGTACCCTTTTTCATTTTGAGACTTTCCAAGAGACTGCTCACTGTTGGAGGCCTGGCAGTCTTACTTCCAAGCCTAACTTCACTTCTTCCCTTTTTGAGAATGAGGCTGCCCCCAAGCCTGAAGTGGAAACAGAGACTTACTACTTTTAAAGTCTCACAAGGACACCCTCACAAATTAATTACACATTTATCAGCAATACTGAGTCATACTAAGCCAAAATGAAGCCTTAGAGCACTGAGTCACAGAACATGCTCAATCAGGAAAATGAGGCGATTTTTACAAACTGAAAATGTCTCACTGTTGACGATGATTTTACTGCTGCAGCTGGTTGCACCTGCTGGACAACACAGTTGTGTTGATGATTTACTCCCTCCGACACCACAGCCTCCTCCTGTTCTAGTCTCCCTTTGCCAAAACTTGACAGTGGCATCCATTTCCTTGTGTATTATGTGTACAACATTTCTTTACTTTTCTGTTTTTGTACATTCTTTATGGTAAAGCTCCCTGCTGAATCTTTTGCTGCAGGATTTTTAAGGGAAAATGTCAAGAACAAAGCCTACTGGGTACAGTTTTTAACTGTTCTAGCTTGTCTTCTTTTTCTCTTAGGTCAATTAGCTTTAATGAGCTCTTGAGATTGGCAGCAGAGTGACTTTGCACCAGAAACAGACGTCTAAGACCCAATTCCCACCAAAACACCTACAACTCGCTTTGAGCTACCTCATTTAAATGAACCTCCCACCTGTTTGCACCTCTCCTCCCACCTGTGGCACCGCGCATTCTGTGCTGGGCACCAATATACCAAATTTCAAGGTCAGGAAAATACCAAACTGCTGGAGCGCTGCTTGAGCTGGTTGTTGCACGGCCACAAAAATAGGGACATTAATGCACCACACATTGTTAAGGAGCTGTGTAAGAAGTTTGTTAATATTTCTAATATATACTATTGTATTATATACATAATTTGCTGTAGTAAATACCTCTGAGCTATGTTTGTATTATTATGTAGTTTGTTATGACTTGGGCGATTATCATATGGTAAAAAAACTGCAATATGAACAACAATTAATTTTATACAACCAGAAGTTTACTTTGTGAAAACATCACATTAAATTTGCATTAAATAATAGAGTGAAAAATCTAAGCATAATACAAGTGATCATAACACCCTTTCACCATCAGTTTGATGTGTACAGCATTGAGCTTATCTTTGTAGTTGATTCATCTCAACCAATCAGCTTCTGCTGAAATATTTGTATGTATATGTTGTTTTTTTTTTTTTTTGCAATTTACAATGTCTACTACAACGTTCATCATTGTGATTTATGTCAGTATGCAAGTGTGGCAAACTCCCTGCTGCAAATAAAAAGGAGAGTTAACTGAGCATAGCTGGTTTACCATGTTTGATGTCAAATCAGATCAAGTAATATCATCATGTACACAATCATACACAGTATAATATATAGTGTAACCCTTAAGTGCCAAGCTCAAACAACAGCTGACAATCTAACTAAACAGCGTTGGTGAGGAGGTGAGGAAGTCTTTGACGTGCCTTTAGAAGCACTTCATCACCTCACCAGCCCTGACCTCTGACACGTTTTTTTCAGGACAGGGACTACTGTCAACTGCTTTGAGCAGGTGGGAATAACGGACTGGGCCAGGGAGAGGTTGAAGGTCCTTGTGAACGTTGGTGCCAGCTGGTCAGTGCAGGTTCTGAGAACATGTCCAGAGACTCCGTCCGGACCTGCTGCTAAACAAGTGCACTAACAAGGCATTTTTATGGTAGAATCAATGTGGCAAGCAAGGTAACATTTATGCTGTCAAGTTTTTCTAATTTTCCTCTTACACTAAGGCAACCATTTATCTCTGGTACCCTTTTAATAAGGTTTAATTAGGCTTTCATAGGGTGTGTTTGTGTTTGAATTGGCTGGTTATTTCACTATTGAGCTGTACTTCTGACAGTATAATGAATTATTACCACTATTGCTTAACTAAATGTTGAATATGAAAAAATGTTTTGATGTGCTTATGGGAATTTCATCATGTTGGGGTGCCTGTCAAGGTCCCGGAGCTCATTTTTATGTCACATCTCTTTTCTCAGTTTTGTGCATGTGAGACCTTTGGCTGTCTCTGAACTTCTCCAGTATCCAGAATTATGATCTAGCAACTGTAAACTGTCTGTGTTCAATGTGCAACATTAATTCAGCAGACACTGCAAAGACAGATTTATGAATCAGGTCTAATTAACATTCAAAAGATCTCCTGTGCAAGAATGCAGTTAGCATTTTGGTTAACTACCCTACATTATGCTGAAACCCAACATATCTGCCAGAACATTGAGATGATTTGTATTGAAATATCCTGAAATAAGCATGGAAAAGGTCCTGAAAAAAGCAGGCGCAACAAAAAAGAGTCTTTTGAGAGAGTCATCCTCATGTCTCGAGGGATTAGGCATCTTTTATTATTCATATCCACAATCCCTGCCACATAGTTACCTTTTTCTTCCTTTGTTACTGCCCCAGTCGTTTAATATGATCAAAAGCTCAACTACTAAACGGACCGTGTCGTGAAATGGTTTTGTTAACTACTGTTTCCAAGGTCAAGGACAAACTCTCAGTCTCAACTTCCACTGCAGCATTTTTTAAGTGCTCAGAAAAATGGATATTTGAACATTTCAACAACAAGGCAAACTCCATCTGCTGAGGAAGATCTTGTGATATGATCAGAAACTCAAGAACAGCTACTAAATGTGATGATAGTATTATAAACTATGGTTTCCAAGGTCAAGAATGAACTTACAATCTCAACTAGATTCACATACATGATGATAGATTCCACTAGTTTTTGGCATCTGATTCGATGCTCATACTAGATTAGGCAAAGGACAGTGTATCCCATGCTATAACAATATAACTGAGATTGTACAATCAACTGCTATGACAAATTTGCTTTTATTAGCAGCTCAGATATGTGTGTTTTGAGAGCTGATCACGGCTGACCAACAGTCCAACAAGGGATTTCCCCTTGGATTGTCAAAGTGTTATAAGTCTGGGGGGAATCAGCCTGATAATCCTTTCAGGCTCAGCTAGTCTTTGAAGATTTTTTACAAACAAAAACAGGAGACAGAGGAAGACAAAGGAACAGAGGATGAATCACAAGTTCTCCATTTGAAACCAAAGGCCATAAAGTTAGGCTGCAGGGAGAAAGTAAAGCAAGTCATGGACAAGTACGTTTTCTCCCCTCTCTGCGGCACCGGCTGCCGGTCTCTTTGAATCGGCAGTGCAGAGGGCAGCTCTGAGAGATTTATCCATTCATTTGTTGTGGCTACGCTCGAATGCACCCAACAACACACCATTTCTATTTTATTCTACTAGTCTTTCACTCTGCTGGTGGCTCTACAGAATTATGTCCCCAACGATAATTATCAATCAAAATTATGGTCTAAAAAATGGAGGCAGAGGAAATTGCTTACCAGGACGTCAAGCAGGAACAGGACCCCAAAAAGAACTAGTGTGGTAAGAGAGAGCGAGGTGAGAGAAAGAGAGGCCAGAGGGAGGATTTGCATCCGTGGAGTGTAAGCCTTGATGATTTCAGTCAACTTATAGTGACAAACTGTGCCAGACTTCAAGTCAGAACAAACAATGTCAATGCAAATGCATTACATAAACTTTTGAGTTCAGTTTTTCCATCATACTTTTGAGCTATTTGGTAACATGAAATGTTTATAATCTGTCTACAAAAACATACAGAAAGAAAGCAATGAGTCTTTCCAATGAATGACTGAATGCTTTCTTTTTATTTTAAATACGTTTTACACCTAAAATATCATGTTCCTTAAAGTTTGTAGCGACAAATTTACGAACTTCTAAATGATGATGATTAAGTGGAAATCAAAAGGTGTATCTGAAAAGGACCAGATTACGCAAAAATGTTCATGGTTAGTTTATTTCCTTACAGTGTCTACACAGGAGGAGTAGCGTGAGCAGCAAGTTAGCACAGCAGCAGCAGTGTCAGTCCTGAGATGGCAGCTGGTTTTGTCTCCTCAGTGGGAAGGGCATCTGCCGGGAAGAAGCATGAGGACTGTGCAGCCAGGGAAATTTGTCTTGCTCGGCTGGCGTTTGCTTGGTCGGACAACATCGGGGATGGACGCCTAGTCGGTAGGTGTGTGGCCAGGGGGAGCTGCAGCCCTCCTAACTTCTCTTTCAGCTGCTTGAATGTCTCAGAGGCACAGAGAATGGAACTCCCTGCAACTACTTCCTGGCACAACACTGAACGGTGATTAGTGTTCGAAGCTTGGTGAAATATCAACTACTCTGTGAGGTTGCGCTATGGCTACCACTGGTTGTGGCTTGTTTTCTTCATGGCAAAATAGATACAAAGAGAAAAGATCTACTGATGCTGGTTCTCATTTGGTGGAGCGGGGTTGTATAAAATCGGTAAGACACATATTACATTACATCACATAATGTCATATTAAAGGATTCACCATTTTGGATTCTATGCTTTTACCCATTGCTTATAATGGTTTAGTACTGTCAAGACCATTAGCAACTGGTATTCAGCACACATTTCCATGTTGAACTCCACCAAAGTTGAACTATAACAAAAATGCACCAAAAATGTATTTTGACTCAATGCAAACCCAGGATAATTCCATTAAAATGAACTAATTTCAAAATTTCGCCCTTATAAATGCTGGGATGAGCGAGCCCTCGGCCCAGGCAAAACAATCTCCGCACAACTGCCAGATCACCAAGAGGACCTGAAACACTAACCCTAAGCCTAAAGTGAGTGTCTTTGGTCCTTTTAGTAAAGCAGTTAGCTGCTGCACAGTCGACAATCATTGTTGGGTAAGATGGCAGACGGTATGCCGTGATTTATGACACAACGTTAAACCTAATGTTTTATATCTATGGTTGAAGGCTCATCTAACAATGCATTTACTGAACTAAAAGTAAGGGGATAGGATTTTTGCAGTGCATGTGTTGACCAAAGGCCTATATAAGTGCTGAGCGAAAGTAACAGAGCATTGAAATCACTCTGAAATGTTATCATGAATCGATAAATGGAGGTCCACTGGGAAAAACCTGCCATTATAGAGCATTGCTTTGCCACGGAACAATGCTTTCAGAATCTGGTGTGTAGGTTGGATACAAAAGGGAAAAAAGTCCAGCTTGAAGCTCATAAATCTCAGAGAAGTATCCCAGAGGAGAGAGACTTATTGTGTGGAGCTGCTGTAAGTTGTTTTGCCAGAAGCTGATCAGTAAAGTACACCAAAGGTCAGATACAGCCAATTGTTGGATATAGCTCAGTGAAATTTGTCATGGGTGTGCAAAGACTATCTCATGCAGCAGTGCAGCAGAACATTTTCTTGAGTTTGAAATCCTCTGTTTATTTTATATTTTAACATTCTGGCATTTTGGCAATATCCAAATGTCACCTATTCTTTAAAAAATCTGATAGAAAACAAGGTGCACAGCATGACTTAGAGAGAAATATTGGTTTTGATGGATATTGCATCATATACACCTACAGCATTTGGATTGAAATTGCACTGTTGGCCCACATGAAAGCTTTTTGTGTCTTGGGGTCTTGGTAGATTGGTTAAGGTTCATTGTGTGGTGTCAGTCTTGCTTAGGCTGGGGTTTACATGCAGAATATGCACTTAAAGTGTCAGAGGATCAAAGATAAAGTTATTGATGTATGTTATCAGTACAGTGGTGATAGAGAATCTGTAAAATGTAATGACAAAATCTTAAATATTGTCTTTCCATTTGTTTCTTTTTCTCTCTCATGAACCTCGCTCTCTTTCGTGCTGATTGAAAAATCCACAATTAAAGCTATATCTTCTCTACCACCTTAATCTAAGTTTTGGTCTGATGTGGTCGACTACCGCAACTCCAAGTGTGTGTGTGTATAATGGAGATATGGGAGGGTCTCATGTGTATGATTAATTTCACTAAAACACTAGACACGGCCAGTTTACTTAATGTAAATGAAAGGCACTAAAGAACACACACTGACAAACAAAAAAACAGACTCAGCCTCACTGTGGCAGCCTGTATCACTGGAGACGCATTTGTTATATACATATGGCCACTGCTGATTGCTAATCATGTTTAGTAAAGAGAGTGAGGGTTAAACACCATTGTAAATTTACAGTAAGTGCAGTCTGACTCCAAACTCTGTACCACTGAGGCTTGTTTCTGTGTCAAGGGCAGAAAATAGCAGGTTAAATGTTCCCCTCGAAAGCACCTGTCTTAGACTCTTCAGCTGAAAAATAGATTTCAAGAGCTTGTGGATGTTCTGCACTCTCTGGTGCATCTGGGGTCCTCTGTCGATGGTTGTTATGCCAGATGGCCTCCTTTCTCTCTGGACCAGATTTGCTCTACCATCCTGGCTGCTGCTGCTGCCCGCTTGCCTCAAACCTCTGCTGAAGGTCTCAGAGGGCCCTTCGTCTTTTCAGCCAATGACCACAGTGCTCTTGGTCTATCGTATATCAGTTTATATAAAAAAAAATAATTTTCTGAATTTCCACATCTGGCTAAAATGAACCCAATCCCACCAGCCTTATCTCTACTTTTAACTGATGTGGACATTTCACACAAAGCCCATTGTTATTACAATCGCACAATGCAAACAATACTCTTATTGTTTATAGAATCCAATAATCATCCAATAAAACCTATCGCTGTTCCCAAAAGTATAGCAGATCGTTTCCTTGCAGGATTTCAACACATTAAACAATCGACACCTCCTTATAATGGCTGAAACATACAGTAGCTTCAACCTAATGATTACTCTGCCTAAAACAAAGCCACCCCTTTGAATTTCCTGCCTCCATAATCCCTGATCCTCTGCCTGTGGAAAGGTTGTGGCACTCATTGACAGAAACAGCCCAGTGTCCTGTGGTGCTCTCCCCTGGGAGACAATACACCAGATGCTCTCCTAGGGGGAAAAAGTCTCTGCCATGGTGCAAGAGTGGATTCAGAAAAAAACTGGTAAAATAGTGTTCTGGCTGGGTGGGTTAGCAGACATTTTCTTTGTCATGATGTGTTTTGTTTCATTTTGGACAGTACAGAAATAGTTTTTCTTGTCATTTCCAGAGTTAAATAGTTAAAGAGAGAGAGAGAGACTAATGTGCTTACCAGAGGATGTTGAGAACAGTACAGGTTGTCAGACCTCCGAGCACCGCCCTCCGAAACCACAGGATCTGGACATAAGGAAATGACAACCCTATATGATTATCATCACAATACAATACCAGTGAACCTCATATATTATGAACATTATATAATATAAACAATAAAATTGAATTATCAGCCAGCCTTGGCAGTACATAAAATACAAACCTAAATTTGCTGCCCCCTCCATTCACATCGAGTCATTTGTGCACTTACACACCAGAACATTGCTGAAGAGAACTCTTCGAGGCATGTCAGTGAAGGTGACACACTTGCTTTCAGCCACTACACTTGGTGCTTCTGACCTTGTCTTTGTATGTTTAGTGCAAATTATCTGTGTTTAATGCAAAAGATCCTTTTTCAAAGACAGCGACAATAAGACCTCAAAATATATGCATCAAGTCAGGGATGATGACACATTTTGAAGTGTTTTAGTCAAATCAGACGTAGGTGGTCATTTATATGGAGCAGAGTATGTTCTTCTGACAAAGACAGAAATTGCAGCAGCAGAAACGCGGGCTTGCAGTCAGTGACAGTGGGCGGGAGGACATATACAGGGTACTTGTTTGCTTTGAAGCAGTAAGTGCATTTCCATCCATCCATTATACATATTTTGAATGTGCATAAAAGAACCAGAGTGGAAATTCCAGACAGTAAAAAAAAATCACAAAAAAGCCTTAACGCTCAGCTCAGGTGGAAAAGTTGGCGAATCAGAGCGGCACCAACTCTTTACAGTATCTTGAAGCGCCCGTCTCCAAATTTTCACAATGCAGACGCAGATGGAGCCTGTCAGACTAAAACTGGACCGTGTGCCTATAGGAAAAAGCTGTGCCCTAACCAGCAGCACTTCTGACCTGACCGATAAAGACTGACCTGGCCAGCAGGCAGGGTTAGTCACCTGGCAAGAATGGTGAGGCGAAGCCAATGGAAAGCAGCATTGCTGACCAAATGGGGTATTGAAAAATGTGTGGTACTTAAACTCTATACCAAGCACTGAATCTCCATACCATTTCAGTGTCCATGTTGAATATTTTCAAATAACACCCACCCAGGTAATGTCTCCACAAAATGTACTAGCATCTGTAGTGTCTGGAGAACTACAAATTAACACCAGGAGCTGCAAGGTACAACCACAGTGAGCTGCTGAACTGGACCTGCTGAGCCTACGTCCATATTGGCCAGTCTGTCTGGTGTCAAAGGGTGGCTGAGACGCCTTTCAGCCTTTCACTGCTCCCCACATGTCACAGCCTATCTTTCCCAGAATGCTAACGCAGAAGAAGAACAACACAGTGCCTCATGAGCCATTTCTGGATGCAGTACATTGAGTCTAAAAATCAGCCGGCAGTGCAAGATATAGTCCAGGACTAGATTTACCTGTGTTCTGTTGTGTGAGATCTGTGAGAAGAGCAGGGGCATCACGTTCACGATCCCTCCTGTCGACGCAAAAACAGAGCAGCATATCAATCACAGACTGTGTGATATCTATTTATAACTTCATAACAAAATGTTTTTGCAAACTTCATTCTATCTCTATCTGTGGGCTTCTTTTACTGTTCCACACCTTTATTTCACTCTGCACTAGCACACTAGTGTATCATCTCTGTCTTCCATGCTCTTTAGTGTTCATATATAATAACTAGGTAGAGTCATTACCAAACAGGGTTCTGAAAATGACAGTTCTTGAAAGATAATATCCTATTAGAGGTACCCTTGTATGTCTGGTGACTAAACCAAATTTATTAAAATTACTGGCATTATCTAATACTATTCGTATTACAAGTTTCTATTAATTATATGAATACGAATGAAACCTAATGCAATCAAAGAAAAGCTATTTTTAAGTTATCATCAAAGTAAATATTACAATTTCCTATAAGGATACAGATTTTAGGTCATATTGTCCAACGTCAACAATAATGGACTAATTGAAATGCAAATTTGTATTTTTATTTATTTTTCATCATGGATATCTACAGGTAATGCATGCTTACTTTAGAAAAGATTGGATCCACAGTTTGAGTTTTGACTAAAATGCCTGTGCAGATACAGTTTATGTAGTCTATATTAATAGATATCACCCAGTCAATGTCATCTATCTTTATAATTATCAGTTTTCTTCTTTTTCTGGGTCTACCGTTTCTTCAGAGAGGTGCCAGTATATATAAGCTGCAGTGAAATCTTTCCCACCCTGCTTTAAGGAGCTGCAGACCAACCTAAAAGCACTGTATTAGTCTGGGTTTCAGTGAATAATTTCCCATCATAGCCTGAATGTTGTTTGAGACGCTTTTAAATCCTGAGCGGAACACAATTCTGAGGTAAACATGATCCGTTTTCTTATCTTAAAAAAATGATTTAAAGTTGTTCTTTACACTGTTCCACACAACTAACTGGCGGTTTGCATGTTCAAGTGCCCTCTGTAATGAAAGCTAGTGGGAAGTACAGTCAGAGCTGTCACAGAAATGTTAATGAAACAGAGTGATAATCTGTTATGCTGTCACGGCTGATGTGTTGCAGTGACTTCAGGAAGTCAAAGTACTTGCTGATGGTCCGTCCATCCATTTTCAAGGACTTATCCGGGGCCGGGTCACAGCGACAGCAGGCTAAGGAATGTAGTTCAGACATCCCTCTCCCAGGCAACGTTTTGAGGTGTTCCCGAGACAGATGAGATATATAATTTCGTTTTCTGGTTCTCCCCCGGGATCTTCTACCAGTAGGATATGCCTGGAAAATCTCCAAAGGAAGGCACCCAGGAAGCATCCTGATGAGATGAACGAACCACCTCCACTGGCTCCTTTTGGCACAAAGAAGCAGCAGCTCTGCTCCAAGGTCCTTACCCTATCTAGAAGGGTGAGCCCAGCCTATGAAGAAAACTGATTTTGGCCGCTTGTACCACCATTCTCATTCTTTCTGTCACTAAGCTCATGATCATAGGCAAGGGCTGGAACGTGGTTCAACTAGTAAATCGAAAAGCTTTGCCTGTGGGCTTAGCATCCTCTTCACCACAACGGTCCTATACGACACGTGCTTCCTCACACTCAATTTTACCCTCACTTAAGAACCCCCCCCCCCCCCCCCCTTTAGATCCGATCCACGAATATCACAAACAGAATTAGTGGCGAGGGACAACCCTGACAAATCAATCAATCAATCCGGTTATATAAATATATAAAGGATGGCTTGTAGCAACAGCCCCAGTTACTCCCATACAGGGCTTGACATGAACTTGTTTGCTCTCCAGCCACTGTGGCTAGTGGTTTTCCAAAGTTACTAGCCACTTAGCATTTTCACTAGCCACAAATTTGTTGTTGGGACATTCAGTTTTATTTGATTAAAGTTGACTATGGTGTGCTACAATTTACTTGAAGAACTAGATTTACAAAAAATTTAAATGTAAAGGACCACTATAAACACCCAAATCAAGACTACATAAAATGTGTAACACTACAGTCATCAAATATTCCGCTCTGATAAGGTCATGTGTGGAGCTCCTTTAGTATGAAAACATGCAGCTGATTTAGACAAAGACAAAGATTTAGACAAGAGTAGCTTCTTAATGCAGATAGCCTAACAAAAGTGATGCATATATATACAAATATAGAACGCCACCTGCCAGAGTGGTTAGTAAGAGTCACATGCCACTGCCTACTTCTCCCCCAGTTTAGCGGTTGGTGAGTGCTAATGTCAAGCCTTGCTCCCACAGCACCCCCCACCACAATCCACAGAGGACACAGTAATTAGCCTTCTCCAAGTCCACAAAACACATGTAGACTGGATGGGCTGACTCCCATGACCATCCCATTTCCAGCACCCTGGCATAAGGCTGCCTACAGAAGCTGAGCAGTGTGATACCCTGATAATTGGAGCACACCCTCTGGTCCCCCTTTTGAAAAATGTCACCTCGTGGTGAGTTGGATTCAATGGCTTCACCCGAATGTCCAAGATATACGGCCATATATATGATGCTGATCATTGATAGTCAGCAAGTGAGCTACTGCACCTTTGTATTTTCTAATGCAGCAGTATATTTTGGTCACTTTGCTGTGAACTTACTACAACTCAGTTTCCAAATCGGTTTAGCAACTCTAATTACAAGTGGCTGGAGCACCGCGGAGTAAATCTATCATGAGCTGAAAAAATAAAGGCTGGTAAAGGAAGGAGCATGGACTGGAAAAAAGAGAGAAATTCAGAGGGCCAGAGAGGTGAAAAGATGAAGACATAAAGAGAGACAGAGAGCAATACTGTGCAAAGCTGATTCTCACCCAGAGCCACTGTGCCCATTAGGAAAGGTTTCCCCATCTGACTGAAGTCACTGCTGCTCTGAAGGCCGACCTCTGACCCCACTGCAAATGTCACAGCCACCTGAGACACACACACACACACACACACACACACACACACACACACACACACACACAGATATTTTGTATCAACACAGGCAATAGGCATTCTGTCAAAGTCAAGATCAAGATGAAAGTAGATAAACATCAACCTATTTGTCAGGTAGGCAGGTAATTAATCCTCTACAGCAACACAAACAACACAGGAAAATAATATCAAAAGAACATTTAGTTCTTTGTTCAAAAACAAACAGTGAATGAGGATGTTGGATAATTTATTATTGAGCATTCTGACTGCTGTGGGTACAAAAAGTATTTCTGAACCTTTTATCTTGTCAATACTGAAAATTTAGTAAGTTGGGAGCAGCTGAAATTCACCTTCAATGACGCAACCAGCCGGTAGGATAAAGCTTCCTTTTCCATACATAGAAATGTCAGTTGGAACACAGACAAATGCACAAAACAGGATACACATTAAATGAAAAAAAAAGTTTTATTTACTTTCAAAGTCTTCAGGCAGTCCAATGTTCACACAATGTACATATACAATGATGCCTCCGCAGCACTCTCTCATTTGGACATACTGTATATACATAAATACAGATTTTATGTATTTATATCTATGCAGGGTTGCGGAGGTGACCTGATGCATCGCTCAGGTGCGCATGCAGGTTCCACCTGCACCATATGCTCCACACTACCTTGCCATTGTAACTTGAGATCAGACCCCCCTGTTTAAGAGTAGCTTAGCTCCGTTAAGATGTGTGCAGTGAGTGTGTGGTTGAGCAACTGAGGGCAAAAAACTAGCGACCCCGGTGAATGCAGGATGGGGAGAGAGAGGGAGAGAGCGCGCAGGGTGAGGAGGTCAATGTTAGTAATGTGGCGGTTTTCGCAACAAATAAATCAGTGTATGGGAAACATTGTACGTCACTCCCACCCCTGAGAGTAATGGATTAAGAACCATTTTTTTCCTTATTTCTCCTTATCGCCAGCAATTGTCCGACCAATGAGAAGTTGGTCAGACAAGAGCATATCGACCAACCAACTGACCAGCCAACCAGAAGTGGACAGCCCTGGAAAGAACACACAAATTTTTACTTGTCTCCTAATTTCGTACACTTCTTTCCATACTTGCTGTCATTTGATGTTATTTTGATAACTTTTGTGGACAGTTTCTGTCCTAGTTTTTCCACGGTATAAAATAAGCGCCACTTTGCTGGAAAAAAAAGAGTGTAGATCCATATTGAGAAAGACAAAATCCACAATGGAAGCCTTGGTGAAACCACTCAATTAGCACAGTGAAGTCAGAAGCCTGTGCAGCATTCAGGGAGATAAGTTAGTGCAATGCTTTTTGTGTGCGTGTGGCCAAAAACAGAATGCCCGGAAAACAACAAAAACACACGGTGGTCTGTTTCCTAATGGACGGAGAGAGATGTGAAAACTCTAGGGATGAAAACAGCTGCGAGCCATTTCACATCCTCAGGTAAGAAATGGAAGTGAAGGAAGAAAAGACGAGAGAGGAGTGCAGTGAACAGCTTAAACAACAGCAGAAGGGAGAAGAGAGAGTTGAGAAGGGGGAGAGCAGTGGGGACGAGGAAACAAGGACACATCATTTAACAAAAGTGATGAAGGGGAATGAAATAGGTGGAAAGTAAGGGAGAAGTGTTTCGAGGAAGAGGACAGATTGATGTGTTCTAATGACTTCTAACTAAAAGTCCTGTATACCAACTAATGCCTTTTAGATGGACTGAAGCATCCCAGAGCCCTCTTTAAAAATCTTTGAGAAATAGTCCCATCATCTCACAAGGGGCAGGTTTCATTAGGGCTTGGACGAAGAATGGACAGCATTTCACCCAGCTACTCACCACACGCACGCACACACACACACACACACACACACACATAAACACACACACACAAACACACACACAAACACACGCACCATAAACCTGAATGCATTATCCTCTTCCAAATGATTTGACCGCCCTGCACCAGGCTGCAATATCCCCTGCTGTCATGGGAGCCGGCGGCATTAAAGGTTCAATGACAACTTTATTAGAGGTGAGGGTCTGGAGTCTTAACCAATTATAAAGCCTGAATAAATGTCACGCTAATTATTTCCAGAAAGCCGTGAAATTGTAGTCGATTCTCCGTGAATAATCTACCTTCCAACACAATTCCACAGCTCGGTGCATAAGATTCATTTTAAAAGTGTGTGTATGTGTGTTTGTGTGTGTGTGTGTGAACTGTGTTCCTCCACATTTCTATGTGTGGTTGACGTAATGGCCAAAACTGCTTTCAGGCCTATTTCACAATGACTGAATAGAGCTCTTATCAAGGTGTATCTACTTCATTTGGACTTTACTGTTATTTTATTTGGCTGCAGGTTTTTTTGTGTGAAGCAATCAGTCAGATGTCAGGCCATAGAAACAAGCTGCTGGAGCAGCGTACTGATTTGGACAAAATCATAGAGAGGTGAGGACAGGAGAGGAGAGGAGAGGAGAAGATTCATTTTCACAAGAAGTGAGAGGTCCCATACGGGCGAAGCAGGTGTGACTTTATTCTTTGCTCAGCATGTATAGTTTTTGCTGTTCCCTGGCGACCGAGTTGCCATCATATGAGTGGGAGCTACATGTAGTATTCTCCTGAAAAGCTTTTACATGCATGAAAGCCAAAGGAAGCCTCTATAATCCGTATTAACTGTATAGTGCACCATATTTGAGTGTGGAAAATTTCCAAAAAAGGTAGTGATAACTTTCAATTTTACAATTTGACTATTACAGGGTGTGAATGCAAATGTCCGCGTTAAACAGACTTTAATGGGCCAGTTCCCGGGTACAAAGTCCGGGTGAGTCCATGTGTGAATGCAGCAGGTAATTGTCTGGACCATTTACGGCGAGCAAGTGGGCGTGTTGACTTCCAGCTGTCAGCTGCTGTATTTTATAAATGCAGCTGCGCAGATAAACGCAGCAGCTAAAAACTGCATAGTTTTGACGCTCTGCTGCGAAGCTAGCGCTAATGGGGGAGAGGACTTCCTGTAAAATAAAAGCCATTTATTTCTGGTGAAAATCTTAAAAACGCAGAATTATAATCTGCAGCGACTTTTTGCGTCACATCCTGCCTCCTTCAGCCCTCACCTAAACCAAACAAACTATTTCTAAGTCTGGACCCAATTGTCCACAGGGGGCTTAAATTCATTAAAACACATTCATTACCTCTCACTCCCCAAAACTAAATTTCCACTCTGACCATCATTGTTACGGACATGTAAAGGGTGCAGTGATGTGAACGGGTTCGACTATTAAGTGTCCTGGAAAAATCCCGGAATCAATCCCGATCACCAGAGCTGCCCTGGGGGCTGCTCAATGTACATGTCCCCCACTTCGCCTCTTCACAGACCTCCAACAAACTCTCATTTAAATCCTGCTCAAAAACATCAACTTCGTAAGTTGTTTACTGCAGAGGTTTCACATTCGCTTATCGTAAAGTTTATTTAAAAAGGGCCGGATGCACTGATCTAACTTTGGCTGTCTGAAAGCAGTTTGTTTGCAGTTGAGAAACATCTCCCCGAGGCCAGTGTTTGGAGACTGGAATAAATTATGGGCAGCTTTATTTAGGATTACACTCCTGTGAAGGGATGCAATCAAAGAGATGCCAGCACTGATTTTGTTTTGAGAATCTTCGGAAAATCCTGCTAAATGCTGTAAAGGCCATTTTCATACATTTTCTGACTTTTAATGTGGTAAAAGAAAATAAATAAAACATGGTATTCATTTTAGGCCTATGTTATTCTGAACTATTCCTAACCCTAAATAGTGAAATACTAACAAAGTCCCAATTGTAAAATGAATCTTAATGTCTCTGATATGTAGTAACTGACAAAGTAATCGTGTGGTTTTACTAATTACTTAACAGTAGTACTCATTTGTTGCATCAATCATTACTTTCTGATACTCAGCCCAACTCCACGCAACATCTCATCTTCTGCATTAAACATGGGTAGAAAAAGAACGAGACACTGCGGTTTAACCAGCAGCCAGCCAGCTAGTTGGAGCGACTCACTGACCATCAACAACCAGCCCCGATGTACACATGAAGCGCTTCAGAATACACCCCCCAACCCTAGACAAAGCCCAGGCTTTTTCTAGCTATGGAGAAATGTGAGTTACACAACGTAAAGTCATAAAGCTTGCTCCCCTCCTGAGGGACATCTGCAACCTGCAAGGTCTGAAGTGCTTTCAATAGCCTGACTACTTCTCAGAGAAGAAGCATAGCACAACTGTCCTAGAAAGCTAACTTCACCTTTAATATAAGTTACTTTCCGATTTCTGTATTATTCATTTGTTTTATTATCACATAATTGTCCATCTGATTCTTTATAGGTTCTTTTATGTGGGGTCTGTCACCCCAAGTCAAATTTTAGAGAAGATTGATTATTTCAATAATTAATTTCTACTGTAGATTAAGGTGGCGATGACATCTGCTATTACTACGTCACTGGATGCTTTTCCAGTAAAAATGGCAAACATTTGATGTTTGTTACTTTGTCTCTGATGCTTTACAGTAGTCGCTGACTGAAGGTCATACTTACCCAGCCTTTTTATTTGCCATGACATCACTTATTAAACTCCCCTGTCCCTCTCTCTGCCTCCTCTATCTTGGCAGCTCAGGACCTGGAAAATGCTGTTTTCTTTCTAAGCATACCAAAATAGAAACATTAATATTTCAGCCATAAAGAGAAAAATCACATTTGCTGGGCCATAAATGGCTGCTGCTTGACGAAAGTGTGTTTTATTCTGGTGCATTCGGCCTTGCCCGCCCGGCTCTCTCTCATATTGATGCAGAGTACGGGGAATGGCTCTCGGTGCCCTGCTCCAGGAGTGAACCTCTAAATCTTAACCCCCCTCTGTTTGGGACTTAACTCTAGGACACATTACTCTCCCGTTGTGTGCGTGTATGTGTGTGCATGCAGACACGTGAGCGAGTTCCTGTGTGACTGTCTCCACCTACAGGGCGTAGACGAAACCACAACCTCCCCAAAACAATACCAGTCAGCAGGTGCTTTCTGAGGTTTTCTGAGGATCATCCTTCTGACACTTGGCCTCAGAAACGACTGCAGAATGGGGGTTAGCACAGGGGTGTGTGTGCTACCGACGCAATCTAAAATCTATCTGTCCGATTTTTCCATCGTTCTTCAAAGGCAGAAGATCCCTTACGGAGTATTAAGGTTCCACTGGCTGCCTCCTGCTCTGGAGGGATGGAGTCATTGATCTGATGTTGGTGCATGGATAGCTGTTCTCCTATAGCCCCAACATCCATTCATTAATTCCCCACTACGGACTTAGTGGAAGGTACTTCACTGTAGGCTTCCAAAACTTTGAATCATACTATAAGTACACTAAGTAATTAAAAACATAGCTGATTTGCACACTGACATCAAATGAAATCAAAGCCAAAAATGTGCTCAGCCCCATTTGTTTTTATTAGAAAATATGGCCACGTTTTTTGTCAGTGAGAAGGACTCCAGCATATGTTTGATGCTGCGTGGTCATCAACACCACTTGATTGAAAGATTTAAGTTTAAGGATAAGGATATGTTACCGGTCAATAAATGAAACTAAGAAAACTAAAAGAAACAGCCTCCTGAAGCTCCCTGATAATCAGGCACAACTTGCATTCTGTGCTGTGCATTCACAATGTTTAATGCTACAGTATGTTCCAATATTATCCAGTTACAAATGGCCATGTTTAAACGCACTCTCTAGTGTGCTGATGCTGCACTTATGGACAATTACTGGTTGCTGTGGAGTCTAACGGAACTGTTGCTGACCCTCCCTACCTCTATCTCACACACACACACACACAGCTTTAAATGTATAAATGTACTGCCAATGGTCAATGACAAATAATGACAAATAATAATAATAATAATAATAAAGTCTTGATTGAAAAATAGAAATGTCACTCCTCAAATTAAACAACTAAAGATACAATAAAATGATTAAATAAGCAGTGTTATATATGTCCAGGGAAATAAATCAATATCAAGTGAAATAAATTAACATCAATTTACTATTGTAAAACTCTATTCCTGCTCTGTCTATACCTTTTTAATGCATTTTGACTAGCAAGTTGCAGACAGGCCTTTAAAGCACTTATTTCACTTGGACATTTAATATTATTTTTTCTTTAATTGGTTTTTAGTTTGTTGACTTGACTTGAGTCTTACAGGTTGGACTTTGACATTTTGATTCAAGTGTGGTCAGTAATCTGTTGCTCCCCCATTGCTGTAATTTACTATGTTGGCTGCAAAGAAAAAAATAACCCATAATATCAGAAAGGTAACAATCATCCGTTGCTACTGTGAGTACATCTTAGAGAATAGTAAACTGTGCAATGATCGTAGAGACAGAAAATATCACATGGAAAATGAGATCAAAAGACGGGATAAGGAAAAGAGGGAAGGGCTGACAGAGAAATGCATTAAAAATCAAAAGAGAAGAAACCTCTGACCTGAGTGGCACTGTGATGACAGGAAAACAAAGATAAAAGATAATGGATTCATCCTTTTTGCTACTAAACACACCGATGTCTCCATCAGAGAGGCCAGCCGCAAGAATGACAAGATAAACACCAACACGAAACTCTCCCCTAACCTCATCAACCCACAGAACAGCCACAGTCCCACAACAACAGAGAGTCTATCAAGGTTTTCATCCTGGTTAGACCATATCAAGCATGTTGAAACTTGTTATTTTGAAAAGAGCTGTAAAGTTAATTACTATTATAATTATCCTCTAAAGAAGAATACACAGAGTTGGTTCACTGTAACAGTTTCCTCTTTTGTTTAATTTTGATTTTTTATGTAGACAGCTCTGATGTTCCTCCAGAAGGACAACAAACAGAACTGAAAACTCTAGAGCAGTGTAACATGATATATTACATTACATACTGCTGGGTAGCTTATATTTCCCTCTGGGGACCAATAAAGCCTTATTGATTATAAAAGTATCATAATTTATTGATTGATTATATTTTGTATAATTAATCTGAGTAAAGAGTATAATATTTGTCTAAAGTAGCAGAAAATAGAAATACTCAAGTAAAGTAAGTGTACCTCAAATTTGTACTTAAGTGCAGTACTTGAGTAAATGTACTTAATTACTCTCCACCACTGGTAACTAAGTTGAGAAACACCATGATGTTAGCTAATGGTAGTTAGTTTATGTAACATCACATATCAGGAAGGCGGCGTTAAACAGTCAGCAACTTTATTTACGTTGCCTTGTTCTGTAAGGAAGTAGCTACTGTGCCGTAATCGGCACTTTATTAGCTAAGGCTGCAGTTAATCAAACTTGACTAATTAATGGAGTACTACACCTCATAGCAACGACAGGTGATAGATGATGCGCAATCACAGTCTGCCCAAACACCCCAAACCACCCCCCACCGAAAAGCGACTAGTCTGTCGGTATGAGAAACTGCTGTACTATTGTCTTGTGTAACTGTAGATAACCCACGGCTGACTCCTTTGCTGCCTGTGGGATATGACTAAATAACACACACATTGATCTCTTGCAATACTAATCCAGCATCGGCTCATCTGCCAATATGTCATTGGTCCAGTTCAACTAATGTGGTACACTGTGGGTGCAGTCAGCGATTCTGTGGTCTGCGATTTTTGTCAAATTTAGCAACTATCTCATCATGGTCTGCTAGCTGTTACTAGTGATAATGTTACCGATATACAGTATAGGCTAAATTCCTCTTCGGCTTAGACTGGATTCATATTCATATCCATATTTCTCTTTTGGTCAGTGCCCAGTTGTTAGTGTTGTTACCATGGCGATGTGCGCGTCCATGAATTTGGCTTCCAAAGGAAGACTGAAGGGAGGTGTTTGTTTGCTTGGATGTTAAAATATCTACAGTCTTTCTCCAGAATCGATGACTGCACCTTTAAGTGCAGAGGAACAGACGTGGAGGGCATACAAAGAAGAAAAAATGAAACCTCTGTCCTTGGGGGGATTTTATGTAATGAAAGAATTGTGACAAACTGTCTTCAGCAACAAAAATTGCAAAGTGTTTTTGGAAGTTAGGAAGCAATGTTTTATGAAGATGGAGAGAGTTACACTAACATGAACTGGTAGAGTTCTCAGACTGAGACACCAAGCAACAACAGATGCTACATCACACATTTCTGTGTTTTATAGTGACTGACTGGCTGCACTGTTGAAAAGTTATCATGTAATTGATCACTGGGGATTTCCTGCTTTACACTAGGAAAAAGTGAAGGGCATTAGATCTTATCTACAGCACATTAAATACGGAAATGTTCCTGCATTCTTAACTGACCTAAACGTCCCTGGAGATTTCTTCAAATTTTCTAACATAATTACTTGCATTACATAATCACGGGCAGTCCTGGGCCAGTTTGTCCAAAATATAGGCTCTGATTACATGGGCGCTCAGGAGCTCCATCACCCACTCACAAATCATGAGCACTCGATGGGGCAATCACAATCTGAGGTGACCACACTGTGATGATGTCCAATTAAGATGATAGTTATAAATCCATACATCTATTATTTATACCCACTTAATCGTTGCAGCGTTGAAAGGAGTGACGGGTGAAACGTGGGGGACACCACGTACAGTTTCCAGTAAAAGGGTTAGGGCCCTTGCTCAAACAGTGGTGGTAATGAGGGAGGGGCAAGGGGTCAGAAGCCCACCTCTCTAACCTTTAGGCCACCACTGCCCCGGGTTTATTTATGGTCATGTATGAAATTTCTCAGCCCTAATAGCTATAAATGAGAATAATAATTAATTTTCATTCATACAAAATTTTTCTAGATACTCAAAGATCCTTTATATTACAAGTTAGGAAAAAGTTTAAAAATAAAAAAACATTTTTGGTCGCAGTTACTATTCCTCCAGTCTATATTGGCTGTGAAGTGATCTCGTCCTAATGCCATTAGAATGTAAGAGACAGAGATCAAAATCCACAGTATAATTCTCCCAATGTACTTACAAGATTGACATGTGAGTATTATATTAAGAAAATAAAAATGGAACCATTCCTTTAATTCATTGTATTAACGCAATATTGTGTAGGTAGTGTCAGAAGGAGGGTGTCAATCAAAGCGCTGTGCTATTCCTTTATGAAGTGTAACCTTGTGGGATGTGTTGGTGTTAAATGTACTCTGGCCCGAGCCTAAAGACTTCCCTCAGGAGCTCCTGCTGAGCAGCTGACGCTCCCTGATGTTGGCAAGCCCTGACCTGGAAAAAGCCCAAAACCATCGCACATGCACAGCGGGAGCTCAGTAAGCACCACAGCTTCTGCACGAGGTGGCCGGTGTAGAACACCACTTCCATCCATTTTGCCAGCATGACCTCGCACGCAAACGCGGCAGTCGTGGCGACATAACATCCATCAGAAGAATGAAGACAGAGCTGAAAAGCCTATAAAGTGTGAAGCGTGAAGGTGAGAGAAGACTTTTCCATTTAGTTCTTTTTTATTTTATTAAATAAGACGACAGAGAGTAAAACACTCCACAATAAATCATATACTACAATATTTCATTTCTAAATAATTATATTTTCTAATTTCCCTTCAGAAGGACAGGGATTTATGTAGTAATGTGAACTGCTAAGATACCACGCAGTAACATAACTCGCATTTAGGCATTTAATTATATAATGGCACTGGGAATTTCCCACTGCACACTAGGAAAATTGCCACTTCTCAGTGGGAGTTTGTGCACCTTTTCTCAGACCTTAATTCATGAGATGATCTCTGGCAGCACTGTCAAGGGCAAATATTACTTTCACAAGGTCCAAGTATAACTTCAAACATGGTCTGTACGGGTCTGACCACCCAGTAATCAAGCCAACATTAAATGTTTTAAGTAGATACAAGCGCACCAACAACCATTTTTGAATTTTAAACCAAAAGACGACAGGTAAGTTCAGATTCTGTCCATTTAGGCCTGTAGCTACGTGCCTGAAAACAACATCACCTTCTTCCACTCTCACAAATACTTTACTGAAAAGGTGAAAATGTATACAAGTGTAATGTTGACTGAATACTGACCACAATATATCAATAGCAAATTAACAGCAGAAATGTAAAGGACTGCTGCACCAGGCTGCTTACTCTTATAATATTTAATGTAGTTTCATTACAGATTAGTAGTTACAGATAGGGATGTCCCGAGCCGATCCTAAGGATTGGTATCGAGGCTGATCCAGATCCGTATTGGCTCAAACAAAGCCGATCAAAATCTGACCCTTTCTTAAATGGACTCCACTGTGTTTAGTCCGCGTAAGCCTGATAGCGTTGCAGAGCTAAATATTAGCATGTGAATGTGAAAACTTATTAAGTTGGTGACTGTCTTTGTACTGTTCTGTTCTGAACTGACAAATCTGTTATCTCTCCTCTCTTATTATTCTACCGGCAGCAGCAGTGTTTTTTTTAAAGGTATCGTAAATAGTTCTTTTATTATTAAAAGGAAGGAAAAAAAGTAATTTTCCTTTCAGCCGGCTGCAGGGGCGTGTCTGGACCCGAGTGACATCTGCAGGTCCGTTTACGTGCTGTTTAATGTGCTGCAGCCGAACAGCTAATTAGCTAAACTAGCCTGCAAACTGACGTTGGCGGCGCACTTTTCCCCAATCAATGTTTATTTTGCTCTTGTGTTCTGTAGCTGCTGTCCGCCTCAGTGTGACCGTCTGACCGTCTGTGCTGCCTCTGATAGGCCGCTGACGTTGCTAGTTTTTTTACAAGGTTTGATTGGCTGTATCGGAATAAACTCTCCACCTACGCAGATGGGCTACTGAAATGGTATCTGACAGGGCAACGCACAAGAGCAAAGCACACAAATTAAGGGTTGGAAGGGTCAAGACTGTTTCACAGAGAAGCGAGAACGAACATGAAAAAACAACTGTGACATTGAGTTTTATTATTTTCTCAAAAGTCTGAAACTGCAATAAAAGTTTGATCTCTACAGTATCTCTCTTGCTCCCCTCGGCTCTTTCCATCTTTTTCTTCTCACTATATAATATATCTCTGTATATACTGTAAGCCACTTCAGTAAATCTGTGTTTAGTGCATGGATTTATAGAGTCACTATACTCATTTTACTGCCAGCTAATATTTTTCAACATTTGTGTTTTGAATATCAATCATCCAATATCACCTACAATCAAGAACATATTTTACAGATGTCATTACTGGTTTTTGGGTCATTAAAAGTGTGTATGTTTCTCTTCTCTAATAATATCACCAAAACTTTAGTAGAGCACAGCCTCCTGATTCTTATGGTAATTATAATATATTATATTTGTCATGGAGATGCCTTGAAATAATTGTTTGTAGATTAGAAAACAGTCCTCTGGCAGTATTTCATTAGATTTATTGGTTTAGCTTGTTTGGTTTGTATTGCTTCTCTGGCATAGAGAGTGGATAGTGATACCTAAATATGTTATTCCCTCATCAGCCAGTAAATCGGATGGGTGCTAGAGCCATTCATTTCATCTGGACACGTCTCATTTATCTTTATACAAATCTCCAAACAAGGCACTGAAATGTATACAACTGAAATGTATAGTAAATACATCATCTAACAATAATTTTAGTATAAATCATAATAGTGCATTAGTAAAATGCTTGTAGAAGCGTGAAGGTCTCTGACAGCAGGAAACCCTGATGTATGCCTCTTTAATGAACACCTGGAGATAAATCTGTATTTGACTCTCATGTGATGAGTGTAGGATTTGTACACATTTGATAAATTGGGACACAAGTACAGCCCACTCCACATACTGTATATACTTAAGTTATTCTTCTCCCAGACTGAAAATATTGGGGATGGCAAATAATTACCAAGGAAAATACAAAAACCAGAACAGTAGTAAAATAAAACAGAATAATCGTTACCGTGACAATGAGCAGTATCCCTTTCAGCAGGGTGAGCAGCGATGTGATCGGCTGGATGATTTTGTGGGCTAGTAAGATAGCAAGAGTCAGAATCCAGGTGAAGACGGGGATCACATAAACGTGGCTGTGGAGAAAACACATACGTTTGAATGCTTTTATTTCTGTTCTGGTTGAAGAAACAGAATTTCTGAACAACACAAACTCCAGCCTGGACCACCAACACAGCTGCAGCTGCAAGTAGCGGAGCCGTATCATATCATATTCATATCCGAGATGGGAGAAAAATAACCACAAACACCTCTCTGCTGCACCTGGTGTGTTGCGTGTGAGGCCCGTTTCACAGTTTGATCATGGACGACAACCCAGGAATGTTGACACATTCTCACAGGTGACGTGGTATCTGACATTTAGTCCTTGACTAAGTCTTGCATCTGTATACACACTTATTTGAACACAGAGCAACTATTCAACAGAAATTCAGTCAAAGAGTCAGTACAATTATTCAAGTGGGGTATTCAAGTACAATTTTGAGGTACTTTACTTGAGTATTGCCAATGGATGCTATTAAATACTTCCACTACGCGCATAAGGCAAATATAGACATTCTAACACTGAATAAAGTAGTAAAAAGTAGTTCTTCTTCGACAAGCTACAACATTGAAATGCTGCTTACACATTAATGCATCAACAATAATCAAATGATATAATACTCACAAAGTACAATTTGCTGATATTACTTTTGTAGTTTTACTTCTTACCCACACTGGATTAGCATTTACTTTGCAGAACTTGACATGATGTAACGGATTGCGTCTAGTTGCACCATGCTGCCTACTAAATGCTTACTTTAAAAATGTTCCTATATTTAATTTTGTTTCAGTTGTATTTATCTATGTATTTATATTCCACTCTGACTCTTGGCTGTTTCCTTTTCTGACCTGTTAGAGTAGAATTTCAAACGTGCATGATGGGCACATGGTGCACCCAGAGTCAATATACAGAATTAGAAAAATAATCTTTTATTATATTGCACATTATCAGTCTGCAGGCAGCCCATGAGTGGATGTATATGTGCTTTTGCTTGTCTGGTCCCGCAGATGAAACAATCAAACAAATCTTAATATTTGGGACTTTTTTACCCTTTGACCATTATAAAGACAAATTCCTGTTAAAGCATCTGGCCAAACAGCTGGTGCGTTATCATTAGTATCCTGGTTTTGATCTTCGGGATATGAAAAGTTCAACATGCGTTCGCTGACTCTGCAAAAACTAAAACCCCAATCAGAGATAACGGATATCATGGCGGTGGTTATCAACTTTGTTAACCCAGGTTAACCCGAATAATTTCCTTCATAGTACACCCCTCTGATTACTCATATCCCTGTATATATGATTCAACAGTATCAATGTTTTTGATCATTCTTGTGCAGCTGAGTCTCGATTTCGCACAATCTCAGCCAGAGCGGCTTGGAAACCTGGATAAGGTGTTTACATGCCACGGTATCGTGGCTTCTATAGGAGGACTCCAGGTAGCATATCCAGGTTTCTCAAAACCAGGATAAAGTCATATCCAGGTTTCAGAAACCTGGATATGACTTGGTCAGGCGCAAAACATAATCATGTGCAGGTAAACACATTCAATGGAGTGTGCCTTCTCTTTGTGTGTCCTCTTCCAGTAAATAATGGATATGTATGGGTTTTTTTGGGAATCCATTAAGCTTGATTGCTGGAAAAAGATATATTGGAAAATTTTTGTTTGCTTGAAAAGGAATTAAAAAACTGATAACTAAACTACAATTAAAATTGAAATGCAACTTCTTTTATTTAGCGTTAAATGACAATGTAATAATAACAAAATCTTATTATGCTATACGCAAAAAGATGTGTGTGTTAATGTGCTCAACATTTTCATACAATTGGGAAGCTTATTATGTTGTTCACAGCTAAAACAGTATCAGTACCTATAAGGAACAACTCGCTAATTATTTTTTATTTTTTGGTTTAGTTTTAATAATTGTTACAAATGGGTGTTTGTATATAAATTGAAATATTAAAAATAAGTAGTGGTATAAAACCAAAACATTCAAAGGTATGGTTAATTGTTAGCTCATTATGCAATTATGTATTACTTATCAGGAGTAAGATTCAGATTAAAGTTCACCAGCTGTAGAAATAAGGGGGAGCATGTATTGTTTTTAATTAAACACATGATATTTAACTGATTGGATTTAAGATAGTGTTATAATTCTTTAATATTTTAAGATAGATAGAAAATGAGCACTTTTCAAATTGAATACTCTGTTGTAGGAATATTAAGAGACAATAATCTGGTCCCTAGGTTGAAATTGAATCTCAGTAATGCTATAAATCTTGCAGAGCTCTGTGGGGTTTGTTTCCAAGACACCCACTATCCTACAGCAGTGGTGCTGAAAGAAGAGTTTTTGTGCAGAGACCTGCAGTAACCTATTGATTGCTGCCCCTGAGGAGGGAAAATAAGGTGGTTTATCCAAAGGAGGCTGCCCAAGGTTTTTTCACTCCAGTAACCCTGCCTTCCCACTCCCACAACGCATCTCAGCATCTCCCCTGGCGCCGAGCAGGCCGATAATGAAGCACCCAGGCATGCCAATGAAGCGGTCCAACCGGCCCGCAGAGTTTGAATAATATTATTTGGGTAAAGTATTTACTGGGGCGTGACAAAATAAATTAGTCCTGTTAACTGATAAAGGTAATTATAGGCTTGGGAGCGGGAAAGAGGAGGTATGAGGTGAGGCGGGGGGAGACAACAATCACTTGAAGAGACGGCTAACAGCGCTGCATTGATTCTTGCATCAGTGACTTGAGAGTGCTGTAGGAGTTAGTCAGCGACACCAGGATGATAAGGTTCTATTCAGTTTAACCAACTTCCCTTCAAATGCAGTAGGATTCTATATATCCACAGTTTTATCCTTCTAACTGTTCTGAAAATGACTTATATGGGGATCATCTTCATGGTAAAAGAAAACCAGCGTTTTTCCTCCGTTCTGATAATTTACACTACTAGAAGTCAGGTGTCAGGAATAACCTAAACTTTGGCCATTTTTGTAGAATTCAGCAAACAAATGACCAATGCTGTGATTTTGTGGTGTGGATGATCGCACATCCAAATATTAGAAAGGTTTATAAACTCTAAAGGTTACCTTTTTCATGCAGTCTCGCTGTATAATGGAACATATTGCACATTAAACCTCCAGATCCTCCATACCCACATGCCGCATGTATGTATTTACCTCATGCAGAAATAGAAAACCAGACATTACGGTTTAAAATCTGACAGTTTGGGGGTCTCTACTGACAACTAACAGCTAGCTTAGCAACAGTGATTGTGAGGACTTGTCTGCAGTGCCATGTGCAGAGAAGCAAACTCAATACAGGCTTACCGGTGGCTAACGTCAGCAAGCCAGCTACAAAGACACAGCATGTAAATAAGAACACTTTGGAGTTTACTGGGAGTTGGATTCCTCCTGTTTTGGTAGAGGCAAATTGCATCTAAATAACACTAGGACATAGTTTCTTTATATACTCTCCTTTTACTAAATACAGTGTACTCTCTATTTAATGTGTGTATTTTAGTCTTTAAATTGAAATCTTAATTTTTGATGAAAAAACAGCATGTGAGTTTACGATTTACTACTTGTAAAAATGGTTACATATAATGTACATACAACATAGTTATCTGTACTCAGAATGCTGCCCAAAAGTAATGAGGACGAGATAGCCAGAGCTAATCTGAAAAACTCAAACATTTGATCCATTTAGAAGAACATAAATACATTTAGAAATATTGACTCATGTTGGCCAATTAGGCCAGTTTACCCTCTTGAAAGTAGCGGCCACAGTGTTAAGTGAAGTGACTGACAGACGAGAAGGCTTACAGCTAATTATTCACTCAGTATTCATTAGTAGAAATTCACATTTCAGACTAGGGTGAGTCACTTAACAAAGAAATAAAAAACTAAAAAAATAAATCATCCCCATCTGATAATGGAATGTTTTTGACTGAGGAAACATCTCTGCTGTGTGTGTGTGTGTGTGTGTGTGTGTGTTTGCTTTAATTAAAAAGGAGTGCTGTAAGTTCATGCAAGTTCACGCTTTCAGAGCCTCCCACTCTAGTGGGCAGCTATCATCTCCAGGGTTGCATCAGCTATTAAAAAATTCAATTGCAAGAAAAAAAGATTTTATTGGGAGGTTTTTTTCTATATCATGCAGTCTTAAAGGGAAACTTTGCCGATTTTCAACCTTATCTCTATCCAGCAGCGGGAGGACAGACAGATTTTGCAGCTGTCCCAAGAGACGCACAGGTGGGGTCAGACTGATGTGGGAGACAATAACCAGCGTTTCCAACTCTGACGTGACAACCTGAAAAGCTGCAAGGATGTTTGATTTTCTTTGAGTACTATTTTTTTTCCTTTTCAAAGATGTTTTTCACTGCTCAGTGAAGTGTTTCAGTTCTTTGTTGAGAAAGTTTGAATGACTCACTCTGAGTCACGCAGCGTTGAGAGTTGCTAACCCTTAAAACAATTACAGTGATTTATATGTAGGAGGAAAACCAAACTCCAGTCTCCCGCCCCGCTCCCCCCACACTGCAGTGGACATTATACTGTGAGATAAAACAAGCATATCATGTCAATAATTGAGATTTGAAGAGACGCAGATCTGATACTGGATTCAGATTGGATAAATGCTACTGAATCCTACTCAAGATTATAAGAAAGTAAAATTACAGTTTAACTGCAGTAATATATCTTACCTTGGGCATGTTTTTGATTTTGTGTGTATGTGGAAGACTTACCTGACATTAAGAAGAGCAGCGTAGGCCTCACTGCCAGCTAAGACATAACTAATTCCAATAGAAATACTGGAACGATAGAACAGGGGAAGAAAAAAAAGAAGAGAAGAGACAGGCAAAGAAAAAGGGGAGAAAGAGAGGTTGTTAAGTATTAGGTCATCACCTACTGTTATGGTTAGCACTCCTCCATTCTATTAAACATCAGGATGCTGCCTGATCATAGCGCCTGAGGGAGAGAGATTTATTTTTAAAATAATTCCTTGTTCGCGCTGCCTTGATCCTCCAAAACTCCTCTATTTTAAATTTGCTCAAAAACAAAAGATGCCTTTAGGGGCTACTTGAAGCCAATGTTTTGGTTGTACATTTCACATGTACTTTGAGCATCACAGCCGGAAATCTGTTAGCGAAACTTTGTGCCTTCATAAAGGCGCTGGATGTTGCTGAACATTAGAAATGAGTGTTTTACTGTAGGCTTCAATCCAAAGACATCAACATCTGTTCCGTTCCTTATAACTTTAAGCCTCTGTAATCTCTCAACAGTTGGTTGTTGAGAGCGCAAATCACTTAGCAGTTTCTCCAGACTGCCGAGTGTTATCTTAGAGAGCTGAGTCACACCTGCTCTTTCAAATCTCCTCTCATGCCAACACATTTAGGAAGCTTCATGTAGGCTAGTCCTTTCATCTACAGTAGTCTAAGCAGTATAAGAATATTAAAAAAAAATCCAAAGCAAAGAACAGAGAACATGTGATGTCAAAGACGCTGCGAGACGATTCAAACTCGAGATATGTACTACAGATATTGAAATCTAACAATGATCAACAGAGATTAAGGGCATATTTTCTGCTAGTTTGAATAGAAACTCCCTCTCTTACTCTCCTACACATACAGAATTGTAACCCACAAAAATGAGCTGCAAACACATGAAAAAACAATCAGCCCACAAAAAAGATTTTGCCATCTACAGCAGAATGTGATTTGCTTGAGTTTATTTGCATCGCTTAATTGTCCTCTCAGACCTCAAATTCTTGTCACAGATTCATCAAGTTCAGTGAGAGGAAACTGCATCAAGGAGATAACTATTTATAGCAAACTTAGGTTTGGCGAAAAGGGCTCTGCTCTGCTGAAAACCAATCTCCCCCTTGTAAACATACTGGACGTGAAATTAAAGGAAGCTTTGGTGAAGGTTCAACAAGGAAGATATTTTTTCACATTTTGCCTTTATTCCTCTATGGGTGTTTTTCTGCTGTTATCCATGTAACTGAATCATTGAGGCAGAATAAAGTCTAATTTCTAACTTATTTACAAAACACGGTCACTGTGAATAATATGAATTTATTGAATTGTGTGTGTGTGTGTGTGTGTGTGGGTGGGTGGTTGCTGTACTACAGCTCCACCTTGTAGGGCAGTACATAAAGACCGAGGGGCTCCAAGGGTAAAAGATGCAGGTCATGTTTTGTGTATGGTGTGTGTGTGTGTGTGTGTGTGTGTGTGTGCGGTCGAGCCTCGGCATTGATCGACCACTAAGCCTCCTTGAACACAATGAGGGAACTATCGATTGGCCAGGTGTTACAGAGCTGCTCGCACACCGATAACAAGACCTTCCACCGGCGATGCTAAAAGCCCAGTCCAACTCCTCTGCGCCCGTGAGGACACACACGTCGACACACAATCCCGTCCACGCTGCAAGTGTAACACACAAATAATACTTTTTTTTTTTTTTACTATGCTGCATATTAAATGGAAAACAAGTGAATGTCCTCAGTGGCCACAGTTGGTCCTAACCCTAACTAAAACCATGTTTTTGGTGATGCTTCAGTGTTTTTCTCAGGTAAAAATAACATATCAGACTTTATAATGACTTTTCCAGACCATTACTTTTACCGAATGACACAGATGGACAATTATTTTCGAGCCATTGGAGAAACAGAAACGGAATGCAGTCATCCATTAGGGAAATCAAACATCAGAACGCTTTTATAGCATGAAATATGGTTACTTTAAACTACTGCATGTATATAATCTAAAATAATGTACAGCATCTGTGGCACTGCTATGTTCTCAACGAATTCATGCACAACAACTCATTTAAAGACGGTGGAAATGGGCTTTTCAACTGCCTTTAAATAAATAAAACTGTATTTTCTGTTATTTGAGGACATTTCTAGATCAGCCAGCCACAGCAGTCTCTTGATTCAGAATGTTAATGCAATGTCTCATTTACTTTTCTTCACTTTCTCATCAGTCAAACCTCACTTAAGGAAAGAAAAGTGTAACAGAAAACCGAGTGGTCACCTTAAAAAGTCAGTGGCCTGCAAGTGCTGCAGCAGAGATCATATTTTACCAGTATCTGGCTCAGACTTGTAACTCTCAATATCTCAGGACTGCAGCAGAAGCCAGCGATATTAAGTCTGAACCTCAAGGACAGTTTTAACACGAGTCTGCTGGCCTGGCTCAGAACACTGATATGACTTGGCAGGTTTCTCTCCAACATTTTCAAATTAAACATGCTAGGATATGGCACTGCATTCCGGTAACAATGGCCAAGCAGAACAGACAGTGAAACTGCATATTAGGATTTTATCAGACACTTGGGTTATTATTGAAACAATGTGATAGAGTTAGTATTGTAGCTTCACTCTGTATTGATCAGATTGGTTGATTAGTGCATGGAAGCCTATTTCCACTGCTTTTAAATAAATAAAACAACTTTTGTATTGATTTTCTCATAATGATATGTCATAATTAGGACTTAGTATCTTATAATTAAGATAAAGTATCTCCCAGTTATATGGTACCTTATAATTATGTCTTAGTACATTAATTAGTCCCGCTGTTGAAAATATTAGAGGGAAATTCATGAAGGACACACAAAAGGGTAGAGGCAGTCCTGACTGTAGGATGGTTTATACTTGTAACTGAAAACTTTTTAAGCACTGCAGGACAGTGCCGTATAGTAATGTGTACTGTTCACTGTGGGTTTATGCCCACACTGCAAAACTGTGGGATAATATATTTAAAAGAGAGAGAGAAAAAAAAAAGAAAAACCTGCCTGAGATTTGATGGTCACTTGGGGGCAGTGCAACAAGCTGCAAACGTTGTACATTGTAATATCTGTAAAGCTGACGGTTGTGTTATGAAACAGCTGTTTATTTACACACCCAGCAGACACAGAGCAACAACTTAGCTGCACAACTACAAGTCCAGTATACACTCTCTTTTAGCTGTTTTTGGTCTCCACCAACTCCTGAGGGAAATATGTGGCTTTTTAGCCGCTAAATGCTCCACCACCTCTTCACCAGCTAGTTGCTAACTGTGCCTGTCTGTTGCCCGGTGCCAGGCAGGTAGTGTACAGTGGGAGCACTCAATTACTCTCACAATACACATAATCTTTTGTTGACATTCAAATATTTATTTGAGCAGTGTGCAGTGTTTGACTTCACACAACATTGTTTGTTTTTGTGTGTGTAGTGTCTTCGGTTATTTAAGATTGAGCACATGTGTATAAGTGTGCATTTATTCTGCTTTTTATATAACATGTCTGGCTTTTATGCAGTCATTTGTTTTATCCCAGCCAATTTTCTCTTACAGACACAAAAAGGTAATATAGTAACTTTGACCTCATTAGAATGATTTACTTTCTCAAACGTATGACAAACAGTCCCATAGTTTTGACATAAATCATAATTAGAGCAAAAAACATCAACATAAGGCTGAAAAATGCTTGTTTTGTGTTATTATTAACGCCTGACCCTCTGTAGTCCTTACAGTGACACCAGAGACTGAAATTCTTGCATGTGATTCTGATAGTGAGTCCCCTACAGGACCTCTTGAGGTCTCCACACACTAATTTAAGGACTAAAAATCACAACTCAGATATTTGGTGGTGAAGTGGAGATGTGCTGAAAATGACGGGCGAAACATATTTGTTGGGAGATAATTGTGGTCAACCCTCAGCACACACATGCTTATCTGAAATGGAAGCTGCTCCATTGTGAAAACAGCTCACAGCATAATGACGGAGGTTGAACTTCACACACAGCACAAATGGACAGACGCGATGGGAAAAAACACATCCACCCACATGCTCCCTCCTACTCTCAGTGTTGTTTATTGTACGACTGGTAAACCTCGTACCGTTAAGATGCTAAATTATAGGCTCCATCATCGCCATGGTAACTTACAACTGGAAGAGGAGGATGCAGTTGAAGGCATGGCTCATGGGTCTGGAGAGGAAGAGGTAGCCAAGCAGATGAAGGTTGGGCTGCAGACTCTCGGCTTGGTTGTGCAAAGGTACCTCTGGCTGTAGTAAACCTGTATCTGGAAGACACAGGCAGACAAATGTGCAAGGCTGTCACTTCACTGAACCCCAAACTATTGCAAATAACCCTACATAACCCAAATATCATCCAGACTGCAATCCTGACCGCATAGAAAGTGGAGCATCGACTGCCGAATTAGTATTTGTTTAATGACATGAATAATAAGTTGTGGTTTTTGTCAAATATTTCACCCAAAAAAAAAATTAAACAAATAAAAAAGTCAAAACAATCTTCATCCAGAATGTGAATATTTCCTTTTCCCATCCCATAATGCTACTTGTAACCCCTCAGATTTAACTTGTGACCCCCGCCCCTCAAACGTCAGTTTTGCCATGTCATCCATTATTATTATATTTTTGTTTTAAAGAGTATTTAAGCTTCCTTAAACGTCTGACGTATCTGACCTTGAACAATGTTACAGCTGCTTTAGCAAGTTCTGTCCCAGTAACCCAGGGGGGTCTGTTGCTGCTCTTCCTGGTTTGATGCTGCATGGGCAGACAGGGAGCTTCCAGGACACCACCAGACAGCCAATCATAAATGCACTGCTTGTTTATGGTGTAATAACTTTGACGTAAGTTGTCCTGGCAGAGTGTACATTATTAAACATGATAGTCAAAACATGATGGCAAACAAGCATGTTAAATGAATGGCGATGCAGAAGTTCGTTATATAAGAGCGGGGCATTGACACGCAAACACACCACCGTCTCCATCTGTGCCAGTGTTTGAGTTTCAATAAAAAAGGTGCTAGTCCTCCGCGCTCAGCATGGACATGCAGCTTTTATGTGTTTTGGTCTGATTTGATTGGATAGTGATGGCCTGTTTTTGCTAGAGGACATAAATTCAAGTCTATAGTGTATTTAAAAGCAGAGCATCATTGCAGTGTGGTATTGATACTTTTACTTAAGTAAAATATCTGAATACTTCTTCCACCACTGTCACAAGTCCCACATTCAAAATTACAGATATACTATTGGCAAATTGTACTTAAAGTATGAAAAATAATTATTGGATTATTTGTAATGATGCATAAATGTCAAAGAAGCATTTTAATGTTGGAGCTGGTTGCGGCAGGGCCAACTTTATCTTCTATATTATTGAGCAATTTTATCTATAATAATGCATCATATTTTACAAACAGACCATTTGTGTTGTATGTAAAATCTTGATCTGCAAAGTAACTAGTAACTAAACAGCTGTCTGATAAATGTTTAAACAGTATTCTGCACTAGCAGGTACAGAACCAGTTCAAACACTGATATGAGCCCATGGACTTAAGACGTATCACTGAAAATTAGATATGGCAAGTTACATAGACAATAAATTAGCCATTATATTGTATAGTTTTTCCTGTCAGCCCAAGCAGCTTAGAAGAGTAGGCCTAAGAAGCCGCTGGTCCATATAATTATAAATCAGTTCTTTAATCAAGGTTTAAACACTTTGTGACACTTTCAGCATAAATTGCTAAATTTACTTGGAGGCTACGCTCGAGCAAACTGGACAAGTTATAAAAAAGGGAAACAAAATTTCAAACACTCGCCAATTATCCTGTCACAGGAAAATGAAATCACAGCGAAGAGTGAAAATAAGCAGCAGGTATTCTCAGATGCAGCCTGAAGAGTTCTGTTGTGTTTGGGGAAGATGTGTAATAGTACACTTTCTTTCCAGTATCTCCATACGCTTTAGAGATACAGGGCTTGGCTGTCACATCTTGGTGAAGTACTTGTACGGTCTCTGTTGTTCTGCCCTTTCTTTCCATTTCCAGCGTTCACCTCTTACGACGACCCTCTCCACGCATACAGTACATGCAGAGGTCAGTCATAGATTTAACTTGAGATATGACCGATGAGTGTGTTCTATGACTGACATCCTCAAGTGACATACTGTATCTACATGGCCGTCAGTTTTTATTCCAAGCAGCATAGAGAAGGAGGAGGAGGAGGAATGTTATCAATTGACATTCCTCAGAGAACAAGGTCAAGCTGTGGAAGTCACTGATGGTGGATGTGTGCGATGTGTTTTTCATTCTATGCATGAACCTGTGAAAACAGGCAGTCGTGCCTGTGTGCATGTATGGCTAAACATTCAGAGGTGTGATGAGGGAGCTTGAGGAATTGCTTGGCAAATAACGGGATCAGCTTGAAATAAGCCTCGTGACTAATCCACCAATAATTATGGTTGAAAGGTTTTTTCTGCATATTGTCTGATATCCCTGGGGTCTCAAAGTGTAAATACATCTGGATAGTGTTTGGCCACACGACGCTTGTAATGGAGATGATAAAAATAGACAGGTGTGCAGGGGAGATTAAACCTTGACAATTGAATATCAAAATATTAGTTGGCTATTTGTATTCAACAGACCTTCTCACATTCAGGGGGAAATCTGTTTTGTTATTCAGTATATAAAAGATGGCTTTGTCATGCCGGTGGCTCATCTTAAACCAAAGGCAAGCACGAGCTACACTGGTGTTTGCACCCATCCTCACACACGTATGATAGATGTGCACCTTTTAGTGACTCGAGTGGAAAAAAAGAGAGCCACTGGACAGAAGAGGAAATTGAACCCAACCACACGTTTGCAGTCTTGGCACATAATGAAGTCAAAGGCTCCATGGATAAAATGACTGTGATAGGATTTCATTTCTCCGTTCCTGTTGTATAAAAATAATTTAACACCACATAGCATTTGAGGTGTGATCATTTCTGAATTGTATCACCACAAATGCAACACCACTGAGGGGAAAAAACATGAGAGGTGTGTATATCTTGCCAGCAGAGACCTATTGGATTAATATCTCACTATACAATCAGTCATCCGAAACATCTAGTTAACAGATCAATACAGTTCAACTCAGCCCTGTTTTGACAGAGCAGGTTATGGTTCAATATGATGCAATTCAATACGGTGTGTTGCAACAGCATGGCCGTTTGCACTGTTGTTCGACTTATCTTGTAGTTTTGAAACTGCTTGAAAGAAATAAATCCTCATCTTCTCAGAGAAAAATGTTGTGAACAATCAATTTGGTACTTGGTTTTGTAGCACTTCCTGTTTGGATATGACCAAATTGCTGGCCACAGTTACAAGCCTTTTTGGACAGGTTGGACTGTAAATGAAGAGTGACAGGAAGTCCAGGTGGGCCCGGATGAGTGGAAAAGTGGACTAAGAAGATTCAGTTTCATTCTAAATACTGTGGTAATCTGTGGAATCCACAAATCAACCAAGAGTACTTACATCAGTTCTTACAGCGCAGGTGTGAAGACATTTAACTGTTGTTAAATTTAAAACTTGAACGATAAACTGAATTACAAGGAAGATTTGATTTTGAAGAAATGCCTAACAAATGGGGTTTCTTACCTGCTTCTGCATTTTCACCCTCATCCTCATCCTCTTCCTCTGTGGGGGCCGGATCCTCCATGCCCACCTGATCCATAACGATGCACTCTGCAACGCCTGTCTGAGATCCACACAGAAAGATCAATCCTTCCCACTCCCTGCTGTCTGTCAACATTCATCACCAATATCAATTAGACATGACTGTGATGAGATGAATTAAACAAAATCATAAGAATCATTTCAGCCGTCAATGGCATCCACGGTAAATTGTATGCTACTGAAATAGACCTTATTCACAGGAAACATTTTTGCATGTCATAACAGGAAAGAGCAGGTGTGATTGATAAAATTAAAACGACTGCATTCCATTTAGGTGAGCTATTCCATGGTCCTGGTGTTGTTCATGTTTAAACTGTGAAAAAAGGTTTAGCAAAAGAGTTTAGCACACATTTGTTGCCACAGTACTTCAAACACACTGCCTTAAAAGTTAAAGAACTAGGATTTAATTTTCTGGTTTGATTTTCAACAATTTACCGCCCTATATCATCTGTCAATTTGTCATTAACTAAACCCTTCCAAAAATGGGCTCCAGCTGTGTCTTACATTGTCATTAGTGCTCCTCAGTGTATTCCAGTAGGTTCTAGTTTTGACAGTGAATTTGGGTGTCAAAGTCTCAGTGTTACCAATGGGGCCTGAAAAAGTCAAATGCAGGTACAGGGTTTGTCCGGCTGCTTACCTTTAGAGATTCCAGCTGCACCACCTGACATTTCTGAAGAAGTTCCACAAACAGGTAGATAAGCAAGGCCTGCATAACAGTAAATAGGATGGTAAATATATAAAGATTGTATGCATATAGGTATACATAGGAGTTCCACACATTCAGATCTATGCATATTCATTTAAGGAGGCCAGCTTTCAATCATTCTCCAATGACAACAGGAAAACAAGCGAGGGCGACAGTAAATAGGCACCAACATGAGGCTCGTTCAAGAAGAACTGCACCTCATCCAGAAAGTGGGAGAGAGCAGGCAGCGGCAGGTCAGTGACGGAAAGCTGCAGTCAAGACGGACAGTTTCCTGCAGTCTTCGCAGATTTGTGTATACGAATGTTAACTAATAAAGTTTGAAATAAAGATTCATGCAGGAAGTCAAAGAAACACTCACATCCTGTTTGATCTGATCCCAATTTAATAAAATGTCATCAGACCAATCTATTCAGCTTGTACCCTAAATTGTCACTAAATTGTTGTCTTATTCCTCTGTGTGATCAGGTAGCCTAACAGAATACTGTATAAGCTCTCTCCATTACGTTGCATGAAAATGTAGGGAAGCTAGCTTAGCTAGAACTCTCATGTAAGACATGCCATCAGATCAGATCCCGCTGTGTATAAATCGTCTGCCCAGACTCGACAGCTGGGCATGTCACTCTCAAACTAAATAAATTCAGAACATTATTCAGTAGTCACAGGAAACCAGAAAAATAACACAATCATTTTCATTACTGATCTGGCAGATATTTAGACTGTCAGGGATTCACATCTGTACACATCACAAGTTACAAAGAGCTTTGTGTCGCTTCATGATTCTTCAAGAATTAAATAAGTAAGTAACTATAATAGGCTGCATACAGTCTATAACAGCTCTCTGTAATATAAGCTGAATGTATTCAGCCTCTCTGAGTGATAAAAGCCACCATCGACCACACAGCATTTATGCTTTTAACAGAATAATCTGATCAATATCTCTCCAATTAAATGGAAAATTAAAAGTTTCTAAATGCCATGTTGTTGATTCAACATCCAAACCAGTCAGCTCTTGGATCAGGGGAGAGCCAGGCGTTTCCCATCATGCCCTGAACTTTTGCAGATGCCTTGATCTTGTGAGGTTAGCGCTGCTTTCGTTGTCAGAGCAAACTGCTATCAAGTTTTTCTCTGACATAATCTCCTATTAATTGTTAATAAATGTCCCCTCCCCACAGAAGACACACCAAGAGGAAGAAACTGAATGTGAATATCCATAAATCTGAATAAATAATCAATAACCAACAGGATAATTTGAGTTTTTGTATTTACCAATATGCTCTTTGAGAGTGGCTTTTTTGCCAGTGTAAAACTGATCACATGGATCTTTAAGCAGATAAATGACATTCGCATGGAGAAGTTGTTCAGAAATGGGTAATAAATTGGCTTCATCGACTCGCTTGTTTTGGATTTCCATTGGCAACAGCTGTGGATAGGACCTGGTGCCTGGTACTTTTTTTGGTATGACCTCGTTCGAGGTTCCAAGCCAGCTGAGCTGATACTAAAACGTGACGTGAAAACACTGCAGACCACTGACTGGTTAGATGGAATCACAACTCACACAAGACGGGAAACCTGCCATTTGTAAACAGCCAAGCCACCGTCAAGAGCGACCGCAATATTTGTTTTACGCAAACCAGATTGATCTCCTAAGGATCAAATTTCGGAGACTGTTAAGACTCGTTTGTGTTCATTTCACAATATCTTCCACGGACCATGCTGGTCTTTTAAGAAAATAAAGAGCCCATTCAGGCCATGTATTACTTACCTGGACAAAGAAGCCAACGACAAAGGAGATGAGGAAAGGCACCAGTCCAGCATGGGCTATCGTTACAGGTAGACCTACAAAGTGAAACAATGTACAACTGTTTCTGAATTTGATTCCCACCTAGACTCAAGTAGACTTAAAGACATGTGACTTTTGGCCTGTCTATCACTGTCTCGGCTCGTCTCACAGACACTCCTTTCTGCTCTGGCTCAAAATTACCATAACATTTTATGGATAGTGCTGATTTCAATATGAGGTTTAAGTGATTGAACAAGTATTAACTTCGAAGGGCTCCACCTTTGTGGACCTACATGAAGACCCTGCTGAAAACAAAGTAGTTAAATGTAATGTCCCATGTAATGTCCAACTCTACAAAAATCTCTCTGGTGTTAACTACACTTCATAAACCACAGTTAAATTTGCGCTGCCAATGAAAGCCAAGAGATGGACAGAGCCTTAATTATGTTCCATATTAACTGATATAATAAAAAAGAAGTCCAGTAGAAAGAAAATACTCACCAAAGTTTTTATCATCATATTAGTTGAGTCAAACATGCCTGTACACACCTTTATAACTGAAATTCAGTGCAATAACTGTCATCAAATGTATGTGCCAAACCCAACTAGTATTAATCATCAACTCCGTCCTTTCCCAACCCCAATGGTTGTCAGTTTGTGTTCCACCAAATTGAACAGCTTGTCAACTGGCAGTTCTTTAAACCAATTACCAAGTGTATGAGCCTCAAATCCAAATGGCCTTAATTTTTGTTCCTCCCTATTGGCCATTAAGTGTGTTTTCCTCAGACCTGACGAAAAGTTTGTGTCGCGCAACAAATGCAAACAGAAAGTTCCCCAAATCCACCATAGTTTCGAGTGTGGACTGTCAGTTGACTTTTAGAATTTCTGCATCTTAAGTAAGAAAGTATGGAAGTACTCACCTAAGATTCCAGTTCCCAATATTGTTGCAATGGTCAAGAAATCTAGGAAGACAAACAGAGGTTGGTCAGATCAATTAAAGTATCCAGAAAGTTCTGTTCAGAAAAAACAATTAGTTCCTCAACTTTGTGTTTCAAGTCATTGTGTGCATGCTGGTTTGCACTGCCAAATGCATCATTCCCTGCTGCTTGTGCAATGTGATCACCTGTTGAGATTGCGATCGATTTAAAGTAAATCCATGGTCAAGAAAATTATGAATCAATTTGAACACTTTTTTAATCTTTGGGTTTGGGGAGGATATCAAGTCGTTCCGAGTGAAGTCATGACTCACTGGAGGTAAAGTCAGAGTAGAGTTGCAAGTCTTTTTTGATTTTGTCAAATCGAGTCTAATATCACCAGATTCGTTACTCGGGTCTGACATGAGTCCACATCATGTGACTTCAGTCCACACTTCTGGAATTCGATAAATAGAATAAATAAATAAAAGTATAATCTCAAGTAATCCATTACATAACACACACACATTAATGTCACTGCAACTATAAAGACAACAATCTATGAGACACTAAATTGTTCAACTTTTAGTCAAAACTGTGTCAAACAGGTCCTGAGTCAATTTTTAAGACATTAACTGATACATTAAATTACCAGGGCAGGGATAGCTCAGAAAAGCAGATAAAGGCTGGATTGCAGTGGAAAGTCTACTGTGCTGAAAAAAGAAACACACCACCAACAGGTAGCACAAACTCAAATAACTTCAGTAGCAGTCGTGATCTCAGCTGAGCTTTCACTGTGACCGGTCCCGCTCTACTGCTCCTTCTGCTTTTCCCATTTACTTACAGTTCTAGAACAAAATACATCTTTCAAAACTGCACACGTCATCTCAGAGATCATTCATTCTTACACAACCAACTGGTCCTACCTCCCTGCCATCGCTCTGAGATTCAAAGCCAACATTATAGACCACCCACGCTACCTTGGCTACCTCAAAACTACTCCAGCTGTAGACTTGAGCATACACTGAGGCATCAAAATGCAAGGTAAAAGAGGTTGTTACCATCTTCCATACACACCTTCAGTACCCCATCATTACCACTAAATCAACTGGAATGATGTTATGCAAACTGCATACTGTCATCTGTGCTGCAGTCTGTCATTTTGCACAATTGTTATCACTGTGTGGTGTTGGCTGCTGGGTCGTTTACAACTGTATGATGTTTGAGTATGATCTTTTCTAACAAACGTGTGTGATACTATTTCCCTCTCAACTGAATAAAAGGATGGTTTGAGCGAATGTGGGTGAGATACTTTGATCAGGCTGATCTAAATAATGACCAAAGTTATAAATATATGGCCTAAGTTGGATATGATCAGATTGATATTAGAAATATTTCTGGGAAAATAAACTTGTCCACTTTAAGTTACGAGTTAGATGAGAAGATCAATACCACTCTCAGGTCTGTATGGTAATTATGAAGCTACAGCTAGCAACTGATGAGCTTAGCTTAGCATAATGACGATGAGAGGGCCTCCACTACAATCAGAAGAAATTATTACAATTTTATAAAATGTAATTTCAGGCACCACACAGGCCATGTAATTACTGAGTAGCCCACACAAGGTAAGTAACACTAGCATTAGCAGCTAATGTTACTTATAACTGATCTTGGTTCCTGAGGCCATGTGCTGTTTTGTTTACAGGAGAATGCCCTAATACAGCATTACTGAAAATACCAAACTCATTAACATTTATGTCAATGGCACATTCATGTCACGTCTTTGAAGGCAGTAATAGACCCTAAAAACAGCACTCAATAAAATAGATGTTTCTAATGCAAAAGCTTTCATGTTTCCACTACAAATTTCCAGAAAGTCCCTTCCTACACAGTGTGAGGCAGCTGTGGGACTCTTTATTGTGATGACAATAAACACCATCAACGAGCCCCTCTGTCACCACATGTTGATGGTTGTATTGACGAGGCAGGTCACTTTTCCGTCGCATTCAAATCCATCACTCGCACTCTACGGACCTCCCATCATCACCGGAAATAAGCTGTCATTGTAAATCAGCCTGGCCGTTTTTCACGATTCTCTTATCAGTCGCCTTCTGAGTTCTTCCACTGCCCCCCGAGAGAAGGCGGAGCGACATATGGCACCAGTAATTAGACATGTCATTATAATCTTTTTCATATTGTCTGTGTTCTCACTGCTGCTGAGGCGTGTAATGGAACGGCTCAATAACTTGTATTACAGACGGAGACAGAATTCTAAGAGTGACACAGGAACATGGACAAAGTGACCTTAATATACATTTGACATGCTACAGTCTAGCACTTATTCAACAGCCTTACAGAACATTGTTCAGGCTATATGTCAAAAAGTAGATAAAAGACATCTCAGACCCAAAGGGCTCCTTCCCAACTAGCTGCACAGTTTACCATAAAATCCAATCGTTGACCAACAAAACGATCCATTTTAATTTGACCTTTTTCAAAAAATTCGGAATGTCCTATTTGTGTGTCTCGCCACCAGTCACTTATTTTCAGCTGTCCACGAGGAGCTTCAGCAAGACAGCGTTAAGGGCAAGGACCTAATGAGCCTGGTGTGACATGAAAAGCTCGGCCCTGTCCCTTTTCTGTGAAATGTGACGCTGACTGACACGGTGCTGCAAAAACGCAAAAGGACAAAGTGAAGCAGTGGGGAGCCAGGAAGCATACCGTCTTGATCAGGTGTGGACTAGATTTTAGTAATTGGAGTCACTTTTCAAGCAAAAATGCCAAACAATAGCTGGTTCCATCTGGTAAAATGTGAGGATTTGCTGCTTTCTTTGTCTTTTATGATAGCGTGCTGAATATCTTTGTTTTTTTTTTACTTTGCTGGGCAAAACAAAGGCATGTTATGATGTCAGCTTGGGCTCTTGGAAATCATGACAGGCATGCTATTGCCTGACGTTTTACAGCCAAACTGATTAAAGGATTCATTAAGAAAATAATCAGCAGATTGATCACTAATTCAAATAATCCTTAGTACAGCCCTGGTGCACATTGCATAAAGCATGGAAAGAATTAATGGGGGCCCAGTAGCTCATTTTATTTGCCCTGGGGTCCCCTAGCAGTTTAACCCCACAGTGCTAAACGAGAAGTAGTCGGTGTCACATAATTTGTTTGCTTCAAGTGGGCTTTCGCCATTGAGCTCATGGAGGTTCCTAGTAGGAAGAGCACAGGTATTACTAATAACACTAACAATGGCTCCGTTGTATTCAAGCGTCCCAGTAAGCCGTGACGGTGAGCCTGCATGGACCCTGAAATGGAAGCAGCAAAATGGAATTCAGCCATCATAGAAAGCTAAAGGTAAAGTCTTCGTTCTTCTGTTTCTCCTTCGGCCATATTATATTGGGTGGTTAAAACATTGTTTTAGCTCACTAGCTGCTGGGCCAGAACAGGCCAATTTTCTTTCCACCTAATGACACGCCTGACCATATCAGCGCAGAAGGAAGCGCCAATCTACTCATGGACGACAGACGGCTGATACTGCTTACTAACGTTAAAGGTCGGCCGAGGGGGGACGCCATTATAATGTTGCCATCCGGCGCCGAACAAGAAGCCGCGCGCTTCGTTCAGCGATACAGTTGGCGGGTGTAGTCCTACACGAAACTGCGCACAACAAAGTCAGAGGATTATCTTGAGTGACCAGGTCATGATTTCTGGTAAGAGACATTGTTGTCGAGTTTGCCAAACATAAACATATATGTTTTTTTCAAACATATATATTTGTTTAAGCCATCCAGTTCCACTACCTCCGAGGGAAGGCAGACGTTTCTACGTCCGAAACCTCCGAAACTCAACTCGCACCAAAACAGATATCCAGATGGATAAATAACACTACAGGTGAGAGGGAAAATATGTATTTTTGATTTTGGTGTGAACTGCCTTTAACTTTAACGCTAATGTTTTTTTTTTTTTACTTTAGCTTGTCCAAGAACATTCAATATGTTTTGTTATTTTTGTGGTTTTCTAACCCCAACATTCAGGTGTTAGTCACCAGGAAGAATCCGAGCTGCACGGCATCATGGTCATCTCAAGAAGTTCATATCTGAGGTAAGAGAGCACCGCTAGCTTCACTAAATACTCAAGCCAAATGACTCCTGGACGCTCATGTTGTGATAGATGGGGTCTTCTGATGCAGCGGAAGCAACATATGTTTTCATTTTTTTTACCCCCCCCATTTCTCCGTTTGTCCTCGCGAGCGTTGTATCCCGCCCCCGCCGCCATTACATCACGGTCAATGTTGCTCCTAAATGAGACGCGTCCCGTCCTCAGAGGACCGCGGCGTTTCTAACGCGTCGTCGGAGCGAGCTGGCGCGGCCTGTGACGGCCGCGGTGTGCGTGGGTACTCACAGCACTGCAGGTAAATAAACCGCAACTTCCAGTGTCTGTCCTGGTTTTTCCGCGTGATTTTGATGGACAGAGTGCTGAGACTGATGTCGGGGACGGGGCAGGGGCTTGTGTGGATTCTTATCTCCTCTGCATCGGTCGCCATCATTTTCAGTACACTATCCCCCCCCCCTCCCCATACATACACATACATACCTCCCTCCCTCTCGCTACGCGTGAACGCGCACGGTCCTCCGGATGCTGCGCGTGCCCGTGCGGGTGGGCGAGCGTCGGGCTGGTGATGCAGCGCGGGTCACGCGCAGCATCCACCGCTGCACTGCTCTGAGACACAGCGCGCACATTCAGACCCTTTTTATTTCACACTTTATCTCTGAATAAACATGTGGAATGGTCCAGCAGTGCTCCATTAAAACTTGACAGGGAACTACAGTATGGGGGCTCATAAGACACACAGGAAATAAATCAGTATGTGTTTTTGTTTTTGTTTTTTTTTTAATTATAAGTGTACCTATTTTTATTTATCTAATTATTTTTTATTTCCTCATTAATGTTTTTTCACTTAATTTATCTTCTACAGCAGCGTGTTGCAGCTCCCACATGACAGACAAACTGCTCAGCTCCTCACTTTGGGGAGAAGATTTCCTAATTTTAACAAGATATTTATCATGCTATTTTTCTTACTGGGACTACCAAACTGTTCCAGTTAGAGTTATAATAAGACAAATCCACTTTATTTTTGTCTATAATGGTGGTAGCAATGTGCTGCTTTTATTTACTTGTCTCTCAATATGTTTCTTTATTCATTTAAATTTCTATTTTATGCTATTTTATGAACTTTTTTAATTTATGCCCTTATATGTTCACTTCCCTATTAATATATATCTAGATTTTGACATTTATAAGTAACTTAATTCCAGCGATGCCCTCTCTGGTTATAAGTTTTGAGTCTGTTGCACCTGCTCAGAAGTGTGCTTTGCTGCACCTGAAACCCCACCCCACGGTGACGTCACAGTGTACGGACACACACGTACATCACTGCAGCAAGGTCAGAAGGTTAAACCACCGGAGGGCAGCAAAAACAAGATTTTTAGCCGCTGTTAAATTGCAAAAGTGTTTGCCAGAATTGCAGGAATCTGTTGCGCTGACTGTGTCAAAAATGTATGCCCCTTTTTTTCTGTTGTCTTTCCAGTAGTCTGTGGTACCAATGGGAACAAAGGTAGATGCTTAAAATGTTCTTTATTGCATTAAAAATTCAACAATACTTGAACAGACAAAAAAAACCATGCTAGACAAATCCCTGCATAAGCTATTTAGTTATTATGTCATGCATACAGAAACCAGGCTATACTGAATCCTCAGATGATACAATAAACAATAACAGTGTTCAATTTGATAGTCAGCTTTTTTAACAGTTCTTTTGTGTTTTTTAAAAGTACAATTCGGAAAACTAATAGCAGAATACAGTGCAAGCTTTAGTTCTGGGGAAATGCAAAGGTTTGGTGGATTCCTTTGAGATAGCAACAACACAGAGAACATTCACATTGTGTGCAAAGCAGTTTCCAGTATTGTCTAATTCTATTAAAAAAATGATCTAACATTGCATATTAGGTCAACCAACCGCTGCTGTCCAAATTTTTAAATAAATACTGTACACAGTAAACGGCTCCTGGTTCAACCAAGTCAAGTATTTTTTTCAACCTGTGAGTGGAGACCTCTTGAGAGGTAGGGTGCAGGCCCTGCTTGTGCAATGGCGCATTTCGTACTGCAAATCCTCACATTTTTGTACTGTTGTGTTTTACTGACCTTAAAATAGTGGATGCCTGTACCCTTTAAGTTACATATAATCATTAAGTAAGCCAACTCAAAAAAGACAATAAAGCATTTTTGAGCCAAAAAAAAGGTTGAGAACTGCTTTAGATCCGTATGTACAACAGTGTAACACATGAGCATGGAGTCGTAGCGCAACAGTGAGCGAGTGACGATGAAACTCTGCGTGGCTGTATTATCATGCAAGTATAAAATCAAGAGCCGAATCAGACGCAAAAGGTTCAGGCTGTGGTGCAGACTTGTCATACTTTAACACACCAAGCCAACTGGAATCAGACCCGCTTTTCAACATGTTAGAAACGTGTGTGGAGCAAAGTCTCACATGGTTGGTTGGTGACTGATAAAATACAGCAACTGGTGACTGGCAGACTTTACTGACTGCATGTCCATGACACCTACAGGAATCCCCGATGTTGCCTGTGTAGGTTCTGCTTACAGCATGTCAAGTTTGTGCCACACTGACACCATCAACATACAGTCTCACTGTTAGACGATAAACAATGAACAGTACACTGGTTTTATAAAATGTACAAAGACCAGCCAACAATGCAACTTTTGTCTCAAACGGGGAATGATTGAAAGAGGGTGATTTGAAATCAATAGCAGGCATATTGCTAACTTGTTCATTCCTGGAGATGGTGGCTGGCTCATTGAATTTGTAGTCCATTAATGTACTTGGTTTGGATGTGAGTCTTGTGCATTTGCCTTTTCCAAAACATTCACAATATTTTAAAACACATAGATAACACGTATTTAGTCCATTTAATGCACCTCAGAGCTTTCTGGAGCTTTCTGTTAATGGAATCAAACATGGGTCATTCTCAGTGACATTGTGGAATTTGTGAATGTGTAAAAAGAGTTTGTAGATGTAGAAATATTTTGTGCAGGTGATTAAAATTTGTGTTTTTCAACTGTGAGGTTTCCTAAAGTCTGAGAGACGGACTCACAAATATCCTGTCTGTGCATGTGAGATGACGAGGTGAGTTGAGAATATTGCACAAATTTCAATTACACATGCATTAAATATTTCTACAGCTAAATAACTTTTTTACACACTCCATTTCACAAGCTCAAAATATTCATGACCCTTATTTGATTCCATATCTGTTGATCTTATATGCAATCGCATCACCACTAAAATTCACTTTGTGTGCAGTCTGAATGTTAATTAGTTAGTGAAAACCACATCTCCAGTATATTAACAAAACAGTGGTGAGTATTTGATCAGATTCTTCAGCTGAGCAAAAATCTGGAGCTCAATCATTTTTTTGGTATACCATTTGACATTAACTTGCAAATTAAAGCATTTTCGTTTCTGATAAAAGGCACATGATGTAAAGCAATGAACATTAATATTTTTAGATCCCTGAAACATTTGTTCTCTAAAATCAGTATTAGAAACTGGACAATTAAATACAAATTATCAATTTACCTTACAAAACGCTGTGTATCAAATCTTTGCTGCAAATTGAGATGTAATTTAAAACAAAACACCATATTTTTTTTAAGACTGAAAATTAACTTATTTTAATGCATCATTATGACTGTGGGAACACTAAATACTAGAATAAAAACAGATCATCTGGGCAAGGAATGATGCAATCGTGGACGATGCTGTTGGTATCTTTCTAGATTCTAAATCATTACTCAGAACATTTTAAAAGTGTGTAAATGCTAAAAAATTCAGACTTGATAAGAAACTACAAGCTCATCATCCCATGCCCCCCAACCCCTCCCCCCCCCCATCCCCCCGCACCCACTTCCGTCATGCTAAAAAAAGTCTATCACATTCAAACTATTACAAACAAGTTAAGGTATGAAATCTTTTTTGTTTTTTAATTTTATAAAATATTGCTAAACTCATGTCTTTTCACACAAACACTACTCTAGTACACATCATGCCTAACTACACAAAAACCTGAAGCCCCAATAACTTTCGTATGAATGCTGGATCACATGACTCCCTGTAATTTGAAAGGACGCTGAGGCTGCTGATCTGTGGTGTGCAGCTTTGGTTGGCTACATTGAGCGATTTGGTTACAGCTTGAGAACCATAAACCAACATACACTACTGCTCTTCCTTACAATAATTATGTTTTTGTTTTAGTTTTTCTAATAACATTGCATGTCATAAATCAGTTATTAACCAGTAACAAAAAAACGATTTATTGCTCAGGTCTCCTATTAAAGCCGGCACAACCTGCCTCAGACTGCTAAATCTTCAGTCATGGGCAGAGCCGACTGCCGCACAATGAGAGCGATCACTGGATGGCGGCGTTAATTAGGGAGAGAGTGTGAGGAGAATAAAGACAAAGAGGAGGCAGACAGATAACACTGGCTGCTGCCACTTAAAGCATTAGGAGTTTGCAGGGAGCAGCCCAGCCATTGAGAAAATACGAGAGAATGACAAGTGGAGATAGAGAGCAATTGTCAAACAGTGCATAATGGTTGTTAATGCATCCGGCTGGAATTACTGTGTTGTGATGCCCATTCTACTGTTTAATTTCACGTGTTTATGCTAAAGTGTTTGAGTGTTTTTACCTCATCTACACTTTGGGATTGTTATGAATGCGACACAGGACTTGATTTCTGGGTAGACAAGCTGAATAGTGGCTCAAATTAAGACTTTTGTCTGTAATGACAACCATTATTAGAGACTTTTACCACGTCTGTCTCTAAAACTGTCCTCCTTACTTTAGCATTCCCCCCATTGTCTCCCATATTTAGTAGTTGTACTCTGTCGTTGCCACCACAGCTTGTTGGCCTTGTGGTGCCTACAAAGGACATGGAGCCACCAAGTGCTTCTTTCCACCTGACAGTGAAGAGCTTTAAGGACATACCCCCCCCAGCTTCCCACCTTCTAACACTGCCAGTTTCCGTGGGTGTCGCTCTGGGCTCCAGGCCAAGATGCATTGGTAACCAGGTATTGAACCCAGGTCTCCGCAGTGATGAATGAGTGTTTTATGTCTGTGCTGGCAGGACACCCTCATTTCAGTTCATAAACACCAAAAACAGTTTTTCTGAACTATATTACTTTTTAGATTCTGTTTGTTGACTGCACTGTGGGATGAAAGAAATAAAGTTAAATTTTTATTGCTTGAAGCAGAAGATTCCTTGAATATCTGTGATTTAAATGAGAACTGTTGCTCTTTAACAAAAGCAACACGCCATAAGATGCCATGGCTTACACTGATTTTAGAACAGCTAAGGGTTGTCATTGTGGAATGGCTTATTGCTTAACAATGCCATCATGGATAACTGGGAATTAAAATGTTATAGTTGTCAGGTGAAAAAATTATATAATTCATCCAAAGAAAATTTCACTATTTGTAACCAGGGTCTTTGCCCATTCTGATGGAAAATTTGGATCCCATCCTCCACTGTAGAGATTCATTAAACATGACTTGTTGAAACTTTCCAAATAAAGTTACATTTTACATGAATCATTTAAAACACTCTCTGACATTTTCCAGTACAACTCGCCGGCCACTCGTGCTAGCTGTTGGGTTAGCCATCTAGCATTTGGTTAGGCAACATAAGGTGGAACGTTTTATTTGGAAATAAAGGGATCCCAAATTTACATTGTTTTGCAGGCGCTGCATTTCCTGTATGTCTACAATGTTGGTGGCGAGATAAACATTAGCATGACCTACTATTACAAGAATAAGACCTAGGTTATAAAATTTCGCCTTTATGGGCACATAAAACTATGAAAACAAGTACAAGTGACATGGACCAAACCTGGACATGATCAAGGTCTAGTTTTTTTCCCCCAGTGTGTGCAACTAAATTGCTAACACATCTGTCTAACATGGCTAGGCTAGAATTCAAATATTTTCAGATTTTCATGTGAATCTCATTTTTCTTCATCAGGTAACCAATAAGGTGCTTTAGTTTTCCACAGAAACCTCCCACGCTGGGATTTATTTGTCCAGGGAAGGATGGATCGGAGTTTTCTAGACAACAGAGCAAGTGTCTGGAAAAAGAAAAGTATTAATCTAAAAAAGAACCATATGCCTTTGATTACTGGTCTGCCTTCATTGGAAGAGGGTATAGTGCAATTTAAATGACCCCATTGTGTCAATAATATTTGCATATCTACGAGCAAGTGTGCAACAAGTTAGTTTCAATACATTCATCAATAAGAAAACACATTGTTTTTTACAACCCTTGATATGAAAATCACTCAAAAAACAGTTTTAGACACCTCTAAAACATCTCACTATATTCTAGACTGCATATTGTTGTCACTGATTGATTTACACTGATTGGTTATTGAGGACTTGTGGAATCACAGGGATAAATGACACTGAATTTCTTCAATATTCATTTAGTGAGTGGATTCCCTCTGATTCACAGCTTTCCCAGGACTGTAGTATGACAAGTGAGAAGAGATTTTGGATGAGGTCAGTCAATTTTGTGTTTTATTTTTTTGTATTCAAATTTGATTGACTTAATCTGTGGCAGTTTTCGCTCTCTAGTGCATCCAAGCTCACAGGCGGGTGAGATCATTTGGCGTCACTCGGGTAATTTTCAAAGAGGTCCAAGCCAAAACACACCAGCCTCTCAGCTGAACGAATGGCCCTGAGGATGAGGGACAGAGACTGGTTCATGGTGCTGTGGCAGAGTACTTCCTTGTCTGCGGCGTTGCGTTTGACTGCTTTGCTGGTGATGTTGCAATGCAGGGCGGCCTCCTGTGAGAACCTTAGGATGGAAAACTCGGGAGTCTTCCCTGGAAGGCTGTATAACAGGTTCCTGTGGAGAGAGAGACAGAAGAGGGCGTCAACGAATAACCTGAGAACGTCATACCGCCTCTGATATTACGGATGCTTGCCCTTGACCACAGCTTGTGTAATCAAAATGTTTTATTCGTATGCACTGTTGTAGGTGTAGGAGAGTTTTTTTTATTTTATTTTGTTTGTAGAATACCAGTGTACCTTAACACTCCCTTCACATTCACTGTAAATACACAGCACCCATTGCCCATCAAAAAAGGCACGGTTGCTGATCGTAACATTAATTTACAACCATTACCGCTTGCTTCTCCAAAATCAGCAACACCTGCATAAAGTAACCCCTTAATTATATTCACCTCTGCCTAATTGACAGCGGCTCTACTCCCCCAAGTGGTGGACGGGTTAACAAACAAAACATTAACAAAATGGCTCTCACACCTTGTCCTGATCTATTTTCAAATTATGACTCCAAACGACAGGCATATATGTAATCAACGTTCTATGAATTCTGGTTGACTGCCAGAGATACTGGATTTCCACCATCTGTGGCAGTCAGTAACATTAAACAGAGTTCTCTGCACTGTTAAGAGTTGATTACAGTTTTTATATGTCTTAATAGGGGGCCACAATCCAGATAGTAATTAATGTAACTAACAGGTTAAAAGGCATGTCACAAATTTATTTTTGGTCTATAAACAGTGATTCTCAACGACCGGGCCACAAAGATGCGATCTGACAAGAACCGATAATCCATCCACCCCATCCCCACATGATGCTGTCGATGGTTTTCACACATTCATCATGAGACGTGTAAAGTCGCAAAAACACTGAGCTAACAAAGGAATCTGTGTTCTTTAAGTAGAATTGAATTAATCTATGTTTAATTTACTTTTGATTTATTGATTATCTTGCAAACTTTTCTCGGCTGAGACCGGGGTTTGTGTTTTGTCGTGAGTCAACGGTGATTGTTTTAAGGAGGTGGTTATTTTAACCACAACTATGGTCTTTTTCTGAAATAGTTTTGGTGCCTAAACTTAACCAAACTGCAACCGTTTCACAACCCCCTTTTCCTTAGTGTGAATGAAAACAAATGAGAGTGGTGAGTATGTAATGACTTTGCTGTTATACTAATGAATAAGTGTTGGGGAAATGTACATTATATTTCATTTATCAGGACAACAAGTAAAGATGGAGGAAGCTTTGAGTTTGCATTAACCAGGAAACTAGGGGAAAAAAGCTGGTCTTTAATATAAGCCTGTTCCAAATAATGCCCTGGTTCTCTCTGCCATTGAAAAAAATAAAGGTGGTAAGAAAGATGACCGTACATATAATTTACTAAAGTAGAATTAGCATTTTGTATTTTGGCAGCTTCAACACAAAGATCGCAGTTTTGTGTCAACCGACCTGCAGCCAATTCGTCTTTTACTGGCCAACTGATGCTCAGCTGCTTTGAATCGTTTTGATCTGACATTCATAGACTCGAGGGAAAACAATCGCCACTGAAACAAGCACATATGAAAACTTCTTTTTCACATGTTGACATAATTTTAGTTGCTATCCAGTCACATGTATGCTGTACCATATGAATTATTGTCACTAAAAGACCCCTCTATCTACGCCTCTTCGTCTTCATGTCACATTGTAGTACCAGCATGCACACACATACAGCAGAGCACACATATATATATATAAACACAGACAAGCCTGTGAGGGTAGCAGAGCAGTCATTTGTAGGTCAGAATGGCAGAGACTTAGGAGTGGTGCTCTCCTCGGGGCTGAAGTACATTGATTTTTCTTAAAGTGGCTGAACAGACAGTCTTAGAGAGTAAATGGAGTGATTCTTCATCTGTTAAGACACAGGTCGTGAGCTGTAGGGTGTGAAGGAACACTGACCTTCAACACATAATTTAGATTCAAAGTCAGAGCACTGTGAAGTTTCTGTAACTACCACATATATGACAACAGTGAGGCTGTATATGACACCAGTGAGGCTAGTCCTGTGAGTAAGGGGTGTTTATGCTATTTGTTGACATTGTTAATTAAGTAAAGCAATATAAAAAAGTTCTGTATCTTCTGGATTTGATTTTACCACAATATACTGTTGTGTATGAATCCTGATTAAATGATCAGAGTGGTTGAGAGTGGGCTATGTGGCAGCCATCTCATGATTTCTGACCAGCACATGAACACAGAAGTCAGCAGTAGACTTTCAAATGAGTCTGCACTTCCAACTGCATTAACATACTATGATAAAATACCTTTGACAACAATAAAACAACAGACATATAAAACTGAATACATCAGCTGTAATGGACTGGCTATCCCAAGTCATTTTCAAGGCTCTGCAAGTTGATTTCCATACTGTTCGGAAAAGAATGGAAAACAGTGGCAGCCAGGAAGGCAAGAAAATCAACCCTGTCACAAAAAAAAAGTCAATATAGGCATATAGGAAAGACTTTGACAGGCCACAGCACGGCATAAATCATAAAACGAAGGATGGCTGAATTCTATTTAGCAGCTTAATAGCACCTGTGCTTCTACGACTATGACGAGTCAAAATGTCTTCTGTGAAAAAAGCCTGCAAGACCCTAGATTATGCTTAGTGATGTATTTTTACATTACATTTTTTTAAACTTCTCACCTTCTACAATGTCTGTGCATGGCAACTATGGTATAGTTAAGGTTAGGGAAAGTGGTTAAGGCACGGTTCAGGTAAGGTCACTAAAACACAGACATTTCTTTGGCCACAGCACAACAAGCTGTAAACACAACACTGAGTTGCAAAGTTAACGTCCAACGTTAAGTTGATCGCTAATGTCTAAGCAAGCAGGCTCCAATTTAAACATCCAGAAGAAATAAAGCAACATTAACATTAACTTTGAGTTTTGTTCATGCCCATCTGGTCAATTTAAGTATAATATTCCCTCTCCTTTTAGCTCTGTTTCATCAACACTTACTCTTGAGGGAAATATCTGGCTCTAAAGCATTTTACTACGTTCACCAGCTATTTTCTATCCTTATGTGTCTGCTCTGTAATGCTTGGCAGGTTGTGTATAGTCAGTTTATCATAGCTTTTTCACTATAAACTGTTGCCTGCCTGTTGCAAGTGAGACAAAAAAGTTGTAAGCAGTAAAACCAAAACATAGGCTGAAAGACGCTAAAGCGCGCAGTAGAGCTGAGGGGTTAATCATTCTGTTGGTTTGACACTGAGCAGTTCCTTTCATTACATACAGTCATGTGACCCACTGTTGATATAAGAATATCTATCACTGCAGCCTTAGGCTTAACCAAATCTTTTGGTTAAGTTTAAGAAGAATTACAGGTTTCAGCTAATAAAAAGGAACGTTAATTGCATATCTGTGACGTGACAAAAACCCCAACCGCCACTCCCTAACTTTATGCCTCGGGACACTACTTCCTGTATTGGCACTGAATTTTGGCATTCTGGACTTAAAACGTGAGGTGCCGAGTTATCCAACATGGACGCAATTCCTCGGGATGCTGGGATGAGAGAAACAACATTCAACGATTAACACTTTGGAACGTGATCAGCTGTAAAGAATTTCCCAGCTGAAGAATCCCTGATTTTTCAAATGATGATTTACAAGCTTAAAACATGCATGACTAAATAATTTCCCTAAATTAAATGTGTTGTTTTTTTGTTCTGTAAGCAAGTTGTCATCATTCCAGTCGGTTTACAACCTGCCTTTCAACAACATTATTTTGTATTGTTTGCTTGTTTTTATTCTGCTTTGCACTTTCTGTTTCTGTTCTTCAACAATTTGTGCTTACATATTTGCAAATAATTTGAAAGAGTAATGTTGAAGTTCTATGGTGTAAAACTGAATGATTTTTGAATTTACTTCAATATATTAATGATCCCAAAATTTGTAATAAAAATAACTCGAGTTTAGTCAAGTTAGTTAAGTAGATAAGACAAATGTTATTTTTTTGTTGGAATACAAAACACTTATGCAAATTATACTGAACAAAAATGTACAGAACAAACTTGTAATATACAATATTTCTGTTACACTGAATATTGAATTCATATTTGGGAACATACTGGGAACAAGAGTCAGCAAGAAAATTGATTTCTAAAGGACAGGAATCAGACAGTCAGACAGAGTACGGCTCTGCCTTGCATTGACAAGTGCTTGAACGAGCTTCCCCCTAGGAAGTGGACTTTTTGTGCTATCAGTCAGCATTGTGTTCCCGTCCTGTGCAAAGCCGTAACCCCATGTGACAAACAACAAATAAATCTTGAGGATGGTTTTGTTTTGCTGGAGAAACAAAGCTATATAAAAAAACATTTGCCCACTGGTGAGATACAAAGCCTGGTGTTTTTTGTTTTTTTTGCATTGAGACCATCATCCATCCATTGTCTGTACCTGCTTATCCTGTTTATGGTCCCGGGCTGGACTTGTCTGAGCACACATTGGGCAAGAGGAAGGATGCATCCTGGACAAGTCACCATTATACAGGGCTGGCACAAGCCTTTTTCAGACAGGGAATCTGTGACATTGCTGGCTTCATTGATCTGTTTCAAACATAGATCTCTGTTACATACGTGTGGCTGTATTCAAACTCAACAGGCCAATACCGATAGAGCTGCAATGCTAATGATCAAATTACTAACCAGATCTATTTTTTTAATTATTATAAGGCAATATCAGCTTGATGTATGGCAGGCAGGTGTGGATTCAGTTTAAGTAACTGGACACTTGTGATGCAGGGCGTTTGCAGTTCTACATTTATCTGACAGTATTAAACTGGAAACTGGACACAGAACAAAACTGAGACAAACAAACAGAAAAAAAGTCAAAAGAGAAAACAAGAGGGGAGCAATGCAAGACATCTGCTATTGATCGATATGGCCCCCGGCAGCTTGACATCCACTCTTAATGGGGGCCAGCTCCGCAACACAACAAATTGGGCTTAAACTATGTCTCCTGGTCCCAGGTGTCACTCACACCAGAGCAGCAGCATCCATTCAACACTGTATGTGTGTTCCGAAGCCTCTCTGTGAGAACCAATTTATGGTTTTGTTTCAAAGTGGAAACATTTTGGCTTATCTTTGCTTTCGCAACAGGAATTTCAAGTGTGAGGTTAAGAGCAAAAATCCCTACCTTGACTGTATTTAATGGGTAAATTGGACAGTTTGTGAGTGAGAGTCTGTGTATTGATTTTGGAAGTCCAGCTCCAGGTCTTCTACCGTCCAAATGTAGATTGTGCCTTTAAAACCTAAAATGTGAATCCGTTCAAATCCAATATGTAGCTGCACATATTGGTTTTTGGCATTCTGTTTTTCAGTGTAACCTACTGGAAAGAGAATCTCTCTGCGCATGTGAAAGTTGGTATATTACCATATTGGTTTTTGAAGTCACACTTCAAATCTAGCATGCTGACTTCCAAAGTGAATATGTCAACTTTCAAATCCAATATGAAAGATCTTGTTAAATGTGCTGGTCAGCAGATTAGTTTCGGTTGTCAGTTTTGTGTGTGCAGTATGTGGAAGTTCCTTCTTTGTTTAGCTCCAGACATCACCATAATGATTTTGGAAGATGCAGTCCAAGTCTTTCACCCTCAAAATATAGTATTGTCACTGTCAACAATGTCAACTACGCTTCAGAAAAACCTTGAGTTAAGATGATTTTGTCAAACTACTATAAAACCAAAGATGATGTGTGTTACTCAAGTGTTGCATTACCACTATCATTTCTGTTAAGTAAATAAAAGGCCTTTTATAGCCCGTCTAAATATTCAGCAACTTATTGTGACATTTGTCTCCTCTCATGACTTAAAGTGTCTGTTCCTTAAAATTAACTGTAACGAGTCTTGGATTTCGTATACCAAAATCCATGACACAGATTTCAAAGATGCTTGCTTTGAAATCACTATTACCGGGGGTTCTAACATAAATATCCACAGCTAGATTTTGTGTTTTTATGTGACAGGCAGGCCCCTCTTGGATCTACTGTGACAACATTTTTTTTTGGTAACATCCAAGATCTGAGTGATTCTTACCATCCTGAACATCAACTGGTACCTCAACCGCTTACAGTATCCCCATGATATTACACTAGTGCAATACTTCAATAAACATTGAAGCAAACATTAATCAGCTCCAATTCCACCTAGGTGTGACACCTTGCAGTTACTTTAACCAGCCGGTCAGTGGGGGTTATTGCACGCATTGCCCCAGATAAAGTCTACTTGAGCCGAACACTTAACCTGGGATATAAATGTAACGTGAGTGAATGAAAAGAGCAGGTTAGACTGGACTTGATTGATGTTTCACCACTACCCTTGTTGATGCAGTTGGAGGCTATTCCCATGCTCATATATCATGCGAGGTACTAAGCAAGCTAAATAACAAGGTTTTCTTGGCGTGTAACTGATTTGGCGTAAACATTCATTGCATTAAGAGGGAGAGTTTGATGTGTTCAAATGTAAAGTGGATTTACAACATTAAAAGGATATCCCCATCTGTTAAACATGTTGAATAGTAATGACGATTTAACTGTCAGACAACTTGCCCTTGTATTGCCTTGACTGTTTTGGAAGTCAAGGCAATACAAGGATCGCTTTGCATGAGGAGGGTTGTTGATGTCTGGATCAAGGTCCAGGTCCAGATCCACAACAAAAACCAAATCATCAGTCAATCAGTGATTATGCATGGGTACGTTTTCGTTCGAGTTTTCTTAGCGTCACTTGTGTGATTGAATACTTTTTATTGCACCGTTTGTTCAGTATTTGACTTGTTGCAGACTGCCAGTACATTTGTGTGTGTGTTGCCCTGCGTTCACTCTGGTTCAGTCATAGTATGCATAATGTCATTCCCATGACAGCATTTTCAAAATCTCTTGAAAAGGACAAAAGACACATTTAACCAGCGGCGGACCTTGCATTTCACACCTAGGCCTTCAGTAGTGCTTGTCTGAATTAATCCACCTCTCAATAACTACTTCATGGCTATTTGTACACCAAGTAGATCCGACCGTGCAATCTGATTGGTCAATAAGACGTTTAGAGCATTATCAAATGAGCACGACATCAGCGCATCACTAAAAATATCACTCCGACTACAGTGCCTGAGTCTGTGTAGTTTCCATGGCAACAATACACGCTTCCTGCGTCAGAAGTTAGTAAAGAAGGACAAAACAAGATCCTCCATGAATTTTATGGAGCCGTGAGGAACAGCCAGAGCCAGCGTTACTCAATCAGCAGCTACGTCAGATTGAGAGACACGATTAACCGTTATATTAATGATCCACACACAATAATGCAGCCCGACCCGGACCACCAGCCCAAAGCGTCAGTAGCCTATTTGACTCCCGGGAATGAGAACCGTGTGGAGTCAATCATTCCTCCAGAGTTACATATTGCCGCTTTAAAGAAACCATTATGCAGAAATGCAGTATAAAGGGCCGTTGCGTCACAGACAGATAACTCGTGTAGCCAGAATAAATGCCTTTACTGGGGGTTGTAAATCAACACAAGTATATTTCTGCTCGTTCAGCTCGCAACAGATGCAGTTTGCTAGCTCTAGCTAGCACGCTCTCTGACTATCCAATCAAAGGGCGAGAATACGCTGACGTCACCGTACGTCTGCTGAAAGGCCTTGGTGTCGTCAACTCAAAATCTGATTGGTTAAAGCAACAGTCTGATCGACACTTATTTTATACTACAGGGCCCGCAGGACTGACTGTGAAGGCCTCCAGGCAAATTTCTTTGACCCTAGCAACAAGTTATGGCTGAACTGTGATTGGATAAATGCTGTTATATGAATATACATGTTTGGAAGCAGCGCAACCAGGGGAAAAGCTATGAAAGGAGGCGAATAGACCATTTGGAATTATTTATTAAGTATTAATGGAAAAAATAATAATAATAAATTTAAAAATAATAATTATAATTAAAATAAGTCTGTAATTTAGATATTTCTTAGGCCAGCAGAGAAGGCCTTGCAGGCCCTGACGGCCCACCATTGCATTTAACATTAATGTAAAACAAGGTTTGTGACACGTGAAATGATTTACTGAAGTTCTACAAATTTGCGCACTGAATTAGGTTTTTTTGTATTATTCACACATTTCAGTCTGTAGGACACACTAGGTTTCAGTTTTTGGGTCTTTAAATGACAAAACTCTGTTTTAATTATGACACATCTCATTCCAGTGTCAGCAGCAACTGCATCCTTGAATTGAAGTATTTACAACTAGACCACAAACAGGTCTGCACTGACTTAACCAAACACCCTTCTTATGACAATCAGATACCCTCGTGGTGGATGGGAAGGAATGGGATGGGGTTTGCGTATTAAGGCTTGGTGTACAATTTAATAATTACTGATGGAATGATTTATGTGGCTGCTTGTGAACACAAGTATCACAAAAACACAAATCACGGCGATTATGATTATGGGTTACTGCACTGCAGTACACCAGAAGTGTCACAATTATGTGTTTATGTTTAAAAATGTACCCTAATGGGTTGGTTGCTTAAAATACAATGCAAACTGTCAAGGTAAACATTTTAAAGACTGCTCAGTGCTCTTAGTCTAATTTTCTTAGTCCTGTGAGGGAATGGTAACTTCCTTTATAAATGAGTGCTATTAAGCCTTAATGCTTTCCGAGCATGATGGAGCAGCTAATTTTAGCTTGGATGCTAATGGCAGTCGAGGACAATTAACATGTCTATTACTGCCATAAACTGTGAATAACACTGAGCAGCGGAGGCCATTTATTCCGTTCGAATCTGGTTGAAAAGTAGACAGCTAAAGTGCTGCGGGGGGAAGACAGAGTGTGTACCCAACACCACGAGGATGCTAAAATCAAACAGAATAGAGGTGTTACTATTATGAGATAGAAATATAGTCGCTGAGGAAAAAGTCCCCACTATCAGTCAAGGTCAGCTGTCCTCCAGCTAAATGTGATTAGATGTGATTTATTGTGTTTATTATTTAGCCGGACAGTTTGACTAAAATAACTTCACCAACTAATCTGGAGCTCTCACATTCCTGTACGTGCACTGTGCAGAGCCAATGAATTACTGCTGCTCTGCCCGAAAAGCTACTGCTTGGAAAAAATTCAAACACTGTTGCGCGTGAATTATTCCCCTTTTCCCTTTTTCGTTTCTTTTTTTTTTTTGTCGGACGGAATAAATATGTGTTTGCTGTGAAGCTCCAGTTTTATGTCGCGGTGCTGCTGTCTCGCTCCATATGTAGAACAAGTTGAAAAAGCAGGGGATGCAGCCAATGCACGGGGCTGACAGGGGATTTAAATCATGGCTGCCACAATATACAACTGCATGTGATTTAAGGACTGTGGGAAATGATCAGTGTGGGGAGAGGGGGTCAGAAAAGGGGGAGGGTTATCTATTTCCTTTCCTTTTTGCTGAGTCTTGCTGAATTATGATCATTGTGATGGCCACCTTCACTACTGTAGTGTTTTTCTCCTTCCCTTTACTCATGGGAACTTGGGCAGTGAGGATGTTAACCACCTCAGACTGTACCCAGACCCACGGGAGGGTGCTGGTCCATGCAAACCCGCACACATGTGACTTGTAGGAGAGAGCTAGTAGGCTTTGTTTTATTGTGATTTTTTTTATGCTTTGCTATTTTTCGCTCACATTTTTTGTGAGCGAAACCGAGAGGGGTTTGAACTCGGGGTCCAAATCTAATTATTTTATATTGAGGTGAGGGTATTGCTGCAACTTTTTTCTAAATCAAGGGGTTGGTTGAAAGTAGGGGTGCAATGCTAAGCTTCTATCTGTATCTTTTTATTTCACAATAAAAGCTGTATTCAGATTTTTACTGGGAGTAGGTAGATGCCTACAATGGAAGTTGTTGCTTCATATTCTGTAATTAAGTTTTCTACTGACCTTTTTTAGTCTGCTTGAATACAGTGGAAGGAGGTCCAGATTAAAATATGGTTTGTCTGAATTTATTCATGAAACAAATAAGAAAGCTACACACCCTGTCATGGTGCCTAACTTCAACTCATCAAAGTCAGAATCTAAACCGATGTGACATTACAAAGAATGCCCTTTTTATATGATTTCTAAACGGAGGGTGGTGCTTTTTTATCAGTGCCGCTCCTCATCCCAGTAACTTTCCCACAGCCCCTTATTCTGACTCTATTTATGATCAGCACATTTAAATTCCTTAATTCGGCCTCAGGAACTGTTGTCCCAAAAGGACTCCTGGTGCGTTCCAAATGTTTCACAGGCTTGTTTGGATGAGTCATGTCTGTGCAGGCCACAGGCCATTGTGTTTGCACAGGTGTAACCTACCACCTTGTTCTTTGTGTGCCAGCTTGTTCCGAATAAAGCCAGGTTTCCACTACATTCATTCAGCATCAGTGGGCCACCACTACAACCACTGTGCTCAATATTGCCCTATTTCTCATCCTTATATCCTCATAATGAATGGGTTTGCACACCAAATTTAATTACGTATTTTATGGCAGCAGATCAGATCCCTATACTGTAATAGATATATTGATATATGTATGTATGTATGTATATATATATATATATATATATATATATATATATATATATATATATACACACACATATATATGTTGACAAAACTATTTCAAAACAATAAATTAATTCATGCTTGAATCACTGTAAAAGTGACCTGACTTTTTTTTTTGCTATTTGCTATTTTTCACCATCATATTCACCTGATCATTAGCTGTTAAAACCATGTCACTGCAGTTGCAAAGATGGTCCGGAGAATATTTTGCTAAGGGTGCAACAGAGGACGATTCATTCACATTATGGCATTATTAATTCTTCTGTTGGAAGTGTTTTAGAGAAAGCTCTAAATATGTACCAGTGTTCTTGTTTGAGGTCCAATGAGATCCCAGTCTTTGACTGATATCAGTTTTGCATGACTGTAGGTGCAAGTTATTGGGTGCAGCCCATGCAATACACTGGGAAACGCCCAGCACACAATCATTTTCTGTATGTAATCACAGATGGCATCACAACCTCACTATTAGGAAAACAACACAAGTGACTGAAGTCTATAGTCACGCATTAATGTGCATTTTGAGTTCTTATGAAGCAAAAACAGCTAAACTATTTGTTTCAAAGGTCCCGTGTGGATTTTGTAGCCAGTAGTGGTGCTGTAGAGCAAAGTGTTTAGAAGCGTTTCCCATTTTGTGCGCATTATTATGCACAAGCACACACACACACACACACACACAGACACACACGCACGGACACACACAGACACACATGAGAGCACAGGCCTTACAACGCATATTCCATTCCAATGGATTTAAGTCATTTGACTGATCAACAGTTGGTGGCAGCAGCACACAAAGAAACTATACATTGTGTGAGCAAAGGCAGCAAAGAAAAGGCTGACAGCGGGGAAACATGGGTAAAATATTTGCAAAGTCAGCTTAACTTTAAGTAACGAAAGCAGTGCATTTGATACACTGAACACATTTGCAGTTTCTGTTCACCAGACAAACCCCTAATAAAAGGCTCAACCACTGGAGAGTGTACCCATGGCCTCCTACCACACCACACCACTGTTGTAACTCTGAGCTAGTCCCTTGTCTCCCACCTGTATACTCCAGGCGGTGTCTGTGGGATGATGAAGCTCTTCTCCAGGTCGCGGAGCACATCGTTCAGCATGCGCACATGGGAAGGGTCCCGCTCTTTAGGGTCGTTTGCCGGCCGCATAGTTTCCGACTGGAAGAAAGCTGCATGGTCTCTCAGAGTGGAAGCCGAGGACAGCAGGGGCTGAGACGCCACACTCTTGTCTAAGACACATACACAGGTAGAAGACAAAGAAACAGGAAAAACACTTGAAAATAATGGACCTTAACTTTAATGTTTGTAATTGTTCCATCAATAGCAGCTGACTTAAGTGTTTGAGCATTAAGTAAGAAGAACATGTGAAAAACAATCAAGTTGCAAGGAAGAAGCGGGCTTTTAAGTTGAAGCTCAATGTGGTCCTAAAACTGAAACCAAAATCCGTGTGAAACAGTCTCAACAAAACCCATGCAATGAGCTTTTTATGCCTTGAGGGGCATTTGGGAACTGGGCCACTACACAAAAACTCATAACATGGTGTCAGGGTGACAACACTTGGGGCTTTGAGCAATGACACATTAATGTTTTCTGATGAGTATTTTAGACTTTTTCCTATCATCTAGACGAGTTTACTGTATGTCCGGAGGGAGGCTGAAGGGATTCTCTACATGTTAAATATCCCTTTTCACCTTTAAAAAGTGTATTTTTGGGGATTTTTCTACACATGCAAACCCAGTTTTTCCACATAAAGTTCTAATATGCTCCCAAACATATTCATGAGGTTTCATGAACCGCAGGATAAAGTAAAACGCCTTTTTCACTTCCAAACAGCAAACTAAAGCTGATCCAGTTTATTTTTTGTTTCTGACACTATAAACAATTTTAAACTAGTGTAAACATGCAATCTGTAGCTGAATATCTTGTCTGGACAAGGACAGTACATGTTAATATAGGTGTTAACGCACACAGGGTAGAACAGTATTTGGAATGCGATTGGAAAGGCCAGACCACTTCACTTTGCGACTGGATCTTAACCAGAGGTGAAAGTTGTCTATGCAGTGCAAAAAACTCCATCAAACATGTCAAAGGTAACCAAACTCCACCTCTTCAGGCTACCTTGGGCTAACTGTCATAAAGCTCCTGATGACCTGGCAAAAGAAAAGTGAGGCAAACTGGCACTAGTGCTAGCACACTTTCACTGATTGCATTCTCACAGTATGAGTAACGCCATCATTGTTAGCAAGGTTTCCAAGATGGATGCCATCGTCTCTCTCCGTCTGTCATGTGATCCTCGCCTTGCCTTCAACTTGACTTGCCTACCTAATTTGCATATCGATATCTGATCGTATTATTTGCCTGGGTTAGGCTGCAGGTGCCAAGGGCTTCTGCTTACACACTAGCAGCGCTGTTGTTACGCTTGGCGAACTAAGCCTTGACTCCACCGACTGGAAACTGTTCAGACATTCACATTTTTCAATGATTTACAATTTAATCAGAAGAGCAAACGCACATCCAACAGCTCAGCTTTGCCAGATCCAGGTTGTATGTTAATACCAGGTGTAAATGGGATCTATGACAGTTATATCATCTGATTCTTTTGGACAAATTAGTGCAAAATAAATAAAATAATCGGGAACAAGGATACAAAGACTCAACTGCACTCAACTACTGACATTAGACCACTTTCCTCCCCCCCGGCGCGTTCTGTCCAACTGCAGTTCTGTTTGGCCTTATTTGTTTGCAGTGACAGAAGTAACGGAATCTGATGGAGCGGAATAGCCAAAGGCACACAGAAATTACTTCAGCCCTGTAATAGACTGGCACCCTGTCCAGGATTTACCCCGCACCCATCGCCCAGTGTAAGGTGGGATAGGCGTCCTGCGACTGGGACAGGATAAGCTGGTACAGACAACGGATGGATAAGGGAAGTGTCATAAAATATATGAAGTCCTTCGGTCTGACAGACGTCACTGCCATACATTTTTAATTAGCCTCAACATGCTCTTGACACACGCTGAGAAGTCTGGCATGAGACATGTCGCACGCTGAGCTGCTGCTGGTCATGTGTTTGGCATCTCGGTATCAGCTGTAGGTAGAAATCCCATCCAGCAGTTGAGCGTGTGTATTGTCCTTTTCCTTTATATAGGAATATGATGCTTCCCAATATAATAGGATTTACATATCAGCATCCCTCCATCCATCACACCTTCGAAATATTGTTTGACGAACACAAACACAAACACTTGTACAAACTAAAACTAATTAATCAGAAATGAAAGCTTTCCTCTCATGTCTCTCTTTCCAACCATATACTCAATACATTAATTTAAACAGACCCTCTCTTCCTTACATACCTACACACATATACAGACACCCACACCAGTTACTCACACAATGCTGTCCTCATTAGCCTGTCAACACAAAGCTGGCTTGTTTTACAGTACGTTTGGCACCGCAAATCAATTACCTCGCATTTACAGTTAATTGGCCTGTATTCTTGGCTCTATTAAATGATATCTGGCTGGATCCAATGGGCCTGCATTGGAAAGGCTGGAATCTGCTGTACTACTGGCTGTATGAGGACAAAGGTTCATGTTCAGGGGTTTTAACTCTAGCTGGTCAGAAATGGATGCTTTTCCAGTACATGAACACAGTGGTGCCACTGTTTGCAATTCTGCAGGTCAAGAAATACTCTAAAAAGCTGTTTACATGATTGCATAAACTGACAATCCTGTGGTGATAATGTAACTCAAGTGCAGCATTTACTATATATCTGAGAAGGAGCACGTCATTGTGATATGTTGTTCACAAGGCCTTGATATTTAAATGTAAATATCAAGTAAATATGAGGATCTAATCTAGTCTAATAATCTTTTTCTTTCTTTCTTTCTCTCTCACCATTTGAAGCTTTCCATGTTGCAACCTTGGACTTGAATAAAACAATATGAATTCTTTCTTTTATCTAAGATGAACTCTTTGTTTTTGCAGCCTTATGTTGTGACACAAGGATGCACCCTGACACGTGCATTTCCTATTGATACAGAGCATACACAAAATTGCTACATACTAGCTGTATTTCTCTGAATGTGTGCACAATTTAGTGTCTAAGGTCTGTGTATTGCATTATTTTTGAGTGTATTCATGATCTTTCCTTAGGCTTAGCTGCACCATCTTTGTTAGCGCACACATTGTAGATGGAAATTCGACATCATGCTGGCTTTTTGTAGAATTGTCCAATATTAATGTTCTGTTCGGTGATAAGTTTGATTATTTTTGCATGAGAAAGCCCGCAGGCCAAAAGAAGAGGAAGATGAGGGGCTGGAAATATGTTTGGGAATGGTGTAAAAAGGGCTTTCATCCCTACGGATTGTTTGACTTTGAGAATGTGAAGAGTTGTCGGAGGTCACAGTGCAAACATGTTTAGGATTATATAGAGTTTTTATTTTAATCAAAAAGAGATTATAACCTAACACCATGTAACATACTGGTCTTAATCAACAGAACTTGGTGTGTGTCAGCGTTCCATTGGACCGGAGTGTGTCACTTCAGGTTTGGGAACAGAGCGTGACTCATCGGAGAGGAGAGGGGAAGACAGTGGGGACAAAAATAGACAAAGAGAGCTCCTCTCTCCTACAAATTTAAATGGCTCTGGCTCCCTGCAGCCAGCTGGGACTCATGAAATATTGTTTGATTGTTGTAATCCATCACATCTTTTGACACACGGGGAAGTGTGCGAGTTTGTATTTGGGTATGCAGGCGGGACTTGGCCTCTTGCGATAACAGTGGCAGACAGAAGAGAGAAAAAAACAGAAGGGCTTTAGGGCGGTGCTTTTATTCGATGGAATATCACACATGTATCTACAGATGTTAACGGACGTTAGCGTTGGGCATCATGTTGAATCAATTCTCATTGTGCTATTGATAAAGGTTTTTTAAGCTTCATGGCTCTAATTCTTCTTTGTATTATTTGAGTAAGAAAACAAAATGCTAAAATATGTTTTGAGCAGATTTGTAGGCTTCCATAAACAGCAATAAGTCATTAATGACTTGACAAATTTTCCCTGGCACAGGGTTGAAACTGTCTCTCAATCATCATCAAATGTAGGGAAGATGATCAGTAAGGATTTGGGTTGTAGCTCTCACAGGAAAATACACAAGAATCTCATAAAAAGGAGACGGGGAGGTGAAAAAAGAAAATGCAAAAAGCTGAATAAATATGAAGAATAATAAAAGTGACCATACGACAGCCTTTAAACTAACATTTTTAAAGTGCATTTGACGAGCACAATTTCAATTTCCATCATGCTGTAAATTATTACCTCCTTTCCCCTCTTGAAATGCATGTGTTTGCATGGTCTGGACTATGCATGAGGTGGCTGTGTGTTTACCTTTTCTAAGTTACAGTTTATAACTGGAAAATGGGGAGCGCGTAGTTTCTGTGCACACAAATCTTGGCCCCAGGATTTCTCTTTGTAGCTCTCTGTTTACAGTAGCAGACTTTGGGGCATTATGTCCACGACCGGGGGAAAGGAAACACCTTGCACTTTTATACCGTGCAGCAGATGCTATGACAAATTAAATGTACTTCCTGGGCATGAAATGATGTTTTGGCAATTATTATGTTTTGCAGGATCCCTACACAGGCTGGTTTCTGTCTGCTACTTCTTCTCAATCAAAAGGATCATTTTTAACCAGTCTGACATTTTACTGTTAAAGTTGTAAGAAGAAGGTCCTGCAGGCTTAAAGTTTGGGGTTTGAGTTCTACAAACATTGTTCAGAAGCAGAGAACTACTATCACTGAATTACCATGAATGATTAACGAACTGGAAAGCTGGAAAGGCACTCTACCCGAATTCAAATTAAAAAATATACATGATACACAAAAAACACACAAGAAGAGCTCAGTGTCTATTTCCGTCAGCTCTTATTCAGTTCAGTCTGTTCCAGTTCTCCTTCTGAAATGTCATACACAGGTTATGTTATCAATTAGTTACAGCACACATTTATGTTTACAAAATACAATAATTAGTACCAACAAGACCCTAACTTCCTAACCGCCCTTGTTTACAAGAATCTGTGTTCCAAATGCAAATTTGGGTTAAGCATGTTGGAAATAGAATGTGTTTGTGTTCATGTTCTAAATTTAGTTTAAACAAATGCACACTGAAATGCAAATCCATACACATGTGCATGGATGCATATTCCATGCAAAGAAACCATGTTCCTTTGACTCCAGCAGCTCCTCACTTGTCATTAGGCTTACCAGTTCCCATTAAAAAAGAAACAAAGCAGCTTCTGCTTTCTTAAGTTTACCGTTATACAATACTCACACGCTACAAGTACATTGAAAGAGTTCCGGACCAGCCGTGCAATGATCTCATCTGCGCAAATACTGTACATTGCAAAAGATGAGGGAGGAAATCCGCAGTCCTCGCTGGCCTTTATAAAAGTGACGACCTCTCTCCTCCGGACTTCTAATCATGCAGCAAAATGTGGTTCTTCTTCTTATTATTATTATCTTATATATATACCTAATTAAAACAAATAGGTTTTACAGTAAGTAACATCCAGATGTAAGAAATAATCCATTAATGTGGGCATGCACATTTACTTTGATTTCCTCTATGTATTCTAGTAATTCCCAGCAATGACGACGTTTCTACCTTTCTTTGGTACTGCAGTTGAAGACCAAAGGCAGCCCTGCCACTGAGCACTATCACAGTAAATTAATGGAGATTTATGTCGGATCAGACGAGACCAAAGGCAGTTTTATATGAAAAGAAAAAAAGAAAGGAGAATAGTGATTAAAAAAGTTGAACAAAAGGTTTTTGGGGGTTTCAATTAGCTCTGGCTGTTTGATCTGAGTCCCCTCCATGACTGCCAGTCATGAATACTGCAGTGCTCCACGCTGGCTGTGAAGAATCCATTAAATATCACTGGTCCTCTGCCTCAGGGGGCTGCTAAAACACCCAGAGACCAGACACACACACACACACACACACACAAGCATTTCTACTGATACACCCACACACAGCCCCATCCACCAAAATATACCCACAGTAATCTTTGAACAGACCCCCCCAAAAAAACAAATGCGTCACCACCCACTCATGTGTAAGCCTACACACACATACACACAACATGTGCCCTCACTTACTTAGCCACAGTGAACAGTGCAGAACAAAGAGACATAAATACTTACCGTGCACTAACTGTGCTTTTTTTCTTGACTTCACCCTTGTTTCTTGACAGTTTACTTCTGTAATAACCAGTAAAACTCAATCACATAGCTGAAATGTGGGGTGCTTTTTTGTCCTTATTCTCAGCTAAATGTACTTGTGGTGTAAAATGTAAGCACCCTGTCATTTTAACACAGAGAAACATTTATTTTCTCTGGTATTCTTAGCATTCAATACCACAAGGTTTTGACAAGATGCCAACATCTAAGACTTCAAGCACTACACTGTCCATGAGCCCCGGTCTGGCGAAGTCAAAACGCTTTGTCACTGCAGTTGGAAACAAAACGTGGCACCTTAGTTGCTGAATTTGCTTGACTCAATCTCAACTTCCTCGGCCTTTGACTTGTCTCAGTCTTGAGTTAAGTGTTCTTGTTCAGAGCCCTGCTTCAGCATAGACGGAGCACTTCCAAAGCATGAATATGCATGAAACTGTCCCAGTTGAATCATCAGTACAACGGGTAAGTAACTGGGTAGGAAAAGTCAAAGGTACAAAAAAACTGAAGGAGATGAGTCAACTATGACTACCAAGGAGCATTTTGCTCATAATTCTATTGTAACGGTAAGTTGATGATGATGCCATGTTTTCATCTCGATTGCTACAAAGCTGAACTTGTGGAATTGCCATAGTAACTGCGGACGTGGCTTATAGTATGCTATACCGAACTGACAGAAGATGAAATGATTAAAACTAACGGCCATAGCCGTAACCCGTAGTTTGAGAGTGAATGTAAAAAAATAAGAAAGTAAAACTAATCGTCCTGCTTAGGTCATGTGATGACAACCGAGTCAACTTCAGTTCACTGATAAAGATGTTCGATGCGGTTGAAAGCACCAACAAAAAGTTAATAAGTAGACATGGAGTTAAGATCCTGACATTAAACCTGCAGTAAGGGATTTCTTTGGGGACTTGGGGCAGAAGCTGTAAACACATCATTGGCGCTTTATGACCTTATGAAGTTGTCATGGCGAACTTAGCAAGAAATAAAACAAAGAGCTGAAAGACGCTAAAAGGTTCCATGGTGCTGAGGGGAACCGCAGAGTCGGGTGATTGGTCATAAAAATATTGTCTGGTGCAGCTTTAAACTCATTCTATTGTTAAATATTCCAGTACAATAGAAGTTGCATTTCTATGTCGAGGAGTATTGAAGATACTATTAAACTTAAACTTTGGTAATTTTTAGTGCTGAAAGATGCTTTCGAAATTAGTGGCTCATCCTACTATTTTCTCAGACTCTTTTGTCCTTTTATCTTGGTTAAAATTATAAGGTGTTCAGATTTCACAATCTACATGCCAGCTCTTACCCTGCAACCACTGCCATTAACCAACCCACACGCAATCCTAACACGCACCAAGAATTCTTTATCATGCCTCACTATCTGTCACCACACAAACACACACACACACACACACACATACACACACACACATCAAAAAGTATTTATTTCACTGTCCTATTCCTCCTCCTCTTCCTTCTCTCCATCTGGTGCCTCTCTGTATTTTTAACCAGCAGAGATAAAAAGCTCTCCTAACTGTTCTTCTGGTTGAACAGGACCTGCTCGGTACAAAAGCATTGAGAGTATCCACACGTTTCACAAAGTCAGATTTATAACTTTAAGACGTTTATAATGTCACCTGGAATTAAATTTAATGCCAATTTAATAACCACAATAAAGAGCACCAAATCTGTCACAAGCAGCCCCTTTTTGATTACATGCAGCTGATGAAAACAGTAAAATTAAATGTAAGCATAAGGAAAATGACACTCGGAGATGGAGTGTAGGAACATGATGTCCAGTCGTGTATAATAAAGCAGCTGCAGTTCAAATAAAGCCTGTGTTCCTCAGCGACCTCATTTCTTAACACAAGGCCGAAAATAAGACGTGCCACCACTCTGGTCCCATTCACACCTTTTGCTAAAACTACACAATTCGGGAGATTTGTTTCATCTTATTTGCCTCTTTTTTCAACTTAAACTAAATATTGACAGAAAGTAAGCATAATCCTTATCTTAAAATGGTGTGTAAACATAAAAGACTGACATTGTCTAGGTACATTTAAATAATGAGTTTGGAATTAGTGAAGATCAGCAGATGACTTTACTACAACAGTCTCAAAAAAGGAGAGGGGTAGACCTATAGCGAGCAGCTTACAGATGCACACTGTTAGTTATAGAATACAGTGCTGCTAAATGGTTGGATTGGTGTGCTGGGAAGGGGCTGCTGTGGTCTTACTCGCCTTGTTTGCTAAAATCTGTGTTCCTTATTGAATACTGGCAGCCAGTTGGGTAAGGAATTGAGGGGAGTAGAATGATAAAACCCTCTGAGCTTCATACAGTAGGGCAGTAATCTAGATAATCACAGTACAGATCCAACAGAAACATTAAGTAAAGCCGTATTATATCATATTGCTAATTAATGGTATAATTCTGCTTTGTCACCTGTCTTTTGACTGGATGACGAGGCCTTTTAGCCTTGATGAAATGATGCTCACTTGTAACGCTGCTCTCAATCTCACCGCTGACGGTGCAAAGTTGCCAAGGAGGCGTATCTTTCATGCCAATAAAGTGTCTTTGAATTGAATTGATAGAGGGGAGCAGAAATAGGGGTACAATGAGGGACAAAGTGATGAAGAAACAGACAGAGGCTACAGGCAGGTATAATAATCAGTCATCTCTCTCCCTCTCAGGTCATAATCTGTCCATTAGTCTCACACAAGGAAGCATAACCACTCAATCTAGGCCTAATGGGACGCTGCTTACATGCTTAGACAGAGCCGGTGAACCTGAGCCGCTGAGCAATTGCCTTAGTGGTACAATGAATGAGACTCGGAGTTGGAGCTGCAGGTACATGTGATGGAGAGCGTCTCTCTTTCTCCATCTCTTTCAATCTCTGATCTTAGTGTGTAAATGATGATAGACGATTTATTTTACCTCAAAAGCATGAAGAATTCATTCTGTGCAGCGCAAATTTTCTCACAGAGCCACTCGAATGCTGTATCGAGGATATATTCATAAACCTCACCATTTGGCAACTCCTTTTACTTGTGGATTTTCTCTCGGCGGATAACAACAGTGACAAAACGTTTCGTTTTTTTTTTTTTTTGTGAGCAAAGACAGCGTGCAAGGCCAAATGTGTCAAAGCCTCTGTTGTGTTTCCTCTTTCAAAGGTCACCTCACTATTCAAGGATGGAGTCCTTGCACGCTCTGAGGCTGTGACTGAATAAGCTGATTTTGATTCAGAGGACCTGAGAGCTTGTGCAGCATGCTAACAACTGAATATTTGGCGATGTAAATTTACACGGAGTTCAATTCAGACCTTGGCTAAAGCGCTTCGTTCTCTTACTATGCATGTTGCACACTTTGGCTGGAAAATATGTAAATCACTTTATGCAACTCATACACTGAGGACCGCTTTCCTAAGTTTAACATGTGTCTGTAATGGCAAGCTATGTATAATATATGTTAAATATGATTTGATGTGTCCTTCCCCTAACCTACAGCACATCATACTCTGCTGGCTTTAGCTATGGTGGTGCCCTTACTAATATACAGTACCCCAAATTTCACTGAAGTAATTCCTACTGTCCCTGGAATATTAACCGCAGGATAACATATGACATTTACATCTGTGCAGTTAAGCCTACGTGTACAGTAAATTAGAGCACAGAAATTGAGTTTCCATTATTATAGTCTGTTGACTATATACTACAATGTATTTTTTTATTTATTGAATTAAATAGGTTGCTTTCAGTTTTTTGGGTACATTCACATACTTTATGCTATTACTGTAAATACATTAAGAACATCAACAGTCTGCCTGCAGGCACAGAGAACAACCCTGCTGCCACTACAGAATGTATTTAGATTATCCAGAGGAAATGGGCTTTTGTGATTAGCTTGAAGTAAAAAATGACCCGAGATTCTTTGATGGAGTTCAGGACTCATCCGGAGACAACCGCTTTACTGAAAATGATGCCACTGTATAGACTTGAATCTGTACCACTGGTGTATACTGTAACAGTCTAGTATCCTAGGACTCAGTCCTCTCTCCTGATTCGATAAAGTGGGAATGGGGTACCAGAATATATATTTTCTGTTATCTCCATAGCAGAGTTGGTCTATTTCAATGATAGCTGTCGGAATGTAGAGATATTTGACACTTATTTTAACAAAAAATTAAAAAGAAAATGCTTCCAGCACCTTTAAATAGGCTAGAATGCATGCAAACAAAGGCGTTGAGTTTTATGGAAGACCCAAGGACAGTATAGTAGGAAAAAGAAGGAAAACAAGACAAGAGGGGGGAGAAGATTGAGAGAATTGCAAAAAAAGAGAGAGATTCAAAGGAGAGGAAAAGACAAGAGAGTCTTTCAGGGCTGACTGTGAAGGTCTGAGCTTACAGGAGACAGAGGAAAGAGTTGAACACGGGAATAAGTTGCCTGTGTTGTGGAATCATGAGAGGATAGATCGATACGTTCACCTTAACACATGAACCAGCACTAAATCATTCTCATGGGGGAGAAAGTCTGGGGAGAAGGCTTTGTGTGCATAGTGTATGTGTGTGTGTGGTTGGATGTGTATGTGAAAACGATGTGCACACTTGTGGGTTCCACACATATGTGTGTGTGATGGGTGTTTATATAGCATGTCATTTTGCTTTCTGTGTGTGTGTGTGAGTGTTCACGTTTGTTGGAGACGGTATTAGGGATTGATGCTCAAGATGGCTGGCTGGACAGTGGAGATGAGTTATGCCTCGGCATAAAAATCCAAAACAGAAGCCAGTACACACACACACACACAGCAGTGTTCTGTCCTGAAGCCTCTTGTTGTTGGCTGCACAGTGCAGAATCCAATATAACTCTCAAAAAAAAGCAGAATCACGCAAACAAACGTGTCTGTTCACATATTTCCGTTTACTTTTTACTCAAGTGCATCGCTGGAAAAACATCACTGTAGGTCTGAACACATCGTGTGTCGTCCCTGCTCTATCACACAGCTGCACAATCTACTCAGTTTCCTAAATATTTTAACCAGAAAAGAAAGCGCATTAGCTAAAATGATAGCTCCCTCCATGTTTTTCATCTACTTTGTCCTAAAGGAAAACTACAGTGTTTGTCAACCACTAGCTGATGTTTATAACACGTAATCACCACCACCATCGTCAGTGTTACCTTTCAGTTTGTTTTGAACATCCAGGGCGATGTCCAGGGGGTAGAATGGCAGCACAGGATCGTTGACCAGGCGCAGGATGGCTTCTGCTGTCATCTGTACAAACACAGCCAAAAGACATTTGAATGAAGTTTCAATTCAATTTTTCATGCATCACGTCATTTTAAAAGTAGACACTGAACAGAAAGTCTGATTAAGATGTGAGTACGATACGTTTAGGAATGAAGTACCCAAGGAATGCTCGGGTAAACAGCTACAGTATTCCTGATGAGTTTCAAAGATTTTCCATAGATTTAAAGCGACACGGGTCTCAAGATAGTAAACCCCTGTGGATGATTTTTGACATTTTGTTTTAAGACCAAATGCATGCATAGAAATGAACTGGTCACAAAGACAGCAGCTCCCTAAATCTCTATATACAGGCTTAAAAACTAAAAGGCAAGAGTTGAATATAAAAGTGCATTCTTGACCTCAGAAATAGTTGACAAAATAATCTTGACTCAGGGTCTGCTTACTAGCTTGTTCCTGAGCTGTCAACTGAGCAAACTTAGATGAGGACGGAGAGATGTGGCTGAAAGCTCCAGGAAAAGGCTAGTAAGTAGACCAGAGATGGTAGGCCTGCATATAAGACTTGTAAGAAATGGTCTTTATTGTCCTAAAGACTTATGGGTAAAAAGAGAGACTTAGTAGCTAAAACTAACTTTTAGCAAATTAGACTGCAATTACTACTAACTGTTGTAAAACATGGATTACGCCATGGTGTTATCAACTTCAAGTGTTGTGTTTGTTTTGTATGCTTTACAGACGCTCATTTTTCTTATGCTTTTACATCTGCTTTGCCTTTGTCTGTCTTTGTCTTTATTGCTTTTATTGCTGTTGGGGTCTTCTCTTATTTGACCTTTTGTGAATGTCTTGAATTAATGGATTTTTGCACACCAGTTAAAAAAAATAAAAAATTCTGTCATTAGCTTTCGCACAATTTCCCTCCCCTTTTCACCCTTTACAACCCCATTTCATCTCATACTATATAACAGTGACAGTGCTGTGATGTGATGATGTGATGATGATACTGAGTATTAATATTTTTCTTAGTCATAATTATTCACCACCCCCGAACAGGTTGGTTGTTTTTCTTCTTCTAGGATATGGTACACTGTTGTGTTGATATCAAAGCTGCACAATCCAGGCACAATTTGAATCGCTACTCAGTCTTTTTCCTTCTCCTTTAAGGATGTCACTCGGCAATACAAACAGACAGTGTCTTTTGAAATAAATAATAATAACGTGTGCGTGTGTACCAATGTAACAATAACAGAAGACATCATGCCCATTAATATGCCTTAGCTTCTCCGCTTGTTTTCAACACCTTTCAGTTAGGTGCCTTTGGATTCTGATTGGTACTTAGGAAGATGGAGCAATTCAATCAGTCAATTCATGTTGCGTCTTGTCCTCCACGCCGCAGCAGGCCTCAGATTTGATTATGCACCACACACACCTTTGTAGTCCAGATTGTAAATTGAAAATCTGAGACTCCACGCCACCCTTTGCTTTTCATACTGATTAGACAACAGCTGTCAGGTGGGGGGGGAATAATCGGGACACTGTTGGCTGCAGCGCAAGCAAACATTTATGGAGATCCCACACTGAGAAGCATCGTTCAAATCACAGAGAGTGTCTGTCTGGCGCTGCTCTCCCAGTCAAGTGCCTGTCATGTTAATGCAGACAGGGCGGCCACTCTGGGCAGGTAGGGGACCTGGCATGGCTTCGACTCTTTATTGGAGTATAACATCAGTGAAGCTTGTCGTTATAACCAGCTACTCTGTATGAAACCACGGCTGGGATTATTGATGTATCAATACACGGCTAGACTGTGTCACTCTCACAGGAAATGCACCCCTTGCTGTTTTGCAAAGAAACTGTATTTCACAGTGCCACGCTGTAATTGGACATCACATGCATGATTTAACCTGAGCTACATCCGTTTATACATTACAAAGATTTCCCTCTTATTTATTACTGCTTACATGTTTTTATCAAAGTGTTATTCATGTTAATATTTTGGCCTTTATTGGACAGATAATAGTAGAGAGGCAGTCAGGAAACAAGGGGAAAGAGAGAAGGGAGACTGGGGTGTCCGGCGGTAAAGAGGTGTTGTAGGAATGTGACCTACAGGGCAGCCCTTATCAAATGAGGTTCAAATTTAGGCTAAGAAAATTCATTTTTACTAAAAAAAGTTTTTTCAAGTTTTATTTAATTTTCTGCAGCAACGGCGCCCCCTACATTTAGTGTTCTCCAGTGGAAGGTGAATTCTTGGTACCGCTTACATGTCTGTGTGTAATGTTACTGGTGTATTAATTAGCATATGTCGTATGCTATATATATATATATATATATATATATATATATATATATATATATATATATAATTTGATGCATGTATGCATTATGTAAGAAACGTTGAATTTCCCTTGAGTATAAAATGTGCTAAACTTCACAAAAACAGGCATGGCCTTTTGCTCCATAGTCAAAGAACAGATGAGAAAGTAAAGGTCAGTATGCAATACGGCTGTGTGTGTTTGTGTGTGTGTGTGCGCGCGCGTGCGTGTGTTCCAGCTGACCTGCTTCATTCCTGGCCAGTGAGCCTCAAGTCTGTCTCCAGTTGAACAGACTCTTGGATGATAACCTCACAGTACCCAATTCATCCACTCAGTGGCATGCGCACAACCACACCCACCCACCCACACCCACACGCACACACGCACACACACACACATAAATACTCACTCTCAGTCTCTCTCTCTCTCTCTCACTCTCCCTCCAGGCCCTCACAGGTTGAATGTGCTGGAGGTCAGTCTGAACCGCACTGGGCTCGGAGCAAAAGGCAGACTGCCAGCGACGTCACTGCAGGGTCGGCTGAGGAAACAGCCACAGCACTCACTCAAGCCTCTCACATTCACAGATGCTGCATGCAGCTTGTAAACATCAATGTATCATTTTCGGATGAATTTGTAATGGTATAATTACTGTGAAAAACTGAAGCCATGGTGGAGCTGACAGAGGGCCTATACCTTTCATCAGCAGCTCTCATGTCTGTTATGTGATCTAATTTATCTTCCACTGTCATGAATAGGACACACATGCTGAAAGTGATCTTTCTAACCCCAAGCCATAGCCAGACCCTCTTAAGTCTTTAACTCTCCTATGGAAGAAAAGTGGCATCTTCCTGTTATTTTGTCACAAATCAATCTCCTTTAGTCACCAGCAGGTATGTCCCCGAAAACCCGAAAATGTAATGTGGAGGAATAGTCCAGTTTGTAACTTCACCAAGGAGTTCCCATTTGAAAGAGATTTCATTTTAAATTAGCTAGTTAAGCCTAGGCCAAGGAACTATAAGACTAATTCAAATTTGGTGCTTATCAGGATCCAATAGTGCCAATATGTGCTATACGCTATTTTGCCTAATAGCTGCTGAATCCTGACACCAAAGTAATTTTTTTAACCCTGGTTTTCATGGCTGAGGACAAATCTATGAATAAGATAAGTCCTCTTACAGATTTACGCCAATCTATAAAGAACAAAAAAAGAAGAGTCAAAATAATTGGTGAGTTCCTAGAAGTACTAACATATCAGATCAGAAGGAGCATGAAAATATCAAATGTATTCACCTAATACATTGGTGTGTATTGACTTTCCCACTAGCCTCTAAAAACTTTTTTTCCAGATGGTTTAAAACACAAAATCTAGGACCTTGATCAGAATCTAAAATACAGTTCTGTGAATTTAAATCATGTTTGGCCACATTTTTTAAAAATGGACCAGTCGGGTGTAAGAGATTTAAAGATGCACCAAAACTGGAAATCATGTGTACTATACTTTCACACCTCTGTGCCTATGTGATATCTGGCATCCTGCTTAATCTACCCAAGCAGCTGTCCCTATATAACACTACTTTGCGAGTATTTGTGAAATGGCCTAGAGTGTACAGATCTGTTCAGCACCTCTCTGCGCTGTTGTCACTGCCACTGAAATCAATCTGGCAGGGGGAAAGATTAGAGCATTGATTTGAGGCCAGTGAGTAATACTACTGCAGAAAGCATACATCAAAAGCCTGTAATGTGGTGGGACAGAAAAGGCCGTTGATTCCTTATTTATGGCCTTATTTCGGGATCGTCTGTTTTCGAGGCAGGGGAGAGGGAGAGAGAGGCAGTGGGAGAGGAGAGGAGAGAGATGGCGAGAGATAATGATGGAGGAAGAAAGGCAGAAAAGAGGCTGTGACATAACAGAAAGTAAAAGACAATCCAAGCTAAAGAAAGATGACAGCTGGAGCGGAGTAGAAGGTGGAACAAACTAGCATGAACATCTCTTCTCATGTTTCCTCTTTCCTGCTCCCCCTCTCCTGACCTGACATTTTAGAGTAGAGTGAAATCAGTGCCATCTGTCTAATGCCTGAACACAGTGGTAGGTCCGAATTTCCCAGTTGAAATTTTTCCGATTTCCGACCTCTAGGTGTTCCTGTTGCAGACAGGCGTGAACAAAAAACATTGCTGACTGTGACAAACTGTTTTCTTTGGCAAGTCTATAGACAATTGAACAGTAAGCAGTGCAGAACAGACGTATTATTTTTATTAAATACAGACAAATATACCTTAAATCGCCTTTTAGTTGATGGTTTCTCATTTACGATGTGCGCCTCCATGGGTCCTCCGTTGTTGTGTGATGTCAGAAAACTGATTCTCCATGAAGTCGGAGTAGATGGATTTACCCCGAGTTGAAGTAGGAATTTCGACTTTGAGTGGTGTTTTAGTGTACTTTATCTAGTAGGAGAGCGGAAAATTTCAACTTCCGGTGGATGCTGGCGCACCTTTGGCTGCCGCTCCGTACCTGATCCAAAGTTCTGCTGTTTAAATCGATGCCATTATCGGCATGTTTGCCGCTAAATGCTACCGTTTATCCTTCAATCTACTTAAACATCCTCCTTGGACTACCGTCAACGGATCTGCTCACTGTTTCCACCCGCCAAAAGTGACCTCCTTGCTGGCCCCAGGACTCCTGGGTGTGATCCACAGTGCTGCTTTGTTGTCCTGCTACTGAAGCGGTTAACCGTCTCATTCCTGTCTGCCACATCGCTAACCAGCGCGAGCCCACCTGCTCATCCTGCCTGGATCTTTCCATCAGGTTCGTCAAGTTAACAGGCTGGCACCCCCTCCACGCTACCACTCTTCCTCACCGGACTGCTGACGTCCTGGGGTGCACATCGCTTCTCTTTTCACCGACACCCGGCTCTTGGTCACAAGCTAATGCTAGCTTTATGCTAGTGCTCCTCAACCAGATCATGCCGCCGCAGTACTCCACCTCAGATTCCACCTTCACAACCTCAACAACCACCAATGTCTGGACTCAACTTCCGTTCTTCTCCTAGGTGATTTCAACATCCACACTGATGTCACTGACTGTAAATCTGCCACATAATTCATGGAACTACTACAATGCTTCAACTTCACACAACATATCAACTTGCCCACTCACAGCCGTGGTTACATCCTGGATTTGGTCTGTTCCACTGGTCTCGCAATACATCAACTCTCCAGCCTTAACCTCAACATATCTGACCACCTGACTATCACCATGGATATTGACGTCCCTACCCCCATCCAAAAAGACAAACGCAATATATCCTTCAGAAATCTCAAATCTATCTCCCCCACAACTCTTTCAGCCTATCTTGCCAGTTCAATTCCCTCCCCCGCTGTCTGATAATCCCTCCGATCTTGTAAACTACTACAATGACACAGTCTCCTCCTGTCCTGATCAGCTGGCTCCCAATTAAACCAAAACTGTCTCATTCACACACTCAGCTCCCTGGTATACTCCCGAACTTCACCAAATGAAGTCTCGTAAGCGCCAACTTTAAAGACTCTGTAAGAAAACAGGTTTAACTGTCCATCTCCAAGCCCACACCGACTACCTTCAACAATACAAAGATGCTCTCATCTCAGATCTGTCCATCTACTACTCAGACCTCATACACGCTGGCTCCTCCAACCCAAAGGCTCTCTACTCCACAATAAACAAACTTCTCAAGCCCAGGGACAACACCTCCAAATCCTTCACAGTGGACAAGTGCAACTCTTTCCTTCCCTCTCCAAACAGCAATTGACACCATTTACAGCAACCTGAACACCTCCCCCACCCTTTCCCCACCTGCACCCCCCTCTTCTACCCCTCAGCCCCTTTCTCAGTTCTCCCCTGTGTACCCAATGGAGCTGTCTGCCTTTACAATATGAATCAGAAGCTCCACCTGTCTCCCAGATCCCATCCCATCCAATTTCCTCAAAGACTGTCTACCAGCCATCTCACCACTGTAATCATTAACTCCTCCCTCAGCTCTGGCTCAGTCGCGGACACACTTAAACTGGCTGCTGTCACCCCCATCTTCAAAAAACCTGTATTTGGCCATGACACCTTGAGCAATTTCCGGCCCATCTCCAATCTACCATTTCAAAAATACTGGAACGTGTTGTGGCCTCACAACTCAAAGCCCACCTCATCTGCAAGATCTGCTCAGGTCTTTTCAATCCAGTTTCCGCTCACAGCACAGCACTGAAACAGCCCTCCTCAAAGTCACCAATGACCTCCTCCTCTCCTCAGACTCTGGTCACCTCAACTTTTTCATTCTCCTCGACCTCACTGCAGCTTTCTACAACATCAGCCACAACATTCTTCTCTCCCGTCTCGAATCCTTCCTCAGCATCACCGGTACTGCTCTCTCCTGGCTTAAATCATATCTTACAAACAGACAACAGTTTATCAGTATCAACAACTGCACCTCTTCCACTGCTCCTCTGTCCCAAGGCGTTCCCCAGGGTTCAGTGCTTGGTCCTCTCCTGCTCATCCTCTACTTGCTCCCTCTGGGTAATATCATACGTCAACATGGTCTCCACTTCCACTGCTACGCCGATGATGTCCAGCTCTACATCTCCACTAAACCCATTACCACTGCTACTCACTCCACTCTGACCAACTGCCCCACTAACATTAAATCATGGATGCAAACCAACTTACTCAAACTCAACTGTGATAAATCTGACATGATCATCATCGGCCCCAAATCGCAACTTCTGCCTCACCATCGACGACAACACTCTGTCTCCCTCCCAACGCATTCGCAACCTCATGTCATGTTTGACAGCAACCTCTCCTTCGAACACCATGTTAACCAAATCACCAGAACTGCCTTTTCCCACCTAAAAAACATAGCCCTTCTCTGCCCATCACTCTCCTCGTCTGCTGCTGAGACTCTGATCCATGCCTTCATCACCTCCAGAATCAACTATTGCAACAGTATCCTACTTGGCCCATCATCCAAAGTCCTAAATAAACTCCAGTACATCCAGAACTCTGCTGCTTGCTTGCTCACCCACTCCTGCTCCTGTGATCACATCACCCCTGTTCTCCAGAACCTCCACGGGCTCCCCGTCCCACAATGGATCCAATACAAAGTCCCTCTCCTCACTCACACAGCCTTCCATAATCAGGCCCGCTTCTACCTGACCGACCTGCTCCGCTACCACACCCCATCCCGTAGCCTCCGCTCCTCTGACGCCGACCTCCTGTCTCTGCCACTCAGGACCAAACTTCAGACCTGGGGCGACAGAGCTTTCTCCATAGCTGCCCCCTCCCTCTGGAACTCTCTCCCCAACACATCTGAGACTACACCGATCTTTTCATGTTTAAATCACAAATCAAAACTCACCTTTTCAGATCTGCTTTTAAGGTCTGATGAATGTTGTGTATACTATGTTTTTAATGTGTAACTTTTTATGATGATTTTATTGTTTGTAAAGTGTCTAAATAAATAAAATGTATTATTATTATTATTATTAACTTCCGAGTTGTCTGGAACACAGCATGACTACAGCCAACTCCAGTCAGCCACTGAGTTGGGCATTTTATACTCTTATTATTATTATAACGTGTCTTTGCTGTTAGTAATGTATGTGTCTCGTCCACACAACCACCAGCAGTGCAGAGTTTCCCTCAACACTGAATGATCTAGTCTGTGAACTGTGTAGCTGGCAAGCTAATGGCTAACATGCTAGCAGGCTGGGAAAATGCTAGCACTAGCCAGTCACAATGTTGTCTGAGGTTCCCTGTTGTGTGTGCCGCGACGTTTACTCCCCGGCTCACATTTTGCCCTCAAGATTGTACATCATTTCATTCAATAAGAAGTTACTGAAGGGAGCAAAAAACGCTCCTCAAGCTAGCCTGGCTGCTATCTGTAAGTTAGAAAGCTCTTTAGCTCGGCTGCTAATGGGACAGTAGGTTCACACAGTTCATTCAAAATATGTATCTGCACCATTGTCTCCTGTCGCATACCTGTCTGCCAACTTTTCGCCTTGTGTGTAGCAGTTCATACTCCGATAGTGTGGAGCCAGAACAGTGACTTTAAATTTTGGCATCGAAAATAACATTTTCACAACACAAGCGAAAAAAACACCCTGAACCCTAAAAAAAAGGATTGGCATCGAAACACTTTGAAACAACACAAAAAAGTTGTATTGGCTCTGGTGTTCCTCTCTGCTGTTGTTTCTTCACATAAAACCGGGGTACATCTGCGGTCACATTGGAGACTTACTGCGGACAAGCCCGCTGCTGTTTGGATTTTGATGCATGTCTATTAATGCAGTTACGGTAATGTTACTGGAGCTTGGAGTGGCCAAAAAAAGAAGCGCAATTTATTTCTGCTCAAAATGTTCCTATGACCATATACAATGTGACTTAGTTTCCCTGTACAGTGGCTCTGCTTAAAGGAAACTGACACAATGACATCTTCCTCATATTCGAACTTTGGTAAAAACTTTATGACTCTACATATCTTTATTGGATTAGAACAATAACATTACGAGGAGTATGAATGCAAATGCAAAGCTCAAGCCATGATCACACTGACCACAGTAAGCCTCTGACATGACAGAGACTGTGTGAAATTGAAGACCAAATGAAGCTGACTACAACGGCTTTAGTTTCTTTGTTATCATATCAATAAAAACATAAATCCACCAAATAACAATGAGACAATATAAGATGTAATATACTAAAAACAAAAAAAAGGATACAGAATACACAACTGAAATGTCACTTTAACATTTGTTGGACTGGAACATGTTGTTACATACATTTTTAATATGTTGACATTATGAAAAAAATCTCCCACTCAGTTGACCTTTGCCCAAATGATCTTTGTGTTTCAATATGTTCTGCTGGTGCCTCTTCCTCCTTGTACTCTCGACTTTCTCTAAATCCTCTCCACATTTTCCCTTCATGCTGCATTGCTTTTTCTATTTCCTCTTTATTACATTCTGTCTCTAAGCTAAACACGACTGAATCTCAAGCAAACCTTAATTTATAGTCAACAAGGTCTGATGGTGTTGGATGTGAGCATGACTGTTTTGATCCCGTGCGGTCAATTTAGTCCAAGGTTAAATCAACCGTGTGTGAAAACTTGGTTTGGTTTGGTCTGATCAGGGATGAATTGCTATTTAATTGCATTTATTCTGTTATGTTTCACAAAGCATAATTAAAAATCATTCAAAATGAATAAATACAGCCAACTGTCATTTCCTCCACTGACCTAAAATGAGGTGTGATAAAAAATTAACTTTGGGGGACTAATTTCATTGCTTCAAAGCTGGATTGCAAATCAAATTTAGACCCTGGCGATCCCTGGCCGTGATCTAAATTGGAATGCCAGTTAACATAGATAGGGAAAACACTCGCAACTAACTCAGTGAGAAAATGTTGTGCTTGTTGTACAAACTCTGGGTTTTCCTGAGCTATTCACCATATTCACACTTTTCAACCAAAGAACGAAAAGTCCCTTTTGTAGGTTCCCATTTGTACTTTAACCCCCATCCAAAGACCCATGAAGGTCAGGCAGATTATTCCTGTAATGAATGAAGAATGTCAGCCTGTGATCTGTATGTTGATTTTAAACAGGATTTCAAATTGGGGAAGTATTTATTGCATGACAATTAGAGAGAGGCTATTTACAATTGCAAAGAATTCGCAAGGTAGACATAAAGGTTTGGATAGGAATCAGAGGGGTTTGTAATGTTTCAGTGACAACAATCTGGGAGACAAACATCATCAGCATAGGAATGTAAGTATAATGAATAACTAGGAAAAATACATGCCAAAGTACTATTTAAACCACCCATCCATTTTTAAATCAATTTTGTTATTACAGCCAAAAGTTAAGGCGTCCAAGAATTGTCTTTTCAAGTATGTTTGTTGTCATTCCTGCTAGCTCAGTGATAATGTATTGTTCTGCATGTTGCTTGTACTCCATACCATGTAGTGATGGTCTTGAGTCATAAAAAATGAACAGTTGTTGCTTTCAGAGAGGAGCCTTTGCAGCAATCTTTTTTAATTTTGTACATTGAAGAGGTGACAAAATGAAAGAGGATGGCAACTACTACACATATATCATTTGAGTTTGAATTATGATAACCACTACACTGGTTGAAATTGAAATTGATGATTGACAGACCTACTGTACAGCTGAGAACAAACCTGGAGAGCTTGAACAGAGGACATGTTGAGTGGTTGGTACTTCAAACAGCAGAGGGCTCTCCTGTGACATGCTAGTTACCTTAGCTTTCTCTCTCTCCCCCTCACACAGACAGAGAAGCCATAGTGTATTCTCAGTGACGCACAACTGGCACAGCCTCTCAGCCAACTCCTGTCCTATTCAGACCGGTAACATCATTTTGCAGTGCTGGTGTACATAAATACATGCATGCAGACATCTAGAGTGGCGGCGTTACATTCAGACGGGCGCGGCAATTGCCCACAGGCGCGTGTACACAGATGAAGCAGGCGAGAAAATGAGATGATGGTCAGACGGTCGGATGGGAGAGGCAGGGCAGGTGACGGAGATCGTTTCCTCTGTCTCTCTTTCAGTGAAGTGGTAATTCTGTCCGAGCCTGCGATCTCATTCGCCTGCCTGCCTGTTTTCCCCTGAGGCCCGTGGAGAGATGGAGAGATTCTCCTCTGATTCAGGACGCCCAGTTCTCTGGGCCAAAATAGGCCTCATGAATAAACCATAAACTATGTAGTTAAGTTATGTAACGACAGCACATGAATAGATGCAGCATGGTAAAGTACAGTAGGAGCAGGGGGGTGGAGGGCGTTCAGTTTCTCTTTTCAAGTCGTGCTCGAGTGCATAAACAAACATCGCAGTACACATGCGTGGCTTCTAGAGTAATAAAGTGGTACTCAAAATATTTTCAAACCGGTAAATGTCTGCACTGCTGCTATTACTGATTGAGGTGACCTGAGGCCATGTTATATTCCCTGTTTTAAACACAGCCGGCCTTCAAGAGGAGAAATCATCTGGTGCCAAGGATGAGTTACATTTCCAGTGTGTGTGAATTTGTGCAACAACTATGTTGTTAGCATTTGACCGCTACCACAGCAAAGCCTACATGAACTCAAACTAAATATATATAAAGGTATGTGCTCACAAGCTGATGTTTTAGTAGGGTAGGTATAATGTTTACGATATTAACCAACTTAGTTTAGTCTGTTAGCATGCTAACATTTGCTAATTAAACTAAACGCGTGATAATTATCCGAAGAAGTACAAATTGTGTACAAATTACAATTTTCGCCTGATGATGGCGCTAGAAAGTTTTACAATTTACCCTGAGACGGATGTGAATGTCTGTATCAAATGTCATGGCAATCCATCCAACAGTTGTTGAGACATTGCACTTAAAACCCCAAACGTCGGCCTCAAGGTGGCGCTAGAGGAAAAGTCAGAGGATCACCAAAGCCAGTGGGGTTCATCCTCTGGGAGCCATAAATGTTTGTATGAAATTCCATAGCAGTCCATCAAATAGCTGTTGAGACATTTTGGTCTTGACCACGGCGGTGGACCAGCTGACTGACAGACCTACATTGCCATCCCCAGTGCAAGGCCTCCAGCAAGCCTGAGAATGATTGTACAGTGTTGATGAGCCCGTGTGTTGTGCCGCCCTGCCGCTGTGCAACTGATGTGGCGAGGTGGCAAGTGTATGTGAACCCTGTGTACGCCGAGCACCAATCTGTATGAATCTGCCTCAACATATCTGACACAACCAAGATCGGAGCAACAGAGGCAGAAGAGCTTCAAGTAGAAAAGTTCACTTGTTGTGTTTGAACACAATTATTATCCATCATTTCATTCTTCAATCCATTATTATGATTGTGATGCAGTTTGCTTTCAAGGTTAAAGATCTTTTCTTTTTCTAACAAGTAGTAATTATGGGATATTAGCACGCTGAATTTTCCCTAATTTCCTAATATTCTGCTGGATGAGTTGTTTTAATGACATCCTCATTAGGCGACCTGACTGAGAGTAAGTCCCAGCCCCCTGGAACAGCTCTGAACCCCGCTTCAGCTCCGGGCCCGGGGTTCGGCTGCACGGCTGTTGTGACAATGAACCGTCTGCTGCCTCTCGGCCAAGAGCGAATCACAATCGCACAAACAGAGCTTTTCTCAACATTCTGTCTAAGTTCAAGTGTGTTTGTAGAAAAATAACAAAATGAGCAATTACATTTTGCTAGAGAAAGGTAGGCATGGTTGACAGTCTCTTGTTATTTCAAGAACATGCACCTTTTAACCTCTGTGGAATGTAACCAGGAGGGAAATAGAGTCTAGCAGCAGCCCTCAACTTCAAATGTGTTGAGTTTCAAAACATCATCACTGAACTAGGAGGAAATCTGAGGACCTATGAAAATTTCAGTAAGTATATTATTGACTGTTGCCAATGATTGTATCAATAGAAGCAATAAGGAAGTATTTCTTTGAAGAGTGGATGGACTGAAAGCAGCACAAAGACTGAACTGAATTTTCACTTGGATCTTCTAGTTTTTCTACAAATATAATATATGTATATATAATAAAACATCCTCTACATGTTTAAAGCTGCACTAATAAAAAATTCTATGTTAACATAGGGTCAAATGTTTTGCTACATAAAGGGCACAATATTTATGAATACTTTGACATAGTGACCATCTCAAAAAGGAAAAGAAAAAACTGTGCAAGGAAATTAAATTTGACACATTTCTTTAATAACAAGTAATTCAAATGATAATTAAAGCTGCAAGCAGCGATGATCGGGCCCTCGCTCCCGTGTGCACGTCGGGGTGTGTCGAGGCCGCGGCCTTGTGACTGGATGCCGATCATGTGCGGAGCACACCGTGCAAATTTGATGTAAATCGGATGAAGATTGCCACATGAGGCTTACTTCCTGTTGCCAGTAGGTGGCGCAGTGACTATGATGCCTAATTGGTGTTCAGGTGGGTTCAGGCCGGGAGTCTGATCAAGCATGTGAAATTTGGATCAGACAGGACAGTGTACCGTGATGTTACTGCAACTTCCTCTTTCATGGCGAGCAAAGTGTTGCCATGGCAACAGCGTTTGATGAAAGCTCACAATCTTCAGTATTTTGCATCATCAATGTTTAGAGTGTTTGTTTGCCAAATTTGAAGTGGATCGGGTCAACCTGCTAGGAGGACTACATCAAACTATACAACATGTTATTTCCTGTTGCCACTAGGTGGCGCTCTGACTATGTTTCAATATTGACACATAGATGTGTTCAGGGGGGGACTCTTATGAAACATGAGAAGTTTGGGGCAGATTGGACAATGTACAGTGGAGTTAAAACAACTTCCTGTTTTATGGCGAACCATCAAAAACGGACGCTCGCCATCGCCACGCCGTTAAAGTTTTGTGTAAAACCCGAGTATCGTTTGATCACCAAGGTCGTAAGATGTCACTGACCAAATTTGATGACGTTCTGATTAATTTCGTAGGAGTAGTTTGTTAAAGTATAAAACGTGTCATTTCCTGTTGCCACTAGGTGGCGCTCTGACGATGACTCAATATTGACATACAGATCTGTTGAAGGCGGGACTCTTATCAAACATGAGAAGTTTGGGGCGGATTGGAGAATGTACAGAGGAGATACAGCAACTTCCTGTTTTATGGCGAAGCATCGAAATTCTCCAGGCCGCCACGGCCACGCTGTTAAAGTTTTGCGGAGGAGCCGAGTATCGTTTGCTCACAAAGGCCTTTAGATGTCACAGACCAAATTTGAAGTTGTTCTGATTCATTGTCTAGGACTAGTTCGTTAAAATATGACCCCCCCAAATAGCCGAAAACACACAGAATTATGACATTAAATTCAAAATGGCCGACTTCCTGTTGCGTTCAGATCATGTCACCAAGAGACTTTTCTGTGAGTCTTGGTGTGTTACATGTGCCTACCAAATTTCATGCGTGTAGGTCAAACCAATGTGAGGGGCTTAGTTTTAGCGACCCTGTAGGGAGCGCTATAGAGCCATTTTTCTTCGCCCATATCCAAGACCATTAAAATATCAAATTTTTCGCCAGTTCTGAAGCATGTGCAAAGTTTCATGACTTTTCATGCATGTTAAGTCCCTCAAAAATGGAATTCATTTGGACAAAAAATAATAATAATTAAAGCTGCAAGCAGCGATGATCGGGCCCTCGCTCCCGTGTGCACGTCGGGGTTTGTCGAGGCCGCGGCCTTGTGACTGGACGCCGATCATGTGCGGAGCACACCGTGCAAATCTGATGTAAATCGGATGAAGATTGCCACATGAGGCTTACTTCCTGTTGCCAGTAGGTGGCGCAGTGACTATGATGCCTAATTGGTGTTCAGGTGGGTTCAGGCCGGGAGTCTGATCAAGCATGTGAAATTTGGAGCAGATAGGACAGTGTACCGTGATGTTATTGCAACTTCCTCTTTCATGGCGAGCAAAGTGTTGCCATGGCAACAGCGTTTGATGAAAGCTCACAATCTTCAGTATTTTGCATCATCAATGTTTAGAGTGTTTGTTTGCCAAATTTGAAGTGGATCGGGTCAACCTGCTAGGAGGACTACATCAAACTATACAACATGTTATTTCCTGTTGCCACTAGGTGGCGCTCTGAATATGTTTCAATATTGACACATAGATGTGTTCAGGGAGGGACTCTTATCAAACGTCAGAAGTTTGAGGCAGATTGGACAATGTATATAGGATCTACAGAAACTTCCTGTTTTATGGCGAACCATCAATAACGGACGCTCGCCATCGCCACGCCGTTGAAGTTTTGTGTAAAACCCGAGTATCGTTTGATCACCAAGGTCGTAAGATGTCACTGACCAAATTTGATGACGTTCTGATTAATTTCGTAGGAGTAGTTTGTTAAAGTATAAAACGTGTCATTTCCTGTTGCCACTAGGTGGCGCTCTGACGATGATTCAATATTGACATATAGATGTGTTCAGGGCGGGACTCTTATCAAACATGAGAAGTTTGGGGCGGATTGGAGAATGTACAGAGGAGATACAGCAACTTCCGGTTTTATGGCGATGCATCGAAATCCTCCAGGCCGCCACGGCCACGCCGTTAAAGTTTTGCGGAGGAGCCGAGTATCGTTTGCTCACAAAGGCCTTTAGATGTCACAGACCAAATTTGAAGTTGTTCTGATTCATTGTCTAGGACTAGTTCGTTAAAATATGACCCCCCCAAATAGCCGAAAACACACAAAATTATGACATTAAATTCAAAATGGCCGACTTCCTGTTGCGCTCAGATCATGTCACCAAGAGACTTTTCTGTGAGTCTTGGTATGTTACATGTGCCTACCAAATTTCATGCATGTAGGTCAAACCAATGCGAGGGGCTTAATTTTAGCGACCCTGTAGGGAGCGCTATAGAGCCATTTTTCTTCGCCCATGTCCAAGACCATTAAAATATCAAATTTTTCACCAGTTCTGAAGCATGTGCAAAGTTTCATGACTTTTCATGCATGTTAAGTCCCTCAAAAATGGAATTCATTTGGACAAAAAATAATAATAATAATTAAAGCTGCAAGCAGCGATGATCGGGCCCTCGCTCCCGTGTGCACGTCGGGGTGTGTCGAGGCCGCGGCCTTGTGACTGGATGCCGATCATGTGCGGAGCACACCGTGCAAATTTGATGTAAATCGGATGAAGATTGCCACATGAGGCTTACTTCCTGTTGCCAGTAGGTGGCGCAGTGACTATGATGCCTAATTGGTGTTCAGGTGGGTTCAGGCCGGGAGTCTGATCAAGCATGTGAAATTTGGGGCAGACAGGACAGTGTACTGTGATGTTACTGCAACTTCCTCTTTCATGGCGAGCAAAGTGTTGCCATGGCAACAGCGTTTGATGAAAGCTCACAATCTTCAGTATTTTGCATCATCAATGTTTAGAGTGTTTGTTTGCCAAATTTGAAGTGGATCGGGTTAACCTGCTAGGAGGACTACATCAAACTATACAACATGTTATTTCCTGTTGCCACTAGGTGGCGCTCTGACTATGTTTCAATATTGACACATAGATGTGTTCAGGGAGGGAAATTTATCAAACTTGAGAAGTTTGAGGCAGATTGGACAATGTATATAGGATCTACAGAAACTTCCTGTTTTATGGCGAACCATCAAAAACGGACGCTCGCCATCGCCACGCCGTTAAAGTTTTGTGTAAAAACCGAGTATCGTTTGATCACCAAGGCCGTAAGATGTCACTGACCAAATTTGATGACGTTCTGATTAATTTTGTAGGACCAGGTTGTTAAAGTATAAAACGTGTCATTTCCTGTTGCCACTAGGTGGCGCTCTGACGATGACTCAATATTGACATATAGATCTGTTCAATGCGGGACTCTTATCAAACATGAGAAGTTTGGGGCGGATTGGAGAATGTACAGAGGAGATACAGCAACTTCCTGTTTTATGGCGAAGCATCGAAATTCTCCAGGCCGCCACGGCCACGCCGTTAAAGTTTTGCGGAGGAGCCGAGTATCGTTTGCTCACAAAGGCCTTTAGATGTCACAGACCAAATTTGAAGTTGTTCTGATTCATTGTCTAGGACTAGTTCGTTAAAATATGACCCCCCCAAATAGCCGAAAACACACAAAATTATGACATTAAATTCAAAATAGCCGACTTCCTGTTGCGTTCAGATCATGTCACCAAGAGACTTTTCTGTGAGTCTTGGTATGTTACATGTACCTACCAAATTTCATGCGTGTAGGTCAAACCAATGCGAGGGGCTTAGTTTTAGCGACCCTGTAGGGAGCGCTATAGAGCCATTTTTCTTCGCCCATATCCAAGACCATTAAAATATCAAATTTTTCGCCAGTTCTGAAGCATGTGCAAAGTTTCATGACTTTTCATGCATGTTAAGTCCCTCAAAAATGGAATTCATTTGGACAAAAAATAATAATAATAATTCCTTGCATTTCAATAGGGCTTCGCGCCAGTTTGGCGCTCGGGCCCTAATAATTCCTTGCATTTCAATAGGGCTTCGCGCCAGTTTGGCGCTCGGGCCCTAATAATTAAAGCTGCAAGCAGCGATGATCGGGCCCTCGCTCCCGTGTGCACGTCGGGGTGTGTCGAGGCCGCGGCCTTGTGACTGGATGCCGATCATGTGCGGAGCACACCGTGCAAATCTGATGTAAATCGGATGAAGATTGCCACATGAAGCTTACTTCCTGTTGCCAGTAGGTGGCGCAGTGACTATGATGCCTAATTGGTGTTCAGGTGGGTTCAGGCCGGGAGTCTGATCAAGCATGTGAAATTTGGAGCAGACAGGACCGTGTACTGTGATGTTACTGCAACTTCCTCTTTCATGGCGAGCAAAGTGTTGCCATGGCAACAGCGTTTGATGAAAGCTCACAATCTTCAGTATTTTGCATCATCAATGTTTAGAGTGTTTGTTTGATAAATTTGAAGTGGATCGGGTTAACCTGCTAGGAGGACTACATCAAACTATACAACATGTTATTTCCTGTTGCCACTAGGTGGCGCTCTGACTATGTTTCAATATTGACACATAGATGTGTTCAGGGAGGGACTCTTATGAAACATGAGAAGTTTGGGACAGATTGGACAATGTACAGTGGAGTTAAAACAACTTCCTGTTTTATGGCGAACCATCAAAAACGGACGCTCGCCATCGCCACGCCGTTAAAGTTTTGTGTAAAACCCGAGTATCGTTTGATCACCAAGGTCGTAAGATGTCACTGACCAAATTTGATGACGTTCTGATTAATTTCGTAGGAGTAGGTTGTTAAAGTATAAAACGTGTCATTTCCTGTTGCCACTAGGTGGCGCTCTGACGATGAATCAATATTGACATATAGATGTGTTCAGGGCGGGACTCTTATCAAACATGAGAAGTTTGGGGCGGATTGGAGAATGTACAGAGGAGATACAGCAACTTCCTGTTTTATGGCGAAGCATCGAAATTCTCCAGGCCGCCACGGCCACGCCGTTAAAGTTTTGCGGAGGAGCCGAGTATCGTTTGCTCACAAAGGCCTTTAGATGTCACAGACCAAATTTGAAGTTGTTCTGATTCATTGTCTAGGACTAGTTCGTTAAAATATGACCCCCCCAAATAGCCGAAAACACACAAAATTATGACATTAAATTCAAAATGGCTGACTTCCTGTTGCGTTCAGATCATGTCACCAAGAGACTTTTCTGTGAGTCTTGGTATGTTACATGTACCTACCAAATTTCATGCGTGTAGGTCAAACCAATGAGAGGGGCTTAGTTTTAGCGACCTTGAAGGGGGCGCTATAGAGCCATTTTTCTTCGCCCATATCCAAGACCCTTAAAATATCAAATTTTTCGCCAGTTCTGAAGCATGTGCAAAGTTTCATGACTTTTCATGCATGTTAAGTCCCTCAAAAATGGAATTCATTTGGACAAAACATAATAATAATAATTAAAGCTGCAAGCAGCGATGATCGGGCCCTTGCTCCCGTGTGCACGTCGGGGTTTGTCGAGGCCGCGGCCTTGTGACTGGATGCCGATCATGTGCGGAGCACACCGTGCAAATTTGATGTAAATCGGATGAAGATTGCCACATGAGGCTTACTTCCTGTTGCCAGTAGGTGGCGCAGTGACTATGATGCCTAATTGGTGTTCAGGTGGGTTCAGGCCGGGAGTCTGATCAAGCATGTGAAATTTGGAGCAGACAGGACCGTGTACTGTGATGTTACTGCAACTTCCTCTTTCATGGCGAGCAAAGTGTTGCCATGGCAACAGCGTTTGATGAAAGCTCACGATCTTCAGTATTTTGCATCATCAATGTTTAGAGTGTTTGTTTTCCAAATTTTAAGATGATCGGGTTAACCTGCTAGGAGGACTACATCAAACTATACAACATGTTATTTCCTGTTGCCACTAGGTGGCGTTCTGACTATGTTTCAATATTGACACATAGATGTGTTCAGGGAGGGACTCTTTTCAAACGTCAGAAGTTTGAGGCAGATTGGACAATGTATATAGGATCTACAGAAACTTCCTGTTTTATGGCGAACCATCAAAAATGGACGCTCGCCATCGCCACGCCGTTGAAGTTTTGTGTAAAACCCGAGTATCGTTTGATCACCAAGGTCGTAAGATGTCACTGACCAAATTTGATGACGTTCTGATTAATTTCGTAGGAGTAGTTTGTTAAAGTATAAAACGTGTCATTTCCTGTTGCCACTAGGTGGCGCTCTGACGATGACTCAATATTGACATATAAATCTGTTGAAGGCGAGACTCTTATCAAACATGAGAAGTTTGGGGCGGATTGGAGAATGTACAGAGGAGATACAGCAACTTCCGGTTTTATGGCGAAGCATCGAAATTCTCCAGGCCGCCACGGCCACGCCGTTAAAGTTTTGCGGAGGAGCCGAGTATCGTTTGCTCACAAAGGCCTTTAGATGTCACAGACCAAATTTGAAGTTGTTCTGATTCATTGTCTATGACTAGTTCGTTAAAATATGACCCCCCCAAATAGCCGAAAACACACAAAATTATGACATTAAATTCAAAATAGCCGACTTCCTGTTGCGTTCAGATCATGTCACCAAGAGACTTTTCTGTGAGTCTTGGTATGTTACATGTACCTACCAAATTTCATGTGTGTAGGTCAAACCAATGCGAGGGGCTTAGTTTTAGCGACCCTGTAGGGAGCGCTATAGAGCCATTTTTCTTCGCCCATGTCCAAGACCATTAAAATATCAAATTTTTCGCCAGTTCTGAAGCATGTGCAAAGTTTCATGACTTTTCATGCATGTTAAGTCCCTCAAAAATGGAATTCATTTGGACAAAAAATAATAATAATAATAATAATAATTCCTTGCATTTCAATAGGGCTTCGCGCCAGTTTGGCGCTCGGGCCCTAATTACATTTAGGTAGTGTTTATTGTACACGCGCTATTTAAATCTTCAAAGTTAAACTTTCAGTTCTCGTTCTGTCTGTACTCCTAACGCCTTCCATCAGTCTGTGATATATAGAAACTCCTATGTGCAATGGGGCTTTTGCAGGTCATAGTTTTAATTGTGCCTGCTCTTATTATGGGGAGCTGTGGATGAACTTAATGCCCCATGTCATTTCTTTACAGTCTTGAGGAGTGAAAGGGTTTATAGGTGACTTAGGAACCTGTGCTTGGGTTATTCGATTTTTCTGGCAGGAGCCCCAACTTCCAATACAGTATATCTTTTTGTTTATACTGAAAATACATCCTTCACAGTGTTACGAGTCAGACCTCTGATTTCCTTCACTTGCTCGGTTACCATGTAAAAATGACCTACTAATTACCGAAATGAGAGCAAACACTTAAACCTCCTTTTAGGGCCTCTAAGACATTATGTGTGCACAGCCAATTCTTCACTGCAGGTCACGCTGTTCCCAGATACGGTTACTGTGATCAGGGTGATTTCTGACACAACTGCCAAGCATCTATACTCATTAATACAAAAGAACCTCACACACGCTGCTGTTCATGCAAGAACTCGTACACCGCCAGCACCCGTGGCCGGTGCCAGGGCTAATATTTACAGACACGAGACACGCAATGAGCTGGTTTCTGGAAGCTATCCTTTCCCTGCTTCAACGAGCCTGAGCTTTAATAACAGATGGTCCTATCGGCAGCACTTCCAAACACACTGCATGCGTGTGTTTGCGTGTGTGTGTGTGTATCTTCATTTTACTGACACGGAACAAAATCAAAGAAAGATTATTTCTCCCGGAGACAAGCAATTATGAACATACATAATTGGCGAAGCTTTAATTGGATGAACACAGAGTTAAGCGTCCATTAGCCACCATCGAGGGCGGCAACAGCGAAGGAGGCGTACGGATGGACGTGGTAACATTTATACCGCCAAATGGCCGATCCTATAATCATCTTCATTGTCGTCAGATAATCAAATCGACAGGGCAGTATATATGTTTTTGCTTTTAGCTTCATGCCATTGAAAGCGTTCCCAGGAGAGGACAAAAAAAAAACTAAACATAAAAGCAACTCAGAGAAGCTTGTGCTTTTTATCTGCTCCGGGCCTTGTTAGATCGTACAGCGTGACATAACGGGGAGAAGTGAACGAGAACCCTCAGACATGGCACTAATTAATTCACACTTTGGTGACCATAAAGCCCCCCCCGCCTGCTGTCTCTGCATGGCATTGCATGACATATGTAGCCTGGAAGATTGATACTGCAAATGGCGGCGCTCAGCCATGCTCATTACGGCAGCAGATGGTCGTATCTGCATGAGTGTGTGTGTGTACTTCACGAGGGGTCAAAAGCCAATATAGACAAATATAGACAGCAGCACATTGACAGATAGTTGTTCCATATATTATTACTGTGTGTGTGTGCGCGCGCAAGTGTTACTGCAGTGAGATTTACTGTTTACATTTGTGTTATTCATCGGAGAAGCCGAAAGCGCAGTTTTCGGCTTCACACCTGAAGTGCACTTTGCATGTGAAGTGGTGAAGTGCACCTTTCTCTCCTTTGTCCACACTGTGTGCAGTTAAAGGAAGATTGCACAGATAATAGGAGGAGGAGCGGGCTCATTCCACAGAATTCACAAAGCCTCAAGCACTTGGTCAAGGTCACTGGAAAGTGAGCCGTGTCTGGAGAACAGGTGCAAAACACAAAAGTGTATTAAAAAGAAAAATAAGTGAAGACTACAGACTACCTAATGAAAGGATTTTACTAAAATTGAGTGAGCATCCCACAAAAATATGTGAGGAAACTGCACCTGTTTAGTTCACAAATAAATCATTTATTCCCATTCTTATTGTATTCATTTTACAAATCATCCCATAATGACCAAAAACCTGCTTTTATTACATTTGTTTGAGTAAAACACTCTCAAATATTTATTCTCAGGTGGAGCTAAATAGTGACCTTGTTAAATGTTTTGCAGTCTTGTCATTTCATTAGTGATTGCATAATGAGCCGCTGCTTTAGAAGAAGAAGAAGAAGAAGTTTACTTTATTAATCCCCCTTTGGGAAACACTTTTTCACTCAGTTTTACACACACACACACAGGCCCGAAATACAGACATGCACACACAAAGGAGTTGTAGCCACACAGCGGCGCCCGGGAGCTGTTGGGGGTTCGGTGCTCTGCGGTGTCCAGGAGGTGAACCGGCACCTCTCCGGCCACCAGCCCACGCTTAGAGGAAGTCCACTCAACCGTGCAGTGCGAGCTTTTCACATTGAGTTCTACGGGGGGGGGGGTGATTCCTGGATCGCTGAAGCTTGTGCTGGTTTACAGGCTAACAGGACAGGGGCCCCTGACCAGTGGGCTCTGCCACGGATGTTTCAGCGCGGCACGGTCCAGCATCGCTGTATTCCACGGTTGAGTCCGGTATCCAGCTCTCATTATACACCGTGGCTACAGCTACAGGTTAAACTAGCATTGTTAAGCTAACGGACAACAAAGTCGCCCTTGAGACGTGCACGTTTTAAGATGATGATTTTAGATTTTTCAATGCAAGCCTAGTCTGCATTACAGACGTCACTGAAATGGCACGACACAGATTAGCAATATTGCGTTTTTTTTTTTTTTAAGGATAAATATGTTTGAAATGAAGGCAGTGAATGATCGTATCAGTCACTGTCAAGAAAACTGCTTTTGCTAATAGAAATTTAGAGCGGTCTGTAACCTTACTGATGACACGAGGAAGTGCAGCAAGTTATGGTGAAGCTCTGAAGGAACCAAGAAAAGGAGGCTGGTCCTCTATTAATCAGTTCCTATATAATCCATTTATTATAATGAAACAGCAAAATTGCAAGAAAAAAAAGAGATTTATGGTCATGTATTTGGTAATTTGGAGTCATTTATATGCTCCCTGTTACTGAACTTTAACAATGATAAAACATTTTGATGGCGATGTTGTTATATTTTCTCTTGTGAAATTTTAATTTGACCTTTTATTGACCTTATGCTGGCAAGGAAACACACACACACAGGCTGACATTTGCAGTGTGCAGATTACATTTCTCTGGTGTTTTGTGTCTGTACTTTGTGCAAACTGGATGTTCATAGTTTTCAACCAGGTGCTGAATCGCTGCCGTGCCCTTCAGTAAGTCACTCAACCTTGATCCTCACTGCGCAGCTTCCAGGCCAAGTGGTTCCATATTGCTGTGTTTGTATAAAAGCTTGTCTCGCCAGGGGGTTTGGATGCGTGTGTCAGCTAAATAATAGCAGGTTTTTTGGAATAAATCAACCCACACGGAATCCTTCCGTTTGTCCTCGTGTTACAGCGCTCAAACAACTATGCCTGTTTCTCACACAGACATCGCGAAAATTGACAGGAACAGAGGAAAAGTATAATAACTGGACAGAGCGCGCAGTATGCACAGCACATGGAGCACAGCGTGAATATTCATGTCCCATATATCTGCCACTGCTGTAAAAGGGTGTGAGGGAGGGCTTCTGTAGTACACGGCTGTCAGTAATCACCTGACCTGAACAGAGAGAAGGGGGGCGTTAAGGAGGGCGGTGGGAGCACGAAATAAGGAAAAGGCATGGGAAATTGATGAGAGAAGGGAGATGGGGGAAGGAGGTGAAGAGGATGGAAGAGGAGACAGAGACAAGAAAGAAGGGGACAGGATGTGGGGATAAAAGTGGAGTAGATGAAGGAGAAAAGCAGAGGCAGACGGGGAGGGATCAGCAGAAGAAATAATAGAGGAAGAAAAACAGAGAAGAGGAAAGAGTGGAGAGTGCCATTAAAGGAATCAAATGCTCTTTGTGCTCCCAGGAAACATATGGCGCTCCTGCTAACTCAAAGAGTGATGCAGAGTCAATTGAAGTATGCATCGCAAAGAGAAGTGAAGAATACAGCAGGTTTTGGGAGACTGTCCCAGATTTGAAGTGATGAAAACACAGACAACAAAATCATCCTTGTGTCCCAGGTGGATCATTTGCTCTACATAACGCTTGGCATTAACACTTTGTCAACGTGCTGACTTCGAGTCCTACCAGCTTATTGTACCATAAGTGGCAACCAACTAACAAAATGTGCACTACTTCAGGAAAATGTGTTGCACCACGAAATGTGCATGCAGCAACAAGCATTTAACCAGAAAATATTGGTTCACAATTGCAGATTTGTTTGATTGAATTAAAGGCCCTAAACAGCCACGGTGTGTGTGGGTGTGTACAGGCTGTGCAACTGGGTCAGACAAATTACACCTTCATCATTATTATTTTTATTAGTACATTGAATTTGACCTCACATCATTTCCAGAATAGCGTCCTCCAAACTTCAACTCAGCAGAGGTCAATCAGAAACAGAAAACACTGGCCGGTCCTTTAACAACTCCCAACACTACGTACAAGTGTGGTTCCCGAAAGTTTTGTTACAAATCTATTCTAAGTAGATTACAAGTGGGTCAACTTTGTAAAATGACAAAACAATATGTAGCACATTTTCAGCACAGTGGCGTTTTGTACAAGCTTTACAGTACAAGAGGCCCAGTGAACAAGGCTGCCAAAAGTAGCTTGCAGATGCCTTTGACACCTAGTGTACACAGAGCGTTCATCAACGGGTCAGTAGATTAAAGTTCCACATGTCTGTGTGATTGTACTGTACAATCACCCTGAACGTTCTCATGCATTTGAAGTCATGTTTCTGACCACATGATGAAGTCCCATCATTCCCTCTCCTTTCAGCTCTGTCACCACCAACTCCTGAAGGAAATATCTAACTCTTTAGCCACTATATGCTTCACTGTGTTCACCAGTTTGTTGCCAACGTTGTCCGTCTGCCGTTTAGTTCCAGGTGAGTGGATTTAACTAAGGTTTTTTTTTTTTTTTTTAAAGCCGCCTGCTGCAGCTGGAAACGACACTGACGAGAGCGGTGAGCCTAAGAGTGGAGTTGTGTGCCATAAAATCAAAACAATAGGCTGAAACATGTTAAAGTGCCTTTTTAAAGATCATTATCTTGGCAGTTTTATTCTTCATTTGACAGGCAGGGGAGACAGAGAGAGAGGGGAGGACCTGCTGTATGGGCTCTGCCTTAATGGCATGCGCTTCTACCTCATGAGCTACCAGAGGGACACGTTTCAAACACATGTAGTGATTTGATCAACTGTTAATGTAAAAATATTGGTTAGGGCAGCTTTCAAGGCAGTTGTCCACTGGAAACATCATTAGCACGTGCAGTTCATCACAGCAGGAGAAAACAATCTTCTCACAACAGATGGAATGACATGACATTACATTTATGTATCCAATGTTCGCTCTCTTGTTTATGTTCCATTAATATGAAAGACCGGAGACACAGCTTTGGTTTTTGTGCCAACTATAGCATATTCAGGATATGAAAAAGTGGCCAATATTCTAAATTCCACAAAAGTTGAAGCAATCTTTAGTCATCCTTGGCATCTTATTTTCTATCCACATATCCCTTCTGGGTCTGGCAAAAGCTGTCTCCAATCAACAGTATACAAATAAGGAGAGCTGATGGAAAGGTGTGGTGGGGGATATTATTGTCTCTTTAAAGTTTTCTACCTTTGTGTGTGTGTGTGTGTGTGTGATAGGGGTGTCTGTGTTTATTAAACAGTTCTGTCGGCTCAGCTTTCAGTCGGTTTGATGGGCTGTGATCTGATGTGACAGTGATGGAGGCGTACCCCCCACTCCACACACACACACACACAGACACACACACACACACAGATCAGGTCTTGGGGGAGAAAGATCTCTCTCACATTCATCTTTAATCCCCAGCAAACACAATGAAAACCTCACCTCTCCCCTGCCTGCCAATCATCCGAGCCTGATAACTCCTCTTTTTGACTCCCAGCAGAAATACTTTATTTTAAATGACAGCGCACACGCGGACTCTACCCGTACAGCTTATAGCCGGGCCTCTTTCTGTGTGTATCGGCCCGTATCTCTGGGTCTCTGAGGCGTTTCCCTTCTCGCTCAAACGTCTAACTCCTCTCCATCAGCAGCACCCTGGGAGCAGCCGCATCACATTTTCATGTCCGTCTATTGATTAAATCGTAACGCCAATCAATTTTTTATGCTCTGCATCTTCCGCACTGTTGTGAGTGTGTGTGTTGTAGAAGGCGGGGGGCGGGGTAAAGCAGCCACTATAACAAGGAAAGAAAGCATGAAGAGAGTATAAACCAAGAGTAGAAGTATGCTTGTGCTATTGCAGTAAAGAAGCCTTGGGCTGTTATGCTACATGTTCAACTTCCAGTGGCGTTTCTTGACTCCATTGGAGTAGAGCTGTATTATGTTTTGGTTTAATAATTCATCAGATATGGCGTTCAGCGTAGCCGACAGTATGTGAGGGTGTGTGCGTTGTGTTAAAAAGTGCACCCTCAGCCACACGTCCATCATGTAGCCTTGTGTTATTAGGTGCGTAAAGTCATTTTTGTGTGCCTGAATGAGTTTAGGACTGTGTGTTTTTTGTGCACGTATGCTGATATGAGGGCACATCCATTTGGGCACGAGTAGACATACGCTCTTCTCCATCTCCCTTGGGTGAACTCATCAGCGGGGCTTTAGATTCGCATACATCTTTTAACAATTTCAATTTAAGTGCCATTTTGCCAAATTATAAATTTGTTTCTGGCTCCTTTAATTGGCTTTAGTGGGACTTGTAACACCACTTCAGGGCAGATTGCGGGAGTGACTAATAGAGAGAGAGCAGAGTGGGAGTAAGAGAAGACAGGGCTCACTGGAGTATTCATGCAAAGAGAGAGAAAGAAAGACATCTTCTGGCATCAAAGCAGCCCAGCTCTCCATTCTGTAAAATAATTAACAGGAGCAAAATGGAGAGAGGACTTAGTGAATCTGGAGCTATCAAAGAATCCAGGGGAAATGGAGACAAGCAGTTGGTCATTTAAGGTTTGAGAGCTTCAGAAACAAAGTACAGCCATGCAACAAAGCACAGACTAGCCTACAGGTTCAATGCACATTAAATCTTAAAGAGTTACACACCCAGGCTACAAATAATTTGTGCATTGTGCCATCTAGCAGTCACTTCATGCTCTGTCCAAACCCTGTGCACTGCAGCACTTCACAAAGCAGTACTGTGCAACTCTTCATACCAGTAAGGTGTGGTCATATGTGCAATAGCCCACACCTAACTTTGACAATGAATGTAGTCAGATATCAGTTTACTACTACACTAGTGCAATGTTAATGTCTAACTGAAACCCCACTTAGTCATCCCTTCTTGCAATCCAAAATATTCTGTTTTTTTAATAAATTTGTTGTTGTTTTTTTATTTTTATTAAAAAGAAGAAAAAAAAAGGTCTTTGGGGAAATATCAGGAATGCTCCTTTTCCTTTCAGCAGCTGGAGGGGCGAGTCGATGTTTGAGTGACAGCAGCTGGCAGCGCTGTGGCTTACAAGCCGTGGGCAGACAGTGTTTTGTTAGCAGTGGTATTGAAGAGTAAGGAATAAGCCAGCATCTAACCAGGCCCAAGTGATATTTGCAGGTACATTTACCCGCTGCTGCGCTGCAGTTCAGCAGCTAATAACCTATCCAGCCTGCAACCCGCTATTTTCCTTTTAGTGAATGAGACTGTTTTGTAGCTCACTTCCATGTTCTGTGCAACTTGTGGTGTTCTTATGTCTGGTTGCGCTTTTAGTTTTTTGGAGTGTCTATATTTAGTTGTGTTTTCACACTTTGCTGTGCTTTTTAAAACACTTGTGTTTTGTCTGTTTGCGTGTGTTTTCTTCAACTGCACTCACTACAACGGTGCAGCGCTTTTACAGAATGGCGACGTTTGTCCAGGTGTCTTTGACGTCAAAGACATTAGCTAGGATCACGCTAAAACTGACTGACATGTACTATAGCATGCGTTAACTCACAATAAAGTTAACATTCAACTTTCTGCACGTTTTGGAATTCCTTCAAGTGACCGTGATCTTGAACAACTATTTACACCAGGGAAACTTCACTCATGGTGACTAATCATAAGTGTTGGTTTGACTGTTGGCTCTGCTTAAACTGTTGGTGTGTCCTTGACCTCATGATTTTTTTCCATCGAGGTCAAGGAAAAGTGTGAGACATCATTTTTTGGACTATTTGATCGTAGCTATAGCCTCCTGTAGGTGATACAGGTAGTCACAGGGTAATCTGCCAGATGTTGTCCGCACGGGGCCCTGAGCTACTGATACCTAAATTCCGTGGTTAAACCATGCACAAGAATTACATAGGTATCTCACTTAGATTAGAAGACAAAACAAATGAGTATGATAAACATCAAAATAGACTTCCCTACTGTTTTCTATGTAAGATCTTGCACCAGCAGCAGCAAGATGCACATCTGGGCAAATTGAGTTTTGATGCTCGCTGACACTCCTAAAAAGCAGCATTTCCTTTCACATTCACATTTGGGTTACTGTTGATGTGAAGTGTTTAAAATGTGAAATGCACATGACTAGAGAGATGAACCATGGCAGCGATTTGGCTTTTTATTGTACATCCCAGCCCCGACAAGCATCAGCGCAGCTCACTGCATGTAAACCAGTGGAACTGTAAAAGCTGTAGCCATTGTCAATACTAGAAAACTAGTGCAAGCTTCTGAGCATGCCAAGGACACGTGGATGATGAAAATGGAAACAGGCAGCGCTACCAAGTCCAACATAAGATCTTTCGGAGTCAGACAGCATTCTCAATCATTTCCGAGGCTCATGGACATGTTTCATTCTGATCTGATTAAAAAAATGTTTCTAGTATTACCCCCTCTGGCAACAGCTGTCGGTCTGTATAGTCATCAGATAATTTCATATATTATAATTGTATTCTGCTTGACATTCAACTTTTTCAAACAAAATCATGTCTTAACCGTGGAAGAGGAACAATTTCTCAATACTTTTAACACCTTCCATGACTTGACAATGAATGTATTTTAGAATTGTCTTATTTTAATTTGACACAAGAGGCTTTCATCTTTTATTTTCTTTACAAACACACAGTTCATATTGTATCATTGCTTTCTTGTTTTTCAGAAGAACAAGTAGATAAGCCTTATCATAAGAATTGGCACCAAGCTGTGGAAGTGAGAATTTGAGAATCCATGTGAGCCATTTCTTTCACATGTGCACCAGACAGACACTGCAACTAGGACAGTGAAACAAATATCCATTAGGGACTTTTCAAGAAGTACCCCTGTCACCCCTACTGTCACAAATTCTTAGAACTCCTGGTACTCTGTGGGTGAGTAACGCTGATGGACTGAAAGAATTCAGGCAGGGAGATAGAGGTCAAAAGACAATTTCTCCAAGAGCTTGGCACTTCCACTTGTCTTGTACAGTGATGATTGTGAAATGGTCAATCTGCTAGGTTCAAAGACAGACACAAGCACCTGTTTGGCACCATGCTTCACTGAGCTCCTTTCCTCTCTCAGTTCTGTGGTTTTGGCTGCAGTCTACAAGAGGGATGAAGCAGGGAGGCATAGAAACAAAAACATTCAGAAACCTCCTTGTTGAGGTGCTCAAAGACCTGGAGGTTGATAGTGTTTGTAATGAACAATTCCAGGGGAAGGAAAAGTTTTGTGTAGCCCAAGTTAGGGGTTATAACTTGAGCCTTAATTCTGTACTGGGATACACAGAGGGTGTTTCAGTGAATAGTGTTTGCAGATGGTGTTGTGCGCAAAATATGTGCATTGCAAAAAACAGATAAAGGAGGCTACTATTTCTAGGGACTGTAGACAACTCCAACTATAGACAACTGACTTTTCATTACTTTTTTCATTTTAAATTGGTCGGAAAAGGAATAGCCTCCTGAATCATCTGTTGTTATTATGCCATCAAAAATGTTTCACCATGATATTATGCGTGACATTTTGGAAGGAGTAGGAGGATAAGAGACAGGGGTTACAGCTGACCTGTCACCCCTAAATGTCACCCCAGCCAATATGTCCTCATTCAAGGCAGACAGCAAGGGTCTGTGAGATCAGGAAAGTACCTTTCAAGATGCAAACTGCTGCCACATAACCCTATTTTCCCACTTCGGTTTGGTTAAGCCCTGATTTTACACATACAATTTTTAACAAATCTTATTCTGTGTAAACACTCTTTAATCAGAGTACTTCTACTCGTTTACAGGATATGCCTGAGTTTGGCTCAGCTGCTGAAGCATGCTCTACTGCTGCTCCGCTAAAGCTAGTTTTCAGCTCTGGGAACTATGAAGCGGGGCCTCAGATGAGCAGGGCAGCAGCTTAATCATTAGGCCTGATGGATGAGGGCCCGGCCCGGGCGAGGGGAGGGGGACGAGAGGGATGGAGGAGGAGCGTCAGACAAGAAGGATGTTGAGGGATGGAGGGTAAGTGGGAAAGAAAGAGCGGTTGAGAGAGATTTACAGGAGACACGGACGGAGGGAGAGCGATGGAAAGAAGGATGAACAGAGGAGACGTGCGGGCGGCCGCAGAGGAGGATCCGTCTAACAAATTACCTTCTCCTCCGTTACAAAGGCTGTCAACCTGGACGCCTCTGTCAGCTCTCATACACAATCATGCCTGTCTCTGTCGCACACACCCCCCCACACACAACCACCTATAGGCACAACCACACACACAGACACACAAACCAGACCAACGCATACATACAGCCTGTACTTGCTTCACAGCTCCCCCAAAAAGTGCACACGCACGCGCACACACTCTACCTCAGTTAACAGGTGATATAGGAGCTTGTCATTGCAACGATGCAGAGTGCCGCTGTGGCAACGTCACGGCAACACCACAGTGTGTCAGACAGAAGGGACTGTAGCTGTCAGGGGCTGATGTTTTATAGCAAGATGTTGTAAACCGGGCAGTTAAGACTGAGTGTGTGGCTGGTCGGCTGACTGACTGACTGACTGGAACACTTCTTCACCGTCTGACTCGCTAGCTGAATCGCTGACTGACTGGCAAAGATATCGTCTCTCTGAAACGACATCATACCCGCTGATTAAAGCACCGGAGAGCTGCCGGCCTGTCTGTTTTGAGTGTTGTCACAAAGGTGAGAATTAGGATGAAGGTGACAGACTCAGAAGCCCCGAATTTTTCAAGACATCTTAACCAGAGCTGTCCCCAAACCAGGCCCCAAATAACTTGCCTCGATGGAGTGGCTAAGTTTAATTACATGCCCTGTACCTTCCCATTCTCCACATATTTAGTTCAAGTGCTTTGAGCTTGAAGTATAGTTGTGGTTAGTACTCAAATTTGCAAGTATGGATAGGAGTGTATGCGCATGAATATGGAAGACAATTTTGATATGGCTGTATCATGTATGTACACAAATGTATGTGCACTTTTATTTTACATAAGGGTGCAGGGCAGTTAACATTACTTCAGGTATTGCAGTGTTAGACACTGTGTATATATCCACAACAAGAACCGAGTACACATACAGCAAAGGAGAGGACGCAGGGGAGCTACAATGAGAAATCGTAAAAAAAGAAACAAGTGTAGAATGAGTTGGGGGGAGGCAAAGACTTTTTCACACAGCCGCTGTAGCTGACGTGCACCACCTCGAAAATATCACCAAGCGCTGGCGCTGCAAGACAGAGATACCACATGGAGACGGCAAGAACTGCGATGGGTCACTTGTGCCTGCTTGTGCTTCCTCCAGCAAGTTGTATGATGTATGATTGATAGTGAAGACAGCATGCAGGAAGTTGAAGAAACACTCAGCGATCTTCTCCTCATGGTGACTAGTGACAATGACAACAGCGACACTGGCCGTGACCTGTGCACTTTTTTGTATTTATTTTGGTTTTGATTTATTGCTTTTTTTCCCTGTATTTATTATTACTGTAAGCCAAATTGCTTCTTAGGGACATCAGAGCTTTACCCTATGTAGCTATTCATAATCAGCCCTTTCCCTCACAGCTAATGAAACAGCATAAACACGACAATTAGACCGGAATAGTTTCTAATTCAGTTATGAGACGAGGCGAAACCTCCCGCCGTTGCTCTGTGTCATGAAGCAAAAGAAAGAATGCCAACAGTTACCTTGGGGGATATAATTAAAGCACAATACAGTCTGATCGCATGCAATATATCCACCTAAACATGCTACACATACATCAAAACCTATGCCATAGGTAATTACAGTGGGACAGTCCTTAATCCCTTGCATATAGATTAATTCACTGGCTGATTTAGTGACAAAGTGTTGTGTTGTCAACATCACGCATATTCAATCAAACTGACAGTAAAAGTATGGCTGTTTGGGTTGATCAAGGTCAGCAATCTGACAGATGAAGGTGGTCCCTGTGGATGTTGAAGTGAGTCAGTCTCATAAAAACACTAGTGTGAAACTTGTTATGATTCAGACTTTGTACGATCGCTGCAGTCTGTATGTGAGACTGCTAGCTACCCTAACTTGCCGATTATAAATTGCACCGCTCAGAATGCAAACGAGAGGATTTAATGGAGATGAAGAAAAGTTAAATTGCTTTCATGAAACAGGGGCCAATGGACTTTTGTTGTTGTAATTTCTTGTTGCAGCAGTGCCAATAGCACAGCGCAGTGTGAAGCAAGTGAAAGATGTGACAAATTCAGGAATATTGAATGAACAGAATGAACAGAATCATACTACTTAATACCTGTTAATACCTGAACTGTTATGACCATACTGCTGTACAGTATGGTCATAACAGTTCAGGTATTAACAGGTATTAACACAGTGGTAACCTTGAAGCATAAAGACTGACAGTGCTGAAGCCCTGGGTTTTCTGCTTGAAATGATTGTTGATGTTGATCCTCTAAATTGTTTGTTCACCATTGACCCCTATGAGAGGTCTGAGGGGCCACGATGTCTAAGGAGGCAAATCTTATCTCCAAAAAGCCCCTAAGGTCTTACAAGCAAAAGCACAAAGATAAATCCAGTCTATCAACACACAATCCAAGGCTTTGATCTTAGTGGATGGAAAAGCCTCTGTTTTCCCTCCTCCTTTTTGCTCTGCTATAATCTCCATTTTATGGCTGCTTTAATGATCCCCTCTTCATGAGCATGTATCAGGAAGGCAGTGGGCAAGGCTTGGAAGCAATTGCATTACACAAATCTGCTTCACAAAAGAACCCCATCTTTCTTTGTAGTGCGCAGTAATCAGATTACAGAAACTTTTTTAATTTCGTGACTAAGTACTGGGTCATGTCTATAAAAGTACAAAGCAATAAAGGTACTACAATAGTGAGATTAACATTAGCATTAGTGTTACCATGTTGATAGCAAATATGTAGGCCAATGGTTCAATTTGGTCCACTGCAGCACCTACTGCTTCCTTCCCTGTCAAAATGTACTTGCGCACTTGTGTCTCATGGTGCAGTCTGCCCATTACACTGAAACCCATGAGTTAGTGTGAGGTAGTGAGCAGGAACTGGACATTTCTTTAGGGTGATTTGTAATTAATAATGGCAACATAAATGACATGGAATGAATGATAATGTAAGTAATTTGTCTTTATTAGAAATCAACATTGACATTAATGTTGATGATAAGCAGGAATAGAGCTGAAAAAGAGCACCTAAAGTAGAGGACAGAAACTATAATGTCCCTTTCAGTTATAGAGGTGATGCTAATGGTGGATAACTCCTGACCAATAAGAGGTAGACAACTTTATAAACTCTGGAATCAAAATGTTCTAGAAAGGTTAAATAAGAGCACATTTGAGAAGGTGTGACAGCTCATGTTTCTAAGCAGTCAGGTTACTATTGGATGTGAACGGTCATCATGTTGAATCTGGTTTTAGAAAAGGGATTAATCAGAATTTGAATTATATAATTGGAGCTCTTTACAAAAACAACATTAGGCCTTTGATGATTTAGGTTTTGTACTGTAGATTAGAGGTCTTCAAAAATGTTGCATCCTATGAGAAACCGATCCATGCACCTGCCGTGCATAATTACATTTAAGAAAAACAATCCAAACAGTTTCTTAGGACAGTCCGACCCAGTCCAAATAGACAGATATAGAAAAATAATTAGCGCCCTCTCAAAATGCAGGATAGAAACAGCAAACTGGCAGCAGTGTGATGCACCACCAATTAGCAAGCAGCTAACAGCAAGTCTTATCTGATCCACGTGGGTATTAGATAGAAATCCTGCATGCAACACATTCGGTTGGACTAGATGACTCTGAAGTGTAATTGTTGATTGTGTTCACTGATGGCAAAGGCTGCCTTTCTATGGATCTGCAAAAGGGTTCCGTAAGAGTTGATTTTAGTTCTGCACCTGTTTACCCTCTATCAGTTGAAAGATTAAACGTTATCAATTTATTTTCTATGCAGATTACATAATATATATGTACACAACATGCCAGACTCTAGAAATATCCTAATTTACAGGCAGATCTTCTGGCCATACAACCAGCTCTCATACTACGTTCAGTGATGTTAAATGTGGAAAAGAGCAATGCATACTTTTTATGGCCATTTTAAAAAGGCCTTTTGTTGCTCTTCGATTGAAATTGTCATGCTATAAAAACTGTACCTAACTATACCTTTATACTTACATCTTGGCATAAATCAGGAGTAGAATGTTACCTTTAAATTAACTTCTTTTACTGATCACATCTGATAGCATTTGTGTTCTTTGAGAGCAATGCGAAATGGAGGTTAAGTGAACTTTCATAGAACTCAATAAAGAAGAGAAATGACCAAAATAGATGCTAAATAGCCCTCCTATTCTTCTTTACCACCATGCGTCTGAATCTCTTCCCTGCATGTGCGCCTCTCACTACTGTCTACTCCTTCCTGTTATCTTTGTTTCTTTGTCATTACCTGCCCTGTTTTTTTCGTCCTCCTAACACTTTATTTGCTTCTCTCTCTTTTTCCTTTGGTCAAATTGTCCATTCCTCCATTTACACTAATCAGTTTCTCTCTGGGATTCAGTCTTCATTGCCATCACCTTCATTTATATTTGCAGGCTTATATGCTACTTGTCATTCTCCTTCTGTCCCTGTGACCATTTCTGAGTCTGTTTTCTCTGCTACCATCTACCCATCCTTTTTTCCCTGTCTATTTTCTAAACTTTTTATCTCCCTCTCTGCTTCCCTTTGTGTTTCCCTCAAAGACAAGGACATGGAATCCATTTCACTGATACTTTTAAATTGCTTGGAAATATAGTTGGAATATCTTGGGACGAGGGAATACCTGTTGAAAATCCTGGGGCAGAATAAGTCTTTTATCCTTGAGTCTTTTGTCCTCGACGCTGTTCTTCTGCACTGATGGTCTGCCCATGTGATTTGGTGGCAACATTTTTTATTGAAGGTATCGACAGCATCCTTAAGGATCTGACTGACAATGGATTTAGCATGTTCCATGTAGAGCAGCTGGGGATTACACAGATGAGTCATTCAGAGTAAGGCCAAAATAGAAAAGCTGTAGCCACTATTGAGGTAAAGGTCTCAGTGTGCTTTAAATGACGTGCTTGTCAGTTCATCATACACCTTTCCTCGCACGTTTCAAGTAAAAAATATGCTGGATTTGAACTTCCCTCTTAAGCTTTCTTTTTTCATTCTTTTCTGTTGCTTTTTAAGTGCACAGCCGACTGCAACTTCATAAGTGCCTTTGAAGGGAGCCCAAAAGTGTATGCTGTTATTCCCATTTGTACAATTCATTGGGTCTCAATGACAGCAGGCTTTTTGCCCCACCTTCCAGTGTGGCTATTTGGAACACTTTTGCCTTTAGACATGTTTGGAGGACACTTTGAACTCATTTGTCTTGAGTTTGTATATTGACGCCTTAAGAAAGGACATGATCTTGGCAGTTACAGAGCACCTGGAGGTACCCTGTGCTGCTTGTCTGCATCACGATGCGTTTCTTCAGGGAATGGTAAGTCCTGTTTGACTCCATGTTCGACTCCAGCCGGTCAACAAGGAGATAATGCAGACTTACACTAGTCAAATATAACAATTTTGTGAATCCATTGCATGCCTGTATCAAGTAAGTGCAAGCCCACCAAACTGACTGACAAAGAGGGTCATTGCCTTTCTGAGCATTTTCTCATCTGTGCCCCTATTTTGTGGGCAACATTGTTTGTCAGTGTCTTCCAAACAGTTACACAGTCGTCACAAAAATGATACATTTGAGTGTTTTTTCTGGAGTTCTCTGAAGTTAAGGTTAGGTTAAGTTTAGGCAACCGAGGTTAAGGTTGGGGAAAAATCATGATCACTGTTTAAAGAAAGCAACATTGACTGTTTGTAGGGTAAGGGGAATGGTGTCCTGACTATCCTTACTACCACAAGGGGCCCGTAATGGGAAACTGTGAGGACAATCTCAATTAATAGAATGATGTATTGCGACTCTTACTTGGGACATGTAATCGTCTTCACTTGCAAGTAACTTTACATTCAGGCATAACACCTATGTTCTACACATACACTCAAACTTTCCTAGGTCTAATGTGTATGCCCAGCAGTGTGCAGCAGGGACCAGGATGGGCCACTGCTATCCGTTGTTTGTTGGCTTGATCAATGCCAGCTTCAGCTTGCCAAGTCAGGGGAAGCCAACTTGTACACAACATCATGCATAAAAAATTAGCTGCACAGAGAACATTGCCCACTGAGAGAGAGTTAGAAAGGCCAAGGGAGCTAGGGAGACAAGAGGAGAGCAAGAAAAAGAGAAAGAGAGATGCCTGCTGTTGCCACCTGCCACCCTGAACCCCCCCAACCAAGCCGTGTCCAAAACCTCACTTGACAAATGAGTAGAGGGACTCAGAGCATAGGCACAGTCCCAGAGCTACAACACTAACAATGCACATACACTATTCCATAGAGAGCAAGGGGTGGATGTGAGAGAGAGAGAGAGAGAGAGAGAGGGTGATGCAGTGGGAGAAAGAGGAGAAAACACTGGCAAAGACTGAGGCTGGATAGTAGGAAAAGAAAATGAACTAAGAAAAGTACAGTACAAAGCAATTTCCACAGCCATAAAATGCTTAATTCATTCTCAAATTATATTTTAAATAATTTAAAAGGCAAATAATAAGCAATTGTTTAGCATTTGCTTTTGGTTTATCTCTTTTTGTGATATCAGGTGAGCAGAATCTCTTACCCTTTGAGGTTTTGGATCCATATTATTCATATATATTTACAACCATTTTCTAAGCAAAAAATGTGACAATTTCGCACACACAAAGCACCTGGTTTGGTACTTGTGATACCCAGGAATGTAATGGAATGACCAAAACACACTTTATCCTTTGTCTTTTTGTATTTTTCCCTTTTTATCTGAAATAAATCGTTGAATGAGGGTGAATATCTATAAAAACTGACAAACAGGTATGTCCAATGTAACTGAAGATAGAGAAAAAAAACTGCTTTGTTAAATCTCCAGGTACACTGGAACCTATACAGCATAGTGCAGGGACAACAATATATTTTTATTTATGTATGCATGTATGAATGTATGTATATGTGTATGTATGTGTGTATGTATGTGTGTGAGTTTTGTTTCTCTCCATGTCTCCCGATCAGATAGAGTCGTTGCTGATAAGTAGTGAGACTGCCTGACATTTCTGAACAAATACACATACACACACAAGCCACAAAAGAGGTCACACAGCCTTTCTGCCTATATTTACCTGAATATTTAACATGGGGAATAACATCTCAGCTACCTCCCATTTGCCCTTCATCATGACATGTTGTGTCAGTCTTGTGTTTTTATGTAACTGTCATTCTGCACCTCTTTCTCTCTCCCTCTCCTCCAATCCTTTTACAAGCTGCACAAATAACATCTGACACTTTGCCTGATCTCCAAGGATGTGATGATTAAGGCCAAACGACAACCCTATTTCTCCTCTGCCCACCGTAGCTGCAACCTTTCTCACTGGCACACCGAAGCATACTTAGCGAAGCTTTTATACTGACTACAGGGCACTTCTCTGTAACTAAACACAGTCTTCAGTTAATATGATAAAAATGATAAGGTACGTATGACACAACTGGCAGCATATCTGGCAATGTATGTAACGTATTTGGCCTGTTCAGATTCTTCACAGGACTGTTTTGCTGCGACCATTGAGGACGACTTACTTGTTTATCATTCTTAAAACCACATTACGCTTGGTTACCTCATGTTATTCCCAGCATAGATTCACCCAGCTTCAGCCTGACTAGAGGTCTAATCAATCAGAATAACTGCAAACACCTGTGCCGGGTCTTTTAAGTGAGAGTGCAGGCAAAGAAACCCAGTGCCGCTGTCCGTGGTGCTGTCAAATCTGCTCAATAGATTTCAGCGTAACACACACTGGAACAACACAATAGAATCATTTTATATAATTGGAATAATTAAATTTAGTTTATTAAACATTAGGAACCATCAATACATCCAGCTTCCTGCATTACTACACTACAAAAGTATAAGAAAGTAAACCTTGTGTATTTGGACTGATTTGGCTGTTGCTTGAACTAGTCTTACATATATCAGGGGTTGCAAAAAACATCTAATGCTGGTGTTATTATTATGTCTTTAAGTAAAATGTTTATATAGGATTGTATGCCTCCACCAACCAGTCAAGTTGGAGTTTAAATCATGTCTGTATAATATAATATCTAATATATGTAGTGAAGACTTTGAAGGAATTTAATAAAATGTATTTAAATATTTGTTTCCTGAAATGGAAGTTATCACTATATTGACATGTACAGCATGATTCCAGTGAATCATTCCCAGTGAGAAACATGCTGTCTTCACTCAGAGACTACTGTAAGGAGTGTAAGTTCCAGTCAAATTCCTTGCATGTGTCCACATGCTTGGCCAATAAAGCTGATTCTGACAGAACACACAGTTGTAGCCATGACACTAGACAAAGCTTCAAATGTAGATGTTGTGGCAAAATAGCTACAAATTCTAAAATATGGATGCTTCACACAGGTTCAACCTGGCAGCACAGAAGATCTGTACAATCAACACAATAACAAGGCGAACACCCAAGATTTGTGTCCCCAATTCAATTCATAACATTATGATGTCACAGTGAAGTTGACCCTCAAATTCAGTTCGTCAGCCAAGTGGACGTTTGGGACAAATTTGAAGAAATTCCTTCAAGGTGTTCCTGAAATATTGCGTCATATCTGAGAATGGCACGGGCAGACAACCTGAAAACATTAAGCCTCCGGCCATGGCTGTCGCCAGCACAGAGGCATAAAAAAATACAGAACAGAGATTAAAAACAGAAATCTGGCTTATGGATGGGGTTCAGACACTGCTTCTAACACCTCAGAAGGAGAGGATCTTTTCCAGTTTGTTAGAAAGAGCTGAAATCCAAGGGGAAATCCTGCCTGCAACAAGCTGTGAAACACACAGAATTCACGTCCACACTTTGTCCTCCAGGCCTTCTTACGATCAGTCTACTTTCCTGCTAGACGTGGGGAGAGTGAGCTAAGAGTGTGGGAACAAAACATCCTCAGAAAGATCCTGAGAATTCTCACAAAGACCTGAGGAAGGTAAGGGCAGTGGCTGCCCTTTATCCAGCTCAAAACACCCACGAGGAGGTGAGGATGCTACAAAATGTTTTTAATCCATTGTTCCTTGGCTGAGTAGAATATGATTTTCCCTCTTTGGTTGGTGATGATCTGCGACTGCATAAGTCAAAACACGTCCTGACAGCAAGGCAGCTTTGCTGATATTCAATATACACTGTGCTTGATCACTGTTGCCAGATGGGCATGTCAGTCATGAAAAAACATCAGGAAGCATCATTATTGATTATAGAAATAATATATTAGAATTATAAAGCTTGCAGTGGAATTAATTGACACATGCCTGAAACCTGAGACCAGGGGTTTTCAAACTGTGATGAAGGGGGAGGCAAAGATGCATGAAGTGAAAGGGCTTCGGCAACATGGTCAACAGTTGCAGCAGCAGTGACTGTGACAAGGTAATTTCCCGAATGCCGCAATTTGCATAAAAAAAAATTGCAGTCCTTTTTCTCTGGGTCATAACTCAAACTTGAACACACAGACACACATAATGCACACTTTTTAAGTTGAGTGTAACGTAGCATCACAGTAATCCAGTGACAATTTTCTGTACTTCCATGGGTACATTGCGACCGGTAACTGCTAATAACTAACTCAGCAGACTTTTAATAGAGCTAAATGCATGCTAAAAATACGGGGCTTAAGTTGAAGCCCCCAGCGTAACTCACTTCTTCCATAAAAACATTATTCTTTCTGTTTACATTCCCCAAAGCATTATGGGAACTGTAGTTCCAAAACTGAGCGCATAACCATCCCAAAATAGAAGTGTTGAGGAGGGGTGGCTGCAGTGTCGGACTCTGAAACCCCCTGCCTTAGACCAAACCAAGAGACTGATGACACAAGTCAATAGATTTTTCAATACTATTCTGAAACTGGAAGAATCTTTTAGTTGAAGCTAACCATGGTTACCTTACAGTATCATGTTAACCACGAAATCAGTGTCTTCTACTAAGTTCTGTGGTGTGTATAAACCATCCAGTGAAGGAATTCCCTAATCAATTGGAGTTTCTCAATGATAGTGCTGTGCTACAGTAGATTGTTATAGGCTACCCACAAAGGAAATTCTAGGATTGTTAGACGTCATGACACTGGCCTTAGTCTGTGCAACAAGGCAACATTTTTCGGTAAAGGTTCTATACTACCAAACACTTTGTCCATGGTCCAGGTGACGTACACAGAACACATTGACTCTACTGACTGTATTCCCAACAAGATGTGAGAGGCCTCTGTTATACATTTTACACATACATGCCACACCTCTTTGGGCTGATTGATGGGACTCATTTCTATAATGGCACTGTTTGTGGTTGCCGACAGATACATTTGTCAAAAACCATATCATCACTGGGGTCTGATCACAGTTGATGCGAGTAGGACTAGAACCAAGCATGACTTATATGTTTCAGTCAGGACCACTATGACAATGATAATTGATCTACATGCAGTAGATATATTTGCAGTTAGATATATTTGGTGGTATGCTCTGTTCTGGGACCTCCCTGCCCCTCCAGGTGCATACGTGGACAGTTTAAGGCAGGGAGAGCAGTGGTGAAGCAGCTTGTGGAGGAAGCAGCCAGGATAGGCAGCTGAAGCAGCTTAAATAGGGCGCCCTGAATGAGATCGCCAATAGATGCGTAGAAAGGAATCAGCTGATCCATCAGCTGATGTAGCTCCTGGATTGCAATGGTCAGCTGATGTAGCTGGGATATTGAGCTGAGCTTGACTCCGTGGCCTGCCTGAACTAACACAATGCTCAATTTTTGGTAACACTTGAGCCACCTACAACAGAGCCCTCACCACTGGTGTCCCCTCAGGTACCTACTCTGATCTTCACCCCAGTGACAAATCCCACCACTGATATGCTAGGCTGCAGATTTCCCGTTGCTGGGCCAGCATGAGCCCCATTTCGTGCGACCAGACATTAGCCAGGAGCAGCCTTAGGTCCTCTCCTTGGAGTTGGTCTGTGCTGTGTGATGCAGTGGGCAAGGTCAGCTGCCCTTAATCCAAACCCTGCGCTTTTCAACGCCTATAAGTATATTTATGTCATAGGTAATATGTGTTTCAGTGATAAAGGTGAAAAAAAAAATTAAAACAAAAATGGAGCGAAGTTTGAAGGAGCTACTAGTCGCGGCATCCACATGTGCTGCCATCACTATAGTAACATAATGTAACATTAACATAACATTTTTAACCCAAAGCACAATGTTTTTCTAACCTAAAGTAAGCACTTATTTAAATTCGAAAAATTATTTTTCCTTAACCCTAACCATATCTAGTGTTGTCAGATCAAAAATAGATCTATGTTTCAAATGTGATTTGTAACAGTTTTTGAAGGCACAAACAAATTATGCTGTCTGGACAATTGTAGGTGTCAGATTACAAACCGCTTATATGTGTCATTACGAAGGTCAGTTACTAATGATGTATTCTGTCATTTAATCCAAAAATGGGGTGATGAGATGGGGGTGATATGCAGCATGCTACAGTTAAATTTGAAACCAGAGTTTGGCAATACTGTACATGTGCGTGTTGACTCACAAGAATGACCTCTCCTTATGTTTTTTCCTTTTTTTTCTTTGTTCAGAGGTCATTGCCGAAAAATGAAGTATGTGTCAAATAAAAAAAGAGAGGAAAATGAGCTGCCAAGCAACAGCCTTTTGGCCAAGCAATCACCATCGGGATAGGATGGAAGTGGAGGTCACCTGCACAGTGGACATAAAACCATACAGTGCTGATACCGTGACTACACACGCTCACTCACTCACTCACTACTGGTGGTTAAAAATGTGCCACAGGATATGTAGCAATGTGCCTGCAAAAGCAGGGAAGAAGAAAACTTGCAAGTTAGCAAACATGGATGGAAATAATGAAGGTCTCACTTAAGAAAACTCAATTGCAAAGGTTTATGGGGAAGAAAATGATGGGAAATTTGAAAATCCCTTTCAGCTGTTCAGTTCAGCATCATCACTTCCCTTGTTTGAAGGCTTTTACTGTGAAGCTGCTGCAGGAAATGATAAGTAAGTAAAGCAAAACTCATTAAAACAAAGGCGCGCCCACACACACACACACACGGGTCACTGACTCGAACAAACATGACTAGACCAAACGTAAAGGAAGAAAATAACAACGCATTAAAATAAATCCTTAAAACACCGAATTAAGTTACAAGAACAAAAGGTTGTTCAAACACCATCTTAATGCACCTTTAACCTTGGAGAAAGTTACTTTTCTAGATAATCCTGCTTGACTTTCAATACATATGACACTGTGTGAGACTTATTTAATATACTGAAAGTAAAGAAACATTTATATATGTTGGATACTCTACATAATAATGACTACATTTAGAAGGATTATACCAAGACCCAATCTAAAGGTAAGGCACAGGAGGACGTCAAGTTAGTCCTAACGTATTTCAAAAGCATCTGCACTGAAATGCAGCCAGGGCTTAGACCCAGGCGGAACAGGTGCTACAGTACATTCACAGCCCCACTTGTATAGACTTCTATACATATACACCAATCCCACACTGGATCATGCATACACCAAACAGGCATACACCACAGACAGAATGCTACAGGAGACTAAATACACAGATGGCACACTGTTTGCTTGTTTTGTGCAAACTTGTCATCCTCTCTCCTACACATCCTGCTCAACCAAATTAAACTGCTCCTGTCTTCTCCGCTCTATGCAATACTGAATAAAAGTTCCTTTGTTTGTTTGTCGGGAGTGGTTGAAAATACACAGTAGTAGGTTTAGCTACAATCTACGCAAACAGTTTGTACTGCAGTTCTCCTGCCAGGGTGGTACTTGTAAAGTAAGTGCAATTTCGCACATGTAAGGTGCCAAGATGAAAATGTCACTGTGTCTTATGTAATTTGTAAACTGGAAGAGCTGGTGGCATTAATAAGCAATGCAAGTGTTCCTTCTAACAGTGAGGGTTATTTTAAAAAGGTACTATCTGAAATAGAAATTCTAATTTGGCAACTGCTTGCGTAAGCAGTGTGTGTTGTATCTGACTTTTACAGAGAAGTCATTGTAGAAGAAAGACTAAGTTCTAGCTTTTATGTAAATGGAAGAACAAGGAAAAAGAAAAGATTGAAGACTATGAAACCACAGGAGCCATATTTAATAGTGAATGCATCGTTTTATTTGTCTTGCTGCTTTTGACCTCCAGATGCCTTTTTTAAAATTTTCCTAACACACCCGCCCTGACTGTGCAAAGCTGAATAATGTGCAGCCCTGAATGGAAAAGGTTGGAACATTTTCTCTTCCTCTCTTGCTTCATTACATCTGCTGTACTAGGACAGTGAAAGTAAATACAGTAGTGATTGTTCCTGCATAGCCTGCTTCATCTCTGGTGAATATCAATAAATACTATCAGGCTTTGACTGTCGCAGCTGAAATGGATGGTGATGCTTTACTTAGCTAATCACCCTGCTAATTTCATCAGCGACACCAGCTGAGTGACTGGCAGCAGCAGGCTTTGCGGTTGCCTTGTAACGGGAAAAGGAGCCCCTGTGCAGGGGTCTCAGAGTAAAAGTGTGTGGTGCCCCTCACATTTCTAAGCCTAAAAAATGGACACAGTAATTGAGAAAGCCATCACAAACCTTCCTGGAGTTGCTGCTACATGCACATGAAAACTTTACTGGTGTTTTGGTTGATATGAAGCCGAGGAGATAAAGATAAACTGGTTAAATTACTGTGGATTAAATGAAATCTATTTTAATATTGAAGTTATTATTAATCTAGCCACAATATTACTGATTTGTGCTATCTTAATGGCCATCTCCCAGAACCCAGATATTTCAGTCAGTCAGTTTCTCATAAAATCTGTTACGGGTAGAAATTTAAAACTCAAAATTAGATTAAGTTAGTATTTTGGTGACTTTTAAGGGGGTGTGGGGGGGGGATGATCTCGGGCAGATGTAAAGTAATCAAAACACAAATAATTAATGAATAGATTCTGAATGAGGAAGGTGTTTTCCATTGGATTGAAGACAAACCTTGTTAAATCAAAGATGGTGCTGGATTTCTTCTTCACTCACCAGCAGCTCAGCAGCAGTGTGCACAGTGCTGCCATTGTGGCCAGAAGCTATATTACAGCAATACAAAACTGTAGCCTCTTTTACATATCTTTCAGGCTACCAAATTTTAAAATATTGCTTACCATCTAGTGAGTTTGTATTTTCAACATCCTTCCCATATTCCAATTTTATGAGTCGCTGAGTGATTGATATGTTGAAATGATTGCCACCCAGAATTATGATACGTTGGATGATGGTCCTGGATCAGGTCTAGGTACTTCAGCCTTGCTAACTTTTCTTATAGCTGTTAGCAACAGAATAAAATAACGATATAGAAACTTTTTTGAGTTATAGGACATTCAAGATTAAGAAGATTCAAGAACTTATTTCATCAAATACACATGCAGGATGTGCAGTGAAATGAAAGTGGCAATGCCTACAGAACTGTGCAAAAATGAAAAAAATGAAATAAAGTAAACTGCAATAACATGAAAATTATCAAATATGTGACGGTATTTGCAAATATATAAAAGTAAGCAACATTATTTACAATACAAAATATGCAACAGTATTTACAGTTAAATCCAGATATAAATGTATGGTCTGTAAAAAAAAAGCAAAGAAAATATATAAATAACAAAAGTATATGATTATGTGTATATACTATATTTCTATCTATGTGTGTGTGTGTGTGTGCATGAGATGGGCAGTATGTGGGACTTGGTATTGGGGACCATAGTGAGATCTGTGTTTACAGTCCTAATGGCCTGTGGAGAGAAACTCTGTCTTAGTCTCTCTGTTTTTGATGCATGACTGCTAAGGTGCTTGCCTGACCGCAGCATCTACAACAGTCCATTGCTGGCGTGGTGAAGCTCCTTCATGACACCACAGGTAAGTCCTGCAGGGAAAGGTTGGTTCCAGGCTCTGCGGAGCACTCCTATCTTGAGCAGGGCTGTTGCCAAACCAGGCAGTGATTTTTCCGTCAGGATGCTCTACAGCCCCAGAGTAGAAGGATTGAAGGATCCTTAGGGAGACTCTAAATTTGCTCAGCTGCCTGAGGTGGTAAAGGTGATCCACAGTGGCGTATACGTCCGTGGTTGTTGTGCTCTCCTAAAGTCCAAAATCAGCTCCTTAGTTTTTGTGACATTCATGAGGAGGCTGTTTTCCTGACGTCAGAGTGACAGGTTAGTCACTTCTTCCAGGTAGGTCTTCTCACTGTTGTCAGAGATCAGGCCCACACCACTGTGTCATCAGCAAACTTTGCAGATACCTGGCCACACAGTCATGTGTGAAGACCACAGGTCGGTAGTTATTCAGGCAGGCTGGAGAGGCATTCTTAGGCACACCGACAATAGTGGATCTCTTGAAAGATGAAGGGACCACAGACTTTGCCAGGGACAGGTTGCGTATTGTGGTGAACACTGGAGATTGATTACTGATCATTCAGGGGGAAGGTAGAATGGACGGCATGAAGCAAACCCCTCCACCATTTATCAGACTCTTCCGTTCTATCCACACAGAAAACAGAAAAGGACTCAGTTGGGCATATAACTTGCTCCGGCACCAGCGGGATAGCGTCAGACAAAGGATGTTACAGTCCCTCAAGTCCAGCTGGAATATAATCCTCGCCCTAAGATCCTCCATCTTTTTTTTCCAGAGACTGGACATTAGCAGAAAGGATGCTGAGCAGAGTTGGACGATGGGACGGAACTCTCATTGGCTCTGAATGCCGCTGTGTTTTCTCGGTTGTTTCCCCAGAGACGCATCCCCCACTGTTGCTGTGGTTCCCTCGTATGATCTCTGCGGGCCACATTGCATCAATGGATAAAGTGTCCGAAAAACTTTGTTCTAAACAAATCGATGTCCAGAAGTGTCTTACGCTCTTAAGATATGTGATATGTGCATTTTTTCTGGTTTATTGTGTTTATTTTTAACATCTTTTATGCTACAATCTCCGCAGAACTACCATGATGGTCATTGCATCTTGGTCAATGGCGAGATAAAGCACTGTAAGGGAAATTCTTTTTATAAGGATGTGTTTTCCAATGAGATCACATTTGGGATAAAGAAGGGGACCACTAGAGATAGTCAAAACAATAAAAGGAAACAGGAATCATGACCATCCAGGGCTGTAGATAGAAGGGGGGAAGCTAAACAATGTGCTAAGCTCTCAACAGGGAAAGTAGACACAGACCAGGACTGTCCCCCTGGAAGCAGACCACCTTACCATGCACCTCCTGGAGAAAACGAGCACCCCCCTCCGAGCCTGTTGGAGCTAGACGCCCCACCATCACCACCAGTGGTGTCACAAACACGGAGTGGGAAGGAGAAAGACCATCTGGACACGACCAGCCCAACCAAAGAAAAGTGTAAAGAACCAGTGAAGCCTGAACCTTATCCCCAGAGCCCCTCTGCAAGCAAGCAACTGGCCTACAGGTAACTGTTCAGTGAACAATATATGTGTACCACCCGTGGACAAAATACTGACTTAACCCTCTGGGGTCTGAGCCCATTTTGGTTGTTTTTGAATACTTTTGATTTTGCCTTTATATACCACAAAAAAAAAAATGTTTGCCATACCCATGCTTGGTATCTTTTTTCATCTATATGATCTGATAATTATTTTTTCACTTTGACATAATTTTTTTAACACATTGGGCCCAAAAATACACAGAAATTATCAAATCCGAATTGAAAAAATATATTATTTATTACAATAAAAAACACAAACATGCTCAATGAACTGTAACCTGTAATGTAATGAAATGCAACCTCTGCCTCCCCCCCATCCCGCCCCCTTTTACGATTGGATAAATATTTTTTTTACTACCAAATTGAAACTATCATATCTCCGGTTTTATGTGGTGTATCAAAGTCAAATAAAAACTAAGAGAGAGTTTCAAATCCGCACTTTCGAATAAAGTTGACGGCAGCGCTCCAGGTGACCTAGTATGTTTTCTACGGCGCCGTAAAGACGTCATGCGATCTGATCACGCCGGTGTTATCATAGACCTCTAAGGGTTAAGAGAAGTCATGGCAGAATTTGGTGTGCAGTTACAGGAACTGATACAACAACACCGTCCTACAACGGGAGAAATTAGGAGACCAGATTTGCTGGTAACCAAATTAGGACTAAAATGGGGTGCTGTCAAAGGGGAATGGCCAGCTGTAGACAAACTGTCGTACTGGGATGAGGGCAAGGCCCATAGGTCTTCTCACCCCTCAAGAGGAGGAGGCAGAAATGACTGTGGAGGGAGGAATGGCTTTTGACAACCAGGTGCAGATGGAAAGTGTGAGCAAATCAAACAGGAAATGAATCCCCAGAAGAGTGACCATTAATGAAATTGTTAGTAGCCGGAAAATAGTTTTTGGTCGACACTGGTGCAACTTTTTGAAATGAAACATTCCTAAAACGGGCCTCAGGATAGGAGACACTATAGGAGCAGGAGGTAGAATGATAAAAGAAAATTCCCTACCCCTCTTCTAGGTATTCATTTCGAAATGAGAAAATCATCGCTGATGAGCACTTTCAGAAAACACTAGTTTAAATAGGATAAAGAGCCATGGTTGTTGACTGGTGCTCATTTTTATTTTTTTATTTTGGGGGAATGGTTTTGTGCATAGTTTATATTGTTGACACAACATAAGTACGATGTGGGTCTGATATTAAAAAAAACAGCAACTTTAATATTCACGCCAAAACCTGATTACAGACCATGGAAGACCCAACATCCCCCTGAACCAGAAGTAATTATAGGAATAACACAAGTGTTTGAATCACTGTTGGAAAAAGGAGTTATTGTAACATGCCCAGATTCTCCATGTTTGAACACCTATCTTCCCAGTTAAAAAGGCTCCACAGGGAAATCAACTCAAAGCTTGGAAAGTTGTCCAAGATGTAAAGCAGTGAATGATGCAGTGCATGCCAGAGCCAGTGCCAGAGCACCTGGGGTTCCTGATCCTTATACAATTCTGTCACATGTACCTAAACTAAAAAAAGTATTAAAAGGTACTACCCTGTTAAAGACCCAGCAAATGCATTTTTTTTTCAGTATACCAGCACATCTGCTTGATACGCACCAATACACCACAGCAAATTTTGACCAACAGACACACTGACATGGCCCGAAGAGTTTGTGTCATCAGTGTTGGTGCAAAGCCATGGGGGAAAACTTAGACCTGTAACTTATTTTTCAAGTCACACACATTATGCATTAAATACCCAAATGATACTTGTTGTGCACAGATTTACATACGGTGGGCAACGGTGAGGTTTGTAGACACACGCGCTGTATACACCCTGCAGGAGGACACTTGTTTCAGAGATATTTAGATTAGTTAGGCCGAACAAAGAGGGTGATAGAAGCCAAAGTAGGTCCCCTCGTGATTTGGAGCACACGCGCAGGTGAAACAGTACATAAATCAACCCAACAGGTTGACAGAGGTTGCTTCACCTTAATCTATCCTATACGTGGAGTGAATTAAAATAGAAACTGAATAGCGAGCATATTACAAGAGACTACTCACAGTAGTGGGGGCACATGGGTTATGAACACAAGACTGAACCTGGTAACACTGACTTTGACAATCAAACCCAACTATGAGTAAAATTACTCCAGAAGCCCAAGACGTCCCTACCCATGGGCCTCCATCTATGATGTCATCGTTTGATATGATGTCAGCAGAAGCCGTCAGTGAAGTTGTTAGCAGGATGAAGTCTTCTACATGTGTTCTAGACCCCATCCCAACCAAGCTGTTTTAATCCTGCATCCAAGGTCTCTCCCAGGTAACAACAAGTATTGTATACTACTCTCTTAATTTAGGCATCTTCCCAACAACTTTTTAGACCTATATGGTACTTCTCCTCAAGAAATCTAATCCAGATAACTCAAAGCTCAACAATTACAGACCCATTTCTAATCTACCTTTCCTTGGGAAGCTCTTAGAGAAGTAGCACCTAACCAACAATAGCATTTTAGAAAATTTCCAATCTGGTTATCGAGCAAACCACAGCACAGAGACCGCCCTACTGAAAGTCGTAAACTACCTGAGAATCATTGTGGATTGGAGTGCAGCTTTCAATACAATTGATCACAACATTTTAATTGACAGACTTGAGAAATGGGTAGGTCTCTCTGACATGGTATTAGCTTGGTTTCGATCATATTTAGTTGATAGAACGTTTTTTTGTCAGCCTGGGTGCTCATGTTTCAGAGGCTCATGGTATACAATATGGTATATCTCAAAGAAGCATTCTTGGTTCAATTTTGTTTTCATTATATATGCTCCCACTTGGAAAGATTATTAACTATCACCATGTCAATTACCATTTTTGTGACGATGATACACAATTGTACATCTCTGTCTCGCCAAATGACCCCAGTGCACTCAATGCTCTCAGTGCCTGTCTCAATGATATTAATGTATGGATGGGTAAAAATTTTTAAAGCTAAACAAGGAAAAAACTGAGATTCTTTTCATAATACCCATGGCAGCAAGACAAAAACTGTACTCATTGCTTGGTGTCCTTAGCAAACATTAAACATTAAACATTAAAACCAACATCACAAACCTAGGAATGATTTTAGACTCTGATTTAAATTTTAATTCTCATTTTAACAAGGTCATTAAAACATATTTTTTCATCCAAGCAATATTGCCAAAGTCAGAACTTTTTTAAATAATAAAGATGCTAAAATAGTCACTCACGCTTTTATTTCTAGCCGTTTAGACTACTGTAATTCCCTTTCTACTGGATTACCCAAAAAGATTATAAGAAAACTACAGCTAGTTCAGAATGCTGCAGCCAGAGTTTTAACTAAAGCAAAGAAAATGGATCACATCACCCCACTTCTTAAGTCACTGCATTGGCTCCCTGTGTCTTTTAGAACTGATTTTAAAGTTCTTTTAATGGTTTAAAAAACTTTAAATGACCGTTCTCCTTCCTACATCCGAGACTTCTTTCATTTTATGTTCCAGCCAGATCACTAAGATCCTCCACTGCTTTTCTTTTAAAATGTTCCACGTGTCCCATAAAGGTTCCGGTGAGAGCGCCTTCAGTTTTTATGCTCCTAAACTGTGGAACTCCCTGCCTTTGCACATTAGACTAGGAATTAAAGACCTATTTTTTTAATCTGGCTTTTAATTGGAGTAGTGTTATAGCCTTAGTTTTTAAGTTATAAATCATTTGGTTTTTACTTTAGTCTGGTATTTATTTATTTATTATTGACTTTTATTTATTGATTTTAATAATTGACTGTTTTACTGTTTTTATGTTCTGGTGTTGGAAAAAGATGTTTTCCTTTTTTTCTTCCTTTTTTTTCTAACACAAATTTCATAAATTTTATATATATATGTATTAAATAATTGTATTTTTTGTCAGACTATGCACCAACCTTCCAAACATAGTAGTAATGTCAACGCACCACCACAAGAAGCTCCATATGTCTACATATCTGTAACAGCACCATGTCCTCGAGTCAAATTCCTTGTATGTGAATGCATACATGGCCAATAAAGCTTATTCTAATGTAAGATAGGAGGATGATTTGCTAAATGCTATACTTAAAAAGTGAATAGCTTTGTGATTTACAAATGAATCAAAGGTGGAGATGCAAGTGAAATTCTTGTTATAAGGATGTGTTTGAAATGATTAGATGTGTTTAGTATTTATCCACCATGATATTACAAAATATAGTTTATTGTGAACCTAAAGACAAGAAAACTCATCATAAAAGAATAAGCCTGGAAGTGCCTGTGTCAGAGTGTCTTGAGAGAAGTTGATGCACATAGTTCTGTAAACAAAGAACATAATTGCTTTATGTACCTTCACATTGTTCTGAGAAAAAAATCAGATCAGATAATCCCAGACAGTGTAATGTGTGGGGAGTTGGGGAGTAGGTGCAGGTGGCGAACCTTTTTGGAACATGGAAAGGCATGATAAGAGAAGATAAAGGCAGGGTCTAAATGAGAACATGTGAATCCTGTTGATTGTTACAATTAATGTTGTGTGCCTGTTGTTCAAAAGTATAAGAACTGATGACAGACTGCCTCTCTTAAGTCATATCTGTGCAACTGATGAAGCTCTACTGAGGATCGAATATTGTGTTATTTGGTATTTATATGCACTCTCGTCTGCACTAGACAAGAACTGAGATTTCAGTTTCCACAACAATTTGGGGGCTCGTCTGGGATGTCGGAATCGAGGTTTCACTGAAACACGCTGACAGGTAAACCGTGTACGGCTGGGAACTGGGTCGCAGAGTCAGAGAAAGATATAAAGTATCAAGAGAAGATAAAGCCAAGTTCTAAATGAGTTTCTCGGGTGAGATTATGTGAATCCTGTTGATTGCTACAGTTAATGCTGAGTTCCAAAGTAGAAGAACTGACGGGAGACTGCCTCTCTTCAGTCATATCTGTGCAACTGATGATGGGTTTGCTTGCAAGCAATAAAGATGTAGTGAGGGTTGAATATTGTGTTGTGGTATTTAATAACCAACTCTCATCTGAACTAGACAAGAACTGAGATTTCAGTTTCCTGTCAGTGTTTTCATATTATGAGATTATTCTAGTAGGTTTTATTATCCTTAGACACTTTGGTTGTCTGTTGAAGAATTATTTAATTATTTGTCTCATTATGTTTCTGGCTACATCACAACTTACAGATGGATGAATGTTTTTTCAGTACTCTCAAGAATTCTGCAGAAATTTGGCTCTTCATCGAGGCTATCCTGACCCCAGTGTAATACATTTTTAATTGAGTATAGGACTGCATGGGACTGTTAATAATGTCACAGTGTTATCATCTGGGAGACATGACAGCACTGTGGTATAGAGATTTTATTGGTAGAAGTAGGAAAATTCTTCATGGTCATACCTTAGCAATGGTCTCGTGGAACTTGAAAAGCGGATCCAGAGTCTCTGGTGACTCAGCAGAAAACTGGGCCTCTGACAGGAAACTGGTGGCCTGAGGTTAAAGAGAGAGAAGAAGCAAATGTCACACCCCACATGCCAAAACAGTATCTTTTTAGTATCCCTGTCTGCTGTCTTTTCAAGTCAAAACATGATCTCATTCAGAAACCCTTCTGTTTTTGTGGGGCCCCAATGATTCCAAAGTATAAGCTCTAATCAAAGAAAAGTTCACCCTTTTTCTCTTCACTTTGCTTATCTTTTCTTTTCTAGTTTGTTCTATTCTAAAAGTGGAAAAGAGTGGAGTGACCTGTCAAGCTCTTGACAGGGAACAACAGTAAATGCTCTCAAGGCCACCGAGCTGCCAGGATGGTATACTGAACACACACACACACACACACACACACACACCAACCCACACACGCCCACACAAAGTCATGTGACCATGCCTGCAGACACCCACTTTTTTTTTTCATGGAGTCAAATTAAGTAGATAAGAATAAGAAGACAGAGAAGAATATCAAAGGTTCACACACTCAATTTTACTCAGTGTACTCTGGAAATCAAGAAGTATCTACTAGTTTCAGACACACTGTGTAGTAACATTCTCATCCTGCGTGGTTGGTTAAACTTTAGAGTCTCCCTGATGAATCCATTAATAATAATTATTATTTATTTGTTATCGGAGGCTCATAATGTGCACAGTGTTGATTTTATGTTTAGCACCTTCTGAAAACCCATATTGCAAGTCACATTATGAAAAGGGTAATAAAGGTTTCCATTCATTAATTTATTCATCATGTATGAAATTCTGCTTCCTGTTATGGAACAGTAGGGCTGCCAGAGACAAAAAAAAAATGCAGGATTGGAGAAGCTCATGACCATCATTTTGAATACATTTTCAACATGTCAACATGATGTCAGTGATGGTCTCTTTAGAAATATGTCTGTGCATGTTGTGTGCAATGCGAATTTTCCAATCCCCTTACCGGACAGGAACATTTGACATTGCACGATTCTGAACAACTCTGGAATATGTTCAATGACAAATTTTTTGGTTTACATCAAATTCCAATTTGACATATGAGGAAAATAATTTTTACTTAATAATTCACATATTTATGCATTCTAAGAAGGCACAAGCAGAAAGTTTTCTGAAGCCTTTTTGTGTGCTGCCTCGGAATAAATATGTGAATTATTGAGTGCAACATCTGCCTCAAAATATGCCCCTGTTGTGGATGTCAAGCTGAATATGTTTAGCGTTCCCCAAAAAGAAGTCTCACCGCCTACATTATGAGGAGAAGGATTAAAATCAAACACATGGTTGCATCTGTGGTGCACTCTCACAAAGCCATGACTTCAAGTGCTGTTTGAACCCAGGGGATTTCTGCAGCTGTCAGTCTCTGCGGTCAAGCTGTTTCTCTGCAAGCACTTGTAGTGATGAGTGGTTTAAAATCAGGACCATGATGATGCACACACCCACACGCATGTTGACAAATATGGTTAAAAGATGAGTAATGGGCCCCTCTTGAGACTTTTCTTGTAATTACTGAAGCTGAACTCAACATTGTGGCTTATTTAATATTTTGTTTTGTTAGCACTAGATGTGGTCACATATGAAAGAATGAGGTGAGACCATGGGTTAGTCTGGCAGCCACAGAGAGTTCACCCAGGAACATGTTTCTATGTTTCTATGTTCCTGTGGAACATAACTGCCAAAGAACAGGGGGAGATGTTTCCCCCCTCTAACTCTTGGTACACTGGTGTATTTCTGTGAAAGATCAGGTACACTGAAAAGCACAGAAGGACCAGGAAACATCATGTTATTTGAAGCAGTTACAATCGATATTTTTATGATAATGTCAATTACAATGTGTATATTGATGACGTGAAAACAATTTTAAGATGTGAAAGGGGGTCTGTGAAGGAAATCTTAGAGCTTGTTCACTTGAGACAGAAGAAGTTTCAGTAGACTCGGAGGTCTTAAGCATGAATATTTATTGAAGCTCGATTGAGGAGAAAAGGGAAACACCACGTGTGAATCACAGCGTGCTGCTACTTAAATCTGAAGACGGTGTCCTGAAGCTCAGTATTTAACCTTCCCCAGACCTGCTGAGTTTCTCTACCTCTGAATGAGGTTATTTCTAACTCGGCATGGCATGTGTGATGATACTATTAGATATAAGATCTAAACAGGGAACTATGCCTGCCTTAGTTTACCTAGCAACAGCAGAGCCTGTCTACAGTCTCTTTTATCCAGCGCCTCCAAACTTGGCTCCAGCCTGTTGAGTCTAAACCCCAATACAGAAGATTTCTAGCTGACCCTGGTCTACCAGGTGCCAGACCTGTGAAGCCCTGTCTTAAGTTACCTTTAACCTACAGGAGGGAACTTTAACATACAAGAAGGAAGATTCCTTCCCAGGGTCGAACCTACAGAGAAAGATCATCTGAAGCTGTCAAAATAATTAGAGGGAATTGCGTCAAAATACGATGCACAGTGAAGTTACATGCTACAAGTGAATAAAATATTGCTACATGCAAGTACACATACACGCACACACACACACACACACACACACACACACACACAGTGCATAAACACTCCATGGCATCCACTTGCTGAGTCTCCTTCCTCATATAGTACAGTGCCATTACCCATGGATACATGGGGCTAAGCAGCAGGCCAAATGAAGCACTCTGTTCTGTACTTCACAGGGCCTGGATGAAGGGTTTTGGAGAGCTAAAGCCTTGAAACAAAGAGAGAGATAGCCAGGATCAAAGATACCAGAGTTCCATTCACTTTGTACTTAGAGCCCTTTGTAGCTTTATCAACCCCTCACTTCATCTTTCACAGTACAGCCCCTTTCTTTGCCTTGATCTTAGGCTTACTTTTGTTTTCTCACTTTTCTCTTGCTAGGAATTTCAATTACCATAATTTGACAAAAATACTATTGTGGATATTTATTAAACTGATAATTTAATATCAATTAAAATCAATTATTTAATAAAGGATCAAATTGGAATACCGGAATAAAAATGGAAATGTATGAGATACTTGCACGCTGTGTAAGGTTCACTGGTTTGCAGTAAAAAGATAACAAGAGGAAGCCAAAAAGTTTAGACTAATGAGGGGATAGGGACCAAACAAGAGTTTCAGCACACAAGGACTGCACATGGATTTGGAGTTAACCACATTAATGATCTTTCAGGGTTTCTCTCAGTTCAGGATTATTGAGTGATATTTAATAAATTTATACAGGGCTAAATATTTTACAGTTAGATGGCATGCTGGCTCAGGGGTCAGCGCTGTCACCACACAGCGAAAGGGTCTTGGGTCTGTCGGATCAGTCTAAATATTAATAAATGTGCACAGAAGGATTCACAAGTGTATTTGGGGATTTATATATGGAGAGAGTCATTTATATGACTCTCTCCATATAAATATTTTTGAATGCACATAGAAATAGTTATCTTATATAAATCTAAAAAAATACCCAATCACATCAAGATAGATTCGAGGGTATCATTTACTGTGATCACATAGTGTTACATCTACCAGCAGGTCAACCTCAACAGCTGCTCTCCACAGGTTAGTGATAACTCTCCTGTCGTGCAGGATTAAATATGTTTGAGTTATGAATGCTTGCTAAGTTATTGATGTGGCATTTAACACTAGCGTTAGCTAACAAGATCATCCATTAACTAGCCAGCTCACTAGCTTTGCAAGCATTCTTAACTCAAACATATTTAACGATGCACGACAAGACAGTTATAACTTACCTGTGGAGCTACCAGACTCCATGTTGAGGTTGACCTGCAGGTGGATGGGAGCGAGATGATAGCAACACATCTGGGTACTTTGCCCTTGCGTCATGCCCCCACTCCTTTTTGGGTGAAATTTGACTGCCGTTAAATTCAAATTCCAAGGCCAACTAAATATCATAAAATAATGGCGTTGTTATATAGGTTAAAACATACACACAGCCATTTTCACTGATAAATCCCACAACACTTGGCTTGCTGCTCAGAGGAGTGGAGAGGTTAAAGCAGCTCACTGTGATTGCACGGCAGGCTAAACTGATCGCATGACATTAACAGTATTAAGCACAATGCCACATTTCAAATTCTTTCAGAAGAGAAGAAATGTTCTTCCTATTTGATGAAAAATTAAGTAATTGTTTTTCTAGACTGGCAGAAAGGGGTTCCCATGTCGGGGCACTCCTTTTTTAGGGTAGAGGCCTCTGTCCTCCTTGGCTACACAAGTATGGCACCAACTACCATTGCCTGTGCCTGGAAGTCTGTACCAAAAAGGTCCAGGCAGGCATGGTGTAGGACATTAAGTTCAAGACAGAAAAGCAAAAAGAAAGAGAGAAGTCCGAAAAAGTGGAAGGCAGTTTGGAAGGCAAAAGAAGAACATCAACAACAGTTCCTTGAAATGTTGTGTGCCAGTGCAGAACTGCCGGTTGGACTCACACCTTAGCACAAGCAAAGAGTTAAAAGGGTGACGGGATTATCCGCTCACAGTGTACACGTCACTTCAGAAGCTATCAAAAGCTCTGCTGAGAGATATTGTGCAGAAAGGTTCTCTGCAAAACCAGCTGACATCTCCAGGCATTGTTCAGGGAAGGGATCATGATCAAGGAGGCCATCGAAATGTCGAAGTATGCCCTAGGCATAACAACCACATGCACAGCACAAACTTCAATCACCATATCAAATGAGGTATATACAGCCCACAAGAGCCTCAAGATTCGGGGGGCAGGCTTCCGAGGTTGGAAAGAAAAGCCCTACATATCCTGTGATGGCTGTGGTTGAGGCAAAAGGTCCCTTGAAGTGGACCAGTGACATTGTACTTAATCACTGGCCCGCAGGCAAAAAAAGGACATCTGGACATGAGGACCAACCACAGCTACTACACCCAGGTAAAACAAACAAAACAAACATTTTACAGGTGCAGCTGCATATGTATCTATGCAAAACCAGCCACGCAGACTTCATCCCCTGGACCCTGAGGCAAACTGTCATCTTCGGCGTCCAACGAGATGAAGATTTCATCTGTAAGGCAGATGTTATTTGTAATTTCAGGAGATGCATTGTAATCATATGGAAAATACAGAAACAATGAGCTGTTATACCTATCAATTAACCCTAACCCTGCTTGAGGTATGAGGTCTGTATGAAGTACATGCCAACAAAATTTATCAGCATTCATTTGTTTGCAATCTCAGGAGCGTCCAGTGACAGAAACAGCATGAACTTCAGGAAGACCATACAGCATTCAAAACACTGCATTGCAGTCATATGGAAATGCATTTGTAGTTCATATCTCTTATGTAGCATTTGCTGTTAGGTATGAAGTTCATCATCAGTCGGCAGTCAGTGCAGGGTGGAGAGCAGTGCATTAAGGTAGATATTGGATAATGAGGTAGGTGTGATTTATTCTGGGCCACTTTGAGCTGCCAAGGTCAGCACTCAGTTACAGTGACTCAAACGGAAAAGATAGCAGGACTGATGAACTGGCTTTACTTAACCTACACATCCCTACAGGATGGTGCTACAGTGGACAAACGAAGCAAGATTCCCTCATCAACATCAGATGTCCAGCCAAGCCTTTGGACAAGAAGATGACGCTGCCTGCAGGGCTAAAAAATAAAACCTTTGACTGTAGTCCACACGCTCATAACTGGAGTAAGATTTTGGTTAATGTACCAACGCTACCTGGCCTCCTGGCTGATTTTGAAGCAATCAATAATTGATGCAAGGCGAGGACATGTTGCCCTTATCACTGGTGGTATGGTTTGTGTGATCCACTCCCCGTCAGGCCAGTGAATGAGAAGATTGAGCCAACTTTGGAATATGTTACCAATGGTAGACTGTCGTAGGTCTAGTATTTAACTCAGCAAAGCAGTTGATGGAAAGCCTATTTCTCTCCATTTTTGCCTCATCGGCTGAAATTGGCTACTTCTTTGGCAATTTCACCCTGCTCCCTGTGTGGAACTGGCCTGTCGTTGAGTGCACCATCTTCAGTGGGCTCAGTGGGAGAAGCTTCAGTAGGTGCCCTTGTTTGCCTTGTTTTGGCTGACAGGACCTTATCATTAACACAGGGCCTCTCTTTTCCAGGCATTTTTGTAGCACAACAACTGTACTCTGCCTTTGGTCAATTGCCGCCGATGTGGAAAAACATCTTCCACAGCGCTTGTTTTCACCCAAAAAGGGTGCGTGGTCGGTCTGACGACAGGGAAGTGACATATGCCTGCTCTCATGTATAACCCACAAATGCAGTGAAGTTCACACATGACGAGCAGGTGGTAAATGCAGGTTAAACAGTTCACCTATAAGTGTAACAACATCCAAATATGTTTTAATGAAAATTGCAGGGTACTTTTCAATTCATATATTGGTTGATTTCTATTACAAATATGTGGACTCTTTTAAATTTATATGCAATGAAAAAATAATTTTGGGAGTGTAATTTATATATAAATCCCAAAATACATTCGTGAATCCTTCTGTGCGCATACATTATATTGAAACCAATCTGACTCCATACTAAGTCGCTGGCCAGGGCTTTTCTGTGATCCCCTGTGTCTGCATGGGCTGCCTCAGTTGTTTCGGGTTCTTGGTTATTCCTCCTCCTCCTTCCTCTGGCATTCTTGGAAATGCCTCCATAACCACGAATCCAACACAGAGAAACTAAGGAAAGGCTACTTTTCTTGACCTTTTACAGCACATTGTCCTCTTGAGTGTGTACAGAATTTGAATTGTATATCTTACCTCGCATAACATTTAACATGTATACTGAATAATTTAACAACCCACCTACACACTGGGCCAATATACCAATATACTTTAACATTTTCTATACTTCAGTTACATATGTTTATGTTTTTATTTTTCACATTTTTATCCTTCATATTTATTTTTCTAATTCTTATTTTCACTCTTATTTTAATTATTTTGCGCAGCCTTATGAGTATGCCACTCTGCATTTTACAGCACATACTGTATTGTATTTGACAAATATAACAAATAAAACCTATGAATCTCAAATCTTCTAAATTGTCCGTCTCTTGAATCATCTTTTCAGGTCGAGATTTTGTGATCCAGGTCGTACCAGCTGTTGTTGACACCTGGAACTTGCTTGAATCTACAGTCTTCACTTTAAACACTGTCCACAATTAACTTGGGACTCTTGCCTAAAAGATGTTTTAATCAGGATTTTTTAAATTACTTTTTAATCAATATAAGCCCATAAAAATCTAATAACATGTTTCACATATTAGAATCTTTTAAATTTGATATGGTTGACATGTTAGGTAAAACTACGCTGCTTGTTGTGCAGCGTTGTCCAACACATAGATACACACAAACTATTTTTTAAAAAACAGCCGCACAGCAAGCATTCAAATTTCTTCATAGTTGTACTACTGCTACCTCTGTCTACTCTGTACATACAACACATATTGCATGTCCATCCATGCTCCCTATTGTTTTTTCTAAAGTTTCTTACTTAGGATTGTTTTTTATCCTAATAAAATTTTATTTTGTTTGCTTTTGTTTTTTTGTGTTTTCTTCCTTTCACTGATTTGAAGCTCCCTGGATATGTTGTACAGATTATCAAAAGGTTTGCTATTTTGGGCTGTAGATTAACTTGTTTTGCTTCCAGCATAGTCTTCATATTTGAACGTCACAAGATAATCGCATTCACTCAAAACAACATTTCTACAGCAGATGCAACAGAAGTTTTAACATGCTAATGCACTTCTAGACTTAAGCTGAAACAGAGCGGATGCCAACTATTCAAATCGACTGCAACAACTGCTGGCTCAAAATGATAGCAGAAACATTATTCCCTCTCTCTTCATCATACTTTCTCTCTCTCTCTCTCTCTCTCTCTCTCCCTCCCTCTCTCACACACACACACACACAAAACGTTCAGTCAATGTTAGCCTTTTCTGATACACAACAGCGGTGAAGTGCCTCTTGAGCATGAAGGACAGTGATAATAGCTATAGACCAAAGAAGGTATTCCACTCATCACTCAGGGTTTTCTTTGAAACTAGATGCGGGTAAAAAAAAATACATAGTGAATGAGCCACTTGTTTAGCAATGTTTACTCCTACTGAGGGCCCTTTGCATTTTGAGGGTTAAATCTAGTGGGCACATTCAACCCACAGCGTACAATGAATGTAAGCCCTTACCCTACCTTGATATTAACTTGCAATAGCATTGCCCAGTGACAATGAGAACATTATGGTTCAAGCTTTTGTTGTGGGGAAATTGTGAAAGTAGAAAGGCTAATGGAAAGACATGTCCAAGTCCCTAACCATTTTGCTTTTCTAGTTCTAATCAGTTCTCCAAATCCCTTGTATATAGGCGATAATATGGAGTGTTTGGAGGTGTTTGGTGCAGTGTAATGGGCAGAGATCAGAGTTTTTGGATGTCTTCACCAAGTTGCTAATCTGGAAATCATTTGTATGACAAAATATTTTTTTTGTGGCACCAAAAGCAGTTCTAAATCATACCTCCTCACTTACAAATATGACTGAAGACGCCCATAAAGCTGTCATAAAACAGAGAAAATTGTCATTTTTGGCATTCAGATAAAATTCCTCCTAAAGAGGTTGCAGAACAGCTTTCTTTACCACAGTTTGCTGTCACCATCTCTAGAGAGAACTAAATGATCAGTACCCTGGAACCTAGGGGGAAAAAAAATGGTATTTCAGTAGGCATCAAAGAACCTACAGATTTGAACAGATAAATATATCCTTGTTTATGTTGCATTTGATTTTTCCCCCAAGTCCTATACTGTTTGTCTATTCTTTTTACACAATGACTTTGTGCAAAGTTTCTCTGTTTAAGGAGAGCCAGGAGAGTCTTTCTAAGATAAGGCAATATAATGGCTTTTACCTAGCCTGGGTACCAGATGAATCTGCGAGCTCATCTTTCATTTGCTCTGGCAGATACGTCTGGCCCCTCTCCCATTCAGACTGATTCCTCTGCCGATTTATCAGGATAACCAATCACAAGCGTTTATCTAGTAGGAGGTGGGTTTAAAATGGTGATTGACAGACACGAGTGCTGTTCAGGTATCTTTGTAAATATCCAATATGGCTAATACGCATTTGCGAATTAGTCTGCCGGTGCCATGCTAGCTCTTACCAATTTATGCATAGATTAGGTTTGCTTTTATATACCAAGAATGGACAGTCTGTAAAATGTTGGGTCCAAGATTTCAACAAAGTGCAACAGTTTAAAATTTAAATGGTGATCCAGATACTGAGAACTGATGCATTTAACTAGATCAAGAGTATCTTATCTTACACTAGGAGCCCTCCTAAACTGTGCTAAAAGTTAGTTAGCTAAGAGTTTTCCTCTTAAGACATATTCACAAAGCATCACTACTAGCCTGGCATCGCCAGACTAATTTGCAAATGCGTATTAGTCTGGAACCTCTCAGTTCATTTTTGATTTCCAAGGGGCGTTATCGACGGGCGGAGACAACCAATCAGAGCGACGAAACGCTGTCCTGTCAGGCGTTACATCCTGTCAGAAGTTCGGCAAACACATATTTCTTATCAACATAAAGTTTAAGTGCAATTGTTTTTACTTCTTTTAGAAAAAAATTTACCGTCTCATACTAGATAAACGCTTGTGATTGGTTAGTCGATAAAGCGGCAGAGAAATCAGTTTGAATGGGAGAGGGGCCAGACGTATTTGCCAGAGCAAGATTCGTCTGGTTCCCAGGCTACATCACTACCATCAGTACGTGATATTTTTTTCAGCTGACAAAAGAAATCATCAAACTTTAATGTGGTAATTCTACTAGTAATATTATTATTAATAATATTATCTTTATTTATACAGGACTTATCAAAACAAAGTTACAATGTGCTTTACATAGCAAACAAAGAACACAACATAACACAAAAACACATCAATAAAGTACTAAATGAACCACATAAACATTTTAAAATGATGTATTTAAACGTGTTTACTCTGGTTAATAGCCTGACATCTGATTTCTTTACTGTCTGTAGCTGTTCCACATTTTTTCTATTAAGGCATGTGCAGAGGTTACAGTGATCCAGGCGTGATGAGATAACAGCATGAAAAATAGTTTCTGTATCTTTAAAACTTTACATAGTTCGAATTCTGGCAAATAAAAATGTTGTAATGTGCTGCTCGAAGCTTAAATTACAGTCAAATAGGACGCCAAGATTTTTAGCAGCAGGCTTAATGCATTCAGACAAGTACCCAATAGATGGCAATATTTGAATGTTTGTATTGCTGTTGCCCATAACTCGAATTTCTGTTTTGGTTGAGTTCAATTGAAGAACATTCTTAGACATCCAGTTTCTTTGTTACATCTGTGTCTGTGCTGCCCCTGTTGTTGCTCTCCTCCCCTCCTTGTGTTTCTCCTCCCTCCTAGGGGCGGGTCCCAGACTCTGGCAGCTACTGCAGGGCACACCTGAAGCTCATCACTCATCAACCTCAGCTCAAATACACCGGCTCTGCATTCACTCATCGCCAGATCTTTACAGTTTTTCATGCGGTAACTTATCCGGCTCCTCTTTTGCTTCCCTCGTGATTTTTTTTCGTGACTCTCCAGTGTTTTTTTTTTTTTGCTCCCCTAGCTTCTCCATGTTTCCTGGCCTGTTTTGACCCTCTCCTCCTGTATCCTCAGACCTCCTGCCCTGCGTAGCCCAGCTGCTCTGGACCCGCTCCTCACCTGGACCCTCTCCCCTTCGTCGTCTACCTCGAGTCCCCGCTTCCCCAGCAAATTGGTCCCCTGCTCGTCTCCCCCACCTTCCCCTATACTGAAATAAACCCTGAGCATGTGAATCTTCAGCGTCCGTTCATTGGTCCTTTTAAACCACTGGTGTCACATTCTTACATTTACTAAGCACTCCTGTGTTTTTTTTTCTTTTACTGTTTATGACAGATGAAAAGAGTCTCCTTTTCCCCCCACCTATTAAGTCATAAACACAGGAGACAAAACAATTCAAATCATTTTTACTAACTTTAAAAATGGTCTGTAATTTTCAAGCTGAGGCTTTTTTAGGAGTAAACAGGGCCCAATTGTTTCAATTACATCAATTAAAAGCTTTTTTGGCATTATATCCAATGGACAAGAGGATACCTTAATGAGATACTATATTAAACATTTTGGTAAGGGAAACTAGAATAAAGTGGCTTAGGGAATCAACATCAGAATCAACATCAGTCAAGGTCATAAGACATTATATTGACCCTGACAGACTCCAGTTAAAAAGGACACAATCAGCATTCAACAGGAACCTTTTGGAGGGTCTCGACTTACTGATTTACTTTATTGATCGATAGTCTTGAATAAAAACCTGAGATTACGCTGATTTTCTGATATGAGATTTGAAAAGTAGCGTGTTCTTACATGTTCTTCCATTTTGTTAAAATTAAGTATAAGCTCCTTCTTTAGACCTAAAGCCTGGTATTCTTCCACCTCCGCTCAGCCTTCTTTTACAGCTACGGGTGCTTTCATTAATCCAAGGTTGCAATTTACAATTTGCTTTAATGTTATTCAACTCTATTTAAAGTTGAAGAGCACAGATAATTGAAGCAGTCAACTAGGTCACTGAGGTGGGGAGTTTTTTAGAATTTTTGTTATGTCGTGCCTAAAAAGTGCACAAAAGTTAGGGGTGCTCTCATCATTAAGAACGCGTGTGCACAAAGCATGGAGTAGCGGACTGCAATTCACAGGTAAAAGCTATGCATTTGTGGTCAGAAATTGGTATGTCACTCCAAGATTGACACATTCACGCCCAGGGTGAAAATTAAATTTAAGGGTTTAACCACGATTATGTGTTGGGCCAAACACATCTTGCACAAGGTTGAAAGAGTCCACAACATTTTTAAACATTCAAGGCAGGTTTTGGATGGGACATCAATGTGAATGTTAATAACCAACACACAGGATCCAAACAGGATCCAGAGAACAACCCTTGAAATTTATCACAAGGCTATAAGAAATTAGAGAACTTTGACAAAAATCTGCATGTTGATTTCAGGGGATGGTCAATTAAAACCACAAGGACAGGCAGTGAACCACTGAGCCTAATCGTTGAACCTCAAAAGGAAGAACACTCATGGGCAGATGTTTGGTTACAGTTGAATTTTTGTCAATACACACTCACTGGGCCACCCCCACATCCCCTGCTCCTAGGTCGGCTTAAACAATCATAAAAGGGAGAACACAGCTCGGTGAGCTGAATGCTGTCATTGAGTTGTAACCAAGACTTGGTTAAAAACATGAAATCTAGGCTTGGTTCTGTGTCAAACCCTTGTTAGGCTGCGTTTACACTTAAACCTTTTGCATATACAATAAACGCCGGGCTGTTTTCTTGTTTAGTCTGGTTCATTTAGGCTAATGAAAACACTGCCAATACAAATCTGGTATGGACCGAACACCCTCACTGAGACTGGATTACAAGTTCGACCTTGCGTAGAGCAAAGCCATTATTTCCAGTGCAGAAAGCAGCTGTGCGCTCTGTGGCAGCTGTGAAAGACATAGCCGGCACCCGCTACACTGATTTTCCAGCAGGTTTTACAGCCAGAGCTCAACTCAATTCTACTTTGACTCAAATATTATTATTATTGTATTATTACTGAGAATTTGCTCTTATCCTTATTCTTTGAATAATGTGCTGCAAGTGCACCTTGAAAATACCTGTTTATTTTACCCACTCTGTAAACCCTCACATCATTAAATCTAACCTAACAGACTGAAAATGGCTCTTTGAGGCATTCTTTTGACAAAGTGATGCTAGCAGTGTCTGAAGTCATTAATGTATTGTTTATAGGCTAGACGGTACCTCCGTAGACAGCCCCCGTGACAACTGATGAAAGTAAGAGCTGAGAGAACAGGGAGGTTAAGATGCTTTAAAACCAGCATGAAAAACATCCAGCGCACTATTCTTCACAGCACTGACTACAATACTTAAAACAATTGTATTATTTCCAGAAGGGACACATTTTTGTATATTAAAAGGTATAATTTGACAGTTTTTTAACAAGAAGATGGCAGAAAGTAGTATAGATTTTAAAATCACAGGTTGAATTTATTATTTCAGACCAGATAAAGTCTCATTTGGATTGTACACATTTCTTATTATATTTCATGTTATATTTGATGTTATTCTATTTGATATATATTATATTGTATTCCTATATTTTATAGAACTGTTTGGGGAAGGTCCGACAGTCTTTACAGTAAAGTAAAGACAGTTTTTTGTGGAAGAATTTGAAGCCCTGAGCCCTGACATATATATGCGAAAAACACAAACAAACATAAGTCAAGTTTTTATATTTTTATTTTGTGATCGCGATGACGAGAAGACCTAGTTTTAACAGACCCAAGGATATTTGGAGATAATTTTAAATGTGGTCAACCCAAACTGAACCAGATTAGAGAGAGAACGCCAACATTGTTTGCAGCATGATGGAAGACTGTATAGGCTAGCAACAGATGTCATTTTCCCTGCACTTTTCCAGTGATGCACTACATGGTCGGATCTAATAGAGGGTCAAAGATTCAATTCTTTCTCCAAGAACCACCTGTTGTAAGAGTTGAGAAGCCACTGAAAGCATAATTTAGAACATTACCAGAAACTCTCCTCAACACCAGGACAGTAACAATGATTAAAAATGACTGTTGCAATATGACATACAGTATGTGAATCATATCTTTTGTTTTAACACTGGATAACACTGACACATACTGTACAGGGAGGCAACTGCAAACTCAATCACATGAAGAGATGAAAGCAGTGAGAGAAGAGACAATGAGAAGCTGGAAAGAGAGACAGATCAGAGAAACCCAAGTAGGGGAAGCGGGATAAAACAAAAAGAATGAATAAAGAAACTAAAAATCCTTGAGAGGGTTCGAGGTTAATGTGGTGAGTTCATGTGAAATAAACACTCAGACAGTCATGCACTTTTATCGCTTCAGGAAAAAACAAAACGGGTGCGAAACAGAGAAAGGAGCTGCACTGTCAAGCTTAGTTCCACCTCAGTTGGATTGTCATTGATTTTTTTTTTCTATTTTTCTTCTCTGTCTATCTTTTTCTCTTCCTCCCTGTCTTCCTAGGTGCTGGATGTAATTGGATTCCCTCACTGTAAAACTGTGGGTTTAAAACTCTGGTGGGGGAGGAGGGGGCGTGCTGCGAGGTTCGACAGCCAGTCATGCCAATGAACAGTTGAAAAGTTCACCTTGCCAGTGAACATTTGCAGCTAACCATATCAAACTGTGTCTAATGGTTACAGTAAATCCAAGATAAAGCTTATATTGGTTGTTTACATGTCTGGAAATACATTCCGATATACTTGAAACCACAGAATATGCTTTTCTTTTCACTTCTGATTTCGGCAACACTCACAGATGCTCCCGAATCTGATACATAATCACACGGCAACCATGTGGAAGTGCCTTAAACCTCCATTCTTTCTTATGGCCGGCAGGGGGAAACGCTACTGACTCTGAAAAGAAGTCACACTGTATAGAAGTCTATGAGAAAATCATCGTAGTGCTAACTTTATTACCTCAGTAAACATTTTCCTAATGAGTGATCCAGTTTCATCTCTAGTCTTCTTAAGTAAAGCATGATGTTCATTTTGTAAATCATGGCTCTATTTAGAGTAAAATAGACAATAAAACAGGGTATGCTTTAGGGCGGGGCTATCTTGTGATTGATAAGTCGTCCATGGCGACAGCAAATCACAGACAGGGCCAGCGCTAGCCTCTCGTCCAATGTAACCCTAACCCAAATAACAATTCTGGCCACAGCCAAAATGCCGACGTCATCGTGGCTACATCCGCTTCTTTTATACTGTGTATGTGCATAATCTGTAGCTGTGATCATCCATTAGCTATACCAACTTATACTTCAGGGCCGTGGGGATGAGGGTTGGGGTATACCCTGGACAGGTTGCCTGTTTTTCATACGCAAAACGGTCACTGCAAGTTGTTTTCACTACAATAGATACTCCTTGTAACTAAAGTATGATTAATGTTTTTACGATTATATTTAGGCAACGTAAAGCATCTGTTTAAGGTAAGGAAAGGCATGCTCTTGATTGAAATTGTCAAAAAGTCAAAGCTGACTTAAAGCATGAGATGGGACTTTACTTTTTTTTTTTTTAACCATATCAACAATCTGTCCTTAACCTTAAACCTGCAGTAACTTATTTTTGGCCACTAGTCAGCAGAACATAGCTGTAAACACAACATTGACATATTATCACCATAAGGTGCAAACTTTGTATGGTAAAAGGGCAAACATTTAGCATTCAGTGATTTGACAGACTTGAGATTTTGCACCATCCATCCTTGTACAAGATCATAGTAATTCCCTGGATATATGTATTCCCTTAAAGATCTCCGCTGTTGTCTATCACTTTGTATTTGGATACGGATGTAGATCCAGATTTTTCTATTGCAGCCTCAAAATGACAGATTGGGATGATCCTCTAGCCTGTGGTCACTGGGTTCTACTTTGAAATGTACCAAACAAGAATATTAAACTACAACATAACAAGCACTTGGAAAAGAAACAGACCTGACATTCAAAATGTATAAGTACCCTCTAACAGAATACTCTTCACCACATGCATGGTGAAACAAAGACTTCAGTATTCAGCAGAAAGTTACCCTGGGTGGTAATGATTAATTAGACACATAGCCCAAGGCAAAGCATAACAAAAACAACTGGTAGATTTCTTCATATTCTATCACTATTCAAGGGCACATGCTCAAACTGATAGACGAAAGAGAAGGGCAGATTAAAGAGAGAGATTGAGCCAAACCCAAAGCTTTATAGAAAGTGTAGGTGGCTTCAGTGGGGGTCCAGCACAAACACAGTAAAAGCAGGGAGTTGGAAATGTTTTTTTATCTCTGGATGAAGTGAGTGGGGGGAACCTTGGCTATAGCTATTACTTAGTATTGTTCACTTGTGTTTCTGTGTCTCCCCCCCCCAATGTCTCCCGTCTTTCCCTGTCTGTCTCTCAGTGTTGGTGTTGCCCTCTCTCCTTCAGTCTCCTGGATCCCTACTCAACCAGCACACCTGCCATCGATCGGCCCATCCTCTCCAGTGAGAAACTGTCTCAGGCTCAGGAGGTAGAGTGGCCGTCTAGTAATCCAGTAATCGTCTGGTTCGATCTCCGGCTACTCCAGAGAGAGTGCTGAAGTGTCTTTGAGCAAGATAATGAACCCATACCCGCCCTCTGATGAGCGTGCACCTTTTATGGCAGCCTCTGCCATCAGTTTATGAATGTGTGTGTAAATGGGTGAATGTTGGCATGTGTTGTAAAGCGCTTAGAGTGGTCAGTCCATTTTATACAACGCGCATAGTTGACCGTGAACAGGCAAGAGGCCATGTGTTGCAAACCGGTAAAAACCCCACTGAGACGCACATTCTGAATACCTGTCCAAAGAATGCTCCTAAAATGATCCTATAATCCTATAATATCTTATAATGACCTTAATCGGAAAATGCTACATTCGGAGATATCCAAACGTAATATGCTGTTTTCATGACCCGTATCAAATTTGTAATATTGTCATATTCTGAATAATAGTGGACTATTATCTCCAAAGCAGTCCAGCTTACATCGCTGACCAGACATGAAAAGCAGCCAGGATGACCTGGAAGACACTGACATAGGAGTCTGGAGGTCGGCAATACTGGCTTACGTGCAAAACCTTTGTGCAGCTCCAGTGTGCCCACGCCATCCACCCTCAGCCTTCACCTGCCTGCATGTCTCTCCATTCCACCTTGCAGGTGCACCTACAATAAACTTTCTTCACCTCACCTTACCTCCCTTGTCTGTGTTCTCTGCTTGGGTCTGCACTGCGACATCAAAACACACTTCTCTCAAAATCCACTCTAAAACTGTTTTATTTAGTATTTAGATTTTTTTTTTTTTTAAAAAAACAATGTATAGATTGACAGACAGATGGAATGTTCTAAAAAAACAAAAACATGATAGGATTCTGATATTACATTTTGAAGTGACTTCAGGGAGCCTGATAAAAAATAAATTGCTGTATTTCAGTTTTTGCTGTCTAAGATTCGAAAACTTTGAGGCTCAAAATCTCAAAACCACTGAGATTGCAGATAGAACCTTAAAATTCCAAGGTCACAAGATGATACTGAAAGCTTCCTTTGATTGAGAAGCAGACTGTTTTTTTTTTTTTTTCTCATATTGACTTCCAAACAAATTGTTTACAATTTTTGTGTGACAGATCTCTGCCCACTTTAAAAGCAAAAATCATATTATAAGATTGTATTTTGATCCAAACTGGACAGACCTTTTTACACCTCTGACCAAAGCTTTTGTGCCCTCAAATATTGACTAAAATGTAAAAGTCTGCAGTGATAAAGTCTATGGATTTAGTTTTGGGGTGGATTTAATTGAGCTGAAACTGGATGTCGTCAGTGTGAGAAGCTGAACCCTCAATGAACCAGAGTCTAGAGGTCAGATTTGAAATCAAATACCACAGAGACAGTTTCTTCTTTTGAATCGAGTTATTTTTGCTTTAACTTTATAAGATCCCTTCAATGACTTTTCCCAATGACCTGTCTCTCTTGTGCTGCTCTCTTCTACTTGGCAGTATTTTCTAATCATTCCATTCTTCTCCATCTCTAATTCCCCCACAATTTCTTCATTTATCCCTCATTGTCTCTCATTCGTCTTTTCTCCCTCAGCCTCCTCCTCCGTGGCGCTTGTATTACTGCAGCAGGATCTGGGGGAGTTAGAGGCTGATTAGGCAGCAGAACCAACTAAAGCCTGGTTAATGGTTTTTATATTTTCTCAATACAAACTTCCTTTCGAGGTCTGAAACGTGAACACACACACACACACACACACACACACACACACAATCACAGTATACATCAAATGGTCAAAAGTATGTGGACACTCCAATTCAGCCACAAGAGCATAACGGCGCAGTCCGAATGAAAACAACCCTGTGTTAAAATAGTTGAATGTTTGATGGGTCTGTAGCTTTCCTTAACCTTAACAAAGTGTTTTAGTTGCCCAACCCTTACCTTAACCATAGTTTATGTGGCATGACCAAAATCATTTACTACCCTTACACTGGGATTACGCCGGGATTCCACCAGGCATGGCTGCGTCGTGTTCTGCCTGCGGCACTGTTAAGATCACTGCACGGCTCCATACCCCACCAGGAGCATTTCAGAAGCGGAGCGTTTTTAGCAGTGTTTTGCGTGCCTGATTTGTTAAATTACTCAGATTTTGTTGATTTGGTTATTTTTGTTTCTTCCATTTCTGTGGTTTCTTTTTTTGTCTGTATTTACAATTGGGAGCATGTACAGGGTGTTTTATTTACAGAATTGGCCAGATGCTATTTGAGGCTCCTGTCTGACTTTCTGCCCAGCTTGATCTGCACTAAGCAGCATGGTGCTGCTTCCGTCAAAAATAAACTAGGCATGTATGTTAGGCAGAGTGGAGTGGAGATACGCTTATGGGACACTTCTGAAATGTGCTGCGGTGGTCTGGTGGAATCACAAGTATTGACTATAATGGCAGCGGAGCATCACACGATGCAGCAGTGCTCAGTGGAATCCCAGCCTTAATATACTGTAGAGAAGTTATCAGGTCAGCAATCATTGTATTCTCTGTTGCAATGCTTGCCAGGTAAACCGTTGTAACATGCTGTTCATGTCACAAAGTAATCCATCAGGAATGTGTGCTCGCTTGATGACCCTTGATAGCCAATGTGGTATATGTTTCCTTGAACTCTTTCAGTAAACGATCCTATATTCCCACTCCACCTGTGATAACCTGCAACTTCATATATCAATTATCTCATTCTAGCTTTTCCCGCCTGATCCAACACAAATTTGAACAAACCTGGCAGGTTTGTCAAATCTTTCTTTTGACAATTTGTTGGGGCACAGAGGTACAGAGATAGCCAGAGAGTGTTTGACTAACATAATAACTGTGAAGTGCGGCACAAAAAGATCACAGCAAAGACTGTTTCAAACCAAAGGCTGAAAAATTCCTGATTCTAATCTCCTGTCCAGTGAGGAACCCCTCGAGGACCTTTCTATTTTTAGGCGAAACAGCATGCTCACAGGCACACATACACTGAGCTGCATGCCAGTTCCTGATATACTCCATCTCCATGGCAGTTATTTGATTATACCCCGGGGCCCCGTCGGAGCGAGAGACAATCTGAGCAAGTGAGGGAGGGAGAGAGAGGGAGGAGGAAAAACATGAGACGAATTTGAATGTGACAGCGGGAGAGCAAAGGACGGAGAGACCGGGAGCGGGAGGTGGAAGGGGCTGAGATAAAGAATAGGAGTGACAGTGTCTGGATCAATAGTGTGTTAAGATATTCATTTGGACTCTGCTGGGGTTCTCAAAGTAAGTACACACACTCTGTTTCTCTCTTTCTGCCCCTCTGTCTCGCTTTCTTTACATCAGCATCGCTCCCTCTCTGTCTCCCATCGGCCTACAGAGTTGACCACCAGGTGTCACTAAGGAGACGAGAGAGGTATCTGCAGCCTAGTTCTGCCATGGAGAGCATCTGGATGGCCAAAGGTAATGGCTAGTAAGCAGATCAAAGCTGGGGGCTATTCACTTTTTAATTAAGGCAATGTTGTAAAGGAAGGCTATACCATTAGCAAGCCAGTGTCTGATTCAATCTGTATCTGGAATCGAGTGGATGGGAAATAACTTGACCCCCATATTTGTTGTAGAATCTCACCATTCGCTATCCCCCCATTGTGCATCTGCAAATCCACACAGTGGCGAATATAGATGCCCCTCATGTTCACTGTTAATAACATAAGCATTTTTCATCACACGAGCAGCTGCTCCAATGAGTCTAGGCCAGGTGAGCCATTTCAACTGATTAGGGATTCATCCCGAATGCAAATCAGTATGTAAGCAACAGTTATATTCTAAGTGTGTACATAACATAATTAAAGTATAATACAGCCTGATCTCTTAGGATCTATCGGTCCAGTGTTGCATTGGCACTACTAACAAGTAAAATGTGATGCTGAACTATAAATCACAGTCTGTGCTGCAGGGACTACCATTAACCCCTTATGTCAAGCTTTAACCCAGCTGTAATACATGTTGTTAGAGAGAGAACAAATGAACATGGCCAGCGAGACTCACTAGTGTGGCTTCTCTCCACAAGTGTATCCAATTGTAGCCAGTGGGCTTCCACACTGTGAGCTGTATGCAATTTTGTTTCAGTTGTCTCATTTGTTTCAAGTTATCTTTTGTCTGGGTGAAATTTGGAGAACAAATTGATTATTGGAAAACAAAGTGTTTGTCATCTGTCTTTAGTCCTAAGTTGCAACATGAATATGTATTTATTATGTGATGCCTAGCTATCCGAACCTGAAAAAATGACTTTGTTTTAACTGTGTCAGATGGTAAAAGTGAATCTGTTGAAATCTGTGGTGACACTGTGGTATATTTATCTTAGGATGATTTAAAACTTTGACTTTGTTGCTCTTGTACAGTTTTCATAACCCTGTACTCAGCTGTGTTGTCCTAAACCTAAAACCATGCATACATGATAACTAAAGTGAAAAAAAACATTACACAACCTTAATGCAGGAAGGATGCAAGACAGAAGACTATCATTAAATGGATATTTTTCTACTGTAAGATCAATGCATTACAGGACACAGGGTACACAAATGGCTTTTCTGCTGCACCATGTGAGTTGACAAAGCAACATGTGGCAGCTAATGGCTCCAAAAATGCTAAATCATACTAAATTAGCCCAAATTGCAGGAGGAAATTCTGAAAAAAATCAGAAGTTTTAACATGTCACAACAGTAACAGAGAACACAAGCCAAACACAAACAAACTGCATCAACATAGGAACTAACCAATATGCCACTGCAAACGAAGTGGGCTCTCCTTTTCCATTTGCAAAAGAGTTTCTACATAAACAGCTGCATGCAAAAGCAACTCAGTTTTCACACTTGCATGTAAATGGATTACTCAGAGTGGTCCTCAAGCCTGAGCTAACAGACCATGAAAAAGGTTGGAATGATGATGGTTGTCTGGAGTGCGGACTTGAGCCTCACCGTATATATATATATATATATATATATATATATATATATATATATATATATATATATATAGGATGATGCTGGAAAGGAGGGGCGCTGAGGTGAGATGCCAGTGAGACCACACACCTGTCTGCCTAGTAGCAACAACTTGTTGAGTGTTGTCTGGTTGTTTTTAAGCTTCAGCTCGTAACCCCATGGAAACAATTAGCAACTGGATTGCACATAATGCTCTCACTCATTTGCCCACTCTCTATATATCACAACATACTATTTCAGACTAGGTGGATGCGTTGTTTAAATGTCAATAACAGTACAAGAAATTCTCTCTCACTCACCAACAGTCAGCAGTGTGAGCTGCAGCAGGTGGTTAGGACACACAACTCATGGAGGCCATTAAGGTACTTTAAAACACTTATTTACTTAAAAGTAAATGTGTGGACCGTTCTGCCCGAACCCTACCTGAACAGACCAATCAGTCAGAAATTAAGCCCGGACTGAACCGAACCTGGGTGGTCCCATCCGATTCGGCATATGTCAAGCTGTAGTGTTGGCATAAAGGAAAACATGCCATCAGAAACAATAAAATCAAAGAACAAGGTCAGTCAAAAAATGACTGAAGAAAATGAAGATAATATGTTGTAGAAGGGAATTGTAGAAAAGACATTAAGTTTGAAATAACGAATAGCCTAGGTTGCAAAATATAGATAAATAGAATCATTCAGCACCATTTGCTGAGGCCATCAGCCTCTTGTCAAAAAAAATAGACTTGAAGTGTAAATAAACACTTCTGGTCACGGTTGCGCCCGTGAGATGCAGTTGAGCTGCTAGCCTTTGATAGGCGCCATACGCTGGGTGGCGCTGTATATGTCTGCCACCATAAGACGCTTTTTAAACGGCACTAAGCATCAAATTTTCACTATATTTTTTCACAGCCTACTGGCCTCTACAATATGGAAGCCCATTTGCGCCACTGTAACGGAAAAAAAACGATCCAGTAAGTCATAATTATGAGATTGTATCTCATAATTATGACTAAGGAAGGCCGGCCTCTCGGGGCGGGGGCTCAGCAGAGCAGGTCAGCCATGACGGAGAGACAGTGAAGCAGGTGAAGTAAAGATAAGGTTTGAGTTAATGAAACTTTGCTCAGTATAAAAGTAGAGCGATTTATCAAATGGCTGTTCAACAGTAGAAAAGTGATATTTTCCCCTGCTCTGACCGCAGTCTCTCCTGATATGTTTTACACAGCCACAGTGCGCTGGTTAATCTAACAGCTGGGCTGACTGTTCACATGTTTGTGCTTGTTGAACAGCCGTCTTGATAGATGACTCTGTTACCTGCGGAGGTGACGGGCGCATGTAGCCGTCTCTCCGCTGCTCCTCCACACAAACACAGACCCAGACAGGAAACGTTCACACAACCACTCTTTATTCTCGGCCCCACACACAGTAACAACATCAGCGTAGCTGCCCGGCTCCTCCGAGCGCACGTAGTCCCGTAGCCCACCAAACAAACAGCACAGACGGGCTGGAGGACTGTCTCTGTGTCCCCGGGTGTGTGTGAGACCCGGAGCTCCAGCCGCTACTGCTGAACAGAAACAAGCTGAACTTGTAACACTATCAGCGGTGACCATTAAATTCCCCCCGGCACTGTTCCCCTGAACCCCCCTGCAGCTGAGCACAGACCAGGCCCACTAAGTCATAATTATGAGATACTATCTCGTAATTATGACTTACAGGATCGCTATTTTTTTCTTCACAGTGGCGCAAATGGGCTTCCATACTACAGAGCCTTGGCTATTACAATTTGTCTGAATTACGTTTTTTTTCCCAGGGTAGAGGCAACCGTGCATCCATGGATTTGAGAGATCAAGTGGATTTTACATTATGTGTGTGTGTGTGTGCGTGTTGAAGACTCATTGAAGTGGTCCAGGAGAGCCTACAATAATCTCCATATATCCTCCCTCCCAAACCTCTCATCTTATCACCTCTCCTCTTACCTGTGGTTTAATGGGTTTGTGTGTTTTTATGGTCACCTTGCGTAATTCTTGCTTTGTCTTAATGTTTGTGACTTATTTTGCACTTGTCCTGTACCCAATTTCAATCTGCTGCCCAACACCAGAATTTATTTGACTGGACTACATGCAATGACCTCACAATTAACACTAAATGTACTGAAGAAGTATAATATTGTTGAAATGCATTAATTGTGAATGGCCGCCTATTATAATACAATTGCAATACATTTATTGTGAATTGTCCCCATTTATAATTGAACCTACAGTTGCATAATTCTATATGCATATCTGATGTGATCTCTGAATGAGTAGGAACTAGAATTATTAGATGATTAGGAATTATCTAATTAAAATACACTTGTGTATAAAAATAAAAAAAGATCATCAGTCTGGTGACTGAAACGAATCAGCACTACAAATACTTCTCTCAAATTGCATCTCTTGTGGCGTGGGTGAGATCTGTCTTCTTCTTCTCAGATGGCTGAGAAATTCAAACCGCCTGGGATGTCACAAACATCCTCAGCTTACAGGAAACAGAGGAGAAGGTGCAGGCTCTCACCCTCAAGCTGACCTTAATCTCCGAGTGCTGCCCCGAAATGATGATGGCTGTGGCAATCCTGAAAGAAACCCACCATCCTACAGCTGTATCTGCACACAATGTAATGGGGGATCTGGAGTCCTACCTCTTCCTACAAAAAAAGAAGGAAACAAAGGGGGGTCTGGAGGCAAAACAGATGCGCTACTTAGAAAAATGGGGATTTGAGAGAAGAGAGGGGCACTCGACCGTCTCCAAGATAAGTTCCACCTGGTCTTGACCAAGTTTTCCAAGCACTGGGGAGCACATCCAGCCAAAGAAGTCTTTAGGCCGGTTAAGGCAGGCTCCAGCCATTGGAAAGCAGATTGAAGCCTACACACAACCGAACCCCCCAAGCAAACCCATCAGCAGAGCTTAGTGAAGGATGGATAGCCTATCAGCACTGTGTGTCCAGGGAGCCCTTCCCACCTGGGTTGGATCTTGCTGAATGCTGGAGGGGCCAGAGTGTGAGATTTCCAAGGGTTGCAGGGGTGGCACTGCCCTACATCTCCGTCCCAGTCAGTCCAGTCGACAGGGAGAGGGGCTTCAGCAAATACAAGACTCCACTCACAGAGCAGGAGGCACTCACTGAGCTGAACACAAAGAGGCTGACAATCATGTACTTCAACCGTGTTGTCAGTATAAGAGGGAAGCTTTAGAATGGACTGACATGGGCCTAGCTCACCAAGTGGTTTCATAATTTTTTTGTGTATTGCAACAACAGACTGTTGCTTTTTTTTCATTCTAAGTGAAGCTCAAATGTGAAGCAGTTTATTTTACCAAAGGATGGAATGTTGTGTTTTATAACTGTATTGAAGCCCTTTCTTTGATATAAAAAAAAAATAGTACAATGTTCATTGATATTCATAACATTTGGAACATTTTCTCATTGAATTGTTGAAATGATTCTCAACGCATGAATCGTCAAACACAGATTTCAGGAACAATTTAAATGGACATTCAGGAAATGAAGAATTGGATTGGATATGTGTGTCAACGAAATTGTATTTCCGATTGTGACAGGGCCACGGTCATTACTTTTTAACTTTTATTTCTGCGTTGTTTCCCCACCACTTATTAACACGCACACATTTTGCCTCTACCCTGAAAAAAACCCTAATTCGGATATACTGTATTTCCTGAGGCTCCGCAGAGGCCAGTGGGCTGTGGCTTTTTGGGAGGGAGAGGATGAAAATTTAACAAAAGCCTGGTGGTGTTTGATAAGCGAAGGCGTAATTGAAATGAAACTCGGATGGTACCTTTGGTGCCAAAGTATGAACTGCCTTGTATGGAAATTAGGTTGATTGGGTGGCATTTAGAGATTTTTTTAAATTTTGGCAGCATGCTTAGAAATTGCAGTATCTTAGTGTTAACCTTTTGAAAACATTTTTCAGAAGGCCTAAACTAGCTGCACTGCAGATGGCAAAGGGCTGCAGCAGCTCATTTGTGAAAAGGACAGAGATAGAAAGCAAAATTGCCTAAATGTAAAAGATGCATTTTGATGTAATTTACTCTTAACTGGGAACAACAGTGCTTCATGCCCTTTGAGTCTGTATCACACAATTTGACCAATCATTCGCATTAAGATGGTCCTTACTGGGTGACATTAATCACAGGTTTCCTAATGTTCTGACAGTTAAATGGAGGAGACACTGCAGATGTCTTCCAGGTTTGACAGCGCAGAATCTCCCAGTATTTCTTTATTTACTCTCGATGTCAACTGAGCACATTAAAGAGCAGACTTGAGTCTTTTTCCTGAAATGGTCTGCCAGTTCTTTCACACCTATGCGATGTCCAGTGCAACCATTTTTCCCCCTTTCCAACACCTTTGTTTATTTGGACTGAATTCATTGAGCGCACTTATTTGCCAATGCTCTGCTTCACACAGTTTGATACAGGTTCACCTAGAGATGCACCTTATATAGTCACGGTCCACTGGTTCAGACTGCTGAAAGGCTCTACTGGGGCAGCCATCCGGAGTTTTACCTGAGGACGTGATCTTGTTTTAATGGTTCTTGATGGAAATATAAGAGAATATATGTTTTTTTGTAACTTTTGAAACCGCCAATCCAACAGCATTTGCAATTGACAAGGTGTGCAGCAATGACGCAGTGGGTTTACACTTGACAGGTTTTTTGTAGGAAGATTATCTGAAAGTGTCTGCCAATTTATCTCCATTTGAATGATTATAGCATCTCGCCCCTTTCTATAGCCTCTCTCAGACCTGGAATACGTAACATTGCTCCCTTCATCTATCTGTTAAAGTGATTGCATTTTGTCATTCAGACATAGGTGACATTTTTACTTTAATGTCCGTTATGGCTTAATTCAGATATGACTGGATATTTGCGGAATGAGCTGTGATATTTGGTCAGATTATTATTGCCCCAGTCGCACCTCGAGGGGAAAAATAGTTTTTATAGACTGATGCAACGTATGCCTTAGGGCGGAGCTACCGCGCGACTGACTACCACGGCGACCGGCAATATGATTAGAGGCAACGCTACCCTCTCGTCAGACTAATGTCACTTCTGGTTCCAAAAAACCAAGATGGCGATGGTAAAATTGCCGAATTCGCAGCTTCAAACGGTAGTTCACAAACCAATAGGTGACATCACAGAGGCTACATCCACTTCTTTTATACAGTTTGATTTGGTGCAATAACATACATCCATGCTTAGGTGGCAGTAATGGACATAAACCTCTGGTTATTTTATTTATTTATTAACTAGGGATAATGAACATTAATCAACATTTCCATTTACACATCAATGTAAATGTGAGTTAGCTAATTACCTAATTTTCATCCTATAGAAATTATAGATAGCAATTAATTGCTTTTCAGTTTACATTTTTCTAATATACCTTATAGGTTTGTATGGGTAGGCTTACATGTGTATAGGTTCACTCGCCCAGTTGATAGATACTTTTGGAAGAAAATCTCATTGGTAGCTTGATATTTACTGAAAAATGTAATTAAACTTATTCCAGCTAACATTTACACAGATTGTTGTTTTGTTCAGGTTGTGCAATTTCTTTATTCCCAACATTATCTGTAAGTACATGGAAAAATTGCTGTTTTTTTGTCAAAATTTCATAAACCCATAGCAGTAATAGTTATGATAATCAAGATATAGATCACAAACAGAAATTCCTCAATCCAAATATGATGCAGCTGATTACCAAGTGATGATGTATTGCAACTATCCGCCTGCAGGCATTTCTGAAGACTTGTAAAACTGACAGTTGATCTATGATAGTTTGGGCTGAAAGTGTACAAGGGCACAACTTGTGGTTGGGGGCCAGCAGGGGGGCCAGCGATTGTATCTGGGTTGCTGTGGCCGCCCCCCTGGCCACCCCCTTGGCAGTGCCACTGCTTACACAGTGTTAAAACACAAGATGAACACTGAGTGGAGCTCATTCCTATGCAGGAGGCATGCAAGTGTATCACAAACAACAGTAAACAAGTGCAGTATCTGAAGACAGCTTTACAGCATTTATAGTTAGTTAAACTAAAAGTTTAATAATTATCTGTCCGCTGTCTTTGGGCTGTCCAAATACAAAGTGGTCAAAAGAAGATTTTACTATTAATTAACTGGGATGTCCCTTCAAAGTCAAAAAGCACTCCAAAGACAGTTGTCCTAGAGCACACCACTGGGGTCAGGGCCCAAAAATATGAAACAGATGATGTTTAAAGTCCTCTTTTGTGATATATCTACACATTCACCACAGAGCAGAGCACACAAGTTATATTGCACATATTTAGTAATATCTTTTTCATATTTTGCACTGTTAATTATACTAACTACTACTTTAGTACTTTAAATTACTATATTTATGCATACCCTTGCACCTTGCACTACTTGTCTTGTCTGTAATTGTCTGTACTTGTTACGCACCAATACACCACAGCAAATTCCTTGTATGTAAAAACCTACTTGGCAATAAACCCAATTCTGATTCCGATTCCGAGCAGCTTTTTAGGTTGAAATAATGTGGAATTGAGGAACACGAGACTACACAAACTGAGAAAAAAGCATTTCCTTTTCAATTAAAGTTTCAGACAAGTGTAGGCTAGCCACAGTTAAATAAATGTGTCTGACCATTAACACTTTTCAATTACTTTTCTGGAGATATACTTCTTGCCCCCTTTAATACCTAAAATTGCGAATGTATTGCTGAGGATTTCTTAGCAGAGTGAGAATGCAGCAGAGGGCTACAAAAACAACGTACCTGCTCTCAGCATGCTATAACAAGAAGATTTTCTGAAGGGTGCTCTCAGCTAAGATGAACAGTGTTCTCCTGCAGGAAACACAGCAACCTTTGGATGAGTGGGGACATAAAAAGCCAGTGAAAATCTGTGAAATTAGTTTAAGCCACTCTGCTTGTTGAAAAACAGTGTATTTTTTCTTTTGTACATTGCCAGTATCAATATTCCAATATATTTTCCTTGCAGCTCCATTTGGTCTTTACCAACTCCTAAGAGAAAAAGCTGGCTCTTTGGTTCTGGACAGGTAGGTTACGGTGCCTTTATCAGATTTTTTTTTTGTTATGTAAAGTTGATGAAAGATGCTAAAACCATTCAAGGTGAGGGGAACTGCAGAGCTGATGATACTTCTCTGTGGGCTCGCCACTACGAGCACCTCCTTTTATAATACACATAGTCACTTGGTTCATTGTTAATACAAAAATATGAATCACTGTAGCTTTAAAGCCATTGAAAGCGCTGCCATGACATTGTTTGTCAAACAGAAAGCACTGACAAGTTAATTTTCCTATAAAATGTCCCACTCAGTACATACAGTTATGTTAAGACTTTATGTTTGAACACAAACCTCCAATATAAAAACACAGTCAGCTGATCCATTGACATAATAAAATATTGATTAGAGCAGCTTTAAGGTCTTAAATTCAGTGTCAGTTATCTTATAGGTTGATCATACACATCTGATTTCTACACTGTTGTCCTAGAAATGCATATGTACTTTATTTGTATCTATGGTAATGTGGCTGTATAAGTGTCTTTGTATATTCCCTTCAAAGTGAACCAGCCCTTACAGTATCCTCCAGCATACCAAATTAGATGCATGTTGGCCTGTCAGTCTGTGTTAGGGATGTGCAACGAGACAACACACACAGACAGCGGTGGCGCTGGGGCATTCTGCATGCATTCAGTCATGTATGATCCCATTAAACTCATTGTGTAAGCTGTGTGGGGGGAGACAGAGCAGTTGAAGGACAGCTCCTGAACCCTGTACCTGACTACACAATTGTAAAACACACGCACACACTCACATTCACAAGCATGCAAACATAGACGTGTAGAAATACATAAAGCTTTAAGACACAGTAACGTAAACACACTTGCTGACCCAGAGATATGTATGAAGACATGCATGAGAACACATATGGAGACTTGTAAATGTCTGCTCATTCTCACACACACACACACACACACACACAAACAAATATGCAAAGCTAGCTAACCAAGAGAGAAGGGCTGCACAGAGACAAGGGTTTGCAGAGATCAATGCTAAACCTGCCAGCCCTAATAAATAAATTAGCCATAAATTAGCCACAGGGTTATGAATTTGAACTTCAAATGGCCTCATGCCCTCCATCTCTCCCATTTAGAGACATTTGGCATGGCAATATGGTTACATAATTTGAAACAGAATAAAAAATTAAAAAATAAGAAAAACTAGCTGTAGGTTGAGCAACGTCTACGGAACTGACTCTCAGAGACGAGAGGCAGAGAGTTTGTGTTTCTTTGCAGTTTAAGATACCTCAACTGAACAGGCTTAAGACTGATGATTCAGTTTGGAATAGACTTTAAACATGATGTAGGTTCCTCTCTGACCGCGACTATATAAACACGTCAGTTAAACCTGTAATAAAATGTTTATTTCAATGCACATTTATTAATTTAATTGTTAATTCAATTCTTTATTTAATGGCGTCATGTATCTCAGAGTTTTTCCTGCATCTCGATTTAACAAACTGTCAACCAGTTAAAAGATTTCCATTAGTCCAGTTTTAGATGACGGTTAGATAGTTGGATTTAATGGATGGTCTGATCGTCTGAAAGTTTATTCAGAGGCTTTTTCACCCTGACAAGGAAAAAATAGAAAATATATACCAAACCAAAAATACTGATGCTGGAATTTAATTCTGCAAGTTGCTAATCAACAGCAAGCATCACTTCTGCAAGATATGGTCAGTCCTTTCCCACAATGACCATTAGTGGTATGTAGAATGTGTATTGTGTCACCCGTGTCCTTGCGTGCATGCAAGAGACAAACAACCCTGAAAAAAATATCCCTTTTACACCTTGCATTAAGACGCGATTAATACTGTGAAATGCAATTGAATTGGCCAGAGTGCATGTAGTGCGGCTTGCATCTCGGCCAGATATAAATGCAATCTTAATATAGTGAGGGAATAAAGGGGGAAAATCTGCCCAGTAAATTGAAAGGCCACTCCACCACATGCTGCAGACGAGCTCTTGCTTAGCAAAGGAAAATAAGTAGAGCCCATACAGTAGTGCTGCTTCAGGAGACTCTTGTGAAACTGCCACACTGTGCAAGGCAAAGGTCACGTGACCTACCTGGGGGGTAGCCAAGAAGGTCCAAGTGCTGGCAAATCTATCAACTGTATCTGTGTCTTACAGTATTAGTAATGTTAGCCCAGTTAGCATGGCTACCAGCGAGTAGTCTACAGATGCCTTTGGCTGTCTCTAACTGTCACGTGACCCTCGCCTTGCATGTGGTCGCAGTATCTCGAGTGTAACCCGCGTCAACCAGGTGAAAATGGAGTTATATACTTTAATACACAGATTCAGCCAGAAAGTAGACAGATCAACATATCGCACTTATGAAGAAGAAAGAGAGGTCTTTCCTTTCATTTCAAAGGGACAAAGTTAGACAGATTACTTTTTAACTCAAATAAAAACATAAAAAATGTTGTTTCTACTTCAGTCCCACAGGAGCCCTGCTCTCTTCTCTGTGTATGGTGACCTGTCCCTCTTAAGGTTACTAAAAAATAAGAGAGATTAAAAACAATGTGTTTGGAGTGAAAACTTGCTTTCTGCCATAAGGCCTGAAGACAGTTTGGATGTTTTGCCAAAAACCACATAAACCCACATTAGAGTATATTATGATGGAGAAAACATTTTGTACATTAAACAATATGCAACGACATTTCCTGGTATCTCTAATTAAACTGTCTCCAATGAATCAAATGGAGACTCACTGTTTGAGACGCTAATTGGTTTAAAAGAAACACTGTTTCCATGGAAACTAATCACTAACTGGTCAGAGAAGAAGGACATAAAATATCTAGGGGAAAACTAATCAGTGTTTATCATGAGGTCACTGTATGATTGTAACAATATTCTAAATGAGGACTAATTTTGCAGAGGTACTTCACCAATAATGCTTGAATTGATGCTAATTAAAACAAGTATCATTCATGTATTCTATCAGCACTTACAAAGCAATATAATAAAAATATTAAGCTATACTGTTTTTCAATGACAACTACTAATGAGATTCTTATAAGTGCATTAGCAGATGAATAAATTATAATATTATAGGGAGGTCAGTAATATAACACTGACTATACTGCTATTTAGCTATCTTGCTTGTAATTACCTGTTTTGTTCCCTTCCCTACTTGTCTTAAAGATCCCTTATTCACAAGGACACACACACTTCGGCGTTGCATGTGATGTAATCGAGTTAACACAGTGGATGCCAGCGCAGATTAATCTACATATGTGTCGTCCGATAGCTGTAGGGGTCTAATGAACTGAAGGAGAAACTTTTCATACGGTATAAAGCAGCTGTGGGTGACAGATACTGTAAGAATCACTCATACTCATTTATACAGAGTGATTTACCTGTTTATCTACTGATTAGAGAGTAGATTATTTACATTTGAAGCCCTATTACATTATTTCAGCACATTTGCTGCAAATATTTAATACAGAAAAAACAGACGTGGTTTCCGAGACGCCTAAGACCCATTCTCCACCAAAATACCAACACAGAGAGGCAAGGCAAATGGCTGGAAAGGTCAGGAAAACTGCCACGAAAACCCTCCCTGTTTAATACCTTCTGAGGATGGAAACGAAAGCAAGTCATCAAGACTGTCATTGTCTTCTTCAATATTTTCTTAGTTGTCTTTGTCTTCTTCTTCATTGTTGTCTTTGTGTTCTTCCTTGCCGTCTTCTTCTCCTTGTTCTTTTACTTCCTGAGATTCTTCTTCTTCGTCGTGTTATCGTTATTGTGTGAATCGAATTAGATTACAGTTGATGACACTTCAGTGATCCCACTTTGAAATTGGGACACTGGGGAGTCGAGTAGTGAGTGTGCTCATCAAAACAGAGGAGGAAATGCATCCGGAAAAATCTCGAGGAATCTTTCGAGGCCTCGGATGTACAGTACAACTTTAAGTGATTTCTACCATGAAAGACTGTAACAGCAACAACACCAGGGGCAGCAAGAGGTTCAGAAACTGAAAGTCAATGCATGATTTGTACTTTATGGAAAACAGATGGATCTGCTGTGAAGAGTGACCTTGTTATAAGAAGTGCAGTCTGAAGTACAGTTTTGGAGATACTGAGAAATCACAGATTTGACTGTAAAATAACTTTTTTATTTCCCCGCTCACAAAATATTTCAGCAAAATGAAACACGAAATGAGGAACGTCTCTAAAGAGCTCACAAAAAATTTGCTCCTCTCTCATTTCCACCCTCTCCACCGCAGATTCCAGAGTATCTGGGAGTTTGGCTCGGGACACATTTTGGCACCGTCTGTTCCTGAGGAGGTAATTGATACTGATACTAAACCCTCTAAGCCAGTTGATTGGACTGAACATCTGTTCAGGGCGTGTAGGAGTGTGTGTGTTTGAGAGAGTTGGGTGCTGCTGAGGCAAGAGAGATGGAGAGAGCTTTCATTTCCTATTGAAGTGGTGTGGGTGACACACAAAGAAGGGAAGATCCTGAAGAGGACAACATTGAGAGGAGTGATGAAGATTAATAACTAAGGGATGCAGTGGAGGATAAACCCTTAAATCAGTTTACCTACTTTTTTATTATCTGAATAGGATTTACTTGCCTTACTGGGCTGACATTAATCTTTATTATATGGAATTCATAGCATTTATCATAGAATTGGACATTAAATATACTGTATTTTAAGGGAAAAATAATGATTGGATGCTCCTTTGAAAATCTACTTGACTTTTGTTAAAATGTGTGGCTGTGACAGCTTAAGGTCATAGTTTCCCAGAGTGTTTATTCTCCTGGTTAAGAGACAATAAATGCTACTTAGATGAAGAGAGATTAGGGGCGAGAACAGGCCGCTGAAGATTAAGAGAAAGAGGATTTCAGCGAATGCCAGGTGAAGGGACTAAAGGACAAAAGCAGAATACTGAATATTGCATTGTCAGAAAGGAAGGATTGAGAAAACCTTAAAGATGCAGAAAGGGAGATGGATGGGATTTATTTTGATGGTGCTTGATTATAATTATAATTTCCAACTGGTGTTAAGAGAGCAATCTGTATTTGGATAGGTTATTTGGATAATGACATCTGATCATAAGGCATTTACACATTTATAATAATATTATTATATTTATAATAATAATAATATTTTTTGTTGGCTCCATTCTGCTGGTATTGTGATCAGATCTCCATCTACAAATGAAGTAGGCGGAGCTGGCAGACGAGTGAACGAGCACGGTGTGTCGCAAATCAAGAGAAGCCATGCAGAATACTCAAGGGGCCAGTAGGACGTGCAAGGCAAGGGTCGGACACAGGTGAAGGCATCTTTAGGCTACTTGTCGGCAGCTTTGGGAGGCAGGCCAAAATAACTTACACTGTCAGAGGGTTTTCAGTGCAGCGTTGTAATCACCATAGAAGCTTACTAGCAGCTAGCTCAGCTGCCCCCGTCAGGCACGTTGCCTTCATCTTACGCATTGCAGGGGTCCCAAAGAGAGGCTGCTGCACGGGCTCTGCTTCTGGCTTTTTATCTGGGCTCACTTGAAAACAGGAAGAGGTGGCGTTAGGTGACCTTCCAACTTGTTGGCTGGCCTTTTTCTTGGGAACGTGGCCTAGAAAAATACTCCATTAAAGGTAAAAACGAAATCTCACATAAGTAAAAGTCAGTTTACCAATGCTACTAGCAAAATGTACTTAAAGTATTATCAAGTAGTCATAATGTCAGAAAATGGCCCCTGTGAATATAATACTATTGTATTTATTATATTATTGGGTGATTATCACAGATACATTAATATGTAAAAGCATATTTGTAGTAATGTAGATGTGTAATGAATTGTATTTTCTAATCCTTCCATATGTCTTGTATGTACAATCTTAGAACTTCAACTTACAGTACTTATTAACTAATAACCACAATTGTTAAATACATGTAGTGGAATAAAAAGTATGATATTACACTTTGATATAGTGGACAAAAAGGAAAAGGCTATATAGTACCTCAAAATTGCACTTATGTCAAGTAGTTCAGATCAGACACCAAAGAGACGTGTTGTGGCCGATCCAATTAATGTCTTTTATTTATTTTTTATCTTGATTCCCAGATACTGTTAGCATGTTCATAACAGGTGGAAATGGGGATCAATACTTGCACCATCCGAAAACTGCACTTGTTCTGCTACAGGTCACTCACTCACCAGGTGTGGGGTAATGGCAGTTTTACAGGATAATTCCAGTTTGGTGCATCTTGGGTCGTTTTCCTCACAGTTTTCTGTGCCACTGCTGCTGGCAGCATGTGACTTAAGGAAGAATGTATGTATGAATCACAACCAAAATACATTTAAACATGATAAAAAAAATATTTTGTGGTACATGTTTATAAAAATATGTTTCAAAGAAATTGTGTTTTATATTTCTTAAAGCTCTGACATTTCCATTGACCTGACAGAAAATACCCAGTCACAGTCAAGCAACATGACTGTCTAAATCCACTAATGAAAAAAATGTGGAAAAACTATGACTTGTGGTCTCCCACTGAGCCCCCACCCCCAACACAACTTTATTTAAGAATATGCAAGATGTACGCATAATAATAACTTAAATGTTATAGGTCTTCACACACACTTAGACACAGGGCCGCTCTACAAGACAGGGCCCGCTATGCAGGAGTCACATTATCTTTATTAACTTTATTTTTATTGTACTTGCAATTAATGTTCAAAATGTCCATATACCGACTGCCACAGAGGGGGCCCCTGAGAACAGGACAGTTGTCCACTTTGCCTGGTTGATAATCCAGCCTTCACCACAATCACAACTAGTGCTGTAACGATGAATAATATGAGTTATAAAGCATAAATGCCAACCATTAACTGGTTGTATTTTCACAAATGTGAGTTTTTGTTATGTCTAGAAACATGCCTGCCTAACTGAAAGGAAGTCTGATGGGGCAAGAAACACAGGCAACTAGACGATCAGACGTGTGGTAAACAAACCTTCAGGTCACTAAACAAGACTGAACAATAGAATGATCACCTGAACTCTCTGTTGTAACCATTCATCAAAGTTTTGACTTAAAGTGTTAATTTGGTTTGTTTACAACCCATCACAGTCTGATAATTCACGTTTCTTTGGCCTGATCGACATTTTTGTCGCAATGTTCTCAGATCTCAGTGATTACATTGGTGAAGAAGATGTTAAAGATCTTAATTGATAGAATAAGTGGCTCATGCTATGAAAGTGACATCCATCTTTTGAAAAACCGGAATGATCCTTTAGGGAAATATTAATGGAGACACTAAGATGAACGCACAGTTTAAAATCCCTGTAACTATGGTGTATGGGAGAAGATGCACAATACGGATAAGTGGATCAGGAGAGACGCTTTACCTCGTCTTGAACCTTTCTGAGCTTTCTGCTTACCACTTTTTATGATAAGCATTTTGTGAATCAAAGCCATATTGGATTTCAGATAAGGCAAATCCAGCTGTCAGTTGAGCTGATAAGCAACGGTACATTGTGAGTTTAAGCTTAAAACAGGCTGTCCTTAAAGTGTAGTAGGAATGATGAAACATCTGGCAACTGCTCAAAGATGAGGTAGATTCAGTGTAAAACTTTGTTCATGCGAGCTTTGACGTGCACCAGGCTGGCAGGAGGGAGAAGTGACAGCTATGTTTCCAACAGCGATGTTTCAAGGAGGAATAATTTGATGTGTGTGGAATGTCAAAACCACCAAACAAACCATTACACCTCGCACCATCAGAGAGGGGAGAGGTTTGATAAGGGTTGATGTTTTGTGGGTAATTTCAGTGCAGTTTACAGTAGTACAAGTATTATTATTGTTATTGTATTATTATATAGTAGTATTACTGTATGCAGTATTTTCTTTTATATTTAAGTGGTCAGAGCGGTGGATGCTGATCCATTTCAAGAAATACAATACAATAGGAAATGTGTTGTTGCTCATTAATGATGCAGGCACCCTTTTGACCAATCAGCAAAAAATTCAGCTAAGTTACACTGGAACTGTATAGTACTGTAGCCATATATACCCCAATTTTATATTAAGGGTAACGCTGGTGATATGATACATGAAATGATTAACACCAAAAGGGAATTGATCCTACTAACAAATGTTGCCTGTGTATCCTGCTATATCTTATAGAGCTCTATTGTTGTCCAAAAACGATTTAACTATTAAATTCTTATTTGGCATAAAATAAATAATTTAATAATAAAACAAAATATTTTTTTGTGTGCGCAGTTTTTCCATTATTGTGCAGGTTCAAGTGCAAAATGCAAGCACAATTATTTCACAAACAAACAGATCCCTGCCTTCTTGAAACTAAAATGAACCAATATCCTCATTAAGATGAGGCCATTAAGGCCATTAACAAACTCCACAACACCTGAGTTGGTCAGGCCACAAAACCCAGTTTAAATGTTTTCCCAAGAAATGTCTAGCTTTTTGGCCTATGACAATCCAGTATGTCCTGCTGTCGAAAAAAAGGAAAAAAAAACACTCACTTGGAACTGAAGTAGCAGCTTTTGCCAGAGGTGCAAGCAAGGAATACATGTGAACTTTTTTTCCCACCACTTCAGTGGACAGCTGGTGAGTGGAGAGTCTCTTTCCTGTACATGTCTACGTATCAGACTCTGCTCAATGGGGGTGAAATATTCTCCAAGAGGGTCCTCAAGTGCTGTCCTCTTTGCAGGAGGGTGGTCCAGTCCAGCTTCCCCTGGGTGTCTCAGATCATCCCTTGGTTCAGTTGTGAGGCTGTCACTTGCTCCTATTGCATTTTCCCCTTTTCCCGCACCAGTAGCTTGTCTCGACATACAGCAGAGGTTAGAAAAAGAGAGATACAACAGAACTGTACTCTCCAGGAGATCACTTGAGTCTTCCTCGTTGGGTGCCATACTCTGTTCAATCATGTGGGTAAGGGGTATAATCAGAGATGTTGGATTTTTTTCATCTCACAGCACTCCTGTGGCTGTTTTAAGAGGACAGAGCAATTTCACAATGTCCTCTGCATTCCTGATGTCTTCGCCACTAACGGTATCAATGTCCCATGTGTTGCATTGCAGTTATAGGCTGTCAAGTTGCTTGTTCAATCATTTATGCTCTGGCAGTCTGAGCAGTTATTGTTTTGAAGCCACAGTCGAGGTGGCAGTTCTCCTCACAGTTTCTCAGTTGTAGCTTTGGGTAGTCTGAAAGGTCCAGCAGTCTGTGGTTATTATGACTCTCAGCCTTCTGGTGGGCTTCTTAAACTTTTACCTAGTGCAGATGTAAGTGTCAGAATGTCATATTTGGGTTCCAGTGTGTTTAAGTTTTCAAAAACTTGTCCTTGTCATGTCTTTGGCAATAAAAATGTCCACTGACTCGATGCAGAAGCTTTGCCGCAAATGACTTCCAAAGAGTTGTCTGACGAATGTAGCTTGTCCTTATGATGCGGTTGTAAATGGTGGCGCATGCTAGTGGTGTTAGCTGTAATGCAAGCAAGAGTTCACCAGGAGAGCTTGCAAATAGTCTTTGTTCGCTCAACAACCTTGTGTCCCCTTTCTTGCCTCTGTGCTGGAAAACCAAAAAGTTTGACGGAGCATCCTCTATTTTCACCTCCTCCCCCATTTTCTTGCAAATATTTGCTCACTACAGCCAGTGCTCGACAAACAGGTCAGTCAAGCAACCTTTTAGCTTTGACATTAATAAATGACATCTACATCATGCACCCATCTTCGTCATTTACTAGATATTTGTGAACACATGCTTGATTGCACTGAAAAATTAAATTTAAATTGGACCAGCAGTGTAAAATATATATATATATATATGAGTGACAAATAAATGGCAACAGATTTAGACTGACCCTATAAATTCGTAATTTTCTCCACCTATTCCATACTGTTTTTCCAACATTTTGTTCCCAGACATCGACCTCCATCTCTCTACTGGGCAGCCAGAGATCTATGTCTTCAGACATACACACACGCACACTAAGCCTGGTCTAATGTGGAGTGCAGGCTAAAAAAGCAACAGATGGGTCAAGTCAGAAATGCAGCATTGTCATGCTCCAAATGTTAAGCCAGGTGTTTAAACTGGATCATAGGAAAGAAATTGTACCATGGTTTCACCCTGCAGTAGGGGACAAATACGTGCTGAAGAATGGAGACACAGAAGTGTAAGGCAAGTGGCAAAAAGTTAGTTAATATGTCTGTATTTTATATCCAAGACCACCTGCGCATGCACACATGAAAAAACTTCAGCAGCACTTTCAACTCAAAATGACCCTTGGCTGAGTCAAAGGACGGCTGAAAAAAGAGCTTTTTTGTCTACCAATCGCCAGCATCAAGTAGCGACTCAGAGGCCTATTAAATGACTCGACCATAAATATCTATTTCATAAACAAACCGCTGTGTCATGCAAAGATTGGTAACAGTTTTCTGGACAATTGCTATTTGAGAGCTAAATAAAATGCTGGACACACAGAAAGTGCTGATGATCTTCCTCTCTGGCTATGTTAACTGGACCAAAACAGCTCATCCACCAATAAATCTCTTCTGCTGAGTCAGCTACTGCAAGACTGTACTTTATCGTCTGCTTACATGGAAATTAGTTGACCGCCCAATAAACAGATAAGGAGATAAAAATATTTCAAAACATGAATATTTAAATGTTGCTGTGGGAGTAAAACCAGTGTTGCAATCACAACGTTATGGTAGGAAAAACCCTCAGAGAGTCACTGCCCTAGGCAAGCCTGCACAATCCCATTAATTAGTTATTTTAAAAATAATAAAAATTAGTATTCTTCTTCTTATTATCAATATAATTATAATATGACATCTGTGTTCAGTTGGTACACACCTAAGTGAAATTCAGGCTTCATACCCAGGCTTTGACCTAGTTTAAATGTTGTCGCTCCAATACCAGTCAAAGATGGCTTCATCCAATCCAAGCTTTACTATGTCACGCTGCAGAAACCTGTGGATGACGTCATTGACACCAGGCATGTGAGTGTGGGGTTTATCTTGACTGTGGGATCGCATTTACTGTGATAAAATATTACAAACCTAAGGTTCCCCTACATAGTTATTCCTGAAGCTTTAGGCTCATGTAACCATACACTCTGAACAGTGCTGTTTATACAGTATGCAGTCCCACTTGCCGTCATAGATGGATAGATGGATTGGCTGCATAAAGGGGCACTCCACCAATTTGACACGTAGAGATCATCATGGGGAGGAATGCTCATCATAGGTAAAGCACTCTTCCTTTTTGTGCAATACAATAATCCAGCACACTTCCTGCTAAATCCGAGTAAAAAGTGCAGTGTAGAGGACTCTAGAAAGTCCTCTTGGCAGAGGTATATGGTAATTTGCGCTAATGTCTCAAATTTAATATGGTAATGATTTATTGATGTTAACAACCCATCATCTTGCTCTTACTTTTTTACCGTCATCGTCCTCCTCACTCTCAGCCTGCTTCCTCCATCCCCTCCACAGACTTCATTCACATGCCCTCTCACCCGCACTCATCCCCATCTTCAAAGCTGTCGGTGACATTACTTCAAGTAAGATGTGTCAGATGGAAAGATGGGTACGTGCACGCACATGTTTTCACATGGATGTGTGTCAGTGTGCCCCAGCTTGCGTGACTGCTCCCTGATATGATCACCATTTGAAGCACCAATGGGAGTTTTGGCCTGACAGCTGTGCAGGGGAGAGCTGGATGCAGATGTAGTATCCTTATCGATTCTCATCAGCTTCAGACTTCCAGGACGGTTAGAGGCACTGACAGGTATCTACTGCCACTTAACAAGACCCCATTTACTGTGTTTTACAGTCCATCATGCAGGCTGAGGAATACCATTTGAAATGGGCAAAAATGCCACTGTAAATTGGCGTAATAAAATGGTATTCTGGCTGCAAGAGGCTATAATAAATTAAGAACTGGTATGATGAAACTGCTGCCAAATTCATAGCAGCTTGTCAAATGTGCGTTAAATGACATGTTTACGGATACATGTGTAATATGTATCTTACTTTCCACTCCACTGCAACAGAAAACTGGGGTAATGCTTGATCACACTGTGAGCTAGAAAACATCTCTACAAGCAGTACTTCACACAGAATTATTGTGGAACAGATTAAAGCCATTTTACAATGAAACTTGATAAATAAATCAGATACCATCAGAGAAATAAATTTTTAGGCCAGGTCAAACCAAAAAGCAACAAAATTTATCACACTCTGATTTAACCTCTGCGAGTATTTATCGTTGCACTGTTGCTATGTCCCTGTAGTGCACTGTATATCCAGACTGTCTACTAGTGATGCGCAGGCCAACCCCACAACCCCACGGGTTCAGGTCACTTATTAGAAAATATCACGGGTTCGGGCGGGCAGGTCAAAAAGTGGCAAAGCAGCATTCCGAGTAAGTTATTAATAACTTACAGAAAAAATGCGTGCAATAGTCTACCTTTGGCCTTTTTACCTTACCATCTCTCTGTGGTTGATTAAGGCATATTTTTGCGTTAATCTGGGACCTGAGTTGGGCTGGATCCAAATTATAGTCAGCCTAATTTGGTTGTGTACGGTCTTCTGAATAAAAACGTTGATATGGATGATTCTGCAAAAGTATAGATCTTTAAACATTTGACCATTTTTGTTGTTTTTGTTTTTTTATGCCCCATGACAATGTATTTAAGATTCCGTACACAGCAACTATGGTATGGTTAAGGTTAGGTATGGTTGAAGTTAGGAAGCTAAAACAGTTGGTAAAGGTTAGGAAAAGATCATGGTCGTGGTTATTAAACTGCAGATCTGTGACAAGATTCAAACTCTGGTCTCCAACATGATGTCAGGCACATTTCACACCCATCCGCCACCCCAGCTGCTTGCTTGAAACTGATTGTTTGCACTGGTTGCATGGTAAGGGTTCTCTATATTAGCATGGTAAGGGTTCTCTATATTAGAAGATTCTCCATCTCGAGATGGAGAATAATATAGAGAACCCTTACCATAAGAAAGTTTACCAATGCTATAGTCACTACAAGCAGATTTTGTATTGCAAGATCAGACATTTTGGTGGAAAACAAATTAAATATGTTGTCTTTGATCTTTTTTCTAATATGTTCAGTATCACCATTTTTGCTACTTGCCAGATATGTTAATTAAAAAATCCATTATGCTGATAGAAAATATAAACTGGTGTCCATTATGTTTCATTCAAAATGATTTATATACAAATTATTAATATATAAAGGTACTTTCTAGGAAAACTGTGTATTTATGCATGTCCAGAATGGGCAGGTTTTTCCTGGGTTTGTTTCAGGTTTTGTCCTTTAATACATGCACCAAAGTGGCTCACTGAAATCAAGCAAACGTAGAACTGTACTGCTAGGACATTTTACCTTTACGACAGAGACGGTGTGATGGATTTCAGCAGGTTTCACAACAGAAGCTAGAAGACACAAGGTTACAACGTGAACATCTGAGGGTTGAACAGCTATAACAAACTGCAGGGTGAACCAACAGAGAAAACAGAAAGATAAAATGAGGACATATTAAAGAGTCTGATTAACTGTGTTGTCGTTTTGCCACAGAGAGCTCATTTTAGGGTCACAGTGCGGGGACCGAGTCAAATAATAGAGGCAATTATTTGGAGCTTCTTTTGCTTTTGTCTGAACACAACAAAGGTTTGTATTACAGCTTGTCAAACAATAAAGTGTTTACTGGCACATGGGTTCAAATCTACAATGACATAATTACAGCTGTTGCAGATGTGGTGGGTGAAGAAATTAAAGATGACGCCAGGGAAGCGCAATTTGTTGTTGTTATGGTGGATGGATCTACTGATACCCAGTCATTTGCAGAGCTGCCTCTTACACTCTGCTATGTTGCAGACAGTCATGCTGTCAAAGAGAAGCTTAAGGAGCAGGGGCAGAAGATCCTTGCATTTTTTGAAGCCTGTAATTTTCTGAAGGGAGTAGCAGTAATGGCCTCCGGTCTAAAAAGAGTACACGCCAAAGTCAAGATGAAGATCCTTCTGGCTCTATCAATCCTTTGCACACACACACACACACACACACACACACACACCTGAACCAGAGCGTGGCCCTGAACCAAGGAGCAGAGACGAGGGGATGTCAAATATTCTCCTCACACCTCGCCGGCCTGTCTGAGTTCTTTTCCAGGTCCCCAAAGCCAAAACAACTGCTTGATGACACATGTCAGGGACAACTCCCACGCACGGCACAACCAGGATGGAACTTTACTGCCACGTTTCTGTGCACAGTCGTGGAGAAAGATGTACTGGAGGGTTTTTTTGAGGGTATTGTGTTACATCACAAGGAATGATTATAATGATATGATGGTTACATTGCCCACCTCAAACTTCTTTCAAGCTGGGTATATGTACTCTATGTTTTTGTTGCATAAACCAATTTGAATTTGCAACTCATCCTTGTTTCATAAACTGATCTACTTCCAATCTCCAAGTACAAATTAACATATTTGTGATGCCTCAGCCATTTTAGAACCGTGCAAACTTTCTTAAAGCAAACTTTTGCAGCGAAAATAATTGCAGGTGGTGGACAATCGCAGGACGGTGTGGGGAGCGTTAGTGCACAGAGGAGAAAACTTTCATGGAGGGAGAGAAAAAACAGATGCTAAACGAGAAAACAAATGTTCAACGGTCCGCGTTCCTGTCACGAACACTGTGCCACTGCTACAAAACATCTGGTGGTTTTCAGACACATTACCAGCACCACATCTCATTTTATTGGGCATATGAGGATGAATGAATGCAATTACACACACAGTAGATCACACGCAGTGGTCTGTTTTGAATATTGAACAACGCTGGAACACAGAGGCAGAAGTGCTTGTGTGGTTGGGCCATATGTACCTGCTTCGATAAATTACCTAAAAGAGTTGACTACAGTATCCAGATTCTTTGCCCCTCTCAGATTTCTGTCTCAATAAAGCTGAGAACATACTTTTCTTTTTGTAACTATGTCTAGAAGTTTATGCGGCGTTTTTGGTGTACGCCTGATAATTGGGTGACCACCTACAGACTGTAAGCAATTAGAGTCATCCAATGTCAGAAAAGTAAAACAGTAACATCAGGATTAGCAATGTGCTTGACAATGACTGATAAAATAAAAAGCCAATAAATACAGAGAAATGACAAAACAAGTGAAAACACCAAAATTAGAATAAATAACCATTAAAATCAAGTTTAGAATGCAACTTTGACTATAATCTAAAGCAGCATTAATGACACTTGGATGGCTTCTTCTACCACTGCTATGCTGAAGCCATCCAACTATCCTTGTTTCCCCTCATTTCACGTTCAGGTGAAGGAACACATAACTGCTTGCCTGGCAGATATATAATAGAGTGACTGTGTTCCTTTGTGTGTGTGTGTTTGTATGGGGCGGGGGGCTTGGACAACGAACATCTCCGAAAATGTCGCAGCAGTGGCCCCTCACCTGTGGATTTCTCCTGGGCGGCATGAGAGCTTTTTCATTTGCCACCAAACCTCTGCAGCTAGTCCGGAATGCTGCTGCCTGCCTCGTGTTCACCTTCACAAAGTTTTCCCACATTCCTCTTCTTGTGTGAAGGGAGCTGTTCCTTCGCTCCTCCGAGCCATGGTCAACCCCTACACTCAATGTCTCTAATCTTGATTTACACACTAGGCTCTCTGTAGAAATATATGCGTATGCCTGTTCTGATGGATGCGTGAGGTGCGCACATTCTGCCCACACGCTCCTCTTTAGTAAAAAACTGTTTTCGTGTGGGAAATAATGTATCATGTGTTTCGAGCGTATGCATTGTTTATACAGCTGAGCCCCGGAGTTGTTCTTTCCAACTGTTGTACTTAACTGTTGTTGACAGCCACTTTCCCTCCCCACACTCCATCTACATCTACCCCAACTCATCATGTGATACCCAGATGCAGTGGTGGAAGAAGTACTTTACTCAACTTAGAGTTCCAATACAACAATGTAAAAATACTCAATTACAAGTAAATGTCCTGCATTTAAGATCCTACTTAAGTAAAAGTACAGAAGTATTATCAGCAACATGTACTTAAAGCACCAAAATTAAGTACTTGTTCTGTTGAGAAAAAAAAAAACAAACAAAAAAACATCATTAGATTGTTAATGCTGATGCATTTTTCTGTTGTAGCTGGTAGTGGAGCTCTCTTCCTTGACCTAAAATGTGACAAGGCCCCCAACCAGACACTTTGTTTATACGCTTATCATATGCTTTTAATCTAAAATCTTAATCTGAAAACTAACTACTGTATATTTGTCAAATAAATGTAGTGGAGTATAAGAATAAAGTAACATACAATAGTTATACTCAAGTACAAGTAACAGAAAATGTTAATTAAATACAGTTATTTAGTAAATCTATTTCTGTCTGAACGGCATTCTGTGAGCCCTGAGCACAGCAAAGTCCTCTCCAATCTGTACCAGGTTCAACTTCTCTGCTCACTTGTTTTTCAGCTTAATATAACCAGTCCACTCACACTCTGTCCCACTATGACCAGTCTACTTACACTCTCTGTCCCACTGTGACCAGACTCCGATTTTTATATATTTGTTAAAGAATGTCCATATATATTCACACCAGCAGTGATGTGTTTCATCACAGTACAGCCATGTTATTGAGTTTACAGCTCAAAAAACATGTTGAAGTGTGCAGTGCCTCTTTAATTGTATGGCATTGTTGTGCATTTTTAAACTGTTAATTAGCGAAGGACAATACTTGTGATAAAAAGTAAAAGTACAACTACTGATTTTTAAAAAGATTAAAGAAGGACACGAAAACAAAAGAACAACTTTGTTACTGTAAAAAGATTAAATGTTTTTGGTTAATTCTACCCCTGCCCATGCTTTATGCTCTGAATACGGCAGGTGCTTTTTTTTGGGAAGGAGAGAATCTGGAAATCAGGTATCACAGCTCAACTGCCTCCTCCTTTAAATAAGGACCATTCACTATGACAACCCTGATTATGTGTCATAGTGGAAAAAATCTGAAAAAATCTGTGTTGAGTGTGTGGGAGGAAAAAAAAGAGAGATATAACTAATACAGTATAGGACTAAAAATATGACAGATGCAGCGGGTAATTTGTCTAAACATTTCACAAGCTGACAGTGCTGTCTGCATTTTGAGCTCAATTTGTGGCATTTGTTTTGACCAAAACCACGAAACTGACAAAAGCAGTTTTGTCGTGGTTTTTCTTGCCCATGTGCTAAAACATCTGCCTTTCAAAACCTTCTTTTTCGACCCACACAGCGAACTTTGTTTGTACAAAACTCTCTTGTTTAAATGACCAGAGTTGAAGCTGCAACCACTATAACAGTTAAATTCACCCAAGAAGCCTCTCAGATCATAAAATACAGCATCACGGTTTCAGAGCACATTGCTAAACACTTGTGTTACATAACTGTGTCTACACTGTAAAAATGTAACTTTATGTCAGTAAGAGGTCAGTGTAGCTCCACAGGAGAGGAGAGGAGAGTTTTGTAGTTAAGTAAGGTTCTATTAATCTGATAATGCATGCAGGTCACCGATCCAGGTCATACATTACTCATTGCTCTTAACACTCACTCGCTCTGTGCTTACATTATGTTTGACCTTTCCCCTCACAATTGAGGTCTTCATCTAAGATATATGTAACTTACCTGGGCCCGTTTGCACTGAACGTCTGAGAGTAGAAAATCTGTCCAAACTGGACAGAAATTCTCAGAGTGACGAATGTTCGGTCCAACTGGCCTGGAGGTAAACGTATTTTATCAAATTGAGCATTGCGTTAGTTCAGGCAGGCCACGGAGTCAAGCTCAGCTCAATATCCCAGCTACATCAGCTGACCATTGCAATCCAGGAGCTACATCAGCTGATGGATCAGCTGATTCCCTTCTACGCATCTATCTACAGCTTCCCCTTTGAGGTTCATATTTTTGTACACAGCCCCTGACTAATAAATACAATAAAACTAATAGAACAAAAAGTCACAGAGGGTCTGCAACACCATCACCGCATGTACAATATTGAGCACTTTCAGTGCGATTCCTCGGATATCTGACATTGTAAAATAACATACTGTACATTTCTCCTTGTGCAAGAATAAAGTCCATACAGAACTGCTGCTTCTACTTTCTGTCTCAGTCCCCACAAAGAAGCAAAACAATACTGGAAATGGGATTACCCACAGATTTTTACCACAACAGTTCAGTATAATTTCCTATTAAGCTGATGTATGCACACTGGACTTTCCCTTAACAAAGTCAAGCATATTTATGTATCAGACTCTTTCTAACGCTTCCGTCTCTCCTACTAAATAAAGCCACTGCTGTGGTTTTCACCCTCCACTACCTATTATTTTCAGGTTGGGAAGATGCCTCGAGGGCAGATAAACATCATGAAGATCTCTCGCACTAATTAAGCTCAAAGTTGCCGCTGTAGCAAGGAGTTCCAAATTTGAGTGGGCCGACTTAGCTGGGCCTAAATCTCTGTGTTTCCACCCCAAGGCAGTACAGCAAACATCAATACTGCATTTTTAATGGAAGTAAATGGGGGTATGCATAATTTGTAAGCTCTGTGATGTGTGTTTGTTGCTTGTGCAGAGACAGAATCCATACTGCAGTGTCAAACTGAGTCTGTAAATGATGTTGACATATTTTATTCTATCTAAACAATACTGTTAGTCTTATAGGCTTCACCCAGTCACCAGTGTGTTAGAACTGGACAAATGACTGCAGTGACATACCGTAGGTGTCTTTTTCTTTAAAGATTATGCTTTTCTCCAGCATGTGATACACGCAGACTTCTGACAGGTGTGTGTATCTTTACTTCCAATTAAGAGCTTATGATAAACATGAGGTGGCCTACAGTATGGCTAATTAAATCCGCAAATTAAATCTGTCCACGGCTTTTGTGTCAGAAACTGGGAAACAATGTGTGACTGTGTCTTGCATGCACCGGAGTAGCTCCCTCTGCTGTGCAGTGGTCATGTACCTCAGCAAAAAGAAAATCAAGCAAGGCGGTGAGAGGGTCAAAGGATAAGAAATGAGAGTGGTGGAAGGTGAAAGGATCTGCTGTTCTGGCCTGGGTGTACCTCTTCTGCTGTGGTCTGCTCGAAGGCAAACTCCACGGTGGGCACGGCCAGCTGGTTGGCGAAGAAGTTCACATCCCCGGGCAACTGCAGCGAGCTGACGTTGGGTCCTGGGCAATTTCCACCGCGGATGCAACTCAGCAACTGTCTCTATCGGAGAGGAGGAAAGATGAAGGGGAAAGAAAAGAAAAAAGAAACACAGTTGGGATGAGCAAATTTCACTGGTGGAAAGGGAACAAGGAGGGAGATGGTTTAGCAGAGCAATAAGGCACAGCGGTTAACAAGTTGCTGCCGTGTTAATGACTTATATGAATTTAAGATAGGACTCGGCCTCTGTCTGGCACTCTTGGGTTTAATGCTTCCTTTGTTTTGCTGCAACTGCCTGAAATAACAGCTCATGGTTCATGACTATAGAATTACAACAGTAAAAGAACAGTGCCATGTTCATTTGAGACATATGGAATGTGTGATCATTTTATTGGCATCTGAATGTTTCAACAAAGGTTAAATTCTGGAGATGAAAATCCTGGTGTTTCCTGAGAATTCACACCAGTCATTCACGCACAGGATTTTATAATGTATGTGTGTGTGTGTTGGTAAACTGGAAAGCTTCGCATCTACTGAAACAAAGACATCATTTTCAAACCTTTATTAATGCTTCCACTCATCTGCTGCAGGTAAAAACTTAAGTGTGACCTCGAAGTGCAGTTATAACAGTGACATAACTTTTTCAGTGGTGGTGCAGTTTCTTCCGATTACGTATCATGCAGAAGCGGCAGCTCACAGATCAGTTGTGTGGCAGCAGCGGAGCGCAGAATGTGATCAACGGGCGCGAGGCATCGAGTGCAGGATAAGCTACAGCTGAACTACACAGAATGATGCTCCAAAACAACATGCAGGGTTGCTTGTGGCATATTTATAATATAAATGATAAAAAGCTTAGGTTAGCATTTAGAAGAATCGAGATAGAAATCTTGCCTTGCCCGACCCTCCCAACCCAAGTCCTTACCCACTGAGCCACTGCTGCCCCTGTATGAAAGTTGGTAAAAGGATATGCTAAAAACTTTTTCAGGTATGTTATCTACAATATAATCTAACAAATATGAATAAAGAACATCTGAAAAATTAGAACAAACACCATTTTCACCATGTGATGTGAGTAAAAAAGAAATAAATGAAAGCCAAAGCTGTTTCAGTAATACCCATTCATAAATCCGAGCAGTATCTCTAAACGTTGTGTTGTAAATGGAGTACATTCAAACAGCGACCACTCGATGCGCTTTCCAACCACACGCCAACATTCACTCACACACATTCATACACTGACACACTGTTTTGCTTAAGGACACATGGACAAGAACTAGGAAGCCTCCCATTAATTGACGGCCGCTCCGCCTTCTGAGATACGCCACCCCCCTTGTGCCAGTGAGGGCGAACAGATTGACTGGCGAGTTGTTTAAATGCTGGAGCTATACAGAATTGTCAAGGACGAGCCTGCGCATTGAGCAAAATCCAATGGGGGGGGGGTACCGTAAAGGGGGTTATTAACATTTGGCACGTGGCTAATTGCACAATCCAACCTTTTGTCACAGTTCTCCGTAACTAAACCTGGGTTGACTGCTCCTCCAGTGTTATTCCCAGTTGAAAGAACAACGCGGCTGTCGTTACAGAGACTGTTGAGACCGGAGTGGAAAAAACAGAACGCAACGGTCAATCAATTAGAGGCTTATCTCAACTGTCCACATCTGCTGAGCCCGCCTGGTGTTGCGATGTTCTTCTGTCACATTACATATAATTAGAGTTTTCTTTTATCAAGGCCTGTCAAGGGGAAAGAGCTCTGGTGTCCAGTCCTCTGTCACTGACACACTGTTTTCAACCCTTTTTCTCTATTGAATTTTTTTTCCAAAGGCTGCTGCTCTGAACATTAACCGCCGCTGTGACACATGCCCACTCTAACTGAATGAAGGCCAGTAAATAATAACTTTAACCTTGCTTCAGCCTGCCGGTGCGCACCTCAGTGTGGCAGTGAAATTTCCCTTTTACAATCTAGCACTTTTCCCATTTTCCCGTGAAAAGACTGGAAGGACAAAAAAACATTTACATGCATATCAATATTCATGAAAGGCATTTCATTACCCAGTTATGGCTAATTGTGGGAGTTAACGGGGTGGGAATAAATGCTTGTTCATGTGTGCACAATTTAAAAGTTGACTGAGATTCATAATGGGGGAAACTTGCACAGAGAGGACAGACTTATCACAACATTGTTTCACCGTATTCAGCTTTCTTTTTACTCACAGCAGCTCATTAGTGTGGAATGCAAGCAAAGAGATATATAAAGAGAAATGACAATAGCATTAACAGCCATCATGGCTCAACAGAAAGAAAAAAAAATAAAAATAAAAAATAATCAAATTTCATTAATGTAAAATAAATAGCAACATAACTATACAGGTGGAGTAAAAACCAGGCTAACCAACTTTTGCCAGACTGCAAGTACAGCCCACACAGTCCAGAACAACCAACTTGGCAACAAAATATGAGTGTAATATGATTTTTTTTGTTTTAAACACAAGGTTTTTTAAACACAACCTGCCACTCATGCACAGTTAACACCGTGATTGCCCACATGGATGTGGGACCATGTCCAGGAGTCAAAAGTCTAAGTAGGTGCGCTCCATTTCCTGCAGCTAGGCCTCAGTCTGTTGTTGTACAATTATCTTTAAATGACTCCACCCAATACCAGTACACTGAGTGAGGCACCATTATGTGTGGAACTCTGCAGACTAAAATTAGGCATAAAAAGCATAAAATGATTTGCTCTGAAAGAAAATAGAACATTTCAAATGTATAATATTATGTAATGTCAACTCAGATGACATAAGCCATCAGATTTGTGAGTCAAATCTGACTCAAGTTGAAGTCACAGTGACTCCAGTCCACGCTTCTGCTTTTCAGTGGGAGACAAACACCTTGTGCCTTTACTGAAACCTACAGGCAAGGAGTGGACACAATTAAAACAAAAAAAAGGGCACAATTTAATGAAATCCAATGCACCACTCCTGCAATAAATACTGCCATTATAAGCTTTTAATGTCCAATGTTAGCAAGAGGGGTTAGTACAACTTTGTAAGACATTCATACTGGATACACAGCATGTATCATATTAGATCACACTGTGCAGCTGTTGCTTTTGTTGTGTCCAGTGTACAGGCTCAGTCCCTCTCTGTCACCAGGCTGACTGCAAGCTACAATGGCATGTCCTCACCTCTGTATTCGCCGGTGGTGTGTTCCACACGAGCGTTGCTGCTGAACCAAGATATTGGATGAACTTCATTTGAACTTGATTAGCATGAATGCCTGCGATTAGAAAAAGGCCCTTCCGCTGCCGAGCAATCCAATTTGCGAGCAGGCATGCCACTGAGCAAGCACTGACTGTCCACCTTGTATCCATGAGTGAACAATTTGAACAATTTACACTGGCTTCCCCCACTGTCGGTGCTTAGGAAAAACACTACAGTGCTGGTCAATAAAGATGAGACCATTCAAAGGATCAAATTAGTGATCGATACACAGGGCTCTCCCTGTACATGTGGATTCTATTATGGACTGTGTAGAAAAATGGGGTTGAACACCAACTCTGAATTCAGTAATGAATCCATTATTGGACTGCTGTGGTGAAGGAGGAGCTCGAGCTGCAGACCAGGCACTGGATTTAGCGATGGATCCACGCTCCAGCCTTCACCTACAGTGTGTTCATGAGCTCTGGGTGGCGACTGGAAGAACGAGACTGCAGCCTCAAGCGGCTGAAATGAGGGAGACGTTGAAGGGGGCCAGAACACAGTGGAGGGGTTACATAGGCAAATTTCTGAGTGACCTCATGGTGAAATATGTCTACATGGAGGGGGTCGATGACAAAGCCGAAATTTTATGGAGGAGTTTTTTTTGGCATAAACAACGTGAATTTTAAAAGCAATTGGTTGGAACTGATCAAAATCCAACATCTTTCTTTCATTTCTGAGTACATATTTAGCTATTTGCATTTCATGAACATACAATATTTAGTGTCTGGTATATTTTGATGGCAAACAGTGGGAATTTCATGCTTGCTATCGTTGGATGGTCTGGGACATACACAGTTCATTTCCTCAAAACCTGCAAAAGCTGCGTAGTTTCATGTGGTCTTGGCAAACCTTTCACCAGACAAGAATGTTGATATTTAAAAACCTGCATTGCATTCAACAACAACTTTTCCTTTTTAGCCTAATGATAGGAAAGGATTGTGGTATGGATTAATAAAAATGCTAATTTTATTAAATTGAGGTCTGTAAAGGGACACAAATTCACACATGCCTGCGTGAAACAACTCTACCCAGGGCCAGGCAGGGATAAGAATTCAGGATAGGAATCAGCCAAGGCCAACCTCCACACATTCACAACAGACCACGTGTACTGTAATCGCTTTGTTAAAATACTTTTTCTCTGTGTACTATGTATGCCAGTAACATATTTTTTATTTGTATAACTAAACACAAAAAACTGCTTCAAAAATGGTTCAAAGTAGCCTTCTAATAGTCTCTAATAGAGCTCTGAGACTTATGTTGATCATCATGAAGCTCTAGTAACTCTGAATGGAGCTGTAACTGGAGTTACCTCTATCTACCAGGAGTATTATTTTTTTAGTATTTATTATATATTTTTTTCCAATATTATTTCCATTCAGACCAGCTCCTGCTTTCCTACAGAGCATGAGAGCAAGTGTTGATGCTATTTGTTAGTGTATAAAACACAACTTAGATCCTAAAATGGCGCCGCCCATGGCAGCCTCGGTACTGCGCTCTCTAGTACTTTTTCTGTTTTTGTTTGTTTGTCTTGTTTCGTGCTCTCCCTCTCGGATCACATTAAAACTTTTAAACATCCGACAATCACCGGTCAAACTTCTTCGCCGTTTTTCACTGAACTGTAAATTTTTACAGAGCTTTTAGTTGGTGATAACATTGATAAGCTAAACACAGCATGAAGAGAGGAGCTGGGGTGGAGGTGGGTTGGAAGCAGCTTGTGGAGGAAGCAGCCAGGATAGGCGGCTGAAGCAGCTTAAATAGGGCGCCCTGAATGAGATCGCCAATAGATGCGTGGAAGGGAATCAGCTGATCCATCAGCTGATGTGGCTCCTGGATTGCAATGGTCAGCTGATGTAGCTGGGATATTGAGCTGAGCTTGACTCCGTGGCCTGCCTGAACTAACGCGATGCTCAATTTGGTGCACAGATGTCACAGTGTTGAAGACATCATGCAGCCCTCACCTAGAAACCCCCAAACAACAACCTGCAGCCCCTGCCACCTCTTCACCTCTCCCAATCGACCCCCCACCTGCACTGAGGATCTGCGTAGAGGATGTGAGTCTGCTTTTTCACAGACAGAAGATCAGGAAGGCACCAGGCCCAGATGGTGTGTCCCCATCCTGCCTGAAAGTCTGTGCTGACCAGCTGGCCCCCATCTTCACACAGATCTTCAACCAATCCCTGGAGCTGAGTTTCCTGCTTCAAACGCTCCACCATCATCCCGGTCCCCAAGAAATCCTCCATCACAGGATTAAATGACTCCTGCTGGACCCCCTGCAGTTTGCCTACTGGGCAAACAGGTCGGTGGATGATGCAGTCAACATGGGACTGTACTACATGCTGCCACACCTCAACTCCCCAGGGACATATGTAAGGGTCCTCTTTGTGGATTTCAGCTCGGCGTTCAACACCATCATCCCAGAAATCCTTCACCCCAAACTCTCCCAGCTCACCGCACCAGCCTTCACCTGTCAGTGGATCACTAACTTCCTGACAGACAATAGGCAGCAGGTGAGGCTGGGGAACATCACATCAAGCACCCGGACCATCAGCACCCCCCAGGGATGTGTGCTCTTCCCACTGGTCTTCTCCGTTTACACCAACGACTGCACCTCAGGAGACCCATCTGCTAAACTATTGAAGTTCGCAGATGACACAACGGTCATCGGCCTCATCAGGGACGGTGACGAGTCTGCGTACAGACGGGAGGCTGCGCCAGCTCAGGAAGTTCAACCTGCCCCAAGAGCTGCTGATCCAGTTCTACTCTGCTATCATCCAGTCTGTTCTCTGCACTTCCATCACTGTCTGGTTTGGATCGGCCACCAAACAGGACAGGAACAGACTACGACGGACAGTCAGCGCTGCAGAAAAAATAATTGGTGCCAGCCTTCCCTCCATCCAGGACCTGTACATCTCCAGAGTCACAACATCACTGCAGACCCACCACACCCCTGACAAAACCTGTTCCAACTCCTCCCCTCTGGTAGGCGCTACAGAGCACTGAGAGCAAAAACTACCACCAGAACAGCTTCTTCCCACAGGCCATCACTCTGATGAACACTTAATCATATAAACACTTAACCATATAGTCATATAATATATATATATATATATATATATATATATATATATATATATATATATATTTATACATTCCACCTACCTCATGTATATAAAGTATCTTGTGACAATCTCTCCATATTTATCCAGGCATCTTTGCACTCTACATCATTGCACTATTTCTCCACTTCATTGCCACTGTTGTGTTATGCTCATATATATAGTTAAATGTTTATGCTTACCTTTGCTGTCCTTGTTTTTTGTTATTTGTCTATTTCTAAATCTTCCAATTTCTCCTGGCAATCCGGGCCTGCCACAGCCTAACTGTCTGCCTCGCTACATGAAGGACACTACTTCCTGCACTGACACTGAATATTGGCATTGGATGTAAATGGCAAGGTGCGGAATCTTCCATTATGGACGTAATTTCTAAGGGTACTGGGTTGAATTGAGTTAGTATTACTGCTGCTAGCTGACATTCCTCCCTGGAATTCCATGTGTCCTTAGCTAGCTCAAACCAACAGATGTCTATCATCATCTGTCATGTAGGGAAAAGGTTTTGTGAATGCTGGAAGTGCCACATACAAATTTACCTTTAAAAAGTAATTTTAATGATTCCCTGCTTAATTTCTAAACACTGTAAATGTCCATACATTAACAATAATGACAACAAGGCAATATTTTCTACACCATGTGTCCGCGATTGTTTCTCACCGGGACAACCTTCTATATCCTGTCTGAAATGATTCAAGATCCCAGAGGAAGGGCTGGAGGATGTGGCTCGGGAGAAGGACGTCTCAGCTACTTTGGTTTGTCTGCAACAACTGGAAGCCAGACCAATGAGTAACAGTATTTAATCATTACCATTGAGTGCTGACAGCCTAATAGTTCATTGGGACAGATGCATGTTCATGTAGTTTCCTGCATATTTTGGAGGGCAAATGATCTAAAACTTACTGAAAGGTGCTTTGGTGATATACAGCTGTAACCCTGCCGGTATTTTGGTTTGTGAACCCTACAGGGATCCAGCCTATATAAAAGAATTCTTCTTGACATCTGGCTGTTATCTTAAATTCTCTATGCCAAAGGAAAATATATTTTAGATTGCTGTGTTGGATGAAAGTCTAGCTTAACCTCTGAGCCTTGTTTTCATCAAACTAAGATTTAAAAAAAATATATACAGCAGGTTTTGAAAGAATTTAGGTGACCTGAGGTTATGGCATTCACTCAAAACTTTAAAGGCCTGTGCGGTCTTTGAATTCCGGCAATAAAGAAAATGGGGAAAAGAGAACTTAAAAGTAGGATTATATATAGAGATAAACTATCGTTCCATCAGCTGGAGAGAAGATTTAAAGTCAGGCCATGTACCTATTCTCTCCTTTTTCTCTCTTACAACCAGACACAGTGCATTAAAAGAGTGTGTCAATGGGGGGGGGGGGGGGGGGATAATAAAGAAAAAGAGACGAGTAAAGGAGGGAATGCAATGGGAGGACGGAGAGAATAAACAAGTGAGTGGGGAGAGAAAGAGTGAGAGAGAGCAGAGAGAATGGGTAATTTCAGCCTGTGGTGCCACACCGGGAATCAATATTTAATTTCTTTGTCTGCTATGATAAGAAGGGAGTGAAATCATTTTGAGATCTCAGCTTACTGCTCAATACCACTCAATCTATAAAATCATACGCGCTACATAGAATGGACTTGCTGGACTTGGACGTGAAAGCTTGAACCTAGATCATCTTCTGGAGTGAGTATATTAAGGCTACTCTTGCTTGAAAGAAGCTATGTTTTATTCTTTTTTAGAATAAAAACACAATATAAAAAGAAATCCACTGAAAGGATCCATGTTTCCTTTTCCCCAAGGTTTTAAAGTCTTTTGGTTAAACCGTGCCCTCGCCCCTGTTAACATTCTGTTTTCATGACCATGTTGGACTAAAATCATTCCTTCCATTTCCCGAACAAAAATCTGTGGCCCCAAATATTTTGTACACTCAGCGTACATCAGCATTATGACACATCAAATATGCGGAGGGTGGAAGAGAGCAGTGGCGCACCGTAATCAGAATGCAACCCACAGCAACAACAAAGTGCCAAATGACAAAAACAACTTTGCATTATGTGTGTGATGATAATAATAATTCCGTTCCGGACCGTGGTCTTTGGAAAAGCCATTTGCAGCTGTTGAGCTGAAAAGCATGTCACAGCCATCCAGAAATGAGTGACTGGGATATTAAAGAGACAAAGAGATAGTGGGGTGGAGGATGGGAGGGAACTAGAGAGAGAGACACAAAGAGTGGAAAATAGTCTAAAACTAGTCATTTCTCCTTCTTAATCACTTTTACTTGAGTCCATATAGAGTTAGGATAAAACAACCATAGTGCTAAAACAACGGGACTGAACATGAAAGATCAACTGGAAATGCACAAATTGTATACTACCAAAGAACTTGTCATGGTTAGAAATAACAGTAATGATGTGTCTGGATAACAAGAGAGGACAATTGAGAAATTTTGTGATGAACACTAAAAGACATTATGATAATTATGAGAACATTTCCACCAGATACCAAATTATAATGTAATGAAAATAATAGGCTAATTAAATGAAAATCATGCTCCACACATTGCCACTGTGACACTGGGCCCAAACTACACCACACATTTATCAGTTATTGCACTGTAACATTCTGCACCACAACATCTACATTTAATGGAGAACTCCTGAACAAAAGTGTTGCAGATTTACTCAAACATGCAGGGTTATTGGGCTTTCATTGCACACATGTGACACAACTTCAAATAAACAGAAAGCACTGGAAAGCTTCCCAGGCCCTCATCCGCCCATCGCTGCGTGAAACTGAAGCAGCTAAATGGAATTCATTCGTCCATTTTATCCTCTTCACCTGTGCTTTTCCTGCTGTCTCATTAGTCTTGCTTAAAACTTTCTCAAGTTAGAAAGTTGATATCACTAAAGAAATACTCACAGACATTGTGAGTTGGGGGAGGGAGGATGGCGGAAGATAACCTCAGCAAAATAAGAGAGGAAGTACTGCTCGCTAGTCAAAGCTTCCTCATGTCACTGACAATTTCCTGTCCCACAGGAGGTGGGCCTGAAAGGCTGCTATAACTTAACTTCCAGCAGGTGTCACTATTTTACCAGGCAACCTGCAGACAAAACAATAAATTTTGTGAGTGCACACAGATCCTGATTACATCAGTGAAACCACCAATAATAGGTACGAGGCAATACGCAGTAAAACAGATGGGAATATACATAAAATGTGTCCCTCTTGGTTATTGGGTAATGTATAATTTAGTGTTAAATAAACAGGATATACACATGCTGTACAATGCCTTCTCCCACTCACAGTAAAGGAATCCTCTCTACTTTTCTCTTTAGCGACAGATATTGCTGAGTGGGTTAAAAATCAACCTTGTAGAAGATCGCCCACAGAGAAACAGTGCACTTACAGAATAGGCATTGATTGATCCTAGCTAAGAGCAATTATGTATTTTCCAGGTTATACACAAATTATGTTGAAATCTGTCTTTAGTTCATTATTATCTATTAAATAGGGATGAATCTCAGGAAAGTGCTGACGGTGTGACTACACCTGCCTCCACATATTACAAACAGGTGAGTCTTACACGGCCTCCGCAAGCCGAGCAAGCCGCAAACTACTTTCAGACGAGTGCAGCACACCACAGCACCTGATTAACACAACTGCGAGCAATGAAAGTGCTCATTCTTCACCTAACAAACATTTTCATATGCGTTCCTTTACTTATGTGCTGTTGCTGTGATATGAAACTGTGATAGAAGGGCCACACTGACAGCCGCATAAATACCTTCCGAGGCCAAGCAGCTTCTCCCCGCAATAATGCATATTCATTGGGAGCCTGCCGCAGTCACACAATGCCTTTCCCTGACAATACAAGATCTGTGGTAATTCAAACATATTGCAGACGGCGTACTAATTCAAACATTATGCCAAGTGTGCTGTCGAACCATCTTTGATGGCTGCGTGGCCATAAAGCCAGAGGCTCATTCAGGTGATTTACTGTGAGCTTCTTTTCCACTGGTTTTATGTGGGAAAACATATAAATTTGACGTATAAATTAGACTTCCTTGCATATTCCCTAATGCGGCTGATGTTCATATTTACCATTTACAGTGTGATTCTGTGGTCCCTTCTTTGTGTTTCAAAAGCCTGTCATGGTGTCATAATTCAATTAAAATATCAGCCGTAATTTTTCCAGTCAGCACATACTCTTAGAGCGAGTACAAGAGGACAATTTGTCATGGTGAATACAAATTGTGTTCAAAATACTACATATTGGAAACATGCAAAGATCTGTGGCATTTGAGATACATTGTGTGGATGATTGAAATTATGCGTGGTTATTGTTCTGGGAGAATGGCCTTTATGTGAGGTTTTAGAATCAGTTTTAGTGTTCAGACAGACTAGTACTGTATGTACAAGTACTGTTCCTCTTATGGATAAGTGAAAAAAATGACCTTTTTCCCCCCCTACATTTAACCAGTGACAATGAATCTGTATTTTTTTCAAAATTTTGAATGATCTCCATGGTGTAATTTGGGTTTCATGGACACTGACAAATTTTCATGGTATTTTGTAACATATTTAGTTTATTGGATACAGGGGTGTCACAGACAAAAATTTGGACTGAATGTAGGTTGTGGATTTTGACCAGTGGAAACAGCTTGAAAACTCTGATGACAGAAACAGAAAAGCACAGGAGGACACTGCCCTCTTCACTCATTAAATACAATCACACCGCACGGATAGAGCACAAGCAGCAAAACAAACCTTTGGCAGATCTTTTCATTGATCCATATGCAGCCTACTCGTACCAGACCTGCTATAGATCTACTTCTAACAGCTCCAATTGTGACAGGATAGAAAATAAATGAAGTGACAAACTAAAATCTGTTTATTCCTAGAAGGCATGAGGCATAGAGGCATGAGAGACAACACAACAACAAGAGCTGTGGCTCAGTTCTCATGGTGCTATTTATGGTTGTTTTTTTTCTTTTGCAACAGGCCTTCACTGTGTTTACATTCAGTAATTATCTCTCTATATGGTAGGTTGCATTGGTAGTGGCGGAGTACTCCTACGCTGGATTCAGATTGTCTGCTTAAGCAGGAGGGACTCACAAAATGATGCATGCAAGAAATCCAGTCAGTTTTATCTCTTTGACACTGAAGACAGTTTACTGCTCTCTTTACACCGTGTCAGAGCTGTATTAAGTTTCTGGTCACGCTAACTGAAGTTAAGAAATTCTTCTTTTCCCCAAATTTTGCAGACCAAGCCAATGTATCCCTGCCAGCTCTCAGTGTCACAATCCACCACATTCTGTTGTTCATCGACATGTTAAGTTAGGAAATATCATGTAGCAGTATTTAACTTAATGACGGCGAAAAAATAAAATAAAAACACTAAATAATGGAATTATTTTGTTTCTTGACCTAAAAAGTAACTATATTGCAAAGTTATTCAACGTACTTTTAAACATATCCACCAACCTAAAAATGGCAAAACATTTTCACAGTGAGGCCTGTGGATTATTCACAGACCAGAAATAAATGTTGCTGTCAAATTCTTTAAAAGTAAGTTTTCAACATTCTAAGCACCAGAAATGGAACTCTGTTAACCTCCAGAAACCTCACAGACTGATATCTCAAAACCCGAGGAAAAAGAACACTAAGGGCTCCAGGAGAGCTTCCCTGTGACAGGACATATTTACCTTTTCAATACTGAGCCAAACCTAAAACCTCTACCATTAACCAAAGTCTTTTAGCAGCATTACCTAACCACATGTGGGAACCCTGCAGTCTCTGGTGTCCTGCACTCTGCATGCCCACCGTCTACCTCTGACTTCTGAATGGCAGGTTGGTATTTACATTAAATTAGAATAATTAGTGCTTTACAATACAAACAAATATCTGATCAAATTAGCGGATGACCACAGAAATAGCAAGGTTTCAGTGAAACATCCATTAGTAAATCTTGTGAGCTCTATATAAACAACATAGGAGGCGGTATTGAATCATGTAACAATGACTTAAGGCCTGTTGAGTCTGGGACACAGAGCAGCGTGAGCTATAAGCAACCCACACAGAGCTCAGAGGGGTTTAAATCACATCACAGTAGCCAACTAAACTTGTAGAACGCACACAAAAACAGGTACATCTATGGTGTGCATGCTTGCACGCACACAAATAAAGAAAAAACATGACTTTTGGACACAAACACACAACCGCAAAGGTCCACAGCCATTTTTTGGAGAGAGGGCAGATGAAGGATTTGCCACTCTGGTCTTTTTTCAGTCTAACAATGCGTTGTCCACATGATGGCCATTTGTTTTCAAATGGAGGTACCTGCTACAAGCCACCCACACTCCAACTGGAGACGAGACACACATACATCTCTGGAACAATACCCAATTAAAGCACAAGCTCCTCTCCATTTGTTTTGTGTTCTTCCAGCCACCACAGCTGTCCTCGTTTCTCTTCCCCTTGCATTCTTTTTGTCCATCTACCCCTTGTTGTCCCCCCTCATGGTGTAAATCCCCTACAAAAGAAGTCTGGTTGTATTATAATTGGTTCCCAAGCACCCATTCCAAAACTATCAGTACAGCAGCATCTCGATTTGGTAGACAGGTCCCAGCAAAGTAAGATAAGTAGGAAGTATTACGGCCGTTGCACAAAGATGATTAACGACACACTTAGACCTGTTTCTAAATATTGGGAGGTGGGGAGCGTACCTGGGGCAGCTCTGAGACTCTTGAGATGATGAATAGAGCAATGGAGTGTGCCAGAGATACAGCTGCCACCGAATGGACAATTAGGTACAACGAGGCAAGGCGAGATGAGACGGGAGGGTAAATAAAAAGTGAGCACTGAGGAGGGATTCTTGGAGGATTCTTTGGTTAGTATTGTGTTACTCTATAGAGCTGTAATGACGCATTTGACCCTTTTGATTTGTAAACATACCAAAAGACTCCAATATCCACTGAAGCTTCCGCTCCACTGAAGATGCGCAAAATTGTAGCAGACGAAAACATCAGATCTTTGTAGAGCGGCGGGGAACTGTAATATTATTACGCGAAAAAAGACATAAATGCCATATTTCATATTTTTTCACACGACTTTCATTTGTTTGAGGTTTAGCTCAACTCCTAATATTGGCATAACAGTAGTGGATGTGCACAGGCTCTAATTCACTTGATCTTTTGCTGATTTTCTGGAAATTTGGTTAAAATTTGGGTTAAATTTGTGTGGAAACGTAGCTAATCAGAGCTTTGTGGGCATGATTAAGAATAAGTTGTATGTAACATTTGTAGCTGGCTGACAAACCCCAATTCAAACAACTTCTTTTACTTTTTACTTTGGGTAAACAAAATCTAGCATTTAGGCAATATCGTAATACATTCTTCAGCTCCATTATGCATTATTGCAACATCATGTACTTCAGGGGTGCTCAATACGTCGATCGCGATCTACCAGTCGATCGCAAAGGTAGTATTGGTAGATCGCATGACATTAAAAAAAATAGATGCCAGCCTATCATCCATCCCGTCACTTGATTGATATACAGGGCAGCCAGTCAGATGACATCTGAATTTTTCTGACACTTAGGTCGCTGCGCATGCGCAAACAACGGCGCGAAGTGTAGTAAAACTAACAAGCTAGTCAGCGAGTTAACTCCAGTTTTTAGCCCTCGGTTTTTTCTCTTAAACCTAAGAAAGGGTATAAAAATGAGTGGGGGAGCTGGACCAAGTAAGAAGACAAAAACGTATCACTTTCATACGGAATGGGAGGAGGACTTTTTTTTCACGATGACATTTTCGAAGTGCGTTTGCCTCATCTGCCAATCTACCATCGCAATACCAAAGAAGGGAAATGTGGAGCGGCATTTTCGGACTGTTCATGGAAAATACGACACCGATTTTTGTAGTGGGTAGATCATTTTGACTTGGTCATTTTATAAGTAGCTCACATGCTGAAAAAGTGTGAGCACCCCTGATGTACTTTAACAGAAAACTAAACCACAACTAAAACCCAATCTCAATCCAATGTGGGCACAATGATTAAGTAATCCACTTGTGACTGAAGGGTTGTATCTCTGAAGTGAGGCTCTTCAGGAGCCGTAGCCAGCTTTCAGGCTGAGCACTGAAAAATTTAAAGGTGTGGCTGATGTACCGTCAATCCAAGTAGGCATTTGGAGCAATATATAGGCAATTACGCTGTAGGTAGCAGGATCTGAATTGAAGAAGTGTCGAGCTGAGTGAGGAATAGTCCTCGGGCAATGAAGTGGAAGCCAATCAGATGGAAGCATGCTTTAGGCCCATACAAGCTCCTGTAAGTTTCCCTTTTTCCTACAGCGGTATTTACAGCCGCACTAATGCCCTCCGGGTATTTATGACCGGTAAGAATGACATCTGAGCATAAGCTTAATATAAACCACATTCCTTAAAGAAGACAGTGTCGGAGCCGCTGCTACAAGCATGAAAAGCTTCACATGAAGCCTGACGGAATGAATGAATTTGATAGGAAAAGCAGAGCAGGAGCCGGGTTTCAAGTATGTGCACACATTGTCAGAGTTTTTTTTTTTTTTTTTGAAAGATATTTCACTAAAGAACATCAAAAGTAAAAGTCACTTTCTCTCTGTCTCCTTTTTCCTTCCTCGATTTATGTGGCTTCAGCAGAGGCTGTCTGGAGCTTCATTACAGCTGAATGTCACAGGTAGACTGGACCATTCCCACTAATTAGTTAGTTTATGGTAGAGCAGGGGAATAAAGGGACATTGCGCTGGACTATCTGTCCACTCGTGACCTCTTGTACCTGCCCGGGTGCCTGGCAGGAACATGACTGTTCCCTGCAGATGGGTGACTAAAAAAAAAAAACACTGAATAGCATAACCTGAGGAGATGAGAGAAGGCAGAGGAGAAGTGAGAGAGAGATTTTAATGAGGAAAATGAGAGGGTGGAGAGATGCAGTACTTGCTGCTGATGAAAAAAGGAGATTAACAAGTTATAGGAGGAGTGGGAGTAAGGTTGGGAGAGAGGGGTGTACAGAGAGGGATAGAGTGCTTAAGGGAGAAGGGGAAAAACAAAAAATAAAAGAGGAGGAGGCAGTGGAGGCGGGGAAGGAAATGAGAGAGAGTGACGATGAGGTGCGTTTTTTTTTGTTGTTTTCTTTTTTTAAAGGCAAAAGTTTTAAAAGAGATGGTAAAAGTTGGGAAGAAGATGTCTGCAAGGGTTGAACATATCTGCAAAACACCCCCAGGTTGGAATAAAGAGACAGTTTGGGAGGCTGAATCATAGACCTGCTATACTTAATCAGCAGAATGGCCATTGCAGATTGTGTGTGAAGCGTGGGACGGGGTGAGAGCCAAGGTAGTTTTATTTAGATCACTTTTTAGAGAGTCATCCTCCCCCTATTACAGGATAGGTTGCTGACTTTAAAGAATAGTCCAAGTCACCCCAGTTCTTGTGACCGCGTTTTCGTCTCGCCATCATGTCAACTATCGTGTAAATTTGTCGCAGAGTGCAGGAATGTGTGGCAGTGGCGGATGGGTGAGAACACAGCGGAAAGAGAATGCAAGGGGACGGATGAGCTGAGGAGATTAAAGTGGACCACAGTCAAGAGCGTCGATGGAGGTAAAATAAACGGGGTACGGGTGAAAAGGTCAAAAGGATGGTGGTTCCTAATGTGGGGGCAGCACAGCTGACACAATCTGGGTAAGAAAGTGAACTAACTGTCCCAACAGAAACAGAAATAAAACAGTAAGTAAAAGTAATGTGTGTTAATATGATATATTATAGGTTTATACAACTCAAAAATTATACATTGAATTTCTTGTACCAAATTACATTATATAAATGATTTGTACAATTTTACAATACATAAACACAGTTTCTAAGCCTACATTGTTATTACTTACGTACATACTGTTGTTATCAAACTATACTATTAGTGAAAAATTGCTAATCTATGTACATTCGGGTATTCAACTGTATTGTAGTGTACTCGCAACCTTTATATCTGGGGTGAGTTGCGCTGATGGCAGTAGGAGTGAAAGGTGTTGTAGTCATCTGTCTAGTTGCACTATATCTATAAATTTGTATATCTGAGGTATGTCGCAATAATAGGAGCAGGAGTCATTGTAATAACAGCTATAGTGGTAATGGCAATGATAGCACTACTAATGGTAGTAGAGGTGGTTTAGTAGTAGGGGTAGTAGCCGCAGTACTAGTAGCTGTGTATGTAATAGCAGTAGTAGAAATAGTAGAATTGCTAGTTACTCTCTATTGCTGAAGTAAGGTGCAGTAATAAGTCACGTAAGTAAAATAAGTACTGTACTGCTACACTGCAAATGTTATTCAGTCTCCTTCTTCTTGCATCAAGTCCAAATACTTGTTCCTGTCCTCCATGTAAATGTTCACGTGATCTTCGCATCTTTTTTGTAGATCAACATCAGCTTTCTCGTTACATTTGGACACTTAAAACCCTTCTGTAAAATGTTTTAAATGTCCTGGCAAATCACAGCTCCTCTCCCTTGGAGGGGGTCACCGATATCCCTCAGTCAGTGTGCACCCATGCTCTCACGCTGTTTGTCCGTAGAACTCCTTCCCCTTTGCTCTAAAATTATGTAGCCCAACAAGGTTTTGTTTTCTCTGGTGAAAATACTTCAGTCCGACCAGATAACACAGAGTCATAAAGAGTATTACATTTAGATGCACATGGATGAGAATATTTTTTCTGCTTTCATTTATATGTGTATATATATATATATATATATATATATATATATATATATATATATATATGTATATATGCTGCAGTACCAGCACTACAACAATTTGCAGCAGTATTGATATTATTGGTAGTAGCAGTAGTAGTCATGTTAGTGTCACTGTACATCTGCGGTGAGTTGCAGTGATGTCAGTAATCATGGTAGGGCCAGCAGTAGTAGAGGGAGAGCTAGCAGCAGCAGTGATACTTACTCTCTGTATGTCTGAAGTGAGTTGCAGCAGTGTCGGAGAAGCTGTGGCTCTGAGAGTCTCCGTCCCTCTAACAGGAGAGCTCAGACTGACGTAGGCCACAGCACTGCTCTTGAGGACAACACTGTTATCCTGAAGGGAACACACACACACAAACACACACAGGTTATCATCATTATGTTCCCAATGGTATTGATTATTGTATAATTGTTGTCACCATGCTCCTCACATTATCATGATTATCATTATCATTATCCACAAAAAGTGTCCTTTCCAGCTCTAAGGATTACTATATTGTCCCTGGCAGTCATTTTATGTCTTCTGCTGTTACTCGCAATGCACTTGAACCTAATTTAAAACCATCACATAAAAAAAAAAAACATACATTTGAATCAAATCTGAAAGTTGTATGAAGTATACGGAAGAATCTGAGACTGTTGCACAGGCATGTTTTTGTTCTGAGCTGGATGTTTTTTAATCTTATTCTATAGGAAGTCATAGTCAGTCAAACTGCATTCATTAATGAGACCTATTCAATCAGAATAATGTGGTTTGATTGCAGTTGTGGCAGGTTGTTCCTCTATAGTGGCAGTGTTCCTACCTTAGGAGAATACAGTAAGAACACCCACTGTTTTGATTGGCTCTCCTCTTTCTCTTTGTAATTGTTAATTGTGGCTATGATCACCTAGATTTGATTAAAGATTATATACAAGGTTCAGTCAAATTCCATCCAGCCATTATTAACATGTCAGCACAAGCTGTTGCATGGACTAAAGTATAAGCTTCATGTTTGGTATTCTGGCTGTAAGCAGTCATATATGTCAGAGAAAAAAGAATGTTTTTCTGAAAAGATGAAAAGGCGTCTCTATGAGTATGCTGATCCTTATAGAGTAAGAACTGTATTATGACTGTATACATGTATGTTGCCAGTGCCTACAGCCATTTATGTGTCTTTACAGCAGCCTCAGTTGAAATCATTCCAGAAGCCACAACCTTCTACCCCTAAGCTGACATTTAGTAAAGCAGAGGCAGTTGTGCTTGCTGACCTTTCCCCACTCATAGGACCCGATATTCCCCAGGGCCGAGCCTCCCCACGAACAAAACACAGTGGTACGGTCTGGCACCCATCCTCGCTTGGTCTGCTCCGTCAGCGCAGCAATGAGTTGATTCATAATGGCCGAAGCCCCACCTCCCTGGTTGCTGTCATGGCGGCTGCCGACCAACACATAGCGATCTGAAAAACAAAGAAAAAGAGAAGAAAAGTGAGACCTCATTCATGCATTTATTTTTTTGGTTGTAGGTGAATATTGCTACTGTTCTATATGTAGTATATATTTAAAAAGATTAACTAACTTGATAATGAATCTGCAAGCTGATACATCTGGCCCCTCTCCCATTCAAACGGATTTCTCTGCCAATTTATCAGGTTAACCAATCACAAGCGTTTATCTAGTAGGAGGCGGGTTTAATATGATGACTGACAGAGATGAGCGGCATTCAGGTATCTTTGTAAATATCCAAGATGGTGCTACCGATACAGAGCTTTCCCAGGCCAGCTACAGCGGCAGTACTAAACAGAATGGACGGTAAATTTTCTCTAAAAGAAGGAAAAACAACTGCTCTTAAACTTTATGTTGATAAGAAATATGTGTTTGCTGAACTTCTGTGTTTCGTTGCTCTGATTGGTTGTCTCCACCCATCAACAACGCCCCTTAGAAATCAAAAATGAAATGAGAGGTTCCAGACTAATACGCATTTGCGAATTAGTCTGACGATGCCAGGCTACATCCCTTCTATAACATTCTCATTCCATCATCAATTTAGGTTTTGTTTTCCATCAGTAACAATGCATGTGGATTCCAAACAGACGCTGATTTGAAATGAGAATTCAGTGAGAAGTGCAAGGTATATACGCTCATGGTGTATACTCATGGTATCATGAGTCATCATTACTTTATCATGACATGGAACAAATATGTCCTCAATACATACTGTATGTATTAATCCTGAACTGTCATTTTCAAGTCCCAATTTGCATTATATGATTGAGTCTTTTTGAATCAGTTTTAATTTGTTGCATTTAACTCCAAGGACACATTTATAATTATTGAGGGATTCATTTTGTGTACCGTTAGTTAAGTGAGACTCCAAGATTTCCCCTTTAATGTTACCTTGCTTGAAAAGATGATGTGGTTTTCCCATTTTTTGTATTAAAATTAATCATAAAAACAGACACATAAATCCTCTGCTTCATGCATTTGCTTAGACAGATTGATAGATAGATAGATAGATAGATAGATAGATAGATAGATAGATGGATAGAAGTCTTTGTTTCAAGACCAATGAGATGTGTAGAGAGAATTGTAAGAGTAAATGGTGAATTGATTTTTTAAATGAAAATGCACTATAGCTCAAAACAGTATTCATGTACAGTGTCTATGTGTGGTTTTCCAAGGAAACACACTTACCCACATTCACACACAGACACACACAAACATGAATGCTCCGGGCCTCTTTGTATGCCTTAAATTTTCTACAAAGACAGAGTGTTGAGTATAGATGCACAAAGCGGCTTCCTGCAGGCGTAGAGAAGAACAGAGCAAACCTCATCACTCCGACACAGAGCACTGATGACTTTGTTTGAGAAAAGAGGTGCTTAGAGAAGCCTGCTAGCTTAGCCTAAGAATCTGACAACATATTATTGCACTGAGAGCCGCTTCCAGGGTAAATCAACCATTACTGTAAACTGCTTCAACTCAGTCATATGCGAAAGTGCAATTTGCTTTACTTTTACATTTAATTGCATATGTTTTTTTCATGGGTATGTTTATTGCTCACAACACACTGAAGGATAAATGAAGCATTTATGAGATTCTCTTATTAATAAAAAAATCCACAAAGTTGTGTTCTTGCTGCCCGTAGGCCAGGACAAATCATTACCGGTTCAGCAGGCACCGACTAATGTTTAGTGCAGTTGATGGTGGGGATTTTTAATTATTGCAAGCAGCAACAAGTATTACAGGTAAGATTTTAATTTTTCTTAATATAAAAAAGCCTATGAAAAAAACAACAACAAAGCAATGTACCTTACTAACAAATCAAATCAAGTATTATTGTCATACATAGCACAACATGTAGTGAAATTCTTTGATGTCTAACTTCAGAGCAAATCTAACACACATCCTCTCTGTTTTTGCCTTCAGGCAGCTGTAACGCCTTCCTGACCGCAGCAGAGAGAAGTTGTTGGGGTGATTGAGGTCTTGTATGATCCTCTCAGCCTTCTTCTTGCACCTCCTGGTGTAAATATCTTGTAGAGCTGACAGTTGACATCTGACCGCACCACCCCCTGCAGGGCCAGGTGGTCCCTCTTGGTGCTGTTCCCAAACCAGACCGTGACGTTGCCTGTCAGGATGCTTTCTATAGTGCAGGTATAGAAAGTCTTTACCACCTTGAGGGTTGGCCTGAGGTCCCTTCGGCGTATGAGTTGGTAGAGATGCTGGGAGACTTTCTTCACCAACGTGTTGACATTAGAAGATCATGATAAGTCCTCTGGAGTGCAGACACTGAGGTATCTGAAACTGTCCAACCTCTCCACCGGGCCCCGTTGATCTGGAGAGGATAATAATTCCTCTATCAGTTTCTTAATCTTGCTGATGTTCATAGAGAGGTGGTGGTCACTTCCTCTAGGTAGCCCTTCTCTTGGTGCATCATGACTGTGATCAACAAATTTGTTGATGGTGGTGGAGTCCAGTGTGGCCACACAGTCATGTGTGTCCAGGGAGTACAGCGGGGGGCTCGGGATACATCTTTGCTGATGGTAAGGAGGGATGAAGTGTGGCTGCCCACCCGTATCACCTGAGGTCTGCTCTTCATGAAGTTGAAGATCCAGCTGCAAAGGGTGTAGCTGAGTCCTGGTCTTCAAGCTCCATGACGAGTCTGTAGGGGATGACTGTGTTAAAAGCTAAGCTGTAGTCCAAAAACAGCATTTTTAACATAATTCCTCCTCTTGATGTCCAGGTGGATCTGTTGGTGCGGTATGCAAACTGCAGCAGGTCCAGGGTCAGCGGTAGTGAGCAGTTGGGAGTTTTTTAACGCACCTCTGGAAGCACTTCATCACCACAGGTCAGGGGTCAGGGTACCGGCCGGTAGTCATTCAGGCAGCTGGGATGGGGTTTCATCGGAACAGGGACTACTGTCGACCGTTTTGAGCAGGTGGGAATAACAGACTGGTATTGTGTGTGTATCCAAAGCCTGATACATCTTATTACTCTGTGCCACACAGCTCCACTGTTGTCCAAAAACTAACACCGTTGTGTTCCTTCATTACCATGAACATAGGCAGAGAGTTAGAAGAGGAAATCAATACCACTCACAAGTCTTTATCAGAACTACAAAGCGGCACCCAGTAGTCAATAATCTTAGTTTAGCAAAAAGACTGAAAATGGGGAAACAGCCAGCCTGGCTCTGTCTGAAAGTAAGAAAGTCTGCCTCCCAGCCCCTCTCAAGCTCCCTAATTAAAATGTTTCTGACAGCCGATACAACCAGATCCTCTGATCGCAATGTTTAGGATCTCTTGGTCATGAATAGTCAAAAAAATGGACTCAAATATATTGTTCCAGCCTTTGTAGCAATATTAGCATGTGGATATAGTACAGTATTTTATTGATTCCCTCTTAAGGATTCAGAAGGAATTGTTCAGTCGGCCACATTTCAGCATCATCACAAATGTGTGAATGAATCTCTTGAACCTGGTTACACCTTCCTCTTTTGTGCCTACAGTTACCCTGGAGCCTGACAAGCTAATCTCAGAGCCATGTAAATTTAATTATAAGACCTTTAAGAGGACCATACAGGCGGGCAGTATGAGAGGATATATACTGCTATATACAGCGAGGCTATTTGATACATGAGCAGAGGCGGTCTATGAAGGGTTCAGTGTGCTTCAAACTATTTAATATGAGGTGAACCCGATAAGATGTTAGTTTATTAGTAGATGTTAGATATTACAATTATCTGTGTCTGTGTATATGCTGGCAAATAAGTAAGATTAATTTCAGTACAGAAATAGCACACTTGGTTGGAGGTTGTTTAGAAACAGTGTTTACAAGCACTGACAAATGAAATGTTCAGTAGACGTATATATCCTGGTCACTTATTTATATTATGAGTTTACATTTAGCCGATGCATCATGATCAGATTTTTTTTAACTCCCAAAATATTGATATCAGTATGTTATGTGTGAGTTGTGTTGGGCTGCTCTGGTTGAAACTACGAGTTTCATGTTGCAGCCTGTCCCTCTACATAAGGAAACAACACTTTATTTAAGCACTGTTTGCACACAGCAATACAGATTCATGCTAAATGGCCCTCTTTATTGTTAAGGGCTGTATGACTCAAAACCTTTGCAAATATGCATGAATATTCAGTGTGTTTCGGGTCAACATAAATAAGCACGGAAACAGACATATGATCAAACGCCAACAACCAGTTGAAGCGTCGCTCCTTCCAGAGATTTGTTGCCCATATTATCTGCTTTAGTGGCCCATTATGGCTGACTAATATCACACTGTAAATCAAAAAGGTCATTTTCCACCAGTGACTGGGCAGGACAGGTACAGTAGCGATGCACTGCTACGAGCAGAGGGGAGGGCGGGAGAGGAGGACGGCTGTGGGGGCGAGGCGAGGACAAGATAAAGGGTCTCTGCTGCAGAATGACAATTAAAAAGGGATAAGGGCAAAAACAGCTAAGCAGAAGGAGCTTGGCTGCCATTTAAACATTAAAAGGACATAACGTGTTTGGAAGTGACCTGAGCCGGCACTGGACTGGGACACGGGAGAAGACTAATGGAGAAAGAAAAAGAAAAAATTTGATTAATTTAAAACATATTCCAGTGAGTTACTTCCCAACCCTTTTAACTTTTTTCTTGACTGATGATTAAAATATTTTCATGTTCATGAGACTTGTCACTCTGTTCATCTCATTAATGGGCTATGATGAAGAAGATCGCAAGCTTCTTATTCACCACACACACACATTTTACAATCACATACACACACATACAATTGTGCTTTTAGACAAAAACATGCACATACACACACTGTTCCCTTTATTAGGTAAGCTGGGTAGTCTTGTCTGAAGTCATTAACATGCTAATGTGAACCCACAGCCTGTTTTGTGACTTGTGTTGCGCCTTAATCCATAATATATATTCATAATAAATATACATAGTCCATTTAATAACTAATGTATTCATAAAGTTATTATTAATAGACCTATGTATTATCCTTAGTAATATATTGCATGTTTCCCCTGGCTGTCATCTTTTGATTTTCTTTATTTTTTCCCATATGGAAAGCTTAAAAAAAAATGTAAAATGTATTTCTCTGGTAAAGGTTAACGTCCACACAGGAACGTGTGTGGTCAGTTGGTTTGTCCAGTCCCTTTTCACAGCCACAAACTGCTCTTGTTGTCTAACCAGCCGGTACTTCAGAGGTCTGACAATAAGCTGAGTCATTTTTGTCCGCCTCCTCTATTTCAAAGCCACCTTCAGAGGGTGAGGGTATTTGTGGAACACCAGACGAGTACATCTAGTTCCTGCCATTTGTCTTGGCACTGAAAGACGGATGTGAAAAGTGTAGATTCTTTTTAATCCTCACACATCTGGATCGTGGTGATGATGGCAGGCAGTTACAGAAGCCACTGATATACTTTTCGGAGGTAACCCGCATTTCATTTTCAAACTGAAATACATCAGCCTGTTTACTGCAGCTATGGACAGTGTGAGTAATACAGCTAAATCTAAGACCCAAAGAGAACAAGAGATTATACGACACTGTGCAAGTACACCACCAAATATCTGATGCATTGAATTAATCTTAAATTGGTAATGTCAGGGCTGATTAAATGTGAATTTTAAAAATATTTGACATGGGAAGACCGATCAAGGATAACGTTAAATTAAGTGAAACTAAATGAAGAAAAGACCATTGTACTTAAATATGTACAGACACAGACACAAAAGTCAGTCTTCGGTTTAGAGCAATGTAAACTTCCTCAGCAAAAACAATGGCCAAAAAAAAAACGAAGAAAAGAGAAAACTATGATAAAAAAATTTCAGTTTTCTTTAATGTATAAAAATGAAATCTTATTGACCTGCACGCATCTACAAAATTACACTTTATGTGCTCCTGCTGGGCAAAACAAAACTAAAACAAGACATCTTCACAAGTTAATGTAGCTGCTTGTACTGTTACAGCATCCTGCATTTTATTGCCATTATGTGTCTGCCAGTATTGTTAGCTGATGTTACATTTACAAGAAGAGCTACTGAAGCACACAGACAATGAACAGTATTTTATTATTTCACACGAAAGTATGCATCTTTTTTTGTTTACCTTACCAATACTAAAATTATTAATCACCTAAAGACCGAAAAGGTCATGAATATGGTTTAGAGTGACAGACTGCATGGCACAGAGACTCAAAAGACGTACTGAAACAAACTGTTTTTGCTTTGAGACTAAACTTGGGAGCGTTTGTACAGACCTGGGTTCCTCCTTCCTTTCAGGTATCCCACAACATTGTAGATTTTCTTGTAGGACAGCTGGTTTTCGACCGTCAGAGTGATCTTCTTTCGTTCTAGGGAAAAGAAAAAACACGTTAAGAGGGGCTACAGGGAGAAAAGAAAAACCTTCCCTGTAAATGACTTCACACATGATCCTCATCTGGACCGCCCATGGCTTTTTTGACGTTGTTATGTGAGTTGCTGAGGGATACTGAATCTAAATTTTCCCCGGTGTGATGACACAGGAGGACACTGAACCCTTATTTTGTTAGTAATCATCCAGAGAGGGGGCGTGAATGAGAAACAGGACAGCTTGCGGGGTTCCGTCAGAGATGGTGTTGCTCTATTAATTTAAGCATTCCAGACTGGGAGAAAAAACTATTGAAATCAGAAGAGAATGGTGACAAACAATTGGATAGTCTTCCACAGAGTGTTATTGTGAGCCAAAAACAAACTCTTCAAATGCAAAAACGAAATCGGCCACCAGCCAATCAACAGGTTAATTTTAGGCAACACTGAGTGATTCATCCACTCTACCAGCCGCTTTCTCAATTGTATCTTCTACGAAATATAGTTATACAAATACATATACTAATATGCACATTTTGTAGGAGACATTATTGCTTAGTACATTCATGGGCAATGTTTTTTTTTTTTTTGTTCAATCCAGAAAATCTTTTATTGCACAGATGTAGAATGTAGGAATGGACTGACTTATGTAACACTTAAAATAAACTGAATTTGTTGACAAAGAACATTTTGCAGAGATGTTCAATATAAATGTTTCTTAGTTATGTTGGTGAAATAAAACAGAATTACCACCTTGTGTGTATAATGTGTACAGACACACACACACACACATACACACACAGTATGTCTTTCTGTAAATTGCCGTCTGTCTCACTCTTGAGGAATAATGGGATTATGCCACGTGGCTGAATGAGAGCTCTGACACACATGCACGCAAAAGCTCATTTCTGAGAGGGAGTCGCTTTTCATAAACTCATAAGCACTAAAGTATGTGTGCATGCTTTGTCTTCGTTTTTACATTTCATTAATTCCATATGGGTATTGTCAGACAGTGATGCACAATATATGGCAAGACTGGGGACTAAATCTGTGGAACCACTGAGAAGAATATACTGTACTGACACACATACACACTCACACACACTGAAACATACAACACATCATTCAGATGAAACCACCATAAACAGGCAAAAAGATGAAGTGTTCATTTGGTTTGAGAAACATGGCCAGCAGAAAAAACCTTACAATCCATAATGAGAGAGACAAGATGATGATATGAAAATATGGGATAGGTAAAAAACACATATAAATATTATTACCACGGATGGTACAACCCCAGTTTGGACTGTCTTAGACGGCTACTGTTTTAAAATAAGTATTTAACTTAAAAATGAATGGGGTTTAAGAAACCTTAGTTTCCCACCTGGAATAATGATTTGAGAGAGATTCATTGTAATGCATTTTCCCTGATAGGAGGTCGGAGTTTCCAAGGTAACGTTTGAAGCAAAATTTCCAAGAGAGACTGTGCACAAAGAAGGTACACTGGCATTTTTGACCACCAGTGGAGCAGGTCATCATTTAGTTTATACTTTATGCTTTTCCAGGATGCACATATATGTACGTGAGTACACAGGCGACACACACACATTCCTTCTGACTGGAGGGATCCAAATGTTGATCTGTTTGATTCATTTTGTATTTTTTTTTCTTTTAAGAAAACATGATAAGATGAAATACATGCAATGTATTTGCATGCAATACATTGCATGCAAACTGTGCGACAAATTCACACTGTTCTACTGATCAACATTCGGTGTCACTGACAACACTGCTCTTGAATAAACGCTATAAAGGAACAACCAAAATGACCTCAGATAGGATGTCCTTCATGTGAAGGTCTAAAATGCAAACTGGCTCTCGCAAAGACAGCAAAACAAGACCACACACACGCTGTACGGTGCCATACAATGCACTCGACAGAGCAGTCACTGGATATTGAGTCTGCCAGCCCTGCTGCCTTGCCGGGGTGGCTGCGAGCTCTAGGGGGGCTGATGGCTGGATATCTGAGGGAAACACAGACGAGGTGCCAGTAAAGATGTGAAGTGGGGGCTCAGACTGTGTGTGACAGAGGTCCCCTGCCTACAGCACAGCACTACAGCATGACAGCCCACTTTCCCCGGCTCGGCTCCTGTCCTCCATCCCTCCCCGCCTGTCTCCTTGCCCTCTCGCTCCTGTTTAATACATTATAAAAATTCACTGCTTTCTCTCATAGGCGCCCCATAACCCATTTATCACTTTTGACATTGGCACAAATGACTTTGGCTAAAGAGCAGGGATGGAACATGTGGCCCGTTTGTGTATTCAATCTGCACATGTGCGCACAGAGAGCAGCGAGAGAGAGATTTGTCATAGAGTAATTCCCCTTCATGATGAATGGGTTTACAGATAGGGCTGCTTCCACAGGTAAGGGGTGAGTTTTTGAATATATGGGACATACATGTATGTATGGGCCTGATTTTCACAAGCTAAATGAAATGTGAGAGCAGATATTTCTATAGATCCTCTCAGTAGCTTCCCCCCCACCCCCGAGAGATTGCGTGATTTCCCACCAGTTGCTCTTAAAATAATGACACTGAATAATCAACAGCAGAATGTGTCCTTACTCCAGCAAACATATCAGACTTGAACGAGCTGTAATGTGACCATTATTTCCCCGGTAGGCAACAAGGTGGTATAGTTGTTAGATACTGTCTCTCAGGGACACAGGTCCTCCCCCTGCACAGCCTTTCCGTCTCTGAAAAAAAGGCCCTTAAACAAGACACTTAACCTCTGTCTACTCCAAGGAACATCATCCATGACTGACCCTGAAAAAGGGAAGTTTTTCTAACAAGACCTCTTAGTCAAACTAAGAACTAGTAGATTGTTTAATTTTGCTCTCCAAATCGATTCTTACAAAATATAATTTATATCAGCGTTTTGTGATTGGCCAAGTCTTTGTTTAAGGCTTGGTTAAAGGTAAATGGTTCAACATTTTGAGAAATACGGTTAATTGCTTTCTTTTTGAGGAATAGATGGGAAGATTGATATCAGCTAGCCTGTCCAAAGTTGTCCTTCTCTCCCCACCTACCAACACCTCTAAAGCTCAGTAATTAACACGTTGTATCTTGTTTGTTTAATCTGTACCCAAACAATAAGGAAAAATGTCCATTTGTGGTTTTAGGGGGAGCCACTGCACAGGCTGGAACCATTTGTCGGTGGACAACAGCTGGGCACAGTTATTGTGTGCAGGTTGGCAGTTTTGGCACCATCGCGTCAGTACAAAGGCAAAAACGAATAGATACCAATAGATACAACAGGTTAGTTAGTGACCTTTGAGGTGTTGGAAGGCGTATTTTTAGAATTTTTCTGTGGCGTGAAGCTAGTGGTGAAAATGTCGGTCCCCCACTTTATTATCAGATGAATTGCCATATATATTTCCAAATACCTGCATACAGTAACTGACAACCTTCCCATCAGCCTCTGCTGTACTTTTTGTTTTTGTTAAACTTACATTGTAAACATTATACCTGCATGCATGTTAATATTTTATCTTTTGCATTTAGCTGAAAGTACTGCTGCACAGACTCACAGAGCAGCAAGCATGGCTGCAGACTCTTAGTCTTATTTTTACTGTCCAATGTTGGCCTTTTGTCTTGCAAAGACAGTCTCTTTTTCCTGCTGGTTGAAGTAAAACTTTGATGCAAAATGATGCCAACAATATGGATTGAATTGATGCACGTTATGAAGTTGTATTAAAAATTACTTATTAGGGATAGCATGAGGTCATTTACCAGTATTAGACATAGTAACAAAGATGCATTACTGAATCACATGTTTGAAATCATTAAGTTGCTAATGGCATAACAAGAGAAGGTCTATTATTATTATTATAATGAAACTTTTTTTTTTTTTTTGCACAGTTGTGAAGTGTTGTTTGTAACAGTATCAGTTTTACTGCCATTAAATATTTCTACATTGTAGCACCACCACATACACCATATTACTCATATTTCAGTGGTCATCGCATCAACAAGTTTGAACCCAACCCTGACACCTTGTGTTAATCAGAAGAGAAATTCATGGCATCTTCCAATAAAGTAAGCCAACGATATCACCCATGGACCCATACATTTGAACCATAAGTGCCACCTAATTAAAAGAGCTGATATATAATCATAGAGTCTAAATTCAGAAGCATCTCAGCGCCGTTCTCTGCAGAGTATTAAATGCAGAGTTGAGAAGAAAAAGCAGTAAGTGAATGTGGGAAACCTGCACACAGCAATCAATAGTGGTGTAATTAAAGGCCCTGGGAGTCCTTTCTATAAAGCCATTTCAAGTTGTTCTGCTTCGCTCGCCTCTCCCTCCGTGGCCTTGCAATGTAATTGCCACGGAAATTTGTTACACTTTTGGCATTTGTTCTGAGTGGGAGACAGAGAGAGACAGAAAACCGTGTGTTAAAAAATTCAGAAAGGAAGAAAAACAAGACAAAGAGGGAATTCAGGCACAGCTGACTTGCTGAAGTCACATTCTTCAGCTCGGATTTTTCTGACAGTATTAATTGGTTTAAGATGAATGTGAGTGTGTGTGTGGGAGAAAGAGAGAGGGAGAGAGACTCAACGGCGCACCACTCGCACATTTGGCCCGTCCACTGCTATGTTCTGGCCCTAATTTATTATTTCTGAATATTAAAAATTAAAAGACACCTGCACCATTAAAGTGAAACAAAATCAAAATCAAAAGTGTAGTAGTGCATCAGAGTAAAAGTAGACCTTAGACCAAATGTTATGGCATTACATACAGTACATACCCATTACATGGCCAAAAGTATGTGGACATTCCTTTTTGTGAGCTTTTCGCCGAGTTATGGTTTGGGCTACACACCTTAGTTCTAATTAGGGGAATGCTGCAGCATACAGTGGTATCTACAGCATACAATAGTGTCACGTTTTGGGAGGAAGAAATGTTTTCCATGAAGACATGTTTGTCCCAGTTCTGCGTGGAAGGACTGCACAGAGCCCTGACCTCAACCTCATCCCACACCTTTGGGGTGTTCTGGAACACCAACCACGAGCCAGGCCTTCATGGTGGCAGACCTCACTGATGCTCTTGGGCCCGAATGGGAGCAAATCCTTGTATTTCACTCAAGCACACATTCGGTATGAAATATCTAGAGTGCAGCTCAATTAATGTGAAGGGTAACTTTTAGGAGCCTTGAGAAAGTTTGGCAACTTATTTTATTGTCAGTAAGGTCTATCAGAACACCATAATTAACCACAAATAAAAATGTAATAGCTGTAGATGAGCCAGCTTAGCCAATCAAATGCTTAAGTGGTGGTTTATGATGTGTCGGCTGGGCGATGTGAAGCAGAGTAATGAGCACATAGACAGGAAGAGTGCAGCAAAACTCAAGACTCTACAAAACTATTTGCAAGAAACAACAGCAGTTTATTCACATTCTTTAGGATGATATGCCATTAAGAGAGCAACGGGAAAACCGGAGTCAAATTCCTTGTATGTGTACGCATTCATGGCCAATAAAGCTGATTCTGATTCTGATTAAGTATATAATAGATATTAGAACATTTATGAAGAAATGTGGATGTGCTTTCTTGATGCGTGTTTCAGGAATCTTTTGCTGCTAGCCGGTTGCAGACACGTTAGCTTCCACTTTCTGTTTCAAAACGGCAGCTCATGTGTTGCTGTATTTCGAGACAATAACGGGTATTTGGCAAGGCGTGTGGTAAGGCCTAAGTGGTAATTAGTTGGCGGTTAGTCATTGATGGGGTGTTAGCAGTGGTTACTAGTGCATTTCCAGAGGTGGCTATGAGCCACGCGTGTGAAATGTAATTTTTGCGTATGTTTTGTTAATGCTACAAAATGAGCTTCCACAGTAATAAAAATTGTGAATAGTCGTAAATGGAATATAAAGTATGCAGTACTGCAATATGTGTGACATATGATAATAATTAATTTTATCAAACAGATCGAACTTATGTAAGTGAAAGTCCGTTAAAATATCCAGTATTCACAACTTGACGTCACTCTTAATATGCACAAAGGGAAAAAAAAAAAAAAATTATATAGATGCACAAATTTGCACATACACATACACACGCATTGCTGAGAGTACTGTGAAGTCGACCGCGTCATTTTGTTAGGGTCTAGTGATCTCCATAGAGGGCCCCTGAGCAATTAACTGATGGTCAGCCAATACAGCCAGCCCTAATTGAATGGGAATTAAAAGGGAAAAATAAGGAGAAAAGGTATTAAAAAAAGAGAAAAAAATGAAAGGAGGCAGACAGATGAAACAAATGATAGTGGGATCCCAAGAGTGGTCAGAGGTGCAGCCAATCAATTGGAGACAGATTACGTCTCTCTTGCTCTCTCTCTTTGTCTTCCCTTTTCTCTCTCTCCCTTTCTTGCACCAATTCTCTCCCTCTTTTGACCTCTTTTGATGTAATGGAAACACTTCAGAAAGGAGCCTACCTTGCAGAACTATTGGATGTACATTAAGCTCAGTCTACACAGATGCCTGTCTTCAAAGCGTGGGGACAAACAGAAATGGGCACACACACATACACCCTTGTAATTATATACTTGTACAGACCCTCAGTTGACATAATGATTTCCCTAGCCCCTTACCCTAACCTTAACCATCACAACTGAATGCCTAACCCTAACCCTAACCTAAATTTTATTCTAACCTAAACCTTAAAACCAAGTCCTAACCCTCAAACAGCCCTTTGAAGTTGTGAGGACCGGCCGGAATGTCCTTACTTCCCAAAAATGTCCTCACTCTGATGGCTAAAAATGTGTTCTGCTCCTCACTATGTAGCAGGTACAAGTACACACACACACACACACACACACACATACACAATCAAAATGTGTAGCCTAAAAAAAAAGTACCTCTGCCAGAGCTGGAACAGCTTCTGACACAATTTAGATCCTGTGACACACAAAAGATATCCATTGACAGACACATGCTACTTAGATGCCATTCTACAAAGCTATAAGTGTCCATAAGTGTCAATAACAGTCACTCGTAAAACAACAAAAAACCTTAAAATCCAATACCACTGAAATTTTTCTGAAATAGTACAAACACCCTTGGCTTAAAGCTCACAATTGAAAACAATACCAGGGCGAGAGTGGCACACACAATCTGCCCCCCTGCACTGAAGGATCAATTGTACTCATGTCTTTGGCCACCGGTTTTTGGGGGTGCATCATTGATTGTCTGCGTGACTCACTCAGGAAGCATTGGTGCATAACAGTGACGATCTGTGTGTTTGTGTGTGTGTGTGTGTGTGTGTGTGTGTGTGTGTGACTGTTATCTGTCCAACATGGGAAACGGCAGAGAGCAGTGTTCCAGTCAGTGACCAGCTGCTTGGATTTATTGGGGAATAAATGGAAATAGACAGACCGTGCTCACGTACAATGGGGAAACATGTTGGCAACAAGAGATGACGACACCCTCGCATGCCCTCCAAAAACTGCTGGGCTAGGATGGAGGGGAGGGCAGAGGAGTGAGACGGGGCTCAAGTGAAAGACAGAAGTAGAGGCCTGATGATGCTGAGGTATGAGGGGATTTACGCTCTTGAAAGCGGGAATTACCCTCTAATACTACATCCGTCTCATCTCTCTCTCTCTTACACACATACACACTTTATCTAACCACACACACCAGCACACACAGGCATACACACCTCAATATGCCAAGGCTTCACTAGGGAAGCAGCCCCTTACGGGATCAGGCCAAAATGGTGAGAGCTCAACAAACCTATGACATTATGGCAAGAGATGACATACTGACAGTGGAGACACAGCTGTTAGACACATGTCTACACACTTGGGGTCATGCAAATAATGACTGTTGTCTCTCAGATGCAAATAGGAAGTAGTGTGATGCAGGAAGTAGTGTGGGTGGCCGTGGCTCAGTGTTGGGTGGCTGTGGCTCAGTGGTAGAGCAGGGTCGTCCAATAACCCATGGTGGGGTGGCAGTCCACCCACCTGCCACGGCCAAGGTGCCCTTGAGCAAGGCACTGCACCCCCAATTGCTCCCCGGGCGCTGTGAACTGCTGCCCACTGCTCCAGTGTGAATATGGCACCTGTCTCTTTGTGTGACCCTGTGCATGTGCATGTGTGTGTTTGTACAGGTGCCACTGGATGGGTTAAATGCGGAGAAATAATTTCACATTTGTGATGAGTAAATAAAATAAACTTTACCCAAGAAAGCTTATTTTCTCAAACTAATTTTGCAAAGCATGGTCTGTCAACGCACTTTTACGCAGGAAGTAACTGACTATATATTACAGCTGAGCTGACAGTGGTGATTTCAGCCACCAGTGAGAGGAACTCCAACAGAGAAACATTTTGACACTGATTCATATAGCCTCAGTTCAGCTTGAGGTGTCATTTGTTCATGTATTAAACATAACTACAGTGGAGATTCACACAATGAAAGCATTGTTTAGCTGTTGTACAATGTTGTACAACTTTGTTTTTCTACATTATATGTGCCTGATATTTCGAATTTTAAATGAAAAAAGCAAACATGTTTTGTCACTAACCTCCAGTGGTATCCAGTCATGTGAATAGTGGTTTGGTTTTATTTGCCCAGGTTTTTTATTTTGTTTGTTAGCAATCTATTTTCATGAACTCGTTACTCAGGAACATGCTGTCAAAAATGTTCATATGTCATCAGTAGAACATAGTTTACTTTTCACAGTGAGTAGTGCTTTTCCACCAGATTTGTTCTGGTTCTTGAACCGGTTCCATTCAGGATTCTTGGAACCCGCGTTTCAACCAGTTTTGAGCAAACCATTGTAATCAAGGATGCGTCATCAACGAAGCGCATTGTGCAATGGAAGTAAACAGTAGTAGAAAGATGGCGGATCGCATTGATTACCTGCGAGCTGTTCTGTTTTCACAGATACTCCGGATGGTTCAAAATTAGGTGGGTAAACTGGAACTGAACCTTTTCCAAATTGGTAGAAAAGGGATAATTGAGGCCTGTGGATTAAACAGAGTGATGACACATGCCAGTTCAATTTTTTGCCATGCTAACAACATGGCTCTAGGAATCGCAATGTCTAATCAATGTTTCCCAGATGATTAATCCAAATGTCTTTGTTGTTCCCACGACTTTTCCTCCAGCGTCACCAGGACAATGAACTATTGGATGGAACATGGTAAAGACAGTCAGGGTAAAAATTTGCCTAATACTTTGGTTTATGACCAAATGCCAGCAAAGCTAATGACATTCCCATCAACCTCAGTTGTGCTTTGTGGCTCAGGAGGTAGAACGGTCGTCCAGTAATCGGAAGAATCCTGGTTCAATCCCCAGCTCCTCCAGAGAAAGTGTCGAAGTGTCCTTGAGCAAGACCACTAACTGCTCCTGATGAGCAGTTGGCACCTTGGACGGCAGCCTCTGCCATCAGTGTGTGAATGAAGGCATGTATTGTAAAAGCGCTTTGAGTGGTCAGTAGACTAGAAAAGTGCTATAAAAATGCAGTCCATTTAAACTAAGATGGTAAACATTATACCAGCCAAACCATGCTTATGTTAGCCTTTAACTCAAAGAATTGCTGTGCTAAAGCACAGCCTCACAGAGCCCCTAGCATAGCTGTAAACACTTAATCTTGTGTAAATGTAATTTTTAATGTTGTAAAAACCACAAATGCACTATAAAGTCTCGCACTGTGTTGACGTAGTGGCAGAAATCTCACAGCCAGATATATCAAAACCTAAGAAGTTAAAACTAAACATTTCACCTTATTCAGCTCCATCATCTTTTCTCTTGATGGCTTCTTTCTACATGTCTATATTACTATCCAGCACCCTCCCTGATGGGGAAAAAGAATCCCTGCTGCCCATCTATAATTTATTCCTCTCTTTTTGGCAAAGGAAATTAAACCCTCTCTATAAATTTATTTTTTCATATATTCTGCTTTAATTTGTATGTGACAAAGAGACCATCGTTCCTTTTAATGTGAGAAAAATAACTTTGTGTTACACTGCTGCACTGTTTTGTCATTTGTTTCACAGGAATTTTATGATCATTTTTGCCAGAGGGTTTATAATGTCCTGCCCCGACTCCCTCATGTTTGTGTATTTCTTTGCCTTCAAGGAGGAATGTTGAAACCCCAATCATAACAAAGTATCTCTTTTATTTAATCCCTCCCTCTATCTATTATTTTATTGTGTGAAGTTTGGTCTCAGTGACTCTTACAGTAAGAGCTTGTCCCTGCATCTCTTCTTTCACCTCATTCACGATAGGTTAATTAACAACTGCATCTCATTTATGATGACCTGACCATGAGGCGTACCCAAGAGCCAAGTCACATTTCAAGGCAATCAAAACTGCACCGCAATAAAAATAGTTCAAGTAATTAAACAGCACAAAATAACAAGAGCAGGGACGGCATATAACTACAATAAAAAAAGAAATGTAATAAAAGAAGGGTTAGAGAGCAGATCTATATATAAAGCTCCCATGAATGTTAATCTTGAAATAAAGGAGTGAGAGCAACATTATACACGAGTCAATGACCAGCTGGTTGGGCGACAGGTACAACTGCCTGTAACATATAGACTAAATGTTATGTCTGCATGCCTCCTTACCTTTAGTTCTCTTGTTCTTTCTTTATCCACACTTAGGGTCGAAAGAAATGGGCTGTTGAAGCTAAATACCGAAACACTTTGTATTGCAGTTGCTAAGAGCTTTTACCTTTTGCTCGGAAAACTGAAGAGAGCCTCTATAGAAGCATTCAGACACACAAAAGGCATTCAAAATCCGGGATGAAAATATCACCACTACAACTATAATTGCTACCTTTAATGTTGCTCGCACAATTTATCAATAGTCCTCCAACTGAAACATCCAAATATGTTGTTTGCACCCCCCCTCTTCTAGAACGACACATATAATTGTTTTCTGATCTTCCCCTATTGGCAAAACAACCTAATTTGTCTGTGCCTTCCAAAACCAAACTGTTTTCTGATCTTACATCAGGATGGTTAAGGTTTAGCACAAAACAACTTAGTTAGGGGTCAGATTTCAAAAACAAAGTTTTTTGGTTAGAAAGGACTATTTCTTTAAGGTTAGGGCTCTCTTTATCATCATGGGTAAAATGATAACCACTTGGTTAAGGTTAGGGAATGATCACGTTCATGGTTAAAAGAAACCAATGCTGAATGTCAATAGGAAACTGGAAGTGAACAGCGTTCTTCTGTGTCAAAGTTGATGCCCTGAACCATCCATCCTGCCCGACCTCCCCTCTCTGCTGACTTTATGGCCGTATAACAAAATAACACTATGACCTTCTTTGCTTACCTTGGACAAGAGTCATACTTCCCTACAGACAGGCATAGAGGCATTTGCTGAAAGGACTTTAACTACAAATTATTTTAGCTGTAGGATTTCAACTACAGCTACTTACTTCTACTACTGCTGATATTACAGCAAATGCTGCTATGTCTTGCTTTTGCTGACATTACAACTGCTACTACAGATAAATTCATACACAGTGGTTGAATCATATGATGTCATAAAAATCAGCTCTGGATGAGGTCGACTGAGGTAACATACATCAAGAAATCCAAAAGGTGCTCACTACATTTGCATCAATTCATTTCAGAGTTCGACAGGCTGATGTCCAAAATGAAATGAAAGGCTAAAACCGGCCTCACACCGCATATCAGTCTAACCTATATGACTTGTTTACTATACTAATGCTGAAATGACCCCTATCTTATTTTGAGAAAACCATTGCCCCATAGATCACTAATAGCTTGCCTGGCTCCCTAGTGCACAAGGCCTGATTTTCCCTAACACGCCCCCCCCCAAACCACACCTGTTCTATCCTGCCCATACTACCTCAGCCTACATGGCTGCTTTCTTCAATACAATACAACACGAACAACTTTATAATCCCACTAACAACATTTATTTAGAGCAGCTTGTTGTACACAAGTAACACACAACAAACAAATAATAGTACAAGCAAGCTAAATGTGGAATAGAATCTATAAAGAATATTGATAATTAACCTTAATACAGAGAACTGTAGATCAGATAAAACATTCACCAACAGTGACAATGGTAAAAAAAATATCGAATTGCAGAGGAAATTAACGATTTTGAATAGCGGTTAGTTTTAAGAGCAGGTAAAACATAACGACGCCCTGAGGGCAACAGAGAAAATTCACTTGTCCAGAAGAAACCAAAATACTTGCTGCTTTTTGAAGGATTCGTTGGTTGCAAAAACAATTCAGATCCCTTTGTTTCACTCCAGTGGTCTTAAAACAGATTTTAACAATGCTGTTCAGGCTGGTTCTGTCTTTTACTGCAAGGCTGTCAAACCAGCAGATAAAGGAAAAACTCAGGAGACTCTCAATAAAAGATTGATAAAAACAAACTGACAGAAAGGGAATTTAGTGTGTGGAGAGGGTGAATCCTCTGCTGTCCCCACTTCATGGTAGCCTCAGTGTTCACATCAAATTTAAGGTGATCATCGCAGAGACTGAACCCACCAACAGCTTCGACACAGAGCCTCCCCGTCCTCTCTTGTGTACGCGGTGAGCCCGGCTTCCTTTAACTAATGCCTACACAAGCAGCGATTGCCCCAGCAACCGAACTTTAACAATCACCATCTGCCAAGCCGATCTTAACTACACGGGTTTTCCCTACATCTGTCAGGGAAGAATATTGGAGTGACTGAAGTTCAATAGAAAAGCAACCTAAAATATACTTTACATATGGTCTGTAATTTACTATATCGACTACAAAAAATGTATGTAACTGATTGATGATGATGATGATGATGTTGATGTGGGGGAACACTACTTCAACACATTACAAATAGTGGTTTTAACATACTGCCAAACTAGTTTTGTTGACTACTCTCATGTCACATTAAAATCCAAGGTGACATCTGCAAAAGTCTTGTTTTGTCCAGCACACAGTCTAAAACTCAAAGATCTTTGATTTAAATGTATAAAAACAGATAAAAAGCAGCCAATCCTCACATTATAGTAACTGGTACTACGGAAAGCTTGGTATTTTTACTTGACAAAGAACTTCAATCCTTAATCAATTATCAAAAAAGTTGCTTAGTTATTTTTATTTTGATCATTTAATCAACCAATCAATTCAACTCCAGTCTGAATCAAAGACAATAGATGCATTTTTTGGTTTAAATATAGACACGTAGCGGTGACATGCTGTGCATATTGAGTGCATTAGCACACCCAATATGATTGAAAGGGATTCCCACAAAGCTTGTAATTGGATGCAGCAGGACATCTGTAGGACAGATGATTATACATTAAAATCAAGACTGCTATCATGCCTAACACTTGTAAATGGTATGCTTTATTTTTTTTCAGAATGAACTCTGCATGCTGACACAAAGAGAATCACTTTCTGTTTCCTCTCCTCAGCCGCGTCCTCCAGCTCTTCCTCGGGGTTCCTGAGGCGTTAGGTTTAATACGAATGGATACGCATGCACATGTCCTCCCTGTAGGACATACCGGGAATAAATCCACAGGGAGTCATCCTGGGGATATCCTCACCAGACGCCTGAATGACCTCAAGGTGCTCCTTTCAATGCAAAGGAACGCCGTTTTTGCTCCGGATATCTGAGCTCCTCCACTAATGCCTTAGGGTGGACCAGCCACCCTGTGATTGAAGCTCATCTCAGCTGTTTGAATCCACTATACAAGCTCACCAAAAGTCATAACTGTAGAGGAGGGTTGAAATTTAGATCGACTGGTGAATTAAGAGCATTGCCTTCAGGCACAGTTTCTTCCTCGTCACAACAGTTCCGTATAGCGCCTGCATTACTGCAGACGCCGTTATCATAAACAGGACACTGCAGAACCTTGGCAGAGACCAACACCCAGCAAGAGCACAGAATGGGGATGCAGCTGTCACTCTGGTGGTACAAGGACAGTGACCCTGTCCCCCATATCTCCCTAGACACCATGGAGGGCATGGTGTTAAGCCTTCTACTGTACACACAGTCCACAAAGCACATGTAGACTGGACTGACTAATTGCCACTAACTGTAACAGAGACACTGTATCAGTGAAACTACAATGCAGTAGGCTTAAGATATAGAACAATATGTCAACTTTTAATTACTGTAATTATTCATAAAGCACTCTATATGTTGTTTTAGATTTCTGGTCTAGTGATGAGGAGTTTAATTTGTGACCTTTATATTTGATTCGTTTATTTCTGAGTTAAATTATGTGGCTGTCTGTAATATTAGTTAATTATGTATATTTTGTTTGATGTTATGAGTGATGAAAATAATTCACACTGCAGCCACTGTGTCACACTGTATATTGTGTATTTACCTGCGTTGGGAGGCATGGCTAGAGGAACACAGGAGTCTCCCTGTCCCGCGGATGGAGAGGACAGCAACGTCTTCGCCAGGAGGGCAGAGATGGGCTGAACCAGCAGAGATGTCAGACTTCCTCCAGCCTCTCGCGACACCTCAGCTATAGAGGAATACAGACACACGGGAAGAGAATCAGAGGCGAAAACTAGTTAAGAAGAGCAGTACCATTACCATTAACATATGTACTATTTAGTTGGTAAATTACACACTTTAAAACAGCAGACATCCTAGCATCACACTGTCAATACCACTCTTTTGTATCTTTGCTGTTTACTGTGAAAGAAGAAGTAAGAGGTCCTGCAGACAGATGTCATGGTTACAGTAACAGTACATGCAGGCAGTCACAGGAAGCCACAGTGTCACAGACCAATTTTAGTTCTCATCTTTGCAAAGCTTGTAGCCATGATATAAGAGGGATCGGGCAAGTTGTGCATTTAGCTATAGACAGCTGACATGACAACTTGTCACTGCCAGCAGCTTGTGAGTCAATCCGATATGAGGGGAATGCAGAAATATCCTCTCTCTATACTTCCCTTCCCTTTCCTCGACACAAATGACACAAAAAATAATAACAAAAGCACAGTGGAGGCTGTCAAAAGATATGGCTTAAGTTGTTTGTATGTATGTTGTTTATTTCGTCTCTCAGTAATCATTATGGGAGGCAGGGCCTGATCTGCCTGACTGCACTCTTATCTCAGTGTTGTTAGTTAGCTACCAGAGACACTGTTTGTCCTTCACAGGTTTAATTCATCCCGGATAAAGGTGTGTGTGTGTGTGTGTGTGTGTGTGTGTGTGTGTGTGTATGTTTCTATGCACCTGCTATCTTCATCCCCATTGTTATTATGTCCCAGTTGTCTTTCTCTTGCCTTTCTCTCCTCCACCCTCTGAATCTAGTGGGCCGAGTGCTAATAGAGATGAAGTTTCCTACACGTGGGAGCGTTCAGCCAATACGGGCCATGCTCAGGGCAGCAAAGATGGCTGCACTGTTTGATTTGCCCTGGTTAGGAAAATAAAAATGTCTTCCAAATCCTCGCTTCTGGGCCACGCAGGTTCAGTTCACAGCATTAACGTTCTCTCTCCTGTGCAGCTGAATACATGCAGTACGTGAGATACACACATAAGATATAGTTAGAGTTACAACCAACCAGTCCAATGTGTGTACATGTGTATTAGGGTATCTTGTTGCAGCTTGGCTTCATTTGCACATGATCAAGGTAGAAGGTAAACATGTGTGTCATTGCACCACCACAAAAGTAGTCCGCAAAGTCACTTGACTTGTACCACAGCGACCTACCATTGCAAAGGATCTGGCAGTTAGTTTTCCACTATAAAACTAAGTGCTGCCTATGCAAACATTGTCTCATACTCACTTTGTATGTTTTATGTTTTAAGAACAATATCTGTTCTAGCCCTAGAACTATATAATATTTTATTTACAAGATTGACGTTACCCGACATGAACAGGGTTTTACCACATTCTCAATCGAATGAAAGATAGACTGATAAGCAGAGACACAAATAACACTTTTTGCATGCTACTGAAAACCTTAAAAAAGGTAGAAAGGAGGAAAACTAAACCTGAAAACTGACTAAATCTTTTTGGCATACTCTCTAGAAGGAAGTGATAGGTCATTAAAGGCCTCATTAGTTATATTCCCTGTTAAATCATATCATCGATGTGAGTATCTGTCACGGGAGGTTAGGTCCAGACTGTAAGGCTGACTTGGGGATCAGATGATTGTAGGTCCTGTGGTGGCTCATGAGGTATGTTCAGCAAAAAAATTTAAAGGAGACATGTTAATGAAGACTGGCACCTGCAAATGGACAAACAAACCTATCAGAGGGAGCTGTCTTAATGCACACCCACTTTATTTTACATCTCGCCAATATGGTCGCACACCAAGATAGACACAAATACATAGGTGTAGTCTAAAGTATCTATTTGCTATAATATGTTAACTATGACTGAACTAAAACTGGGATATAGTTTACTATGAATAAATCAGTATATTAGCAAAACCTGTATCAGGTTCACTGTTTAAGTGCATAAATGTGTAAAAATGTAATTCAAGTAATTTGTGAAAAATAGAAGCTAAGTATTCTCTGTTCCCTCTTCTGAAGGATCTTAGGGTTTGCTGCTTTTTTTGTCTTTTGTAAACTATCTTTGAAACTTTGGGTTTTGATAGGCTTTTGATGGCTTTTGGTAGGATAACATTTTAGGAAATTTGGGGCATTTTACACAATTTTCTATCAGTCAAGCAAGGAAATATTCATAATGAAAATAATCATTAGGTTCAGACCTGCTTTAAAAATGCACACACACACACACACACACACACACACACAGAGACAGGCATAACCACCCACCCACATAAACAATCTACAATCGGCAGAAAGAAACAAAAGCTGATTTTCCAAGTATCTCTCTCATTGGGGTTCCTAACAAGCACTTATGGTTTACCAGAGACATTTTAGACTGTTTCAAGCCCCCATGTTCTCATCCAAATTTCAAAAGTTTTCTGAAAAAGGTCGATCTCAAAAGGCAAAACATAAGACAGTTGTTGCAGAAGTGTTGTCAGCAACTATTCATGAGAACGAGTGTTGTACTGCTTTATCTGAGTGTAGTTTGTACGTACTTCACCATAGGGCATCTGCTGCAGTCATTAACAATAAGGTCATCTGCCATTGTCCTTATGTGCATTGGCATGTGGGTGTTGTGATTGAGAAAACTCAGATAGAAAATCAATCTGGGAGCAAATAAAATACACGCCGCATTTTCAGCAGTAAACTTTTGCTTTGTATGTATAACGTTCCATTCAGTGATGTGTTCAGATAAAATGCAAATCAATGCCCCCAAAAATTGTTCCCTGTGCAGAAAGGCCTCATCAGTTAACTGAACAAATTGACACAAAGGTTCAATTTGGTTACCTGAGCAATTATTCACTTTATGGAAATTATATCCGTAAATTATACCCCTACTACAAATTATTATATATATTATATTATATATAATTAATTAAATTGGTAGATAGAAATAAAATGTATGTTTACAGATGACCTATCACATATAAACTATTTTCCACCAGTGTCCCCTCGTCCCACCACAACAGTGTATTTCATGGTCCCCTTAATAGAATTTCACAAGACTATTCTTACACTTTCATGAAATCTCTTGAACATTACCATTGCCAGGATTAAGGAATAAAGAAACTGCTGACTTGAAAGTGTTATGTTGCATTGTCTTGCCCTTTGTCAAAATTGAACTACAATATTTTTGCAAACAAATGGGAGCTGCAATCAGCCGTAACCGAAAAAGTCATAACTCATTACAAAGGCATGCATCCTTTGTCCCCAATATCTCATTTCCTCAGCCAGTTGAATCTAGTATACTCCATTAACTTGAGCATATTGTTACTTTTGTGCTTCTCTTACTGCTGATCCATACTTTGTCCAAGTTTGTGAATAATCTATATTCTAACCTTAGCTGTGAGGACAAGTTCAGCAACTCTAAAGCAAATCCCTTGTGGTTTCTTTGAACTAAACTTATGGTCAATAGTTTTCTGTGGCTGGTCTACAGAGTGTCAGTGCGGCATTCCAGCTCCACAAGGCGATTAATAATCCATGAACGACATGGGCGACAAGTCAAGGGGGAGAGGAAGAGGCGAGGTGAGGGGTGAGAAAATTGGGTGGGGGGTGGGGGGGGACAAGGCAAAAAGTAAAGACGAAAAAGGAGGTCAGGAGGTGGTTGGACAAGATCGGAGAAATAGAATATAGGTTAGAGGAGAGAAGAGGGGATGAGGCAGGAAGTGAATAGTAGATGAAGTGACAAGAGACCAGAGGGTTGAGAGAGGGTGAGCAAAGGGAAAGGAGAGGACAAAGGAGATGAGAAGACATGGGAGCTTGGAGAGGAAAAAAAGAGGCAGAGCTAGGGCAAGGAAAAGGACAACAGGGTGAATAGAGAAAGTGGGGGAGTAGAGGGAATTGCCATTTCTGCTTTAATGATAGAGAGAAAGATAGAGGGAGAGATATGAAAGGCAGGGGAGAGAGAGGGGATGACCTGCAGATAAGGGCTCCGGGTCAGACTCAAAACCTGAGCCGCTGCGGGTAAGGACTCAGCATTAATGGTACGCACTCTACCCAGTGAGCTACCAGGTGGCTCCAGATGTGGTACAATCCTGAGAGCAAAATGCCATTGGGAACAGCCGAGGGCAGGAAAAAAACACAAAGAAGAGCATGGAGAGCAGGTTCCTGGCTTTTTCATCAAGTAGCCCTGCAAATAGCCCCTGTGTCACCAAGCCTCTAGTACTGAGTCTTTCACAAAGACGAATGGATGTATTTCGCTCTGCCACTTTCTGGTGTGATTGGCTCATAGTTCTCAATATTAACATTAATATGTCATCTTTTAATTAATACAGCTACAAGTCATGCTAACAATGTGCCAGTAAGCACATGACACATTGTTGTAAACATATATTCTAAATTTATGATCAAGTAAAAACATCCAAAAGCCTATTTTGACCCATCATTGGTATTATAGGGAGCTCTGGGTGCTAAGTGTTTCTTTTATAACCACTTAAAGTTGTGTATGTCATTGTGAGGTGTGACTAAATAGAAAGATAAAAACAAACATGCTATTTTGTTCACTCTGGTACTAAACAAAAAGATTTTTACCCTCCATTACATCTTGTCTTGGAAAATAATATTTAATTTCATTGGAACCATGAAGAGCTTTGATTGTTAGTTAAACGCAGAGTGTTTGTCTCAGTGTATCAATATTGAGTCCCAAATAAAATAGGAATGATGAAGGGGACCCTAAAAGCACTAGCACTTTTAGCACATGTAGATCCACAGCACTTCATTACCACATACTCCAGACCTATCTCTAAACCCTTCATTAAAAGATGCTTGAGAATGATTGACTGTGATGTTGGACTTTTGTTTTTTCGCTCTCATCTGCTCACACTCCACATAAATCCTGTCTTGACAAACTTCTTACTCGTAATTAATACTAATTTACTGACGTAATTAAGGATGGTAGTATCTGCGAAGGTTATTTGTGCTTTCTGATAAATGGCAAATACTGACTGTGTGATGTCAATATTATCATGTCATCTTTAATGTTGGAAAAAACATGGCCTCCATACAAACATTGACACTGGTACTATGGGGATGAGTTTCACATTTTGAACTGAAGGGGGTTGTTTAAAGCAGTATTCAATGGGGTATTTTTGTTAGACCCTCCCTACTTCTCCCTTCTCCAGGGTTTCTGGTTTATTATTGTATTTTCCAAACCCAAGTTGAGATATAGTCCCGATGACATCAACAGGGTTATTTTCTCAGACTTGACAGGGCTCTTCAGTTCAGAAATTCCTTTTGCAACAAGGCAGCATGAAAAAACAAAAATAAAACATAAAAACTTAAACATAATAAGAACCCACTAAGACAACTGAAGACAATAAATGTGCTGGACAATGTACGAATTTCAGAGTAAGACAATGGGTGTATGATAATAATAATGAAAGCTGCAACACAAAGAATAAAGATAAGAAAAAAAAGTTTAGAATGTATTAGAACTGAGAGAGTTTATTCTACATGGATGAATGAAAACTTGAACCTGTTGCACCTAATTTTTGGAAACCTGTATCTCTGACCTGAAGAGAGGAGAAGATGGTTTGGATTTGGTATGATGGATTTAACTTTGATCTGTCTGCTATAACAGTCGAACAGAGAAGGCTGCTGCTCACCAATGATTTTATTAGCTGCCTTGATAATGTTTCCCAGTTGAGTCCTGTATCGTGCATTAAGATTTCCAACACGAAATCTCTTGGAAGGTAAGGACTGATTCTATGACGCATCTGTAGAATAGCACCATTAGGTGTCTGTCAACATGAAAAAAATTTAACCTCAGCAGAAAATATTGTTGTAATTTGTTGTCCTGTGTCGCATATTGCTTCAAACTCAATTTTCTCAGCACACAAAAGAAGTGCTGAGGTACTTGCAACCTCTCAACCCATTGTCCTCTGGGGGCAAGGGCCAATATTTTGGGGTTTCCAGTGGAGCCAGGGGATATCCAGATAACTGAGCCAAGACTTCCTCTTACCAACTTACCTTTTGTAGGTGTTTTAGGTCCACACGACATGTCGTCTAATATCTAGATATCTGCAAATTACTGCCAATTTGTCATGTTTCCAGTCAGGATGTTTTCTATTCCTCCTGTCTTAAGAAATACAATCACTTTTCTAAAATCAATGTTTTGCCGACAGCAGCAGGTTGTTTTCTGCACACCACTCTGCAAGGTTGTTGATGTCCTCCCGATATCAATTCTGATCAGATCAAAGAGAGCCAAAAACGTGTTAAGCTCATCTGGTAACGGGGCCTCGTACATGATTGGAGGCACTCCGGCTTTTGTAACCTGTGATATTCTGGATTGCCTGCCAAATATCTTTGGTGTTGTTGGTGATGAGGTCTCTCTCCAGTCTCTCCCGATGTCTCTGTTTTGCTTCCTTGATCCTGTCTTGCCATGGCGGTGTTGTGTGTTTGCTTGTCACCTGATCAGAATGCAGGTACATTTCTAATACTCTTCCTTTAACAATGGTCCGGGAAGGTGGAAGAAAGAAAACATAAGAAGGAAACAAACTGTACATTATATTAGGGCTCAGTCTGAACTCTCGCCTTTCTTGAAAAATGAGAAACAGAAAACAACTGTTTACTGAGTGAATAGTACTCCAAAAGGCTAGTAAACTGACATTTATGTGTAGAACATAAGATATATGAGTGTTTTCTGATTTGTCACCTCTGTGGTTACAGTTTAGATGTTTGTTAACCCTTTGATGCACTCAAGAAAGAAGATAAAGATGTATGTAAATGACTTTGAAAAGAGGGTACCTTGTTCGGGCACAAATGAGAAGAGCTACAGTCACAAAGACTGCTCAACAGCTAGTGTTTCAATAGGAACAGTGACTAAAGTGACATCTGCATTTGGATCTATGGGAAAGACATCAGGAAATAGGATCAGAAATTGCAGTGGACATTTGATGACCGGGCATTAGTGCAATATGTAAGAGCAACTCCTCTACCGTTTACTGAGAATGTCAATGCAGGACGTGATCAGACTGTCAGCAAGAACACTGTTGACAATTACATAGAGAAGGATATAATGGTAGGGTTGTAGCGCATAAAACCCTCATTGCAAATATAAAAGCACATTCGACGGTTCAATGGGGCAAAAACCAGAGGCATTGGCCTACAGAGCTGTGGAAAAAAAGTGTTATGGGCAGATGAGTCATCCTTCCCCATATTATATATTTTGGACCACCGTGTTAGACAGCGCTCTCCACCACCATCATCAAAACACCAAATTAGGTAATATCTTTGCAACAGTGGTGTTCCGTCTCTCCAGTAGAGTTCCAGAGACTTGGAGAATCAATGCCAAGGCGCATTTAAGATGTTCTGGATGCACGTGGTGACCAAAAACCTTACCAAAACATATTACCCGTCTGTATTTCTCTTTCTCACTAGTAATGGATGTCACTGTCAAGGTAACCTTAACTTAATGTTTAAATTTTATATGCAGTTATCTTTCAAAAGATAAACCAATTGTAAGAGAAGACTTACATTCATCGGATGTGCAAAAGCAGCTGTGTTGAGTTGTGAAATTGTCTGCAGTTTATATGCCAAATATCAAAAGTTTCTGTCAAATTCCATAGTGAATATATATGGGTCTTTTTTGCCTCGTGTGTAATATTAATGGAGAAATACAAAAAGTAAGAATGGAAAAATAAAAATAAGGATTTGCGGTAACCAAAAACAAGATATTTAATGAATACCTGGAATATTAAATGATGAAATAAATTGATTTCAAAAGATATAGCAAAGAAACACTGAAATGCATGAAATACCATAGGAAAGGAATATGGGTCATTTCTGACCAATGGTTTTAGAAGAGTAATAATACAAAAATGATTTTTATTCAAAAAGTAAGAAGGAAAAATGAAAATGAGGACACGTGATGATCAAAAACAAGTTAATTGAGGAAAACTTGGAATAATGAACAATGAAATGAATTTACTGAAAAGGTATAGAAAATAAAAACTCAGCCGTGTCACTTTTGAGCCATGTTGCAATCAAAGGGCTAAGGAAGCTAAAGCTATTACAGATTACCTTCATGGTAGAACCAGAGCCAACTGTTAGAAGGAGCTGAGATGCAAACTAGTGTGGCAGTGTGGTACTTTCTTAATAACCACTGAATCTAAACGTAGGTCATCTAAGATGTTGTTTTGTAGCAAATATCAAATGTCAAACAAACACTATACAAGTCCTGTATTTAAAGTATCCTGTATTTAAAGTATCCTGTATGAGTATATCAGAGCAAACAAAGTGACACTAATTTAAGAGTGTATACTGTAGCTGCAATGTAGAAAAGCTTACAGCTTAAACAGATACTGCTAACCAACTAAAAGGAATTCCATTAATCTGATTTTAAATAGATTAATAGAGTGCTAACATTCTCATGATGGTTTAAATGTTTTAATGCTTACAAGACTAGAGTTTTATGATGTTACTTCTAACTGCTTCTGTCTCCCACCTGCAGTGGTATTATGCTGGAAACACAGCACAATACCACTATGAATTCAAAGCCATGAGGGGAATTGTCAATCCAATGTAGCACTCCCACCTTTCCTCCTTCCTCACACACCGTCTCCCTCGCATTTTCCTCTTTTACTGTTCATTTTCTTCTTGGACTTTAACCTTCTCCAGCCCCTTCTCTTCTCTTTTCGCCATCCTTTGAATGTTCAGTAAAGCGAGAACTCAACAAATCAATATCTGGGTAGTGTCCATGCTCTGTAAATCAGTCTTTCCATTACTGGACACTGATATTAACTGATACCTGGATTGACAGACTGGCTCTAAAGGTCCAGTGTTTCTTTGTGTGTGCGTGCATGCGTGCGTGCATGCGTGTGTGTGTGTGTGTGTGCGTAGACCAGTGCAGGCCTCTAACATCTTGACATATTCACAGAAGCAAGACCAGCTGCTGACTCCATGATTTGCAGGGTTGGTAGAAAATCATCAAACCACTTTGATGAAAAACTGTCAAGAAGTAAGTGTTTGAGGAACTGAGATAAACCGCTTGTTTTGAACCGATGTCTGAGTATCCTTGGTTAAATGCTGGATTATGTATTGTTAAAGGGCCACTGCAACAATTTTCATCTTCAGGGTGAGGGTTATATGTGGTATATATGAAAATTTGACATAAAACACCACACTGCATTGTGTTGTTAGGAGGTTACACCAACTGCTTCCTTCATATTTTGTTATACCTCAGTTGGCAATTGATCATTTTTAGGGGGCTATCTCTGAATAAGGCCCTTACAGTCAACTGTAATGTTTCCTAGAAGAAGACACAAAAAAAAGGAACAACCAGGTGCAGCTGACTAGTAAGTGCTTCTGTAATTTAATGTGTTTCATAGCCAGACGAGTGATACTATTTCCAGAACAGTATTTGCTTGCTATTTGCAAACCAACAATGTGTTGGTCTGTCTCTCAATACTCTCATACTGTCTTCCCTGTTTATTTGTTTTTATTCTTTATTTGCTTGTTTTTTAAAGGTGTAGTTAATTATTAAAACAGCGGGCCACTGCAGTTACTCAAACAGGTGGAAATAGTGCATTTGTTTGGGACTATTTTCAGCAGCAGATTAGTGAACATTAGATGCTCTGGTGAGTATTTCGACAGTAGGACAGGAGGGTGTATGTGGGACTGACTCAAAATAAACAGCAGCGCCTGTGTTCATGGTAAAGGAACATGGCACGCAGTGTAACAGTGTGGCTAATTAAAATGTTTTAAATATTTTTTTATCACCAGCCTGACCCTTTAAAGTACAGTAGTTAAGATGATGAAACTTTGCTTAAGAGTTGCAATCTATAGGGATGTCCATTGCTTCCAAACCACACAGGCTTGCTAATGTTTGGTTGTTTTGTATTTTTAGGTTTGAATCTCAAATATGGTTTCTAAACAGCTGGAACCTAATTGATGGAAAAATTTAATTTTCTTGGCCATTAGGTGCATTGATGATGGTGAATAATTCTTTTCAAAGGTCTTTTGGATTAATAAAAACAGAGGAAAACTAGCCTACCAAATTCTGAAATGATTTGGCCTATACTCATTTGTGCAGGTCTATGTGAATTATTAATAATGAATTTCATACCTAGTTAACATAATGAAAGAGGTTTCAGATTTGCAAAAGTAAACCTGGTTCAGGATGCAGACAGTCTGTTATTGAGGTGGTGTTAAATATGCCCTAGGATTATGAAGCCTATGTTTGTGTGTGTGTGTGCGCATGTAAAAGTAATTGAGGCAGCAATTACAACTATTTCACTTGAAGGGTGGTAAGTTTCCAGACATTTGAAAGCATTTCAACACTTATAAAAACATTTCTACTCCTTCTGATTTCAGATATATATATACTCTACAATTTGTACGAGTCTGCATTCCTACACACACAAGCAGAGATATTTTTACTGTAACCATTTGTTTGTTCTGCAACACAGTTCAAGTGTGCTGAAGCTTGCCAACATATTAAATTCTAGGCCTGTTAATTAACACTGCTAAGTTGCCAAATGACGTGATCATTTAACAATTTGTTCTGAGCTAAATTAAGCTGTTTTGCTCAAATCCAGGAACAACTACAACACGCTGCATTCCATAACATAAATGGACAAGGCCGAATACTATATGGCCATCATCATCAGCTCAGAGAAAAAGTTTTCTTAAAACAAAATGAAAAAAATCTGCCAATGGTGTGAGAATGTTCCACCTATCAGGCAGCATTATGTCAAATGAAAAAATAATGTTTATCAATGCTGTGACTCATTTCTGTAAAATTCTGCAAAGAAAAGAAAAATAGGGAACTGGGAACAAGTGGAAGTATCCCACCCGCTCTGACTGAACATTTTCTTTTTTATGAAATGTGTTTTAAAGGCTCAATAGGAGGACTAACTGAATGGCAAATTATGAAGGATGTTTTTGTAGTCCATTATTGAACAAAGTGTCATTATTGATTGACAAATAGCACAATGTAATAATGTTGTCACACAGTAATCTCAATGCCAACAAAGTCAGAGAAACTCAATAACAGGGCTGTTCATTTGTGGTGTAGACATTCATTACTCACTGGCTTCATCAGTATGGGTTTTTCTATTCATTCTGTTAATATTAGATATTAGAGTGACTAAAGTGGCAGTATAAACTGCGGCCTTGGTCAAGAAACACACTGTGAATTTCACTTTGTTGTTTAAAGTTTAATGTTCTTCTGGAACACTGATACAATGCTTAAAGGCCTCAGTGAGTCACAGTGTGCCACAACTGATAACTGTTTCAAAAAATAAACTACTGGGACAGCAAGGTTTACCCGAGAGATTCATGCACTGTAGCTGAGACAGCAGACGTCCTCTGAGATGGTAATGTACTATAACGTGTACCTCAACCTAAAACATGTTACTTTATGCTTGAATTTCACGTGACTTTTACCCTTCACTATTTCCACACTGGAATCTATTTTCTCAGTTGAAAATTCTTTGATTAATAATAGAACATTTTGTTTTGGATACACATTTCTATAATTGTAGAATGCATAGTGTTAGTATTAGCATATATAAGTATAACTTACTTTAATCACACAATACAATACCATACCATACCACTTTCTGTACCAAATGTCATGGTCATCCAATCAATAGTTGATGAGAAATTCCTGTCTGGACTAAAGTGGTGGACCAATCAACTGACCGACAGACAGATAGACGTACAGAATTACGGACCAACTTTGCCAACCCTAGAGCCATGCTGTTAGCATGGAATCAAAGATACCTATGCTACCACTCAATTCTGTAGACCTAAATAAAATATAATACAGAGAATAACATGCCATACAAAAGACATTATACAATATCAGACAGACAACACAGCAAGTAGCCCCAAGACTTGGCTCGGCCAGCCCAGCCATGTGTCAGAATGAACGTGCACGTGCATATTTCTAAGATGGAACGAGAAAGAAATTATGAAAGACAAATGACAGAGAGACATAACATTTTAGACATGAAATAAATGAGATGGCAGGAAGCATCACATGGTCTCCCACAGTGATCAAAGCAGGGGAGAGGAATGCATTACAGCTAATAAGCACTGCAGGAGGGTCCTTTCCTCTCATCCCTGTGAATATATGACACCTCACCATTAGACATTTTGCTAAGCTCATGCTGCAGACAGAGATGAGGAAGGAGAGGGACGGGGATGGAGATATAAGGAGAGAGGCAGATTCCGAGAAGAGAGGGGAACTGATTCAGTTTCTCTAGGACAGAATGCCAAAATTAAATCTGTTGTAATGATTAGGGCAGAATTATTCATATTTTTTGTTTCATCTGGTCCGTAGTAATTCCTTGCTTTCCTGCTTTGCCTTTAGCAGCTCGGTCTAGCTGGTGCAAAATGCACTTAAATGCTCTTTTCCTGAATCCAGTCACATACGGTAGGTTCTTCATTGTCATGTCAGTGCTGGCCTCAAAAGGACTCTAGATGGCATTGTTTCTGACGTATAATTCCACAGTCTCAGATATTAGATGGGAATTACTATCAAGCAAATTTACTATGTAAATGGAAACCATTTTTGCGCTTTTATGCACTGGTGGAGGTAACAAACAGCAGTCCTGAAGGGGGCAACATGGAGCTAATCAGAGCGTTTCCGCGACCACAATCATGGCATCTGTCGATAAACCTGTACAACTATGCTTACTGCACAGAAAAAAACATAGATGATGGGATGTGTGTCTGAATGAAGAGGTGACATGTTCAACTAGTGCTTCAAACTGGTCAGTCGTGGTTGTTTTGGGCAGAAGCGTATCCAAACAGAAGGGGTCAGCTTTCTCTTGCTGTTCCATGCTGCAGTGACTCCATTAGCTGCAACACTCGGACTGCAGCTCGCGCTCGTGTTGCGATTTTCAGGTGCCACACTAGCACGAAGCGTCCACGTACCTAGGCCTCTAGACTGTTTGTGCAGTCTGTGTTCATTTGCCCAAAACAGCCAACTGTACCAGCTGTACAGATGTGTAACTAGCAATGTACACACTGACAGCATGGGAGAAGTGCTACTATGTGTGTTTGTGCACCAGCTTAGACTCTTACTGATCTCAGAACTCAGCAATCCAGTTCTTTCTGTTATTTTACCTTAGCGTTTCATGGGAAATAAAAGTCTGTCTTTATCCAGAGTTGTAGCTACTAGTTATTTTGTCCCACAAATTTACAAATTGGAATAGAGCATTCATTGGTCTGATGGGACTGGTAATTGGGCAGGACTGGTAAAAAGAGGGCCAAAGCTGAGTGTTTTCTATTCCTACCAAATGGTACAGAATGATAGTGATAAATTCAACTTTGCCGCTAAAAAGAAAAGTATTTTACTTGGCCTTCACAAAACTAAATTTAAACAAAGAAAATTGATTTAAGTTTCAATTTAAAAGTTAAACTCAATACAAACTGCATATCTGATTCCAAGCATTGCATTCAATGTACGATTGAGTCTTATAAATGTAATATTTTAAATCTTTTATTCAAGTCCATTTTCTTACTCCAGTGTTCAAGAAGATTGTGACAAATTAAATTTGCATAATTGCTGGCACTGATCTTTTTCCATCCCCACAACTTTCAAACACCTCTATCTCTCAAAGTTTAATAATGAGACCTTGATTCTTGTCTGATCTTACCTTAGTGTTTTTCCTCCGTGAGGAACAAGGGAAAGGAAGCTGTTCTGAGACATTTTAATGAACCACCGAACAAAATGAAGCAATCAGTGGTTCTGGCGAGTTGCCTGTGCTTTGTTTTATCCTGCTCAGGCATGTGATCACCCCCACATAACAATTCATGGTTGGTACTGGGCAATTTGTAACTTTATGGTGCAGAAAGATATACTTTGGTACTAAGTATTAGTACTAAACTGGACTAAGGAAGTCCTGCCAAATGTTGATACTTAAACTTTTTAGAGTTAAGTAGAGATGAACCCCAAAACCTTGTTCTTTATAGGGACCAGTTCCCAATCCACATGTACAGTAATACTTATACTTTGCTCCAGTCAATGACAATGCTCACTGCCACAAGTGGAACTAAACCTGCTGATAAGGAACAAAGCTAATATAAATTTTCAGAAACAAGATGCTATGCCTGACTTGAACTCACCCATTTCCCATCTTCATCAAAGGCCGGTGTGCCCCCCAACCACTTAAATTAATTCAGTCAAATTTAAACAGAAGAGGAGTTACTTACTCATAAAAACTTAATAAAAATTAAAACCATCAGTGCAGCAGTACAACAAAATAAGAGAATTAAATGTGGACTAACTAAAGTTAGTTAGTCACCAATTTAATATCTGACTATCATATGGATTTATTTTGTCTAACTGAAACTTGGCTGTGTCAGGAAGAATATGTTAGCCTGAATGAGTCCACTCCTCCTAGTCATAGTAATACTCACATTCCTCGAGGCACTGGCCGAGGAGGTGGAGTTGCAGCCATCTTCGACTCTAGCTTATTAATCAACCCTAAACCTAAACTTAGTTTTAACTCATTCGAAAGTCTTGTTCTTAGTCTTTCACACTCAATGTGGAAAACTGTACAGCCAATTCTATTTGTCATAGTGTACCATGCTCCTGGTCCGTATTCTGAATTTTTAGCAGAATTCTCAGAGTTTTTAACAAGTTTAGTCCTCAAAACAGATAAAGTCATTATTGTAGGTGATTTCAATATTCACGTGGACGTAGATAATGATAGCCTTAGTTCTGCGTTTATCTCACTATTAGATTCGATTGCTTTTGTCAGAGATTAAATAAACCCACTAACTGTTTTAACCACACCCTCGATCTTGTTCTGTCATTGAAATTGAACATTTAAGTCTTTCTACACAACTCTCTTATCAGACCATTATTTAATAACTTTTGAATTCATATTACTGGACTATAGGCCATTAGGCAAACATTCCTTTAGTAGATGCCTGTCTGATAGTGCTGTAGCTAAATTTAAAGAAGTGATCCCATCGGCATTTAATTCAATGCCATGTCTCAATGTAATGCAGGACTCCTGTGCTAACTTCAGTCCCTCCCAAATTGATCATCTGGTTGATAGTGCTGCAGGCTCGCTGCGAATGACTCTCGATTCTATTGCCCCTATCAAAAAGAAGATAATAAAACAAAAGAGGTTAGCTATCGCAAATGCGTATTAGTCTGGAACCTCTCAGTTCATTTTTAGATTTCCAAGGGGCGTTATCGACGGGCGGAGACAACCAATCAGAGCAACAAAAAGCCGTCCGGTACATCCTGTCAGAAGTACGGCAAATTTCTAAATAAAGTTAAAGTGCAGTTAGCAGATAACAGATAGCAGTTCCTATTCAGGAATATTTCGAGAAGACAAGATACTTCACAATCTAGAAGAAGTCAACCTCTGAAAAATGTTTTCCATGATGATCCTGTAGAAGCCTTGTTAAAATGTGTGCACCACGTTAAGCTCTTAGATCAACACTGCTCTTACTTTTTGTGTAAATGAGTATGTGTGTAAGCAGTTTTTACATGCTAACAAGCTCATTGCCAACATGTTTTTGGCACGTTAATGACAGTATTCTCTGTCCAAATAGACCATCTCGGGCTCAAGACAAAAAAAGAAAAAAAAAACTGGTGGAAGCCAACTTGTGCTTCTCAGTGGGCCGGCAACATTGTTGTTTTAATAGACTTTGATTGTGTTTTGATATTCCTGAGCTGCTGAAGTGGTGGATCCAGGGAATAACTAATCCTTCTCTAATGATGATGGTGTTTTAATGAAAGCTTAATGACACTCTTAACACCCTGGTGTACTTACTGTCAGAGTCTGCCAAAAACAGAGAAAGATGAGGAGAGAACGAAGTAGAAAGATAGTATAAAAAGAGACATGACTATAGACATGCTGGGGTGAAGAGTACTGAAGTGCCCTCTCAAGCCCTCTCAAGCCTCCGGAATCCCACAGACATGACCATCACTGGCACTGCTTTACCTCCCATGTCGTCTGGCTCTTACCATGCATACCATAGATACTTCAGAGAGTTGAGTGCTAGCCTGGCGTTTGGCTCATTACAAGCTAGACAGCAGGCCAAATGGCACGTAATGCTTGAATGGAATGGTTAATAACTACTTAACGGGAGTTTGTATCCATTACGACATGGATTAGAGCAATTTGAGTTTTTGCCAAAACTTGTGTGTCAAAGAACAAGTTGAAAGCACTTAGTTAGATAGTTTCACTGCTTGTCTTCACAGACCTCATGAAGATATTGTGTATGCTCATCTTTGATAGTAGAGGGCAGCTCTTTACTAAGTTTGGAGAAAAGTACATTAATTGGAGTAATTTGAGTATTCTTGGCCTGCTACTGCAGATGTACAGAAGGGAAATGAAATCTGATAGAAAATATGTTTGAGAACCATTTTTTCTTCAGTACAGAAATATGGGTGGGTTTTTAGTTCCCCGTTCTCAAAAAGAACATTAACCCTGGACTTTGCAGGCCTAACTGAATGCCCCATTGGTGTTTGTGCCAAGCAAGAGGATGCAGCAGAGCAGTATCTTTCACTGAGATTACACTGTGCATAGATTATGAGACAAGGTTAAAAAAAGAGCAAACCCACCACAGACTTGAACAGAACCAGATATTTAAAAAAACACAAAACAAATTACTCTAAAGTACTCTATTGTTACACTGTATATAGGAGAAAAGCCCATCAACAGTAGGTGTCTGCTGTACAACAAAGTTAAGACTCACCAGTAACTGTTTTGTTCACACAGTCAATTTGTGATGCCAATTTTCTTTTTATGAACTCTTACTTTTCCTCATTCTCTCTGTGGCTCTTTTCAATTACTATATTCATTCAAGTTATATAACTTCCCATTCATTGTGTAATGTATTATGTGCTAGTTGAATTAAATACACTTCGACGTTCTAAACCTATGAAAGAATGTTACTAATTAGGATAAAAAAGTTAATTCATGCTGCTGACGGTAGCAGTAGTGTTACAAATCTCCTCCTCATAATCTGGGATTTTACCAAATATGAAAGTACAGCTGATACTATAAAGATATCACCAAATATTAATTTACCCTTTATTCATTATCAACTTATTTCTCTTAATCAGGGAACACACATTTTCTTGAGAACTGCCCCATTGTATGTTTGGTGATAGAAAAACAAGATCTACACTTATATCGCTTTAAAATTAGCCAAACGCTTTATACTTCTGTCAGGATAAGAGTGACCAACCTTTCTGAAAAGAATTGTGAGAATGGAATGAGAACATAAAGGCTCGGCAGGTCGGCAGTGTCTGGGGTTGTTTGCAATTGGTCATCAGCACACATTTATTTGGCCTCTTTGAGAGAATCTAATGACCACACCAGTTCCATTGAAATTACCTCATGTCACCACAAAACTTCACAGTTTTAAATGCTGATGTGACAAGGCCTCGCTGGAGGTCTTCAAACTTAAAGAAATACTCCAAAATCTATCCCAATCCACCCCCTAAAATCTGTCTGTAAAAATGTCTTAGATCACTTTTACAGCACAATCCACTATTCTGTCAAAAGCCAATTAAACAAACAGATAAAGATAGTAAGATTATGGCTGAGCAATCTCAGACAGTTTTAACAGAAGAGAACATACTTTCCGCTCATATTTACCATCCTTTAAATAACGTGTTGGAGTTGCTTTGTTTAGAGCGGATGTACACACTCTCCAGAGCCAGGTGCAAAGGATGCAAACATCCCTTTTAGTTATGCAACAAAGTCACTTCATTTGCACTCCAGCAATTCATCTGCACCTCCCTCTTTACCAGTAAGACAATCCCTGTCTTGTTGTATCATATTTGTTTTTATTCATTAGTTTTACTTGTTTTATTTAATTTTTTATTTAATCTATTATGTGTTACTTTTTCTAACTGATATTTAACTGATGGATGAGTCTGTTTTGATGCAGTGTTTTTGCCATGTTGCAAGCCAAATTTCCCTTGTAGGACTATAAAGAGTAGACTGAATTCAAAGCATTCATAGTTACAACAGCAACATATGCACTTTTCCCCTCTTTTTTGCTAAAACACAGACAAATAGCCTATATAAATTTTACCAGGCTGCTTTTGTCATACTGTAGTTAGGGTTTACTAGGCTACACAAGCTGTCTCATTGAATTTGTTACATGATTCAGTTTATCAAAGGGCCCTACGTTGTGGACGGGATATAAAAAAAATAAATAAATCCAAATCCATTAATTTAGGTTATGACTGACAAGCAATTTTGACATTTTAAATGGTCAATGTGTGTACGAACAACACTTGAGTAAAACTGCAACTCTTAGATGAAGACAAAGTTAGAAAATGCCTTATTTAAATAAAAATATGTCAGTCTACTGCAAGAGCATATCTCCAAATGCATATAATGCAAAGAGTGAAATGGAAGCAACACGCCAGAGGTCTCCTTTCCATTTACATGAGAAAAAGATAACGAGGTTTGAAGCCAGTCAGAAGTCATCAGATGCCAACAGAGTGCATTATTCAGAATTCATAGATGTTAATAAAGAGGTTGTGGCCCAGAATTACTCCCTCTCACCAGGAAATGAAAAGAAAGCAGTAACACACAGGCGTTACGCACAGCCGTACAAATATGCACACAGTACATGTACCCATACATGTGGATACACAGGTCATGCCACTCGCAATTACTTCCACTTGACAGTGTGTGAATATGGGGAGCTTTGGCAGCCAGCTGTACAGTGTGCAACCTCAAGAGATGAGCCAGGTTAAGGCAAAATTAGCCTAACATGATTTCCATGGTAATATTTAGGGAATACTCATTTAAACACAGTAAATCTCGCCGTTGCAATATAAATGTGCTTCAGAAATGAACTGATGCGGGACCTGCGTCTGCTGACTTTTTATTTTTGTGATGTAGAACACACTGAGTAAACATACAGTATGTATGAACTGTATGTACAGTGTGTTTGTGTTGTGTTTGCTCAGTGGGTCATATCCAGCTGAGCGTAAAAGCATCTGTTAGAACTCCATACATTATGAATATGTGCCACAGTTCATAAACAAGAGATCTTCTTATTTTATCCATTCAAGCTCTCATATATGTTAATGAAATCTGGTTTATGGTCTTTTATGATGCAGTTATTTGGGTTATAGTTATTAGTTTCCAATATTTGTTAGGTCAGACATTCCATCTGGTTCAAGGTTGGTGGACTGTCAAAACACAAGGGAACAATAGATACAAATCCAGGTCTTTATCGTTTTTCTTCCAAACAAAGTATGAGGTTCTGTTTTATATTTTAGTTAAATGTCATCAATAAACAAAAAACTAAAATGACTTCAAATTCAGTAGCAATGTGTTTTTTCAGAAACCGTGTTCCTGTGATTCTGTATAATCCACACAACAAATTTCATAGGGACTATTTCTTCAGTAGAAAGTAGTCATCGTAGAAAGTATTAGACGGCTAATCTGTGATTTATACAAACTTGCAGAACAATGTGTCTGAAGAGAGATGTTGCTGCTGCATTTTGTCCAATGTTTAATGAAATGTCCAACCCTGTGAACACCACAAAATAATCCATTTACGTCCAGTGAATTGGATATCTTAAAACCAATAAAACAGAAACCGGTTGGATACCACTATAGAGGTAAGGAAGAAAATGTGTCATCTAATTACCCTTTGACTCTTCTGGTTTCCATGATGTACATTAAAGGTACTATACTTTGTAAAATGAGGTGCATGACCTTAGGGCTCCTAAAACTAAATTCAAAGTCCATTGCAAATTCTCAAAATCACAGATAATTAGTGGTATTTCTTTTCTCCTGTAATGTGAGAACCAAGGATGTTATTCAAGAGTTTTGTATTAAGAGGAGAGAAAGCTGTTTCCATTCTGTCCTGACCACTTCAAAATGTATACACTACTCCTGTTTATAATTCAAACTACAGACCCAGAATTAAAGAGATATATTTCATCCTCAAAATAGACTTAAAATGTAGTTACTGCATACAACTGGTTCTTGTATAGAAGGCTCTGTCCCTCTAAATCTTGGATTTGCATTATACTGTATTGAATTAAAGCACTGCAGTGGTGTAATGCTGTTTCACAAGAGGGCACCACTGCATTGCAATTATTGAGTGGGGCTTTAATCCCTGCAGTAAAGACAAGTGGCTACAGAACCGACTATCTCGCCATATAGACAGGCTCACAGTTAAAGAGTCTGACCCGCTGCAGTTGGTGTGTAAGCCAGAGGGAAGACATGCTCGGCTAGTGGCTTCAACTCAGAGTGGCGCTTTTAAAGCTGCTTATGGAGAGAGAGAGAGAGAGAGAGAGAGGGGTCGAGAGAGATAAAGAGACATAATGACACTGACAGACAGGGGAAATGAGTCAGAGAGGGATAAACACACACTGTTTGATTTTACAGACTGTTCAACCCCAAGAGAGAAAGTCTCTTTCCTCCCTCTGGCTGGGGTGTGAGGTTAAATGTCCTAGCCAAGGATGCTTCAGTGTTTGTGTGTGTGTGTGTGTGTGTGTGTGTGTGTGCGTGTGTGTGTCGCTGTAAAGGATCAAACCTGAGCCCTGTGAGCATGCATTTAACCAGAACTAACTGCTGGACCATCCTGCTCCCCAAGCATGAGGCTGACAGACGACCTGTACTGGATCAATCACAACTGATACCTATAATACTTTCAACTGATTTTATATGGCTTTCAATCCACCTGACTAACGTTTCATAAAAATCAGAGCGGTTATTACTTTATTAACAAAAAACATTTTCGTGGAAAACATGGGATGGTGTTAACTACAAAATCAAAGTCCTGCTCTTTGTGTGCCCACCTCCCTGTGACTTCTATGTGATGAAAGAATGTGGCACTTCCTGGACTGGACCAGTGAACATTATATACATGACATTAACTTTGGTCATCTCCTGACTTTCCCTCTAGTGCCACCAGCATGTCAGACCTTTTGACGTGAGGTCGGCATTTGTGGTTCTGAGTGACGTTTCTCTACAACTGTTGGAAGGATCGCCACAAAATTTGATTCGGACATTCACGTCTCCCTCAGGATGAATCGCAGTAAGTTTGGCGATCCCTGAGTTTTTATTTGGGGGTGTCATTAGTTATTAGATACTTTGTCTCTGACAAAATACTCGTTGAAGATTAAACCTGCTGAGCATCAGCATTATTAGGTATATAGGTAAAACTAATGCAGTCTAATATAATAGTCCTGGGATCAAACTGGGAGTGAATACAGCTAACGCAATACTTAAAATCTGCAGTTATATATAATTTTATATAGTCAGTGACAAAGTGGCACCACTGGCGGCTTTACTGATCGAATTTGTTTTTTCAAATCTTAGTATTTTGCTAAAAGATATTCCATGTTTGGTTGCCTGGAGAGTCTGACTTGGGCCACTGGAATCAAAGCCAAGAATCATAATGACCACACTGGAAAAGGACCAACATGTACACACAGGGAGAGGAGGGAAGAAGAGACGAGAGGAGAGAGGAGAAGGGAAGAGAAAAATGTCTTTGACAACTGTCATCTCAATCCTAATCCTCTCATTCGCTATTGCACATTCAAATAGGAACTAATTTGTGTTCTGGGGGTGTATGGCTGCACGGTCATGGTCACAACAAATCCTCACTGGGTAGAACACTTTTGCATTTGGCCAGACTTAAGTGTCTTTCTCATCCCAAATGAGCTTCAGGGAGCAAGGGCCAGAAAGGATAGAGGCAGAGAGAGAAGCGGGAATGCAATATAGTTTAATTGGCCAGAAGAGGCAACTGCAGCAAAGATAGAGGGGTTGGTTACTAATTCTGCCTCAATGCTTATTGTGGTTCAATCTGACTTACTTTGTGGAGAGAGACGACTAAACCCCATGAAGGAAAAACAGACTGTTACAAGCTGCTGAACGGAAAAAAAAGGAGAACAATGGCCCAACAGAGAAATTCAGAGAATATTGAGTACAAAATCCAATGCATTGTTCCAGCATTCATTCATTGCTCTTCTTTATTAATTCCTGGGATAAAGAACCTGGATTATTTTATTTTTCTTTGGAGATCGATTAATGTGGCCCTATCAAACATGTTTTTACAACTCAACCTCCTGTGACATAAAACTACAGCTTTTCAATACAAACTCAAGTCCCACTGATTCATAGCAATGCCAAACCACCAAAGCAAAAGTGAAGGAAAATACAACACAAAATAGTTGTCTATGGTCTATCATTCCATTCCTTTGTCATTAACGTGCCTTTTTCTGTTGAGTAAGGCCCATTAAGGTGCATATTTGAACTTAGCTATAGGCATGTGACTACTGTAGGTGTCTAGAACGTCCATGTGCTTTTAGCTGTAGCCCACACAGGATCAGTGACTATGTTCATTATCTCTTTCAGCATCTGAAGTACCAGACGAGGTGGAGAGCTGGTGTGCTTTCTGACTCTGCTCTGTTTGGAGCGGGGGGGTGGGGGGGTGGTTGTAGCTGTTATAGCGCCACAAAACGTCATGTTGGGAGGTTGGGGGTGAATGGATGGGTCAACAAAGCTTGTGACTTGGACATGGGAGACTGCTGTTCATTTCCCATTAGTTTTAGAGCCTACATAGAACTAACAACATAGTTTTGGGAATCAGAAAATGATTGACATATCTCCTCTTTTTATTTGACTCATTGGAAACCTTGCACACATCCAGCTGTATGACAAATGTATGTCTTGAATCATTAAATGTGTTTGCCATTTAAGTATTTTGATAGCCAGTGCTAAAGCTTTGAGTTGTAGCCCATTACAGAATGGGGCATTTTTAAGATCATGTATCTTATCATTATCAAACTAGAAACAAACAAAGGCCACATTACAAGTGACAATTACGAGTTTTCACAATGCCAGCTGGTGTTCTTATGATTTCAATGAATGTTGGTGTATGTGTTCAGGAGCCAAGCTTGTGAGTGCTAACTATAATGTGGGCAGGACTTCTAAGAGTATGCTAGAACTTTCCATTGGAGTCCATGCATCACAGAGCAAAAGACGTGCATGTGACTGCCAAAAATATAATAAATTAAATGTAAAAATAAATGGGGTCATAAGCATTTCAGTATAATGTTCCATAAGGAACAATTGTTGGCCATGCAGACATTAGACATTGTACACAAAGCCAATGTATTCTGTTATACAGATGTATCTTTGGACAGTTTTTATTTTTTTACTTCACTGTAAATACTATTTCAGTGTCACTTACAGATTCTATTTATGATTGCTTCCATAATATATAGTATAGTATCAGAAAAAGTAAAGCTATTCAAATAAATACATACTTACACAACATGAAGTATAACTGAAGGCGATAAAGTGCAGATTTGACTTTACAGACATGTTTGAGGTTTTTGATCTTTAATTTGTCCGTACAGTCTAGAACACGTTTACCTAAACACATTATATCAGTAAAGTACTGAAACCATGAAAACATAGATCAGAACGTGAACAACACATAAAATATATTCATGTAGTTTTGTTGATCACACAAATCGCTCAAGCAAAAATAGCTTTTGTTCTAATGTTTCATAAAATCACGACTTTCAGAGACAAAACATTGTCAGCAGATGCATGCATCATTCTTTAAAGTTCTTGCTCTGGCACTGTGTATCATCTTGGGGAAAAACTCTAAAAAAAACACAAACATTAAAAACCTTTCACCAAACTGCAACTGCTGGGTCTGAGAACAGCTGATGGTGTCCTAAAGGAAGTCTTTTCTGTTTTTTTTTTTCTAAATGCGTTCTCCCATGAAGGACGACATAATTACGGAGAACAGTTTTATTCAAGTGTAATGAGTGCAAGCTGCAATTATTCAAAAACATAAGTAATTGCCAGGTTAACCATATGTTATATCATTTTTTTCTTTTTGATATTCTACCTGCTGAAGCACATTCCTTATAGGCAAACCATCTATTTCCAGCCCTCTCCTGGGCATAGTGAGGCAGTGAGACACAGATGTTCAAATTTCCCACTGGACTCTATTCTTTCACACATGCACATCGAAATGGCACACAAAAACCCTCCTGCGGGCAGAGAGAACTGTCTTGAGAACAGCGATGATTATGCCAATGCAATTAAGCAAACACACTCCACGCGAGCCACGTCTCAATTTGTCACCCAACTCAATCTGAAAATCAACAGGGCCGAGGCCGTCCCTTCAAGTGAGCCTGAGATGCCATGGTAAAGTGCACGCATGATTGAGCGAGGACCGAACTGGAGTATAAAGAACTCAATTATGCAAGCTTGCAGTGGATTCCCGCCGCAGTATGAGGTTTGTTTTGATAAGCAATTAAACTCAACAAACGGAAACTATGACAGTTAAAAGAAGAAAAACAAATGTGAGAACAGAAATTGAGAAGGAAAATGTGTTTGCACACGATTCATTTGGAGTAAACAGGGAAAAGGAGTGTACAACTTTGATCACCTGCACTTCATATCTCGCTCCCTCACCGCCGTTCTTTATGTGTCTGCGGTGCGCCCTCCCTTCCCCCGTACGCTCTGATACAGTGTGTGACAATACAAACACCTCATTCTGTCACTGTTGCCGTGCTAACAGGCTCATTGGACTGCCTTGTTATCCAACTCAAACAGTGAGACCCAAAGAGTCCACGGCGCATTTCCATAATGTTATTGACCGACTGCCGAGACGCAACGCCGCCTGGAAATCTGTGCGCACACACACCCCTTGTTATTTGCATGTCTATTACCTCAGAAAAACCGCAGCTCTCGACATGAGGTAAGGGGAGCCAATTTGAAGCTCCGCTGCACATGCAACATCCCCCAACCACCCGCAACCCACACGAAACCCAGACACACCAGAATCATGGCAAAAACTGGAGAGCAAAGCATTTTGGGAGAGAGGAAGTAGTGTAATGAAGGCCAACTGTGTCCTTTAGTGGGTTAAACAGACACACTTGACATGCATGATGGATCAGCCGTGAAATAGGCTGGAAGGCAAAGTTCAGCAAAGCCAGTGTGACAGGAATTTCAAACAGGATGTACCTGTCTATCTTCCTAACATGATGTCAGGCTGCTCCAGTGGTGTTTAGATTGTAAAGGGAAGATAATAAGATCCTGTATGACACAGGTGGCAGATTTAGCTGTTGTGACAGTATGAGAGGATTATACCACAAAGTCTGAGGATGTGAGGGGGATCCTGGTGGCTCAGCGAGCTGAGGGCTGTACACGATGTGTACTTGCAGCATGATTAAAAACACAGATTATAGTGTACATTTATAGCTCAGGCACCGCCTCGTTATTACAACCTCACTCTTCCATTGAGCTACAGACGATTTGCCACTAGAAAGACCTTAAAAACACCTCTCACTGTGGAGGTTATTATATTCACACAGTTAATACAACTTTAGTCCTTGTACTCGGTGGAAAACTTTTAATTTGCCTGTCTAAATACCTACTGACGACATCATTTCTTTTGGATTTGGCTTGAGCACTGTGAGAAGTTGTGTGGTTTTTGAAAGACATTAGATCACACGCAGCTGTGATGCTGTGAATTGTGAAGTCATCACAATCATTTGAAGGATGCTATAATCATATAGAATTCAACAGTTTTTTAATAATAAGAGCATGCATGCAGATTATTCAGATCCAGTTATTGCAACCTGAAATCATCTTTCCCTCAGAAGTAAGCTAGTATGTTTCTGGTCATGTCATGGTATGCCTGGCCCATAACTCCTGCCTTCATTGTTTATAACTTAGCCTAACCTAATTTCATACTGTAGCAGACAGTATAAAACTAGACAGCGTTTGATTTTAGTGAATACTTAATACAAAGATTATGTTGAAAACTGAAAAAAAGAAAGAATGTTTCTTTCTAACGTGTAAACTAAATGTTGGTTTGAATTCCACCACATGCTTCTCTTGTTCTGAACCATGCTGCCCTTTAGCAAGCAGACAAATCAATAAAGATGGAGATCAAGCTGTGCTATACCATCAAGCAGTTAGCCTCTGCCAGGCTCGACACGGTTTCTCACGGTGAGGCGTTTGTCTTCCCCCAGATTTTGATTCCGTCTCATTCACAATGGATGGAACTTTAAATTCTGTGAGCATCCACTGTTTCACAAATGTTGGAAGCCGATGGAATAATATCGTCATTTTGGCTTTGATTTCCATCCGGTTTTGTAACACAGCTCCACCGTGACCATTGTGAATGTGTCATCGTTTGGTATCCCTGCCGCAGACCTAATCCATTCCTATCTGCAAGCTGGCATTAATAAATCATAAGGAGAAGCTTTCAGAAGCTTTAACTTCCATGCATAATTCAGCCTGCGCTGATGCTAATGCTACAGCTGCAGCTCCCACACTCAACTGTTCAGTAGTGTCCCACTAAACAGCCAATTAACTGTAATGAATCCAACAAAGTCCAACTCTCAGCAGAATGAACAGAGAAAGTACTTTATCCTGAAAAGTGTGTGAGCTAATTCCTGATGAGGACTCACTAAAAGTTTGTTTTCTCCTTGAAACAAGATGAAGGGTCAGGCGCAATGTGATCGTTTACTTCATGCTGAATGCCCTTACTTTGTGCAGGCTGAGAACTGTGTGGGCTCCCCTCATTTCTTATCCTGATTAAATTTTCTCCAAATTGAAACTATTTGTTGTAAAGTTTGACTTTATGGGACGCTAGCTGCCATGCCTGTCACTTTGAGATCTGCATGGGTATTAACCTTCTGAAAAAGAGTTTTAATGAAGGTAAAAGAGGATAGCAGGATGAAGCTGAGTATGTTATTGCCCTAACAATGTTAAAGCAACCAGCAAAAAAAAACAAACACATTTTGCCCATGGATGATGCAAACCGAACTCTCCACACAAAATCCAGCCTAATACCCTGGAAATTAAGTTTATATTTGGTGATTCTGCACCTCACAATTGACGTCAATGCCAACATTCAGTGTCAACGCAGGAAGAAGTGTGCACTTTATGTAGTGAGGCAGAAGGTCAGTGCATGGAGGTCGAGGTGGTGTACAGGGATTCTGACTTTCATGCAGGTGACTGGGGCTCAGTTCCCAGCACAGACCTGCAATTAACACTTGCCTTTTAAATACCCATAACCTCGATCTTTCCCTAACCGTAATCCTAACCATAGTTTCCATGCACACTTTTTCACTGAAAAAAGCTGCAAATTCAGGCGATCAGTCTGTCGACCTCAGGTCCCTTTTTGATTGCAATTTGGGACATTCAGCATGCTTCCTTTTGTATGTTTTAGACATCTTTGCCTTTATTTTGACAGTCAGCGCAGAGAGAGACAGGAAACGTGGGGTCGTTTTCCAAGAGCGTCTAAGTTTCAACATTATAGTGTAGTTATACAATTTAAAATTGCAAATAATAAACTGCCACTGCCAATAAACACAACTTCATTATTTGTCAAAGTATGTTGTGACAGATCCTTTTTCTTTAAATATACATTTATATGCCACTCATTTTAATTTGTTGATACTAAATATATCTACAAAACAGTCAGTGACAGTAATTTGTTTTTCTCTACAGTATCCACAAAGCATGATTCATGTTTTATACAAATGTAAAAAAGTTGCCCTTAGACATAAACTGTCCAACATCGACTGTCTTGTCTGATGATAGCTGCAGAAATGGTGACCTTTCTCTAACCTTAATGTAAGTGATTTAGTGTGCAGAATGAAAACCCGCTTTCCAATGTCAAAGTCTTAAACTTTTAAAACTCCCCCTCCACCTCGACGACCCTTTTTTTTCAGTTTTGTGGGGTACAAGAACACTTTCTTGTCAGTGAAAATAATCTACACAGCAACTACGTTTCCACCAAAACATATTTGGCAAGAAAAATTCCTAGTATATAAAGTAATTCTAGGAAACAAGGTTGGGTTTATTCTTCCTTTACCAGAGGAAATAATAGCACAGATACTATAATTACACATTCTGGCATCCAACAGAGGACCAACCGTTGCTCCATTCCTCTATTCACATTTCCATGGCTGTGATTGTCCATACAAAGGGGAAAAAATAGATGTCTTGTAGCAACCTGGTATTTAAATCAATATGCTAATGACTACATGTTTCGTTCATTGGGTTCATTTGAATCCAGCAGAGGTTTCTAAATAACCCAAGGGACCCGGTGGAAATACCCACCTGCCAACCAGTTCATAAAATGAACACGGTGGAAAGGGTTTGAACATTCTCTTTTTGGCTACATCAGAGAAGTGCTGAGAAAGAGGTGCCGCATGTTAAAAGGTTAACGCAATTACGAAATGGCAGCCGTACACACAAGCAGTGGTGTACAATATTAAAGGGGCCACGTAAAGAGCACAATCGCACAGTGATGACCAGCAGCTCTCATTTATCAAACACAGCAAGGGGAAATGGAAACAAATCAGTGAAAGACAAACATACACAGCAGCTATGTTCAAAGAACAGAGGAAATCGCCAGGCCACCAGGGGCAAAAGAAACAAGGTGTCCTAGGGAAAAAGGTGCAAGAAACAATTATTTTTCTCTTTCTCCACCGAGTCTATTTCCCTCTTGTGTTCGGTTCTCAGGTCTTTCAGGCAGATTGCACCATTGTTATGATGGACAGATGGCCAAAATAAGCATCTGCACCTCTGATGATACTGCACCAAGGGCACCCCCTGACCTTCAATATATCTCAATAGAATTAATTCAATATATTATTATTTCTCTATGTAGCAATCAAAACTGCTCCAAAGAAGTGTGATTTTTACAGCTCAAATCAGATTACGGCTGCATTCAGACTGACAGTAGATGGGTTGCCAAGCAAAAAAAAAAAAAAAAGTTAAACCTGGCTCTTTTTTTCTTTTTTCTGCAACATCATTCAGCGAGGCAGTGCACTGATGTATCAAATATATGTGGCCACACATGCCTGGTAGAATACACTGTAGAAGGCACGGTGTGACATTGTTGTATACTGTTTACCTCTAAACTGTCAAGGAGGAGGAGAAATATTGCTGCAGTGATACCTTTCCAGAGCTGCAACATCCAGCCTCATAGAAGGGGGTGGGGGGCGCAATACCACAAAATTTGATTTCAATCTGATACCAAGCAATACCAGGCCCAAAATCACAGTTATCAATATCAGCATTTTTATTATAAAGCAATCTGATGTACTGCCATGTAACACGATGCTACTGAATGCTACTTCTGAGTATATTTTAAGTACTAAGAAGTGTTCATGTGATCTAACGCCAGACGGATACTATTGATGCTAGTACATACACTCAAAACAATGCTTAGTATCGGTGTTATTTAGGTATTGATCCGCCTACCACAAACGTCTTGTCAACTGATAGACCTTCAAACCCGTGGGTGTATTACTCAGTCAACTTCCTTGGATCATATTTCATTTTCTCACCAGCACCTGTACAGACATGCTTGCACAGACACAGCTCCTTGCATTTTTTCCTTTTTTTAACATGCTATTTTGGGATTTCCTCTTGTAGTGTAAGCTGGTCATTCTATGAAATCTGGTTACAGACAGGCACCAGCAAATAAAAAGGCAAGAAAGAAAAATGCACTATTTGATGCCCTCATTTTCAGTATTCAAATGACCCATGTGGGTTGAATTCAATGCAGCTTCACAAGATTGATGAGTGTGTGTGTGTATGCTGATTCCAACTACGTTATGAAACAAACATGTCACCCAGTTTACATTTATTAGTAATAGTTTACAACTACTTTTATTAGTATAATGCCAAATTTTTTTTTAATTAAATCAAATCAACTTAAATATTGGCAGTAAAATACGCAACTGTATCTGCATCTGTAAAACTGTCAACGTATATAATTCGTTTTAATAGAGTATCTACTTTTATCTACTTTTTCTATCTGGGGTAATTAAAGCATGATAAATATTGTTTTTTGGTTGTGGTTAGACAAAGCACTTATGCACAAGGTAAGGTACAGATTGTGGTCTTAAATATTAGTTAATATTAATTCATGACTTAAGGCGGTAGTTTCCAACTTGGGGGTCGCAAAATTCATCATAGGGGTGAGGAAAGCTGTATCAGGGCTCCCAAGCAAAAAAAGGTTATGAACCACACTGTCATGTTTACTTTTTCCATTTTAAACCAATCTTTTTCTAACCTTGGCTAAAGTGTTTTACAATCAGGATGCAGGAGGCAAACCCTGGTCTTTTAAGTCCTAAGTGTTTGTTTCCCCCACATTTCCAATGTGTGCTCCCCCTCCCCCATGACAAATGCGTACCCCAAATCAAATTGTTAATAAAAAAGTGTGTGTTTTCCTTGGATCAAGCAGTTTCTCTTCTGTTTGCCAAATTAAATGGCTAACCAAGCTCTCATACACCAAATTAAACAAAACAAAGTTACAGTCACTAATGTTTTCTCATTTTTAATGCGCCTCTGAGTAGCGTGGACTCTTCTGTTGGCACCTTCTGCTGGGGCGAGCTAGAATGTCCGAGCTGTGGCTTCCAAGAATAAATGAACACTGCAGCAGCATGATGCCCGTCAGGGCTGGACAAATGCTGGAGCAGCGCGGCGTAAACCTGACAGCGAACACCTGCCGAAGACATCCAACCTGCAGGAATCTGCACACGACTTGATTTTTTATTATTTTTTTGCATCTTTTGATTCATGCAGTGCATATGACATTCACAGGCACGTGATGAACTAAAACACATACATGAATACACACACACACACACACACACACGGGAAACCCACCCCCGCACACTGACACGCATACACACGTGTACATAACATATCATAACATACTACATATCAGAACTGAGAAAGATGTATGTATGAGACGGCAAAGTCTTTGATTCGCTGCGGCTGTTTCAGCAGGTGGTGATACACAATACAAGGAAACAGTCAAAATGAACAAGCTGGTGGAGGAGGAGGAGAGGGTGGAGAGAGGAAGACAACAAAGTCCAAACAATAAACTGAGAGGTGGGGGAAGCCTGGGGAACATTATACAGAGCCCTGGCAAACAGTGGAATTACATTCACTCTAAACATCTCTTCCACTGGCAACATTTCCACTGGGGAGCTCTCCTGACAGCTTCTTGTGTCTTATTTTTCATTTGAAAAAAAAAAGGGAGGTGCATGCTGTTGACACCGCTGAGAACTGAGCATGTTTTAAAGCTCTTAAAAACACCAACAGCCTGAGAGGGCGGAAGCGCTTCAGACTCGGCAAAAACAGGCGCGCAACAGCCTTTCAACAGTCGCGCAGAACAGCAGGAAGTGCCTTGGTTCCCGCTTCGTAAGTGTACATCAAGTGTGGAAAAATGGCCTAGATTTCAGTAAATTGCGAGGGAATTGTTCAGTGCCAGAGTACGTGTGAAGTACAGGCCCACCCCAAGATGGCTGAAAGTCTCAGTGTGTCTCATTCTGTCTTGCCGCCAGGAGACACACGGTGCGGCGCGCCTGTCTGATAAGCCAGGATTTCACTGACAAACAAATTTAATACATGTGTAGTCAAGGACTTTGAAGAACATCTCCTTGTAGAAAATGGTTGCATTTTGAATGGAATAATGGTGCAGCTTACTTTATCGCCCCTAATGGATAATATTTCCATCTTGACCCAGTGAGAACTCATTTAAAGATTATGTTGAAGAAAGGCAGCTGACTGAGTGGTAATCAGCAGGGGTGCTAAGAAGATTTTGGCGACAATTAGATCAAGGTTGGTATGATATGTTCTCATTCTGCCCATACAAAAAAGCACATGTGGAAAATCATTTCACATGTAATAAACTCCCATCGTTAATGAACTATTTCACATGAGACAGTATTCATTCCACATGGGCATTTTGTGAGAGACATAAAGTCATGTCTAACAGCATTTCTCATGTGAGATGTTAAACTGTTTGCATATGTGAGCTTTCACATTTCACATGTGATGGAAATTGACATGATATACACACATGTGGTCTCTGAGATTTCATTTTAATTTCAGATTTCAACATCTCATAGGTCAAAGGTAACATATAACTTTATTTGTATGGTTGGGGAAATTCATTAAAGAAAGAACAACAAGATACTTAACAGGGTGCTAGTTACTGAAATCATAGCCTTAAGTTATTATGCCCTATTTAACTAAATAATGTGTTAGCTCTTTAGTTTTATAACATTCGTACAGCAACACCAATGCGAATCCAATGCAATCCATCCAAATCTGCACAGTGCAGGAAATGGACGTGTTTATATCTGCACTGGTAAATGATGACAGTTACATTCTTGGTGAAAAATATTTTAACTACATGTACATCCTTTCCCACAGAGTAGCCTTCTCTTACAATTCAGTCACGTCAATGCTGCATGGCTAATTGCTGTAATGGCAGTGAGCACTGTTGTACAATACACAAATACTCTGTGATACAAAAAAAAGAAATGAGGGTAATGGAATAACCTGTATATTGTCTTGTATATGATGTGGAGATTCCAGGATTTAAAGGCCATCAACAACAGATTTGATTCTTATTAAGCCATATGATAGATGTGGCAGTGTTGGTCCTGTCTCTCATTGCATTTATAGACTGGGGAGAAATCTGCAGCTGCGGCCCACATGTACAGTAGAAGGAAATGTAAACCTGGGAATTGTGTAATGACAAGCAAACAAGAAAAATTAAATCAGACACTGATCTGTGGCCAAAAAAATAGACCAGAGAAAGCCATATGCAGCATTTTACTGAACAATATCAGACCTTTAAATGCCCGCAATATTACAAATCTAAATAAATTAGGCTGAAACAAATGAACAAATGACAAAATCCGGAACCACACGTGTTATTCAACTAAATGTCTGATAAATTACAGGCAGCACAATGAAATTGCGCCAGCTGCGTCAACATACATGAAAACATATTCATATTTACTGGCCATATATGAAAGCATGTGTTTGAGATGCTGGACAGAATGATTTGTAATGAAGGAACAGATTTACAAACAGCTTCTCTACATCGAATAATCTGTATTTGTGGCATGTGACAGCACAGTAGATATACCATCTGTGATGCTTAAGTTGGCATCAAAAAAGCTGGAGGCAGAAAATTAGAGTAGCTGTAATAAATTATACATATATATATATTCAAGAAGTAAAAATGGGAGGAAATGTCCTATTACTGTTTGTCTGTACTGTTCTATTGAATGCATTAAAGTTGACTTGATGGAGGAGGAGGTTGGGGAAGATTGGTCACACAACCACAGGACTTTGACCCAAGAGGTCGCTGTTCGTGTGCAGTGTGACACCAAAGGTCAACATAGTGTTATTTTAAGTTATGTTTTGACGTACATGACGTAGTTACAAATAGAACTATTTTGCAATTTTCTGTATGAGCATGGGTTGGGTTTAATACCACAGCAAACATTGATTTAGCTGCGTTTAAATGAATATGAGTTGCCCTTCTGATGTAATTCTGAAACCAATTACTGAATGTAAATACAGTGAATGCCTAATGCAGAAAACAATGACAACCATATATAGTCTCAGAACTAAAGTTTGATTTTAAGGATTAGATCTTTGGTGTTCATGTAACAGCCCCCCTGGGAATCAATAGAGTCTTCTCTCAGGTGTTTTGATGGAAAAAAAGAAGCCTGCATACAGAATACAGAAAACTGTGAGACATTACCAATGCAACACTTTAATCTTTAATTAAATTATTATGGAAATTGCAGATTGATGCCAGTTTAAAGGCTTAATGAGTAGAACATGCTGGTAAGACATCTCTTCTTCTTACTAATTTCAATGAATATTTTTCAGTAATAAAATAGAGATTTAACCTAAGCAGCGTCTGGCAGTTGAATTAAGTATGGTTGATATGAGTAATGAGGTGTCCTTTCACATCTTCTGTTCTTCTGAGCTGTATTAGCACTGGGGACCTGAGAGCATTGCAATTGGTGAGAGACTAGACAGCCAGCATCTGTCTCTCTCTCTCTCTCTTCCACTTAAACTCCACTCCCACCCCCACCCCAACACACACACATTAACACACACACTCTTACAAATGCTCACACAGCAGTCCAGACATCTGGTGGGGCTTACTGGGTCTTGCCACTGTGGTACTGGGACTCTTACAAGGACTAAAGATACTTCAGCGGTAATGACGCGTCCCTATTGGCCAGACCGGGCGGAAAAACAGGAAGTGGGGACAAGACAGAGTGTCGGAGAGGTCGTCCATCTTGGGAGGGTGATTTAAATACAGTAGAAAAGAGTCACAGAGACACAGACAAATGTAATGTCCTCTGCCCGAGGCAAAAATAGGAAATGTGAGTAGGTTTCAGGCCTTAAACAGATTCCAAAGAGAACTGTTATTGACCTTTTGACATTTTGGCCTGTGCTCCCAAACTGGGATAGATAGATAGAAATGGATTTTACTCAAAAAAACACTCAAAAACACTAAACACTAAAAAATGCACTCAGCCACATTCACTCACCAATGGCAGGGTTTCCTCCGGGGTTGAGAGTCACTCTGAAGGCTTGATGCCCAGCGTGGCGGCCAGAGGGAGCATCACATGGGTCGATGTAGAGCAGAGCACCTCCAAAACCCAGCTCAGACAGTAGGGACAGCTGGACACACACACATTAATTTATATTTTAAAGAAAAGGAAAAAATTAGAAAAACTGACAAAAGTTAGAAAAAAAAGATGCTAAATCAAATTAGTGAAATCAAAATAGTATTTATTGGTTTCACTGGCAAATACTTGTATTATCATTATGTTTTGTTTTAGGACTTATGTGCTTGCAAATGCTGCACATGTCAGTGTAAATGTGGTCTGTCGAAACAGCCATATAAGAGTAGTGAAGATTGTAGTGGGGGTATACCCTTTTACCCTGCAGTATCCTATCGATCACAGTAAGTACAGTAAGACAGTTAGAATAAAACTAAAGTACTTGCATATTCAGTACATAGGATTGGACGACATGACAATATATTGAATCACCCCCAAAACACACATTTCCATCAGCAATTTTTAGTGTGTAGCAGCGGTATGTTTGTTAACAAGCATTCCTGGGTAGAAAAATGCAATGTTAGTTTACCGCGATTTGCGGGTGTGTGTCTTTGTAGCAAATGAATATTAGCCTGAAAGCGGTGTCATTTCTTTACTTCACTTCCCAGAGATCAGTCAAACAGTGTGAATCAGTAATGCAATGTTGTTCTGCTTCTGTTCTGCAACTGGCTACATACTGAATGCTTATTGTGTAATATTGATCAAAGAGAAGGAGGTACAGTTATGAATACTGAAGTGATTTTTTATTTATCATATTCTTCTGAAATACATTTTTGTTCATATGACTGGTTGTTCTCCTCATGATGATCACAGGTCATATACTGTAGTGCTGTTTACTTGGCCAACATCGCTGGTAATAATAGAAAATAGTTGCTGGGTGGGAGGAAGTGTGCTGCAGCTGCCACTGTGCACAGCAGTATTTCACTGTTGTCCATGGGAGATGTAGCGTCCTTGTTTTTTATGAGTGTAGATGACTATTTTATTGAATATGTGACACCAGCCACGGTCATTCTCCTCTCATCACAACTCTGTCCTTCACTCGAAAATAGGGACACTGCGCACACACACACACTTGCACAGACACACACACACACACTGACACACACAGTCAATTATTGTCACTTATATGCACACAGAAAATATGCACAAAATCAGCCACTAACAATAAAAGACTTCAATACAGAGATTTTCATGCAAGTGCAACACACGCACACATGCACACACACACACACACACACACACACACACACTGTTTGTAGGCAAGCTGTGTGGTCCGCACACACTATTGCACATAGACACACATTCACATGGAAAAGCTTCTGTGCACTTGCATAATAAGAATACTGCTGCAGAGGACACACATGTACACACATGACTGACAGTCACACGGACGAGTATGCATGAAAAAAAAAAGTATGACAAATGTCTGGAAACCCATCAATGATCAGTGTCCCAATTAGGAGTTTATGCGATTATAAGTATTTTTTTATTTTTAGATGTGGATGTTGCAGAATGTGGTAAATTAGAGTTTGTTAAAATTATTTTGTGTTATGTCAGGTTTTGAACATAAATGTAACAGTTTTAATGTATACGTGCAAAAAAGAGAGTTAATACACAGAGATTTCTTGGTGGTTGAGCGAGAAAACATTTCATGAGTTTTGAGCTCTGTCGTCATTGAATACATTTTGTATAAAATCAGTGATCCACACTATAGTCCGCATCGTCTTCTTTCGTGATGACTGTGTGAACAGTTTGGAAAAATGAATCTCAGTATTCAAGAAAATGCATGTTACCAACTGTAAAAAAACAAAACAAAAAAAAAACAACTGTTGGTCAAAACATGTTCCGTGTGTATCAAACATGAATCTAGCTGTACTGTATGTGTAACATTGGGCCTGCAGTCACCGTCACACTCTCATTAGTGAGAGTACAGGGCTCATCAATCATTCTTCCCCATTTATATGTAAAGGTCGATCATTTCTCTCTGCTGCTGACACACAGAGACATTATGAAGCACACCTGATCAAATTTGTCACAAACTGTGGGCGAGGAGGAAAAATGGGTCAGCAGCCTGTTGCTGGAAGGGTCCCCTGTGACAGGAGGTGCTGTCTGTATTAATGGATTTTTAAAAGTCTAACTGTGTAAATGTAAATGCAGTATGGTGACCTCTCTTTAAACATTTACTCTCCTTTTTTTATGGTAACCTCCATTTACTCCTGTTAAGGCTCATTAGCCTGTCATTTATCACTAACCTTACATTGGTAGAGTAGAGACATGTTCAATGAATAAAGCAAAGGAAACAGCTGAAAAGAATAGTTTGATTGTTTTCAAGTAAACCATATTTATTTAAACATTTTGTCAAACTACAGTTTCCATGTCCAACAGTGGATGTTGGTGCTCAACCTTTAAGCCAGTGTGGATGAGAAGCCCTAAACGTGCTGTTCAGGCACTTCTGCCCTAACTTGACAGGAGAATGACCCGTGACTGAGGATTTTATAGCATAAACAATGTGGAAGATGTATGTAAAATCCTTGTGTCTGAATGGCTGTTCCCGCTCTGAGCATACAGTCATGTAATCACCAGGGGTGGGTAGAGTAGCTATAAACTGTCTTGTTTGTCCACTGACTGTGGATATGACATAATTTCAATTAGAATTTACCACAAAACGTTACTTGAGAACATATATTTGCGTGAATGTGACTTGTTCCTCCCCACCTCTGGAAGTCACTTCAGACGTGAGTAAGTAACAAGTAACTGATGATAAATGCATATAATTATTCTTTTATAGCAGATCTCCTTTACTTCTGAGTTGGTTCTTTGGGACATTTAAGTGTAATGTTTGTACGTTTGACAAAACAACCCCAACAAGTCAAGTACTAGTTTTTCCAGAGCTTTCAACCACATGGTCATTCGATTGTTGTAGCCTGAAGGGCATGTGGCAAGAAGCCAGGTGTCGTTTTGCCACATGTATGATTTCAATTTCAGTAAATGATCATTCAACACATATTTGACCGCAAACAGCCTCTAAAAGATGAAGTCTGCTTGTTTGTTGCACAAAGCAAGAGGAGGTGAAGCTTTCACAGTTTCCTGCAAAAAGAGGTTTTGCACTAATATTTGCATACTAAGAGGTTATCAATGGTATAATTCATTGTCAGTAATTGTATATTCATACTGTACAGTTCACACCTATTTGACTATAGTATGTTCATATTTATTCGATCAACTGACATATAGTGTGTCACAAGCAAATGGCAGTATAAATTTTAACTGCTCAATACTGCAGTCCACATGGAGTTTGTAGTCAGGTTTGCATAATTAAGTGACTCTTAATTCAATGAAAACTGAAGATAAATGTATCAGTAATTAACACGTAAGTAGATGTTTATGTTTTGATTAACGGGATTGGAATTTATATTTACCCTGTCATCTCCTAATTAATAGGCAAACTGCTTTGAGTAGAGTGTGGCACGCGTCCAAGCAGGAAACCGGCCTAATCAATCAATGCATCACTAATGTTATTTCTTATCGAGGCAAAACGGATTCAGATCTTTGCACTGAAGAGGTGCAGATACAGGAGTCAGGTATGACACGTTTAAGGTGAAAATAATATCAAGAATTAGTGATGCATGACTGCCGTATACATTAAGCCCTGTTCAGTATAGAAATTCCTTTGCAGCAAGCAGCATTTAGTTCCTCCAAAGGGCAGTGAGCTATATCTGGATGTGAGTATATTACAACATAATAAATAATTTTGGAAACTCAGTTTCAAACCTCCTTATTATATGAAAATCTTTTTTTTTTCGTCAAACCTCACACTTGCACTTATATTTAAAGATCAAACAATTTCATTCCTCAGTCTGGCTGAATATTTTTCCTGCTGCAGGATTATAGTATCAGGGGGATCTCAAGCACGGCATTAATTCACACACGTGCGATTCCCGTCTCGGCAGAGCGGAGCAGCAGCACTTTGATTTGATCTTACCTTGTACAGCAAAGGTGCCTGGCCAAGCTTGACAACGGCAATCTGGTTGGTGAGGTTCAGGCTATCTTTGGCTCTCCTCAGGTCGTCCACGCTGCCGTACTGGACATCCACCACCTCCCCCTGGTGAGGAAAAGCAGAAAAGAGGCTCAAGGGTCAGCGCTTCATAAAAATCATTAAATTCCCTTTAATCAAATGTTTTCCCAAGATGTTTGTGCATGCTACGCCACCCAGATATCAGAGCAGGACATATTTGGGTGGCGTATGGAACCTTAATACATGATAGGCCTGAGATTTAACATGGATTCCTTTGTCAGATTTGGTTTACATTTAGTTCAAAGCAAGTTCATCTTTGGCTGGCCATGTTAAGACAGTGTTAATGAGACATTAGGAACACTAGTCAGTCTGTGAAAACTGTTGTTAAATGTCACATGTGGCTCTGGTGGAGCTTTTTCAGAGTCAAAGAAAATAACCCGGGTGATGTCACAAGGGTTATCTCTGCTTGGGCTCAACACACGACATTCAGGACAGAAGGCCTTGAGAGAAACTTGGGGGTGTAGAGTTTGAAAGAACTGACGTGGGTGTTTAACAGGCAGGAAAGATCTAACGAAAAGACACTGTGGGGTTGCATTATGGGAAGTGTAGGATCCAGTGTTTTAGAGTCAAGATATTTCAGCCTCTGTCTCTGTGAGTCCAACTCTATGGAACTGCAGTACTAAGATGCTTGAGTTCCCTTCTAACAGTGCTGTGTCGAAGAGGTCTACATGAACACAAATGTTTAGAAAACAATGTATTATTCTGCAAAGCAAGTATTGAAAAAGATCGACACCAGCTCTAATTGAAAAAAAATTCAAATGATGCCAGGCCTTTCTCTTCATTTAAACAATAAACAATAAAGATGCTGCAATTTGACAACAATTACAGACTTTTTAGAGGCAATTATAGAGATTTGAATTGCCAGTGTGGATGTAATCATTCCTGATCAATAGCATAGCACTACAATAGGATTTGATTGATTTACAGCACACTGGAATTACTTTGGCCAAGTGCGGTTTGCATTTCTGTATGTGTGTGTGAGTGAGTGTGTGTGTGTGTGTGTTTTTGTGTGTGCGGACGTGTCTCTGTGACTGACTGTTATCATCTCCCAAATTAAAGTGACCTAGAAGTTGCTGAGGAAAGTCAAAGCATTACTTTTTTGGGGTCTCTCTCTCTCCATCTCTGTTTCTCTCCCTCTCACCCCTCTCTAACTCCCTCACTGCATCACCTGGGCCTGATTCATTTTTCATGTGGCCTGGGGGCGAGTGTAACACGATGCTGCAGCAGAGAGAAAGTGAGCGAGAGAGAGAGAGAGAGCGCACATCTCTTTGCATCAGGGGAGCCCAGGAGAGGAGAGCAAGGGAGATTTATCACTCCTGCCTGCATTTGCATCATAAAAGTCCTCCATTTAAACTGCAGACCATGGAACAGTACAAGAGGCAGCAAATTGAAATACAGGAGGATATCTGTACGCACTGTACGAGATGGTGCTGCTTGAGCTAGATCCATCTCTCTCTTTCCTCTCTCCCCTTTATTCTTTCGTTTCATCTCGGGGAGATAATGAAATTAACAATGTAAGGGGCCTCTGTCTGGCCGAAGCTGTGAGCATCATTCTCCTGCTGAGATGACGCCGGGCATTCACACAAGATTTTGGTTGAGTTTTTGAAGGATGATAAGGAGACCAATATGTGTGGGTGGACTCCATCAGTGTCCAATATCTTTGACAATTTTAATCCTATAAAACTATAAATATTCGGTGTATCTGCCATAGTTACATTCTGGTGAATTTAGTCCACTGTGGGAGATTAAAACTCTCCACTGAAAGCCATGCTAATAAAGTGCTTTAATGTGAGCAGGCAGCTTTTTAAAGGGAGAAAGGGGGTTTTCATACAGGCTTTAATTAATCAGTCCTAACCGGCCAAAATCTTTCACCGTGTCATATTTTTAGTCCTACTATTAAGACTAGGAGTAGAAGCAGTTTATCAATTTTCTTAATTGAGGACATTACTCCCATCTTGACCAATTTTAAGGAGAGCTTTCAGGGGTATCCTAACCTGTTAGGAGCTGCGAGGAGATGGCGTTCAGACAGAGACAATCCATGAGAGGAAATTTGTTTTGGGGAATGCGTGATGACAATGAACTTATTAAGATACTTTTTTTAAGAAAATTGAATAATTTTTTGACTGACTTTGGTGCAGCTGCAGAGGAAAAACCAGCCTGCCCTCGAAAAGAAAATGACAATAGCAGTTGATTTCTTTAAGGTGGTAAAAAGTGCATGTACAGTTAGTTACATATTTTTTAAGCCACGCGAGTAACTTGCCATTGTTTACCTGCAGTCTTCTATGGGGTCTTGGTAAACAGTTAACAATACACATGATGAATTGTGCCAAAAAATTAGGGGATTACTATCTATTTACAGCTAAGTTTGGCATACAGTATAAAACCTTCGTAACTTGTACCCTAAGTTATGTGCCTATACACATAAAACCTAGACATAAAAAGGCTGCATTTGCCATTTTTCAGCATTTTGATTTTGTCTTATGTCTTGTCTAATAGTCTGAACCACAAATGTCAGTAAACTACCACTACTACAAGTGTTTAAAACAGTGATGTCACATGCTCTCCTAAGTAAAGTGCCTCTCATTGCTGAGGAGGAAGGGCAGGAAGCTTTATAAATATTTCTCAGGTCCTATTCTGAGGTAGGAGTGGTTGTAGTCGTAGGTAAACTTCCATAAATATGGGCCCTGATATATTGGAAAAAACAATCTCCACCAAAATGAAAGGGGAAGACATCAAGAAGGGTAAAAAAAAAAAAAAAAAGTAAGAAGCTGGAATGAGAAGAAAAAAAAAGTATGACTGTCTCTTTCCCAGTGTCTCTTTCTAAATACAGAGTGTGTGAAGGGAGGGGGGAAATGAAAAGGAAAAAAGAGCAGCCATGCAGGGAGGAGACAGAGGAGGTCATGGATTGTTTCTACAGTCTGCTGATTGAAGGCTTTTCAGATCCACTCTGTAATTAACTTTTATCACATCAAGTAAATGAAGTGCCTTCACAATCACACTGTCATTGTGTTAGACAACCAGGAGAGACAGGCTAGAAGAGAGCCAGTGTTGGGAAAGCCATTTTCAAAGTATTCACAAGCTACCAGTTACTACACATGGCATTGGGCTGAACTACAGTAAGCCTGGATTTGAGAAATATAGTTTTATTGATTAAATATCAAACAAAATAAAATAAAAATAAATTGCAAGGATCAATAATTACTACAATTTTAAACTTTGGGAATAAGACAAGTGACTGTGATGACACTGATTACTGGTTGGTTTGTCAATATTGTTGCATTCACTCTCTGTTAGTATTGAGATATATCATTCTGAATATAAAAAACAAAAATAAAGTTTATTTTCATTTGTCTTGCAGATCTGCCTTTTGATTCCTTGTGAATGGAGTAGCCATATGCAAAAGGATTCAAACCACAGTATGCACACCTACCAAGGCAATACTATACCACTGATTTAAAAGGAATACAATTATTCATTTTAATTTCTGTCTTTTTTCCTGTTGGTCTGTGGATAGCGTACACAGAATGACACATGTGGACGAATGCATTGTAATGTAGTTAAATGAATTGTAATCCAAATGCATAACATGGAAAATAATTATTGATGTTTTTGAATGTATGCAGTGTTTTTTACCTTGCTATTGCAATAAATTAGCTGCACATCAAAGTAGTATAAATTACACAACCACGGACTACCAGTCTTCAATTAAACAAAAGTGCCACTAAGCTGCTGCATAGTGTGGCTCAGCTACAATGTTTAACTACATGTATGGGGTCATATTCAACTCCTGTTCAAAGGGCATGGTTTTTAAACGCAGCAAAAACTATCAGACTTAATGATCTCAACCACTGTAAATGGCAAAAACATTCATTATGTTGTCATGGTCTGTTTGTCTGTTTTTACTGTTTGTAATCACAATCCTGTGAATTTATGTTTGTGCAGACTGTAACTGCAGCATATTCATAATCACACTGCAGGCTGGCCTTATAGAGGAGATGATTTCATTAGATTCTAGAGTGCCTACATTTGCATATTAATGAGGAAAAACAGTTTTTCTTGAAACTGCAAGAACTTCATTATACTCCAAGAGGCGGAGTTCATATTAATAACAGCCATGATTTACGTAGAGATAAGTATAATGACTTGGTATTAGCTTCTAAATAATGCCTATTGCCATAATAACAGATCTTATTAGTTTATCTTCTTATATTAAATGATGAGGGATTAGGCAGTGTCAAGTGTCTATTTTAGATTTTGTCAATTAACTTTGACATTATTTAGACTGTACAACAGTATAGAAAATGCAATAAGATCTATTTTTGGTTTGGTGGCGAGACTGTTTAGGAATACTTCTGCTTGTATATTACCTATAGCTCTGTGTCTTATTTTTAATGGAAGAGATCTGGCTATACTGGAAGCAGATTTAGCATCGAGCACACAGAAAAATTTATTTCTGTATTTTATAATTCACCGTTGAAAGTTGTAATGATATAAGTAAGCAAAATGCTATAACAAAAGCCAAATACTACAGTAGAGCTTCCAAATTAATTGGATTAATATTTATTATACTGAGAAATAATTAATCATTCATTAACATCATTTTTGGAGTGTAGATTGCTCCAGCAAGGCAGCTGTAGTTTACACAGAGGAGGCAAATCCTGCAAATGTTTACTCTGTGATTATGAAGTGTACATATGCATATAACTGTATATGTATGATTTTAGACACATACGCCCATACTGTTAACCTGCTGGATCTATTTAGTATGCTCTCCGGAGCAAAAAGCACATGGGGAACTGAATATATATATAATGATCTGTAATGGGCTATTTATAACTGGTTGCGTGGGCTGTTTGTGTAAGTTTGATGTAGGGAGTGCAGGTATGGAAAGTATGGGGGTGTGTGTCTGACAGGAAGGAAGAGAGGGGCTACTCGGGGATGGGATACAATAAGGAGGGTTTTGATCACATACCTTGGATAGAGTACCAGAGAGGAACTGGGAACACAACCAAGCCAAAGCAACTTTTTCTGTATGACCATATTCTTGCTAAATCCTGGTGTGCGGGCGTAAATATACCAAAGGCAACCCTGAATCTGTAATAAAGAACAGCCCTCTCATCACTGCTGCCCCTTGTTGATCTTCTCAGCCTCAGCAGAGCGCATTACTCCTGCCTGCAGAGAAAGTGCTAATATTTGCAGAAACAGTGGGCAAATTTGGTTAGCAGCAAGCTTCCAGCTATTGTCTATGCACCTACTGTAGAGTCAGGTGAGGGACAGGGGAGAGCTTTCCAAAGAGGATATACTGGTAGTCTTGGTTAGCTTCCTGCCCTCTCTGGCTAGGCTCTGTTCGCCTTCCAAAGGAATAGAGTGGCAGGCTGTTTGGTTCCTTCAACCATCTCCTGCATCCACCTTCCTGAACGGTCTTCCAATGAAATCCCCAGGGCCTAGCCCATGAAATCAGCCTTCACCTGATGTTTTAAGCCTTCAATGTTGACAGGGGAGGAATCATTTGTGCTGCTCTCCAGAGAGTCCTCCTCTCTTCTCTTCTTTGGCCCATGCATTCAGCACCCAAGAGCCAACTTAATGCTGTAGGGGAAAGCAATTGGAGTCCCACCTGTATCTTCAGACCTTTCCTGAGTCCCCCCAGGGGACACTTTTACCAACTCGTGACCAGCCATTGTCCTCTGCTCCAACAGCAGCAGTATCAAGCTTATCAAGAAACTGATCAACATTCCTGGTCTTTCCCTCTACCTGTTGTTTGCAAGAGTCGGATAGTAGCGGAGTGGATGACCCCATTTGTCCTTCTGCCTCTGACAGCAGAAGGCCAAAAGTAGTTTCTAATCAAGGGCAGCACTTCATACATTACATCTTCCCTCAAAGAGTAGTGTTCCCTACCTCTCAAATACACACTAAATCTGAGGTTATCTCAGTAGGAGGTGTCAGCTATTGCCCAGAAGCACCTGACATGGGGTGGGGTGTATCATTCTGCTACCTTACAGTAAGTAAGGTAGCAGAATGTTCTTCCTCAACCATGTTGAAAAGTTTTGATTGAATGTGTGAGATTTCGATCGTTAAAAAGGTATGGATGGAGTACACCATTTTAATAATCTGCATTCCCAAAATCAGCATGCTCACAATTGAAAAATACAGAGCCATCTTTTTCTCTGACTCCCGATGGCTGATGGCTAATGTAGGCACAGCAGGGATACACAGCAAGTGCATACACAGCAAGGTCCTTGTTCAGAGTTCAGGGGGCTGTTGCCCATGTCACCGTTGCCAGAGAGTGCACTGATCTGATGGCGACCCTTGACAGGGATAACCAATACCAAAGCCCATCAGAGATGTCTTTAGTTATAGATCCTAAATTCTCAAGTATTAAAAATTTGAAAACAGTTATTCCCAAGTGCACTGGACAAAGATCCAAAAGACATGAGAAGTGAGGAGATTAAAGGTGAAAAAAGAGAAGAGAGGGAAGAGGTGGTTTAGTCTGAGGCTTTTCCCCACAGCCTATCCTTGGAAGGCTTAAAAGCATTTATGAAGCATCAGTGAGTTTTTTGATGCAGTGATGTTGAGTCACGTAATAAAGCCTGTGCCTTTAACCCAGCTTATCTTCAACGTTGTGAATTAAAGTGAATTAACATTAATACTTTTTTTCTCTTTTTCACCAAATACATAATGACATACCCTTGAGAAAGAAACTTTCCCAGCAATTCTATATAAATTCATTAGAAAGTTATTAAGAAACGAAAGAGCATATGGAGCAGCTTAAAAAACACTATTTGGACACAAGCCCTTATGTCCTCACTAAAGGTGTTTAGGACATGTATGAACAAATCTTTACCATCAAATTTTCAAAGTGGACTGACTTTAATGCTTAAAGCTCTTCTCAATGGTGACCGAGCAGACCGTTGTCAGCTTGGCCATAATACACAGTATGTTACTTCCTCATCAAGAGCTTATTAAAATACGATGACAGCCTCGGAAACAATCATGATCTGATAACTTTAAATAAATAAAACAACATACTCAGTGACTGCGAATATCTGAACTGAACTAAGTGATTTGAATCAGCAATGTAATTCCTGATTTCCATCTCTGGTCCTTAGAGCTGAGGCTCTAAAGGGAGGCTGGTTTCTCGCTTCACTTGATGGATAACACCCTCTGCTGAATGTGTACAGTACCAGGAGGATTTGTTGTACTTCATAGATGTTGATGTCGCCTGGGATGCTGCTTGTGTATTTCCTCAGTGTGTTCTTTACAGGTCCTACGGCTCCTACGACAACTGGGGCAGTCATTTTCCACATCTGTTCCTATCCTTCATTACTGTTATTTCCTTCCTATGACATAAAAAAAAATAGCCATGTATCCCGATTCCTGTATCTGGTGTTACGCAAAAAAAGGAAAGTTGCAAATAAAACAAACTCTACCATAAAAGCAAATAAAAAAAATGTTAGGGTCTAATTTTGTTTGCAAAATGTTCTTTCCATGAGAGCATGTATTTTTCAGGCAACTGGCAGTTTGGCAGCCCTATATAAAGAAAGTCACAGGGTCAAACCCCACCTGTCCAACAGCCATGACTTGTGAGTGTGATAGCGGTGCCGCTCGGTGATACTAGTACTACTACTAATAGTAAATAAACTAAAAAAGAACTACACTCATATTAGTGATGGTTGCTTAAAGTATATGCAGTAACCCCTCTAACCCAGAATCCAGTTAAGGTCTTAAAGCTGTTTACTTGAACCTTTGATTCCCTGTGACTGAGCCAGTGTAACCATGAATAAGCAAGTTAACAAAATATTCTAATTCCCCTTCCATCTGCTCATTAACTACTGCTCACTGCAATTTTATGTGGATATCAGGATGAGCGCCATCAGAATTGGTGTTTAAGTTTGCCAATAAGTTAATATCTGTTCATTTTGAGGCTATGTAATGTCAAAACCAGGCTGCTGACCTCCAGCATGGACAGTTGAGGAGTTTCAGCTAGAATTCCTAAAAACATGTACATGTGGAAGATAAATACCTTTCTCTTTAATCACTTTCTAATGCTGCTTCTCTCTTGCTCTAACTGTGGGCATGGAAAATTTATAAAGACTCGACAACACTTTATTTAACAGGTCTCATACTTCCCAGAAAGGAACTAATATGTATATGAACAAAAAAGTTCCCAGTATTAAATGAATAACGAATAAATATTTAATTTGATTTCCTTACAAACACATTCCTCTGGAAATGAAACACTTCCTGTAAACTCAAATAAATTCTAATTACTGCCTCACAAGTCTGTCTCTCTTTGCCCTATGATTAGGATAAAATTATGATGCTGTTCTTTATTTCTCATTTCTCTTTTACTAAACAATCCTGCTCTAAAAAAAATAATTTGTGTGCACAAATGACTAAACCATACTCTGTACTTACTCACTTGGTGCAAACAAATTAACAATGACCTTCGGATAAACTTTGGATTTTGACTGTCGAACAGGGTTCTGCTATTTTTGACATCCTTTAAACAATCTCTTGAAATGTTCCATTATTTTGTGTTCAGGAATTATGAATTTCAGAGGAAGAATTAAACAATTTAAAAGGACAATTTAGTAATTTGAACTGAAAAAAATAAATCATTTGTGAAATTATTGATTTGACCGAATGATTTATTAGTCTACACAAATTATTGTTTTTACCTGATGGGCTCCAATGGACCCGCTGCAGTATATCCACATAGTGTATTTAAGCAATATACATGCACTTCTACGTTTACAAACATTTCAGAAAGAGATGAGTTTCAGTGCAACTCGTATTTACTTAAAGTGACTTTGACACTCTTTAATCTCAAGAGATTGAAGAAAGGCAAAAAATATAGGAGAAAAAATAATTGCCTCTTACCTAACATATACCTTAAGTCATCAGGGGAAATAAGGCCAATTAATGTATTATTATTGCTACTGAAGGATTTGGTTACATGAAAAATGAGAACACACATGTGAGCAGCCCCTATAATTATATTATGTATCTAGAATGTGTGCAATATATCTATTTGGTTTTGTACTACAATTTGCATATTGCAACATTAGACACAAGAAGCATGGTCACATTGTCTTCCGGGGGCCCATATTGAGAAAATAATGCAATCTTCTTGTATGATCTTTCTGTATTTCTTGGTGTGTGTGTGTGTCTGTTTACAGCCATGTGTATGTCAGAGCATAGTTCCTGCTGCACCGGCAAAACAGTGCCACCAACAGCAGGACTTATTAGCCTGGTACACTTGCTCTGGCTGCCATCCATCCATCACAAATGCCATATTTAATTGTCTGAAAGCCAGGTTTAGATCCGGCAAACTGACGCTTAATTCAAGGCAGCGTGCACGAACGGCGCTAGGAAATAATCTGGTGATAGATGACTGTGACCCTCCTTTGGGTAGACTCCGGCGAGTGGACAGCTGGATGGATCGAGCAAAGCGTGGAAAGGAGAGCGAGGGGGGGCGGGGGGTTGGGTGGAGGAAAACTTGGTATTCAGAGAATCACTCTAACTTTTCATCTGCCCTCAGGCCGGCAGGGGCTCAAGGGAATAACAAGCGTCTCCTTCAACCCCTTTTCCTGTTTCCGGGATACAATGAAGCAAAACCCTCTAAAAATAGTGCCACTGTATTTCTTTGTGTGTGTGTGTGTGCGTGCGTACTGGCTAGCATGAGCAGACTACATGCATAATGACTGCCATTAACCTCAACACTCCAGAAGGATGGTGGAAAAGATTTACTGTGCATCTAGCATGACGCAATTACCATGTTGAAGATTTTTACTGTTTTCTGCTGGCGCTGTTCTGACAAGAGAGTTTATTCTAAAGTGTAATGTATAATGTGTGTGAACTACCTTTTGTCTGTTAGAGACGACCTGAGGCACCATACCAAGAAAATATCTCCTTCTGTTCTATTTATAAAAAAAGATCCTCTTGAGTATGACCCATTTAAATCCAGTGAATACAGGGTTTCATTGTATAATGTGCATTTGTGCTGTATAAGGTGCTGCATTCAACTTTTTTTAGATATTGGTGTAATGGAAATTGGTAAAGTTTTCATTTAAAGTTATTTTTTACTACAAATAGGTGTAATTTGTGTATTAGGTGGTGACAGGCCATATACGGTTCTGATTTGGGCATCACGACTGAACCAGAATTGACGAACTTGGTCCAACTTGGTGCAGACAGTTGAAAATTAAAACAATACTGTGTGCTAGTCTACAAGTTGTTAAGGTGATTTTAAACTAAGGCTTTATTTTTGTAGCTTTAGTCATCACTTTCCATTGGTTAGGTTTGTGTTGTACTCACCAAAGTAATTGCTGTGTATATATACATATATATGTATATATACATATACATATATATAATATAAGATATATAATATTAATAATAATAATAATAATAATAATAATAATAATAATAATAGCAAAGGTACACCATAGGTACAAAAACAAAGACATATAGATGTAACAATGCTCGATGCAGGTAAAATGTGTTTCCAGATCATGTTATCTAGCTTGTGCTGCCAGTGCTTGTCTGCTTGTGCAGTGAGATTTTTCTTGTGGCTGAAAATTCTGAGGCCTCTTTTCTTTCTTTTTTTGTTTTTTTACATTGCGCCATACTGCTCTGTTCAATGAGATCGATCAATTAATCACTGTGCCATGCTGAGATGAAACAGACAGATCCTGACACAGATAGTTACTGGATGACATTGTTTACGATGACCTCATTAAATATGTGGCCTTTACTGTGTGCTCTTTCTCCCACAGGATGAATGTTTTCCAAAAATGTATTCATTTCTTCAGACACTTCAGTCTATATTATATAAGTTTATATATGATAACAAATATTTTACTAAACAAAATGTGCACATAAAAGGAGGGCTTAACAGACTGTAATAAACCGTAGTTTTCCTTTACATATTTAATTTTTGCATCTTAAATCACTGCAGCTCCACTCAAAAAGGTTTTTTGAGTCTTTTTTAAAGCCAGAAAAAACAACAACAAATGGCTTTATAATGCAGTGCGCTGTGAGTGAGAGGGGACGTCAGGTTTCAGTGCAGAGCCATGGCTCCCCCCAGAGATGACCTCACTTTTACTGGGTGCAATCGACTTCAGCTCTCTCTGTGAAGATTCCGAATCAAGCATTTTTTCCTTTCATTTCTATGCCTTTTCCACACAAATTGCAGCAGAAATGTTTTCTGTTTTGGTGCATGAACATGAAAAGTTGCGCTCTATCGGGATTTCGTGAGTTGTCAAACCTGTACAAGTTCAACAGTTTTAAAGTCTGCTCCTAGCTTTAGATAAGGAACATTGGAAGCTTATATCACCGTTATTTGCTAGAAAAATGTCATTATTATTCAGTTTCAACTATGCTGAAGTAATTATTCCAACAAGGTGAAACACTGAGGAGGGAGAGTACATGGTTTGCAGCAGATTTCATTTCTGTGGATCAGATGTATGAAAGGAGTTTATGCATAAACAGTCATTGTGTTCACATCTGCTTTAGATATTGCCTTAAATTGCAATTAAAATAAGCAATGACAACCTTGAATCACCAGCTCTTCTCGTCTTATCAAGCCCATAAGAAAATAGGCGTTTCAGAAAATACGAATATCATCTTTATCCTTGCCTAACTTTCTGAAAAAAACAGCACTGGGATAGTTTTGGATGCTGAACTGTTTTTGGCCAAGCTGTAACATTTAAAGCCATGACCTCTGGCTATGACCTTTGCTGATGACCCCCTTCAGCAGCCTGGGGCTGGGGACTTAGACAATCTGACAATGTAATGGTGATGAGGGGGAGGAGGAGCAAGAGAAGAGTGCAGCAGCCAGGAGGGTGAAAAGACCTTTGGTTTAGGAAATGTCAATACAGGACCGGTGGTACAGTACCTGCAGACTCCCGACAGCAGAGTAGGCTGCGTAAGAGAACTGCTGCTTCGGCAGGTCGTTTGCTCCGCGCTGGTCACAGGGGATCCCGTTCGGCAGGAAACACTGGTGGCTGGACCGGTCGGTGATGGTGTTGGGTTTGGAACCGGGCAGGCTGAGCAGGACTGTGTGATTGGACAGATGGACATCAGTCAGGCCGAGTCCCACCCACTGCCTGTACAGATACCTAGCTCTTGCTTCCTCGCTGTCATCTGATAAGCTGGAAAAAGACCTGGGTTAAGGAGACAAAGAGAAGTGCTCATTATGTCATTCAGTACAGCACTATGGATTATTTACTTGGGTCTCAAAATACAACAGATTTTTTACACTTTGTTGACTTGAATATAAGGAACTGAGATGCTCATATTTTCCGGAAATTCTCACCAAAATTGACCCAAAACATATTCTGTGGGCTATCATAACATATTTTGGTAATGTCACTGGATCAACAGTCTCCTGAAGAGTTACCACGTGCAGTAGTTCCCTACCCTAGGACCCGGACGAATCTGCGAGCTCATGTTTCATTTGCTCTGGCAGATACGTCTGGCCCCTCTCCCATTCAAACTGACTTCCCTGCTGATTTCGCGGGATAACCAATCACAAGCGTTCATCTAGTAGGAGGCGGCTTTAATACGATAACTGACAGAGACGAGTCCTGTTCAGGTATCTTTGTAAATATCCAAGATGGCGGCTCCCGTTCCCCAGCTGGCTACAGCGGCAGTATTAAATGGATGGGACGGTACATTTTCTCTAAAAGAAGAACAAACAACTGCATTTAAACTTTATGTTGATAAGAAATATGTGTTTGCCGAACTTCTGACAGGACGTAACGTCTGACAGGACGGCATCTCATCGCTCTGATTGGTTGTCTCCGCCAGTCGATAACGCCCCTTGGAAATCGAAAATTAACTGAGAGGTTCCAGACTAATACGCATTTGTAAAATTAATCTGGCGATGCCCGGCTAATAGTTCTCTGCCACGATACACCAAGCTAAGCTAACAGCTCTTTAAATACTCTACCCGCTCATGTGAACATTACAACACATTAACACTGATTAGATGAAATGCAGAAAAGAGAGGATCACATTATTCTCCGTGTGGTAATCGTGTTTTTTCACCTCAAAGATAGTGTGTATTATCACACAATTTACTCTATCAGAAAAATAGAATAACCACCATTTATGTTTAAAAAGAGTACTCCACCTCAAGGCATTGGACCCCTATAACATTGTGGACCCAGTTCTACGAAAGACCAAACAATCCACCGTCATCGAATTCAGATGTTGCTTAATCTTGACTGGTGCACAAAGGTATCTGACAACACAGTTTTTGTTAGTTTGTTTTGTTAAAACCAACGGCAGATAAGTGGGGATTATTAAAAATTATTACGAAATTATTATAGAATTTGCGAATGCTTGCTGTTTATCTCATATTACAGCACAACAGGCAAGATGGCAGTTCTCAGAGGCATTATATTTTACAGGTATTATGAAGTTCATGGCATATTCACGTCCCAAGGCTTTTAATGAAAGACCACACAATGACATTGTTGGAAAAAATGATGTTCTTTCCAACGGAAAATGTTTGAGAATGCTTCAAAGACTGAACTGCAGAGAAATCTATTTAGCATTTCAAAAATTGAGCATGATAATGGCAATGCTTCTGTTAATTGGTCTTCATAACAGTGAAAATAGCTTTACTTTCTTTTTATTTCTTTCAGTTTTGCTTGGGCTCTTTTTCTCTCCCACACACACCCAGCCCCTCACAGGAGCTGTCAGTCTCTGTCATTCCCCTTTTCCTAATTGCATGAAAGACATGTCAATAAAATTTGATCCAGGCCTTATTTGAGTCTCCTCTGCTGGTTTGTTTGGTTCTTGGTGTTTACTCTCTTTATTGTTAGGGCTCTGCAAGGACTGGACTCAAAAGTTCAGCAATAAAGACGTTTCCAGACTAAACTGTCTGGTATTTCAGCCTTTGGGGAAGAAAAAATACACCAGCTACCACTGAACAATACCTGGACCTGAGAAAATAAGATATCTCAATAAAATAAAAATAAAAAGAAGCAATTTTCTTTTTGAAAAACAACAATTGTCCTTTACAAAATGTCACATTTTCAAATTAATGGGTCTTAGTAGGTCTTAGTATTTGCAATATCTTTATTTTTATTCATGCACAATCTGTCTCTTCCTTTCTCTGTATCTAGATTCCTTTTTTATTTCTAGAATCTTTCATTTCTATTTTAAAGAAAGTTACTTGTAATTGTTTCTAAGGGTGAACAAATGAGCATATTTCCCCAAACTATTACTAAGTGTCCTAAGTGTTATATACATATATATGGGGTATAAATGGGTAATCATCACTATAAGCTTCTTTTGCATGTCTATCTGCAAGTGCATGGGCAAAATTTGTGTACGTCTGTTTGTTTCTGTATGGTTAGTGTGAGTGTGTGTGTGTGCCATATCTATATCAGTCTCAGCAACAGATGGCCCAAACACACCGGTCTCCTATTCTCTCCTCAGCAGACCACGTCTCATAGCTCGCCAGGAGCAGCAGCAGGAGGCCGTGTGTGTGCTGCTGTGTTTCCACAAGTGCGTGTGCGTGTGTGTGTGTTTCCGTGCCTGCACGCTCGCAGGGACCTTCATCTATAAGCCAAGCTGTTGGAAGGACTCCCCGCGGTTCGGGACACATGCCCAATTCTGATGACACCTCACGCCTCAAGCGACTTTGAGTGTGTCTCTATTTGCATTGTGTGTGTTGATACACAGTGCTGTGTGTTTATGTGCCTGTCTTTACAGCTTCCCTTCTTTTTAGATCAACATGCAACCCTGCTGTTTTGCCGTTGTATGAGGAAACGTTCTCACTGTCTTTATAGTAGCTGTGTTGATATTTTGGTTAAATAAAAGTTGCAATATAACAACATAAAAATCCTACCCTAAAGAGCAAGTAAAATGTATGCATTCAGACTTTTAATAGTTTCAGAATGAGAAATTAGAAAAAACATATCTAAAGCTGCACAAATCCATATTGTTACGTGAACAATGGTTTAAGTGACTCTGCGTGTGTGTGTGTGTGTGTGTGTGTGGGGGGGGGGATGAAGTTAACTGGTGAACATAATGGACTGTACGGTCAGCTAAGTTGCCCATTGCCAGAAAGGTTGGTGGAGGCATACCAAAAAAATAAAAAAAATACTTAAAGAAAAGGGTATTGTTGACTTCCATTCATCCGGTGGCTAGAAAAACAACCATGTGTCCCTGTCTGCTGAATTCATTGACAGGCAGCTGTTTCTAACAGCACTGCCCACCTGCACAGGTTTTTTCTATTCTAGCTGGTTTGACCTCTGCTTAGGTTGAAGTTGGGGGAACTATGCAGGACATGATGTGAAGTCCAAACAAAACCCATGCACTATAAAGAACAAGGCTTTTCCACTGAGGACGTTCTGACGTGTCACACTAAAAAGGCACTGGTGTAATTAATACAATGAAGGGTGGCCGCTACAGTTTCAGGGCTCCTTGGGCCAGATGTAGTATTTCTAAAAGACAAATGTACAGTTAGAATGTGTGCACCTCACGCCTACCTCATGCCAGCGAGTTTGAGCTGCGAGTGAAATGATGAGGTGGGCGTGAAATATAAGCTGAGAGACTCCCGCAGAGTAACCTTATAGTAAAAGATTGTTTGTTTAAGTTGTTTTCCAATTTCACCTAATGTCTCATTATTTTGCTGTCTACACTGCAGTCTGTAAAATGTCAGTCAAAGACGCAAATATGAACTTACCTAATGAATGCGCACACACATTTCTGTCCTTGTGTGAACACGCAGTTTTAGGTGTGAATGTACACAGAGTGTTATGCATCTGGCCCCCTGCCACACTGACTTACTGGGATGCAGCACCTGTGCTTCTCCTACTATGACAAGTCAACATGTCTGCTGCGGAAGAAGTCTGTGGCAGATGTGCATCGCATGGTAGCATGAATGTGAAGCAGGGTTTGGGTTTACTCAGACTTCCCAGGTTGGCAGTTTACATCCTTAAGCATGTCCTGACCCTGCCCTGTCGCTGCAAGTTACATATTGGTTAGGAGAAACTGTTCAGCAGATCTTTACATGTAACTCACACTTGACCCTTTGTTTGGCCCCTCTCCCCTTAGTTACTGCTGCTTTCTAATCTAGTCTAATAACAACGTGGTGGCCAATAAGACTTCAGGGGTGGAGCGTGCCACCCCCAGGGCTTACTCCCTGCTCACTCGTCAAAGGTCGAGTTTCACTCTGACTGGAGCTGCATGACCAGCGCTTCAGCATGTGGAGAAATCCAAAGCTTGACCGACCCGCTGTGCATAGTTAGGGTCACTAAGCTATGATTGGACAATCACAAACAATCGAGTCTGTATCCAAATTAGTGGGACATTTTGGCAACACCATGCATGTTCCCTGACAACAGGAACACGAGACAGTTCAAGAGGCAGTTTTCCTTCCTTTCTTGTTTGCTGTTTCGTTACTTCTAGGATTTCCCACCAGCGTTGAAGCCTGACACCTGAATCCATCATTACAAACGAGGAGAACGCGTGACGCCTCTATTTTTCTGAAGGACGCTGGTCACTCAGCACAGCGGGCCATTGCCATTTTGTAATTTAGTTTCTTAAAACTTTAATGGATCCTCTTTTTAGACATTTCAGAAGGTCACCATCCCATCAATATCATGTGGATATGTATCTTGTCCTGAGGCAGAAGGCTCTATTTTGACATTTTCTTCAAGCTAATGAGATTGAGCACGGATATCACGCACAACATCTGTATTTATTTTGTGGAAAACTATTCCAAAAAGCAGTTCATAAACTTAAAAAAAAAGTTATTTCCACACTGTGTAAACCGCCTCATGCCTGCAGAGATGCTCTGATTGTTTTGAAGTGTTAACAGGCATTTGAAGCCCCGCGACTGTCTTTATCTGATGAGTGGATTGAATCCTCTCCTCTGAAGCCTCTCTACCCCACAGAGAACGATGAAAAGCTGTTTATCCAAACTTCAGCCAGCTGCAATTGTTTCATAAATGCCTTTCTTTTTTTTTTAAGTTTCATATCTTGCCTCATTGGAATCTAAGGTTTAATTAATTCTTTATTCTCAATATCACTGACAAATGGGGTGAGGAAAGGAAACGTCTCTTCCTCGTGATTTGAAACAACGGTTCAAAGTCTGGCCCCTAACTCAAATTTCTGTGCAAGTCAAAGGCTTTTGTATTATTAAAGTTGGAAAATGGTAATGCTGCTTCAGAACCAAGTCTTTTGCATCATTGCACCATCTCCTTTTGAAAGACAAACAGACAAATTAACGTAGGCAAAGCATGTGTTTATGCGGTCTGCGAGTCGACTTTAAAAATTCCACTTACTTCCCCTTGTGTAGCCATGTTTATATTCCATGCTTTGTGCTTGTTATAATGATAATGAGAGCACACAGATAAATCACATGTTCTGCTCATGCGGAGTGTGGATATAATTGCCTTAGTGGGTGCTCTGTGTGCTTTCTTGGGCCAAGCAGACTTGGAATACGAGACGCTGTTGCCTCTGCTGGCAGCTGCCGAGGATAATATATTCCTGCAGCACACAATCATTTTAATAGCTCATCCATTTGTTCAGGAGACAATTGATTTTCTCTGTTTCCATTCACGTTAGTCACATTTGATTTCTCTCATCCCATTTGCATTTGTCACATTTTAAGAGCGTGGCGCCTGTGCTCACGCTCCATGATAGGAAATCTTTAGTCAGGTGCCAGGGCCCGGTGTTAAGATGGAATCTAAGTGATGATGGAGGCTGCCAGTAAAGAAGATTCAACTCGTCACTGGCTGCTCCATGCACCGCTATAAAGTAAAACTCGGAGGTGGAGAAATTAGAAAAAAGGTACATCATCTGAGAGTTCAAACACCTATACCAGGACAGGAGTCGATACTGGTGCAAACATATGATGTTCTTATAGACCATGATGCATTGCTGTAGATTAAACTACCCAACAGTATAAAAAGTAGTTAAATTACCACAACCTTAAACATATAGTAAAATGCAACACATTAATACAGCTGTAATATTGAACCATTTAGCCATTTCATGATAACTTACGTACTTTTTTCTTAAGTAAGGTTTTGAATTCAGGCCTTGCCTACATTACATCGACACAGAGGCTGACCTTTAAATGTGCATTATCCACAACATCCTTAAAGCTTAAAATAAACTAATAAACAATTAGAGTGCCACCATTTTTCCGATGGTTACAATTCAATATCAGGCCCCCAGTGTGTACACCATCCACCCTTTTTCCATGTTCTAATGAGGACGTGATTGAAAACAAGCACTGTCTGTCTTAGAGTATGTCCTACGGGAGAGTGGGGTCATCTGAAGGGGATAAATAACACTGTTATTCCCCACAACAGTGAGAAACTTCTTTAATCAAAACCCCAGGCCAGTGATTTGGATTCATCTTTCTCTAAACTTTGTACCACCTGGATGAGTAAGGTGAATGTTGACCAACACTTTTCGGGGAGATACTTTTTACTTACATCTGTCTTATTCATCTGAACCTATAAACAAAATCATATTAATAAGCAGTAAGTAATTGATGACGCTATTTCTATTATATATACAAAAAATTTGTTTTTGCAAATAATTATTATTTTGTTCCCATGGACTCTCAATCTTCCTTTTAATGGTCAGTGTCGAATGATGGCTCAGCATCTGTTTGGTGTTTTCTTACCAACCAAACACAAAGAAAGCAGGGCACTGTTTTTCTCTGGTGTGTGTGTGTGTTGTCCAGGACTGTGTGGCAGCCACGAGTCTAACAGAGCAGTGATAAACCAAGACAGAGTTCAGCGACAGACTGACTTTGACTAAAGCGGCAGTTCAAGAACTGCTCCTTCACTGAATGTAAAACAGGACCAGTGTTGCCATGCCAAGCTACACTGCTGCATGGCAATGCACACGCACACACACACACACACCCACACACACCCACACACACACACACACACACACACCCAGAGCACATTCACTGTACAATTAACCTCCGGCACCCCTGAACAAAATATTACATTTTGTAATAGTCTTGGTAATAAGGGCAGTCAGGAGATGAGAAAGTAGGAAATGTTGAAAAGACAGATGAAAAGCAGTGCAGCGTCGGTCACTTACAGCCATCATGACCCTGCTTTTTACAAGTCTAATAATATTTTGGGATCTCGCCTAATTGAAGAATTTAACCCTACCGTTTGCTTTTCATGAATCCCGTGTCCATGGGGAAATGAAATTCAGTGAACTCAGAGATGCCCCCAAAACAGCTGTAGCTCAGTCTGGAACACATGTCGTCAATTGAAAACATTATGTCTAAATTATTGGACAATTTTATTTGGCAAGAGAGTTGTTTGGGGGCAGATATTTAGAACTGTCATAATGGGAGTGTCTCTAATAAATCAATGTTCTGTATAGGTTTTCCTGTAAGCCAATGACGTAAGGTCTGTACAGAATGAATCCATTAGATTCAGCAGGGAGTGTTAACTACAAAACACTCTTTGCTTGAACCTTGCTCAGATTTGGCAGGACGTTTATGAGCCTCCTTATCAGCAGAATTAGACAGAACACCCGACAACTGCAACCTTGATGTTGTCAAAGGTATATCCATGCCATTCTCAAAGTGTAAATGAATGCAAAAATACATTGCAATCGGATTAGCCAGACCCCGTCTGGAAGTGTTTTGATCTCAGCCGGGGGGGTGTCTTGTTGTCTTACACAAGGACAAGTACAAGGCTTTTCTTTGCCCTTCTTCAACAAAAGAAATTAAGTATAGTGCCCGCAGCAGCATTGTTTCCCTTGACCTAACAAGCCATGTTTGTTGACAAGTCTCCATATTATGAGCCAGTCAAAGTGTGGGCAGACAATGGTGTATAAGGTGTGAATGCAAAGGGCAGTGATTTGAAGTAGAGATACAGATGCATGTTCCTACCAGGTGTAAATAGGGTCTCATTTAAGAGGCTTCGGAAATACCAAACATGTACCTGAGATGGTCTACAAGACAGCATGCATTAGATTTTGGGATATTGAAGGCAGCAATGGAGGTTTCTGGCCTGCACTTTTGGCCGTATTTGGAGGAGCCTTTCGAACAGGACAGCCTTGACAGTCCATTATCATTGACTCAAGTTTTAAAATGTGGAGGAGCTGATATAATTGACCTGTCCTTCCTCCCCCAATGAGACCGTCTAGTCCTAAAGAGACTAATGGTTAACTTGACAATCAAGTATTCAGCTGAAAAAATTGGTAAATCCCAGTGTTGCCAAGTGGGACAAGTTTCATGATATTGACGTATAGATATGGACAAGGGGCAAACAAAGTATCAGGTTACTGGCCAATGTATCCATATGTCTTCTATTTTCTATATCTACTGTAATTAACCCAATAAATACACTTTTCACTGACTTGTCCAATTGAATTACACATGACGTACACTTTTTAACGGTGTCTGATGACCACTACAACTGAATAACAGATAAATATGACCTCCTCCTGTTATATTTCCCAACTTTATCGGCTGGCACGAATTGCAGGAGAACTCCATGAAATAACTGACCGTCACACAATGGATTAACGGCTGTGGATTATCAGCCCCGCCGGTGGCGTCCTCCAAATTCAGGCAATGAAGGCTGTGTTTCTCAGCCACATTTGAAGACTTTTTGAAGGACATGGGCTTGTCGGTCTGTTTCGAAATATGCAGTCTAAAATTGGGACTACTAAGGATCTCGGCCCTGAATTAAGACCCCCTACTCCGTCATTAGCAGTGTGAGCTTCTGCCTGACTCCTTGGCTGCACCTCATCCTCCAATTAGTCTAAGTCTATTAGTCTAATTTTTCACTTGGTCTTACCTGCCCTGGAATTCCCGCCTCTCCTTGTATAACCTGTTCACCCTCTCATTTGCAGAACAATAACCTCAGTTATGGTTTGTTGAGTCCTGCCAGACTGTTGCCGCCCACAAACTTTATAGAAACAAACGTAATGCAGAGATAGCTGTGTGAGGTGCAGACAGACGACAACATGAGCTACAAAATTAAAGCCGTCATTTTGCTTATAATAATGAGCCAGCTTTAAGAGGGACACCGGTATGAATATGCCGCCTACAAGCTTACCTCACCAATGAGTACTTTAATAATACCTGTCCTGTCTGCTGAGGTGTCTGGGTGCCTGCCTTTGGGTCCCAATTTGTGTACTTACACATATACAGTAGATTGTACCTGTCCAGGGTATAACAATAGCATATGGCAGATTTCCCCATATATGCTGACATCACCTGAGGGGGTTTAGTGTCACATTCAAGGACACTTGCACAGAACACATGGCAGCTGCTGGGCACAATGTTTTTGGCTTTTTGCCAGAAATAAAACCTGCACACTTACAGTTATGCGATTGTTTCTGTAAAAGATGAGGCTGCCCTGGCTGCTTATGTGACCATTATCTTTGAACAAAAACCTATGTAAGAGTGAAGTGACTTTTCAGCTGCAATGCATTCCAGGTTTATGCTTTAAATTGCAAATTGATCACTTTCAGGTATTATGGATGATACTGATCGAGAGCATGTAGGCACAGTTTATTAAGAAACAGATTATATTTAAATATTTACTGTGATTGCTCCTTTAGACATCTTCTTTCTAATATACTGACCCTAGATTCTGGTTGGCTTTCTTGTTAATCAACTGTCAATCAATCAAACGTTATTCATATAGCAACTTTCAAACAAACCAAATGCAATTTAAAGTGCTGTACAAGCGACTGACAAAACATAGGATGAAGACGTCAACTTGGGCTCTGGGAAATTGTAATGAGCATTTTCACTATTTTCTAACATTTTATAGACTATTTTAATTAATCCATCAGTGTAAATCAACCGATATTTTAACACCAAGCTTGGTTTATAAAGGTTTGCCCATTAAGTATCTGACTCTCGAGCATGTTGGTCTGAGCTGGAGGCCCAGAGTAGTAACAGTGTTCAGTCCAGGGTTGCAGGTCCTGAAGAGGACATTAATCTAGCAGAGGGTCATGTCATGCATTCAGAGGAGTTGTGGAGTCCAGACTCAATCAGTGTTGCCTCCACTGTTACACAGAAAATAAATCCCAGGCGAGTGCTTGACTGTCCAATAATATGTAAGCATATTATACAGATATTGAAAGGACTAATAATCTGTTCAAATGACAAGAGGGTAATGTGACATGCCCATAATAACAACATGACACTCTAAGATATAGCCCGGTGTATCCTGATGGCAGAGAAGGTAGCATGTTAGCTACCTCTTTGTTTGTTTGGCATCTCTGATAAAGGCAGGAAATGGGCATTGTGCATTCAAATATGAAATCCAATCAAATCTGTAGATACGAAGCTGAATGGATATTGCACAGAAAATGTGGCCTTCCCTGACCTTGCTGACACAGCTTGCTGTTCAAAGTTTTTGATTCCAGTCAGACAACTTCCGACTTAGATTCAATCTTTGTACTGAACTAATTTACAAATTACGTACCCTGCACTTTTATGATAATAATAGAATAATATAGACCATAAAATATACAGTGTATGAATTTCTGTGAATTATAGTCCACTGTATGCAGTGCATTTAGGAGCTGAGCAAAATAACAGAAACATTTGACAATAAATTACTATCAAATGCAATTTCAATCAGTACTATCTTTTCATGCTTATAACGTTTGAATTGTATTGAATTGCGTTTCATGGTTTAACCTTATAAGATAAGGTAATCCAATACAAAATCACAAAGTGGAGCCTCAGAAAAGCCTCAGTTCAAACATAAAAATGTAAATTACACGGTTTAAAAAGGGTAGTACTTATTGCAAGGCACTGCATTATAAAGACACTATGTCCGCATATATCATTGTAAGCTCACCTGTATTTTACAGATGTGACATAACGTTTCAACAGTATAAATCTGTACTATTTAAATGTTAGAGCCATTAGACAGGCACACTCAGAACAACAGACAAGTGTGTCTAAATTAATCACTTTAGATTGGATGGTGTGATTCAAAGTGATATTTCATGTGCAGATTAACGTGAGAACCCTCACATTACTGATATGGTGACCTACTTATTGATTATAAATTACATGATTAGGTTGAATCAAGGTTGATCATAATGAGGACCATATATTAAGGTGTACACTACTTGAATTCAGAACTGAAATACAACCCACCCACACAGCATACATTTGTTAACTGTAATCTTGCACACTGATGCCAAAGTTTAGCAAAGAGCTGTTATACGAAATAAAATTATGACAACCAATCCAAACAAATTCATGGACTGAGTTTGTTCATTGCTGTGGTGTTTGACAACCTAGAAACCTTTAGTCAGCACTGAGATGTTTGCGGGCTGTGGCAAATAAAACAAGAAACATTCCACTTGTCTTTATTTATGCCATAAATTTTATGGCAAAAATAAATAAATAAATAAATAAAAATACATTAATAATACTGGTTTGCAAAGAAAAAAACATAGAAAAGAAATGAAGGCTTCACAGAACAGGAAAAAGAGACAGAGGGAGAATCGGGTTCTCTGTGAGGCATTTCTACCTACTTTGCGGTAATTTTTAAATGACAAATAGTAATTTGTAAATGTCAAAAAAAAATTAAAGACATTTCTTGGAATCTGTTATGAATACATTCATTCAAAAATCAGGTTTAAGAAAGAAAAACAACATCTGCAGCTCTAAAAGCCTTTAGCCTTGTCAGTGATGGGAGACTATGATACAATTAACTGGAGCGACGAAAGTTTGACAAACTGGCAGCCCACTTAGTGTTCAGTCTTATCTTAGAATTCATTGATTCTAGCTTGAAAGATATATGGGACTGGTATCAATCTAAGAGTCCCTTGTTTGCCAATTCTAAACATTTGTGTATTGGAGTATTTCCATTTTTGGCGCTTTGATTTATCTTTGTTGATACAAGCAAGCTGAAGAAAAATGTGCAAGGTGAATGTCAAACTTCAAAGGGACGATCTTATCACTTCTCTTTGCATTTTGATGTTGGAAAACGTCCACACTGTAGGACAAACATCCCTGTGACAAAGACATGCGACACCCGACTGTTCAGACAATTAATGAACTGCAGCCTGATATTACCCAATCAAAGCCCTATATACTGTAACACACTCTCTCAGAAATGCACGTGTTTAATCTGAATGATAGTCACATATTTTCAATGAAATACTTACGCTGATTCATCTAAAATAAGTTATTTTAGATTAAGTAAATAGAATAAAATGCATGTTGCAATTGGTTTGTAGTTATACAAAGCAAGTAAAAAAGATTACAAAGATAAAGGTGAAACAGGAAAAAAACACAACAGAAAAAAATCTTGGTAACACATGGATGGGTGGACAAAAAGTTAGAAGTTCAGGTGATCTTGCCATTCTAATGTCAAAATAATCGTACTAAACTGCTCAGTTCTCCTGCAGGTCGTGGAGTGGACTGTAAAGAGCCTTTCCAGCCGACTGTTCCCTCTAGCATGAAATAGGGAGGATTAAAAGCAATACGATACAGTGCGGCTTATTTGACACAAATGTCCAAGTTAAAGTGTTATGGTATCAAGCAGTGAGTTCACACATGCAACTTGGAGGCTGATAAAATATGAAGGCCGAGGTTGGAAACCCAGGCATTATAAAGGCATTGGAAAACAAATAGAAGAGAATTAACTTGCCCACATCATACACGTTAAAACACCGGGACCCATGGCCCTTGACATCACGCCATCACACACTGTGGGTATTAGACCTGCTGTTGTTAGTTAGGTGTTGTAACCCTAGGTCTAAGGAGAGCAGAGTCCTCTATCGAGCTCAGGGCCTGACCACCTAACAATCTGAAGCGCTGCACTAGAATTTGCAGGGCTAGCTCAGCCGTTCAGGACGAACCTCTCAAACATCAAACAGCTCTGCTGGAACCAGAGTTTCAGTGTAGAAGTTTTGTTCCCTTGTGTTAGTGTTTTGCCATTTGTTTCAGAGGGAACACGACCCACAACCCTGGCTTTGCTTTACTCACTGAAGGCAGTTAAACCCTGTACAGTACCATGGTGTCTTGTGGTGTGTACTACCAATTAAGCTGCCATGGTAAGAACAACCAAAATCTGCTAATGTTAATGCTTACTTCCAGTGAGCTACATTGGAAACCCAAGAACAGCTCCAACACTAGCCAGCAGGTCAACCCAGAGAAGTCAAAACCCCAACTAATTCCAACTAATCGTGCTGAAAATTAAACTGTCACACTGTGCCCAATTTACACAGACATAAGGAGGAAAAGAAGACCATGTAAGAGAAGGAGAAAGACACTGAAATGGAAGAATATATTCTCTGCAATGTGTTTCAACTCTGATTTCCATGCATGAATTTTGAAGAGCGTTTTGATGTGATGAGTTTGGAGTGTGGAGGCCGGTGGGGATGTTCTGTCAGATCGGATTAGATCAAAGATGTCAGGCCAGGTTTCTGACTTAGTGTGGCTGTATGTCACTGAAGGTTACACTGAGGTATATGACCTGGACTCCTGGAAAATGGAGCACACTCAGAGTCACAGCACCACACAAGTTTACATCGGTCCTTCTTTAGATAAAGTGGCAACGGGTGGGATTACAACATCCAGGAAATGTAGAACCTTCATTGACACTGTTTGTGTTACCAGCAAAGCTAACATTTTTAAGCCTTTCTTAGACAACACTACAGTCCAGGACAATATATATACAGTATATGTTAAGCAGATTCACTGATTTAACTTTGCAGAGTAAAACAAAACAGTGTTTTACTCTGCAAAATTTCCCAGATAAGATTCACCCCGGCAAGGGCACAGTGTCAAATAAATGTAACCTCCTCATTCATTTCATTGACGCCACTTTCCAGAGTTGTAAGTGCTATTTGTCTGGATGCCAGCTTACTCAACAAACCTGCTTCTTGGAACAGGCCCCTGTAATATTAAAAGAATAAACAATGATGCAAATGTAAACCAAATTATTATTATTATTATTATACCATCAAAATTCTAAACACAGGATTGGAACCTACTAACAGCCAAAATCTGCACAAGATCTACATTTTCCTTGGTGCTGTTTTTAGTTTTTTTGGCTCATGGTCAGTTGTTGATCCAGCTATAACTCTTCAGTTATTTTTATGAATATATGTATGTATCTCAGGTTAACTTGTTTTTTTAGAGAAGCATGGGTTTTATCGATAAACAAAAGTTCAGACACCTACCCTATTTATCTGTCTTCCATTCATGTGTTTTCATTACTAAAAAAATATGTGTCGTATGCACTTCTAAAATTGATTTTGATTGCTTGGGTTTTGTTTGATGTGCAACAAAAGTAGGGAAATGGCAAATACAAATGTACGAATGGCCTACAGTAGAGGCTTTGTCTCTATCATGGTGTTTTATAGAAAGAAATACAATACAAAGCCCATGAACAGTTTGCCCATAGAATTGCAGTTTTTTGGAAAGGGACTAGTTTTACCTGAGGTAATGTTTCTTTATGGGAGTATAAGGAGAAAACTCATAAGTCACTGTCGTTATTTGAGGGTTGCGTTTGTTGTTTGTTGACTTTAGATCCTAAAGCCTCGGACACATCATAAGGATTTTCCAATAACGAGTGACATTCAACGGATTTAGCAGTGCACACTAACAAGTGGCATTTGCAGATTTTCGGTATCTATGATGCGCATACAACAACATCTAAAGGGAACAAAGACGGCTGCGGTTTTGTGGTACACCTCTGATATTTTGACACCAAAACACACTTTGAGTAAGTAAAGCTTGCAGCGATTGTGTTTTTTGTTTTTTGCATAAGAAAAAAAAGGTGTTGAATCTGTTTTAAGAAAGAAATTAAATGCAGTGCTTTGTATACTCTGCAGAAAGGGCAGTGAGTAAGGAATCTTTGCCGATGAAATAGTCAATGAAGGGAAGTTTAATTTAAAGCTGCAAAAATCAATATTTTTTATACTAACAATGGATCAAAGGACTATGTGTAATGTGAAATCGGTTGCATGATGAACCCTTAGAAAATATATCACTTCACTCTGCAGTTCCCATGCTATGGAGCCCTCTTTGTCAATTCTGGATCATTGTTTTGGTTTTCTTTCCATTGTCTGGATTGCCTGATTAACCAATATAAGGAAGACTTTTTAAGAATACCATCAGCAATTCAAAATAGGCATTTTCTTCTTCAGTCACAAGGTGTTTGCAATTCTGTATAAACAAAATCAATCTCTCCCCCTCTCTCGCTTTCTCTCACTCCATTTACCAGGTCATGGTGGATCTCTAGCTGTGTGTTAATTGGCCCATCCTGATGTGTTGGCATTGATTATTAACCCTTGAGAAAATCCCAGCGGGACGGCTTTGAATGTTGAATAGGATCACAGCTCTAATACCTTGCTCACTCTACCATGTGCCTCTCGCTCATGTGCTTCCTCTCCCATGATTCTTGTCATGTTGCCATTTTATTCTCCCGCGCCCCCGAAGTGCTTTTGTTTAGCTTTTTCAATCAGTAATCCTTTACTCTGCTCGTTACTGGAAACATTTATCGCATAATTGTAATTTGTTACCAAATAATGCCCAAAACTACATAGGCTTGATTAGGTTATCTTCAGCTGAACTGTGGAGTGCAGTTTCTGCACTGAACCATGGTTTGCTGAAAAAATGAACTTAATATAGGACAATTTTTAAAAACACAAAACAAGGGGCAGATGGAGAACACGGCCATTACTAATTCATCTTGAACATGAGATTTAAGGTGTGCTGTTCAAACACTATGATGATTGTGTCACAAATGTGTATTTGGATGCAGTTGCTCTGGGATTCTATGCAAGCGTGTCAGTGCCATGTAAACCCCTGACCTGCAGTCTGAGACCTGAGGTGCTCCACCACCAGCTGGGATTTCTTTCTATCTTCTCTTGCTAAAAGAATGTCTTTTAAATCTTTGGTGATGTCAATACATCTCTTCCTCATTTTAGTTACATTAATCTGTCCTAGAGCATTCATTTTAAAAATCAAAGCTGCTATTATAATCGAGTGTGTAACAGAGTGGTAGATGCACACAGAGTTTAATAGCTGCCTTTGCAAAGATGTTGGGATATTTGTTAATTCATTAATGACTATTTTTATTGGAGCATCAGGCAACATTTTGGCATATCTTATGAGCTTGCTGATCTGAGCTAAATGTGTAATTAGCTTTTTCCTTAGTGAACCAACTGATTTCACACACATTATGAGTGTTTAATTTTGGCCTTTGATATTTACTGCACTGCCTTTGACAAAGTATTCAGAGGAAGTTGTTTACCACTCATGACTAAAAAGACTGGAAATATGAAAATAAATAGTCAGAAAAGTAAAAAAGTAAAATCATGTAAAATCTAAGTAAATCCAAAGTGTGTAAAGTACAAAAGTAATACTCTAAAAGTTCCACGATGTGCCAAATATAATATGTTCACATAGGCAACTGGCTATAGATCACTGATTTTAAGTGCAAATGTCATTGATCAGCAAAACACACTTCCATTCAAACGCAATGTAACAGCAGGGCACAAGTTTATGTGAAAATCAATTAACTTTAATCCTCACACACATTCTTTGGAGGGAGCCACCTTAAAAGTATGAAATCAAAAAAGGGTCATCAATATTTTTATTTTGTGAGATGGCTTTGAAAGTGTAACATTTTCACAATTTCAAGCTTGTCAAAGTCTTGGAGTTGTAGAAATATTGTGTGCATGTGTAATTAAAATTTGTGCAGGATCATTTTCAACAGTGAGGGTTAAAAAACATTGACAACACTGACATTACCACGAGTCACCAGCACCAATTTTGACCCTGTTTTACGCCTGAGCTGACTAGCCAATCAGCACTTTGCCCACTGACAAGTCAATCAGAGGAAGTCAAACTGGAGCATCGCTGACAGAAAGCAAATATTTGTCACAAACATAGCTTACCTTGCACTTATCTTTCAGACCGAATTGAATACGCAGCCCAGCAGTGGGCTTGTGCTTTGAGCCCATGGGTTCATGGGGGGAAATTACAGCGGGGACGGGGGTGTCTGGACTGCCCCTTCCTGGGAAAAACAGACAGTTGCCCCCCTAAATTTATCATTGTAAACATCACTATATAACTGTTAATATTACAATAATATGAACTGAAAGCACTTGTGCTAATTAAAGATCCAAAACAATGCGCTTTTAAGTTTCGAAAGATTGTGAGCAATTTCTGAAAGTGTGTAGTGGTTGACCTAGAGTTACGTCAGACAACTCATGTTTGAAATGTTTATTAGAACAGCAGACGTAGTTAGAGTTTGGCTTCTAGGGTCCGACCTCATCATTCCCCACTGACATGTTTACATGAAATATTGGGTGATGATTTATGATACAGGATACTTAGTTAAATAAAAAATTGGGGTTTTCATACCAAAATACTTTGTTTTTTGTAGATGGTAACTATATTCAAGATGAATACATATATACATTTAATACAACAGAACTTTTGGCGGCACCTTTGGTATCCCCTTCAGAAATTGCTCTTGAAAAATGTTTTTGTTGCTCTGATGCAGTAGCACAGTACACACCCACTGACCTGAATGTGCAAATGATATCTGTTTGCACAATACTTTTTCACATATTTACAAAATATTTCTACAGCTGCAAAACTTTATTACACATTCACTTAAAGTTTTTACAAAGTAATTTCAAGTTCAAATATTAATGACCCTTAACTGACTCCATAAAATAGTTTATCCAACCTATGTCTCTGAATTTTGTAGGTATGGGTGGCTGACAATACTTGCACCCACTCACTTTAGACTGCATGCACATTCAAAGTGAGTTTAGAGAGACAGGAGTTCATGTTTCATGGTCAAATTCTAACATTAACCATGTTAGAAGCAGCCACTTTAGACCATTGCAGTATAATCTTCTTTTCAGAGTGCTTTGAAAAAGTAAAATAAATGGCAAATAAGTGTAATATAGCTCCAGAAAATTCTTGGAAAACCAAAAATCAAATCTTTATACTGACATTTTGACTGAGTTGTACTTCATTTGTTTAATTGGCAGTGGCATACTGCCCACAGGGGTCCCAACTGCCCACCCCAAGCCCACATATCCTCTTAGCCATTACTGACCAACCTTGGACCCATATGTTTGGCCTGTGTGTACACATATGGTTTGGTTTAAGTGGGCCCCATGTGTATTTCCCCATTCTGAACCCCTATACTGATTTCCTATTTATGTTCTACCTTGGACCTATGTAATATTTCTATATGGGATTGATTTTGCTTGCCCATGTCTAACCCATTGAGGAAACCCAAATAGGCCCATTTGTGTTGCCCATTTTGAGCCCATGCACTCATTTTCCATTATAAAAAAATGATATGAAATGAAAAGATAATATATCAAATCTTTAAACTGACAAGTATGCCACCCGGGTTCACCAATGTGGGATCTACTTAGTTGACCCAAGTGGGCCCAGATAAGATGCCCATCTTGGGTCCATGCCCACTTGGAACCCAACTAGCCCAAACATAACACATGTGGGGCCCACATACGCATGTTGATTGGGTGGAGTCACAGTTTGACATCTAGCAGCCCAAGTATTCCATCATATCCTGTTATATTGCATATCCCTCCAATTACATCTGCAAAAACAGTATATTATGAGGATTAGAAAGAATATATATGAGTTGTGTTGTTTTTCTTGAGTTGTGCCACGGTGAGACAATCCTGACTTCTTTGAGTCATTGTTTTGGACTGACATCTTGCTATCCACCAATTTAGCACAAAATAAAATCTGAACTACGAACATTAGGAAAAGAGCACGCTGGCCAAAGAACTAGCCCAACAGCCGGAGAGGCTTTAACATGTTATCCATTGTATCCCATGTGTTAAACCATAGATAACTGATTGTGATCTATATCCTCACGAAAAAAAGTTATTTACAGATTTTTGTATCAGTGTCAACATTCAGAGATTTTCATTGAAATACATTATTTGTTTGTTTTCCTTATCCAAATCCAGCTTAATGTTCAGAGATGCCACCATGTGTTGAACCTCTATCTTTAATTCCGACACATCCAAGACACTAGTGTGTTATCCTGAGATAAGGGGGGAAGACCATCAAAAAGAAGGTCTGTTTTTTCCAGTTTGCGTTATATTGATCCTTTAAATGCTGTATCCTCCTCTCTGCAAGCCCTCCATCTCCCTGGCTCCACATCATGTATTGCCCAGTATCATAGGCTTTATGATATGGCCATGTGTCCAGTGCCATGGGACACATACTGATGCAACTAGGCACGCTCATGGTTTCTAGATTCTAGATTCTAGAGTGCTCAGAAGAAATGTCATGGCAAAGAAGAGGGTTTTTCTAGACAACAAACCGCCCCCAGAATTTTTTCTTAATAGCTGTGGCTAACCTTAGGGTGGCAGTCTCAGTTTATGTTGGGACTCAAGACAAACAGTTGGGCAACGAAAAAAGACTTCCCTTGCATCTAATAGTCAAGGTAAGTGATTGTCTGACAACACCGGAGTTATTGCCCATAGTCCGGCCAGTGTTCTGCTGTTGGCTCGTGCCACATGGGGGGGCAGTGGGAGGGGGCAGCGATTGTATCAGGGTGGCAGTGGCCCCCCTGGCCGCCTCTTGGTGGCCCCACTGAGACACACATACAAAAATACTCATTCATCCCATTAAGGACAGTATAGCTGCCCTTACTAATGAGATGCGGGGTTTGTAGCTTGACAGAAGGCTAGAAAGGTTCCCTAACTAAACCAGGAAGCAGGTTGATAGTTTAGGAAGTCTCTCTTAAAAATATAAACATAGTCATGAACAGCCTAATGTTGTTATGTTATTTGTATTATAATTTCATTGAGCTGTGGCTTCTTTATTATGTGATGTTTCTCTGCTGCTGCTGGAAGTCTGTAGCTGGGTGATTCATACATTAAAGAATTTGAGGGAAAATTCTGCGATAATACAACAGAAGGGATTCCTATTCTACTCATCCTGTGTTTTAGTTTCTTACAAAATCGAATCTGTTATGTTGGTTTGATTATTCATGAAGGGTATCATTTCACATTTTAGAGGGAGATTGGCTGCCATACATCTCACTTTAGTTACATCCTCTCTTACATTTTAAAATGTTGGCCTTGGAGATTCTGCTTCATGAAAACAAAAAGTGAAAGGAGGTTTCACAGCAGGGGGACACACCACAGCTTCCCCTTCGCTGTGGAGGGTTCTCATTTTGTTCAAGTTGTGTGCTATTTGATGCCACTACAGGCCGGTATTATTCAAACAGTGGGTGATGAAAGTAGATACCACATTTCCCCTTGAAATGATGAATACCGTCCCTGCCGTCTACACACAAACAAATTCACAAGGTGAAAGACAGCTTTTCCTTTAGCATAAAACTCCTTTCAGAAGCTATTTTATGCAATTTCCTGACTTCATCTAAATGAGCTGGAAGTAACAGCATTTGCTTCCACTTTGATATAATCACTCTTGAGCCTGTCGAGTGCACCAGTTTAGGTTCCCCCTAAACATGTTCATTAACAGATTCATTCGCTCTGACAGGCGGGAGACGTTGAGAGGCAAACATGATGAAACGGAGAGCACATCATTTAGAAAGTTGCAAGTGAGAGTGGGCTGGATGTTTTTTTGCATGATGCAGATGTACTGTACGATTTTAACCCCCCCACCCACCCCCGGGGAGCGTGTTTTTTGCTGCGGCCAAAGCAGCAAAAATGTAACACTTAACCCTCCACCATGCCTCCCACTGATGCACTGTAGTCACTTCTCACCTGGCTCTGTTTGAAGTCAGTGCGTCACCCCCCGGTCATGAAAAAACATTAGGCATTGTGATAAAAACCTGCTTGCACGTGCGCGTGCGTTATGCAAATTAATTTTGAAGTCAATCTAGCTGCGGGCATTGGAGAGACTAATGCAGCTCTTTAATCTTTAAAACGCAAGGTGTCATGCTGTTTCTTTGTAGCTCATATTCACACGACACAAACACCAGCCACCAATCTCTCTAACATGATAAATAACACACACACAGACAGAACTGAGAAGTTTGGAATCGTAGTTAGGAAACTACTCTGAAAATGTCCATGTTGTTGACCCAAGCACTTGGGATCATGACGTAAAAAAGGAGGAGGAAATGAAAGGAAAACAACACACAATCAGCTGCACATCCTCCATAACTGCATCTACGAATGCAGCAGGAATTGTCATGTTGCACAACTCATTGGACAACGATAATGACAACGGTTGCCACTGAAAACAAGACTGATAGACGGCACTGTGCTATACATCACCGACTCCCTCGGACATGTCACTGGCATCTGTTTTGCGCACGTTTGTTGGTGGAAGATTTATTTTTAGTGACATTAACGGCATGGCATCCATCGATCAGCCCGGTCAGACCACCACTCTGGTCCAGAATGAAAACATGTCAAAAACTGTTGGACTGTGTGACATTTTGTGCAGTAATTCATGAGCCTCAGGAAAGGAATCCGAATGACTTTGGTGGTCCCCTCACTTTTTACCTTTCACCACCAGCATGTTGGCATTTTACTTCAGGCTCTATTGGGCGGATTGGCATGAAATGTGGTATAGACATTTGTGTTCCCCACAGGATGAACCATAATTTGATTTTGATGTGGCACCATTATCAGTTCAAAATTTCACTTGTCCCATACTTTGACCTGATGCAATTCCCAGCATAGCTCAGCCCTGCTTCCAACCGAACAGAGCCTTTATGTTTTTTAAGATTTTCAGCATACTTTCCGTCTTCCAGAAACAATGCTCATCCTGGTTACCTTCAGCTGTAGCCACTGACTTTTGTTAAAACGGTTTAAAAAAGTACAGAACTGTAATTTTTATGGCTCTTATTTTTTAAGATTGATACTTATACATGGATATGTTTTAGTAATTTTTGTTCTATACAACTTTTATCGGTAGCATACAGTATATGCAGTATTTTATTTGGCAAGGCCCACACAATGTGTAATGTATATTATTTCTGATTGCTACAGGTTTTTAAAAAACCCATAATACATGATGTGGAGCCAAATTGCTATTCTGTGCTTCTGTGTTCAGCTTCATTAAGCCACCTGCTCATTTACAGAATAAATGGTTTATGCCAGTTCCGGAGGGGCTCCAATAGTCAAAATACACATTTGCCATTACCTTATCACCAACCTCTGAGAAGGCTAGCCTCTGGTGTTTGAGAGCCACCACATCTTGTAGAAACTCTCCTCCACATGAAACATGCTTTTCGATATTTGTGACGCATCACTTTCACTCTGAACAGTAAAATTCCAGTCTAGAGCACATGCAATTTGACTGTGCCGAATACTAATATTGCTCAACACGTAGGCTGTGGTTTCTGACAAATTGTCGTTTAATGGGGATTTAGACTGCGTGCTGCGTCACTGTTGATAGCTGTCTTTGCTTTGAAGTCATCTCGATGGTTCATCGGGATCCACACATCTGGCAACACACAGCAGAACTAACTACAAGCTTGTTTCCACTTGATTGTGCTGTACTGCTGTGAATGTGTCACCAACTCTGGTTTTACTCTGGAGTCGTAACCCAGGGCCTTCAGCGGGGGGAAGATCTAGATGGATGGGTGGGGGAGGAGGACTGCGGAGCTACAGCAGCCATGCCTGCAGCGTCCTGACGGTGCGTTTGTGTGGCTCGGGTGGGGAGGCGGCAGAGATTCATGGCCGAAGGATTGTGTGTTTACTGCTGGGTCTCTCAGGGCATCACACGCCGGACTGGAGGGGCATGGCTATCAGTCAGTGTGCCACGCACACACACATTTGTGGATATAGACGTACCTAGGAATACATAGTAACATATGCCCACTCCTCACTATTTGTAATGTGATGGAAATCTAAGAGCTGGTTCACTCTAACAAGAAGTTTCAGGAGACTGGGATGTCTTACACAGGAATATTTACTGAAGCTCGATCGAGGAGAAAAGGGAAACACCACATGTGAATCACAGCGTACTGCTACCCAAGTCTGAAGATGGTGTCCTGAAACTCAGTATTTAACCCTCCCCAGAAGTGATAAGTTCCGCTATATCCAAATAGGGTTATTCCTAACTCAGCCTGTCATGTGTGAGGACTCTATTGGATATCAGATCCAAACAAGGAAAGACGTCAACCACTGCTGTCCTAGCAACAGCATAGCCTCTCTACAGTCTCTCTTATCCAGCATCAACATCCAGGTGCCGGCCTGTTGTGTCTAAACCTGAATACAGAAGATATCTAGCAGACCTTGGTCTACCAGATGCTAGAGCCAACTCGGCCTTGTCTGGCACACAGAGTGAGACAGGCGGACAGAGACAGGCAGTTGACCTGACCTGTGAAGCACTGTCTTAAGTTACCTTTAACCTACAAGAGGGAAGTTTAACATACAAGAAGGAAAATTCCTTCACATGTAACCCTTCAGACTCTTCCCTGTTTCTGACCAAGACGCCATGATTGAACCAGCATATCCGTCTTCTACTGGATGGGCCTTCACATGCATGTGCTTGAACTTAGAGCAGTCACCTGTGACGAATGCAGGTGAAAAAGGTGATAGCAATAGTATTGTAAGAGAAAATCTGGCTACATAAACTAATGAAACAGCTGGTGGAAAGGTTTCTATTAATGCTTCGTGCTGAATGAATTCCTTCCTGTGTGTCACTTTTTGCCTCCAGAAAGAGGGGCCTTGTCCTTGACTTGGAAAGACTGGCAGCAAACGCTGACATTTACAGTAGCATTGATGTTTTCTATAGCTGAATCAAGTTCCACAAGAATCTGTTTTAGCGTTGCTCTTAGTGCAGCATCATGTTGTCCGTGTTGGACCAGATATTCATCGAGTTAAAAACAATTTCAAATAATAAAACTGAGTTTTATCCTTGTTTTTATTATATTTGGGATACAACATTTACTTGCAACATGAAATAACTTACCCCTGTATACGTGATTTACATGACGGAATCATCCACATCCAGCCGCTCTTGATGTTTCTGTGTTGCAATTTGTTTTTTGTTATGTGAATTAACCCAATTTGGTCTCTGTCTTATCACCAGTAAAGGAAGAGGAACAGAACAGAACAATTTGCCAGTGTCAGTCTGTCCTCTCATATTTCAGCATGAATATCATTTTAACCTCATTTCTCAACACATTTTTATTCAGGGTGTCCCTGTGACCTAGTGGTCTACCCTGAAATCGCATCATCCTCACTTTGATTCTAGCTGGGAGCCTTTGTTGCATGTTTCTTTTCATCCCCTCTCCTCCTCTCCCTGAACTATCTGTCTGTGTCCACTGTGAGCTGAATAAAAGCTAAAATTGCCGTGTTTTTATTTAAACCTGTGTCTTATTCACTGAAAAACTATTATGCGACTTGAGTGGAGGACGTACGTTGCACACATGGCGGGAATGGATCAGAAAGGTGTCTACATAAATACTATCATGGTTTCTATCAGCGCACTCCAGATAGCATATTTAGGTTTGAAAAAACAAAGGTTTGGGCTCACTCAAGTTCCAGAAAACAGAATACGATGTTAAAATGTGCACCACATGACTGATACGGTCCGTGTATGAAGTATAATTTATCTGAAGTTGTTCCCGTTGTATAATGACTAATGCCAGTTTTGGGGTCATTCAATAATTCCATTGTTCCACTTGTGCTAATGCAAATGTATGTTGATGTGTGCAAGCTCGTTCTTCGATAGCTGATGCTGGTAAACACTGTTAACACTTTGCCTGTGCTGTTGTCACATTGACCGAAGACACGCAATGCAATTCAGCGCACTGAAGCATCAGCTTGCTCCATTATCTAACTCCTACAATGAGAATTGAAAAAGGAAGTCGAGAACCGGAAACACAGACAGCCCGTCTTCAAAGTTAAAGATGTGCGTTTCAAAGTGTCTTGACTGCAGCGGTTTCTCTGAACAGTTCAAACACAGTGATCCTGCGTCGATTTGCCTCTGATCTGGGGGCTTTTGTCGGCGATCTCCAAAAACTGTCAGTAAACGTTAAATCAGGGTCACAATCATCTAGTGTGAACTAGGCATTCATTAAAATTGAATAAATGGAAACATGAAATTCAGTTTTGACTCCGGCATTCATATTTGTTCATCTCTGTTTAGCAGCCAATTCAATGTTGGTGGTTTCTTTTTTGGGGAGGGGGGGGGCAGCAACAAAGAGCAAGAATAAAAGTTAGAGACGAGAGAGGAAGGGGATGGCTACCAGGTGGACCAGTCAATGTTTTGACAGTTTACCCACAGCACAGTACAGTCGTGGCAGCAGCCTGTCACTCTCAGATACCCTCCTGAGGCCCATTTACGTCTGTGTCTCTCCCACATTCTCTCTCCCGGTCTGTGTTCCTCTCCTCCCTCTTCTCTCCATCCTCACACTGGCTTTATTCTCGCTTATTCATCCCACAAATTCTTCTTTTCTCGCCCTCCTTCCTCCTTCTCTTTCAAGTTTAAAGAAGAGACAGCTAGAGAGAGAGAGAGAGAGCCCCTGCTATGCTGTTTGTCTCCCTCCACATCCAGACCTCCCTCTGTGCTTTAGAGTTCCTGAAAAGACTGAAATATCCAACATACATTGTCATTGTTTCTCTCAAGAGATCGTCTCCCTGTCTGTTGTCTAAAATAACATCATATGCTACAGTCATACCACAGTGGCTGCTTAATGTTGAAACAAAAGTATTTTAAAACATACAGGTATTTTAATACTTCACTTGGTCAGTAGCTAACCAGCCCAATTAGCACTGAAGGCAAAAATTAGAAAAAAGGGTACCTTTGATGCAGGTGTAAATGCATGCCCAGCGATCCAATGGGCCAGGCTACTTGTGGAGGTGGTCTGATCAGATCTCGGCCAGTGCAATCTGTGCAGGTTGGCCACAGGTTGCAAGTCATCTTTTCATGCAATCCTAACTTGCCTGTCAAAAAGCTAAAGATGGCAAATGAAACATTGAGGATCGCGTTAGTTCAGGCAGGCCACGGAGTCAAGCTCAGCTCAATATCCCAGCTACATCAGCTGACCATTGCAATCCAGGAGCTACATCAGCTGATGGATCAGCTGATTCCTTTCTATGCATCTATTGGCGATCTCATTCAGAGCGCTTCATGCTGTGTCTGACTAATCAATGTAATTTCTGTTGTCATTGATGCTGCTCTGTTCTGTACCCTACGGGGGGTTCTTGCCGCTGCTCTGCCTGCCTTAGGCTTTCTATGTGTGCGCATGGAAGGGCAGGGAGGTCCTAGAACAGAGCATACCGCCAAATACATACAACTTCAAATATATCTACTGCATGTAGATCAAGTATTTTGTCACTGTGGTCCTGACTGAAATACATATATATATGTATATACTGATACAAACATTTACTTGGTGACAGTGTCGAGGAAAAACTCCCTTTTAACAGGTAGAAACCTCGAGCAGAACCAGGCTCTGGGTGGACGGCCATCTGCACTGACCCAGCTGGGTTGAAAGGGGAGGAGAGAGGGGGAGAGGGGAGACAGAACAGGAGGAGAGACAACAAATCAGACTAATAATAATAACAACTGCAGCAGTGAGTGAAGCAGGAACATGGGGGCAGTAGACGGCCGGCAATCACAGATCCAGAATCTACAGCTCCAGAGGCAGAAATACCTGCAGAAAGTGAGAAGGCAAAAAGCGCAGAAAGCACAGGAACTACCGGGAAGAAGTGGATTTAGTAACATGTATTAGTGTGATAGGAATGCGTACAGATAGAGAGGGAGAGGAGGAGAGAGAAGCTCAGTGCATCATAGGAAATCCCCCGGCAGTCTAAGCCTATAACAGTATAACTAAGGGATGGTTCAGGACTCACCTGAACCAGCCCTAACTATAAGCTTTATCAAAAAGGAACGTTTTTAGCATACTCTTAAACGAAGAGAGGGTGTCTGCCTCCCGAACCCAAATTGGGAGCTGATTCCACAGAAGAGGAGCTTGATAACTAAAGGCTCTGGCTCCCATTCTACTTTTAGAGACTTTAGGTACCACAAGTAACCCTGCATTCTGTGAGCATAGTGCTCTAGTGGGGTAATACGGTACTATCAGCTCTTTAAGATATGATGGTGCCTGACCAATAAGAGCTTTGTAAGTGAGGAGGACGACTTTAAATTCTGTTCTAGATTTCACAGGGAGCCAGTGCAGAGAAGCTAATATTGGAGAAATATGTTCTCTTTTGCCAGTTCCTGTCAGTACACGTGCAGCCGCATTCTGGATCAGCTGGAGAGTCTTTAGAGACTTATCAGGGCAGCCCGATAATAAGGAATTACAATAATCCAACCTAGAAGTAACAAATGCATGAACTAGTTTTTCTGCATCTTTCTGAGACAGGATATGCCTAATTTTTATAATGTTACGTAAGTGGAAGAAGGCAGTCCTTGAAGTCTGTTTTATATGGGTATTAAAGGACATGTACTGATCAAAGGTTACTCCTACATTACTTACAGCGGTGCTAGAGGCCAGGGTAATTCCATCTAGAGTAACTATATCTATAGATCTCGCAGGTGTTTAGGACCCAGAACAATAACTTCAGTTTTGTCTGAGTTTAACAGCAAGAAATTGCAGGTCATCCAGTCTTTTATGTCCTTAATACATGCCTGAAGCTTGGCTAACTTACCGGTTTCATCTGGCTTTATCGACAAGTATAATTGAGTATCATCTGCATAGCAGTGAAAGTTTATGGAGTGTTTCCTAATAATATTGCCTAGAGGAAGCATATACAAAGTGAACGACTGAAACCAGCTTAGTGTGGGTCCTTTGACGACAATCAAATGCTCCAGTCTCTGTAATAGGATACAATAGTCAATGGTATAGAAAGCGGAAAACTAAGATCTAACAGAACAAGTACAGAGACAAATCCTTTATCTGATGCAATCAAAGGTCGTTTGTCACTTTCACCAGTGCTCTGTGCTATGATGCACTCTAAATCCTGACTGAAAATCCTCAAATAAACTATTGCTGTTTAGAAAGTCACATAACTGATTAACGACCGCTTTTTCAAGGATTTTGGAGAGAAAGGGAAGGTCAGATACAGATCTATAGTTGGCTAAAACCCCTGGATCAAGTCTACATATAAAACTAGTTCTACAGCTGCTTCTGAGGTTCCTGTACTCAAAGATATATCTGAACTGGCTGAGGGCACAAGATGATGAATTTTTTCTCTAAGAAGCTCATGAAGTTATTACTACTGAGAGCTCTGGGAATACATGGCTCAACAGAGTTCTGACTCTTTGTCAGCCTGGCTACAGTGCTGAAACGAAACCTGGGGTTGTTCTTATGTTCCTCTATTAGTCAGGAGTAATAGGCTCCTCTGGCATTACGGAGGGCCTTCCTGTATGTTCTAAGACGATCTTGCCAAACTAAATGAGATTCCTCCAGTTTGGTTGAACGCCATTTCCTTTCTAATTTTCGCAATGTTTCTTTTAATTTGCGGGTTAAGGAGTTATATCATGGAGCTAACCTCTTTTGTTTTATTATTTTCTTTTTGATAGGGGCAATAGAATCGAGAGTCGGTCACAGCGAGCCTGCAGCACTATCAACCAGATAATCAATTTAGGAGGGACTAAAGTTAGCATAGGAGTCCTCCGTTACATTGAGACATGGCATTGAATTAAATGCCGATGGAATCACTTCTTTAAATTTAGCTACAGCACTATCAGACAGGCAACTACTTAAGGAATGTTTGCCTAATGGCCTGTGGTCCAGTAATATGAGTTCAAAAGTTATTAAATAATGGTCTGATAAGAAAGGATTTTGTCGGAAGACTATTAAATCTTCAATTTCGATTCTATATGACAGAACAAGATCGAGGGTGTGGTTAAAACAATGAGTGGGTTTGTTTACACTCTGACAGAAACCAATCGAATCTAATAGTGAGATAAACGCAGAACTAAGGCTATCATTATCGATGTCCACGTGAATATTAATATCACCTACAATAATGACTTTATCTGTTTTGAGGACTAAACTTGTTAAAAACTCTGAGAATTCTGCTAAAAATTCAGAATACGGACCATGAGCGCGGTACACTATGACAAATAGAATTGGCTGTAGAGTTTTCCACATTGGGTGTGAAAGACTAAGAACAAGACTTTCGAATGAGTTAAAACTAAGTTTGGGTTTAGGGTTGATTAATAAGCTAGAGTCGAAGATGGCTGCAACTCCACCTCCTCGGCCAGTGCCTCGAGGAATGTGAGTATTAATATGACTAGGAGGAGTGGACTCATTCAGGCTAACATATTCTTCCTGACACAGCCAAGTTTCAGTTAGACAAAATAAATCCATATGATAGTCAGATATTAAATCATTGACTAACACAGCTTTAGACGACAGAGATCTAATGTTTACATTTAATTCTGTTATTTGGTTGTACCACTACACTGGTAGTTTTAATTTTTATTAAGTTTTTACGAGTAACTCCTCTTCTGTTTGAATTTGAATTAATTAAATTAAGTGGTCGGGGGACAGACACAGTCTCTATGGGATTTTTTACGGGGTTTTGGGCGGGTAACCGCTCTAATGGAAGCGCAGAGAAGCGTGTAGGACTGCAGCTCTGCTTCCTGGTCTGAACTCTGGATTGTCACGGAGTGGGTCCACTAATAAACTTGGTAAAATTTCTGTCTATGAGAGCTGCACTATCCAAAGTAGGATGAATGCCGTCTCTCCTCATCAGAATAGGTCTCCCCTAGAATATGGTCCAATTATCTACGAGGCCCACATCGTTTGCTGGACACCACCTTGACAACCACCAGTTGAATGACGACATGCAGCTATACATGTCATCACTGGTCAAATTTGGCAGGGGTCCAGAGAAAACTATGGAGTCCGACATTGTCTTTGCGTAGTTACACACCGACTCCACATTAATTTTGGTGACTTCCGATTGGCGTGAAAATATTCTTTCAATAAAGAATAAAAGATGGTCACTGACAGCTCACCATTGTGAAATGTTAGTCAGTGAAGAGCTGTGAACTTGAAGCACTTCTTTAAGTGCATTTGACCTTACATTTGAAAGGAAGTTGGAGTTGGGCTAATAATGGCCTGGTATTGTTCAGTGACAAATTACCTTCTGATTGTATCAGATAAAGGATTTGTCTCTGTACTTGTTCTGTTAGATCTTAGTGCCACTTTTGATACCACTGACCATCAGATCATATTACAGTGAGTGGAGCATTTGATTGGTGTCAAAGGACCCGCACTAAGCTGGTTTAAGTCGTATTTGTGAAGGAATTTTCCTTCTTGTATGTTAAACTTCCCTCTTGTAGGTTAAAGGTAACTTAAGACAGTGCTTCACAGGTCAGGTCAACTACCTGTCTCTGTCCGCCTGTCTCATTCTGTGTGCCAGACAAGGCCGAGTTGGCTCTAGCATCTGGTAGACCAAGGTCTGCTAGATATCTTCTGTATTCAGGTTTAGACACAACAGGCTGGCGCCTGGTTGTTGACGCTGGATAAGAGAGACTGTAGAGAGGCTATGCTGTTGCTAGGACAGCAGTGGTTGACGTCTTTCCTTGTTTGGATCTGATATCCAATAGAGTCCTCACACATGACAGGCTGAGTTAGGAATAACCCTATTTGGATATAGCGGAACTTATCAGTTCTGGGGAGGGTTAAATACTGAGCTTCAGGACACCATCTTCAGATTTGGGTAGCAGTACGCTGTGATTCACATGTGGTGTTTCCCTTTTCTCCTCGATCGAGCTTCAGTAAATATTCCTGTGTAAGACATCCAGGTCTCCTGAAACTTCTTGTTAGAGTGAACCAGCTCTAAGATTTCCATCACAGTATTTATCAGATAGATTTCAGTTTGTACATGTAAATGATGAATCCTCCGTGCACACCGGAGTTCCACAAGGTTCTGTGCTTGGACCAATTTTATTCACCTTATATATGCTTCCTTTAGGCAATATTATTAGGTCATGCTGCTAGAAGCCTAGACTGCTGGGGGATTTCCCATGATGCACTGAGCTTCTCTCTCCTCCTCTCCCTCTTCATCCATATGCATTCGTATCCCTTTAATACATGTTACTAACTCCACCACTTCCGCGTAGCTTTGTGCTTTTTCTCCTTCTCACTTTCTGCAGGTATTTCTGCCCCTGGAGCTGTAGATTCTGGATCTGTGATCTCCCCTCTCCCCCTCTCTCCTCCCCTTTAAACCCAACTGGGTCGATGCAGATGGCTGCCCACCCAGAGCCGGGTTCTGCTCGAGGTTTCTACCTGTTAAAAGGGAGTTTTTCCTCGACACTGTCGCCAAGTGCTGCTCATGGTGGGAACTTTTGGATCTCTGTAAATAATATTTTAAAAAGTATGTTCTAGACCTACTCTATGTGAAAGACGTCTTGAGATAACTTTTATTATAATTTGATACTATACAAATAAAATTGACTTGACTTGCCCCTCCAAATAAATGGACCATGTACAGCAGCAGTAGTCTATTGTTGGATTTGGAGTCACCAGGCAGATACCTTATCTATGCAGTACTTGTTTATATTTATTTGTTTGTCCTCTTGTAAGACTATAAAGCCTATTGATTTTAACAAAATGCATCAATTTTGCCACCAGTTACATGCCTATACCCTCTGTCCATAAAGGCTCGTCTCACTCATGGGGATCAGAACAAAGTTTCATACACAAATTGTAGAATGTGTACTCAACTTGAATTCTTACTTGTTAAACTAACAGGACTTCTTTTATGTGTTGTATACGCAATGTTTTCATTTTCAATCAACCCTAATCTGTTCAAGTAGGTGTCATGCCAAGTTATACAGCTTTGACATTCTAATTTAAATTTCGAAATGATTATTTCTAGCATGTGATTTCCTCTAAGTAAAACATTTACTGCTGTACATTTTTCAAAGCGAATATGGCAAAAAGAAGAAAAACACATTTATTGCACAACTTCACTCAGAGCATGAATTCAAAACACCATAATCTAAATATCCATAATCCAAGATGGTGAACATGGAAAATTGCATCCTGTCCACCTAACCATTAAACAGCTCACTGACTCTTTGACATTGATCCCGGAGAGTGCGGTGCTTTCCAACTCCATGACAACCTACTGGAATGCTTTAAAGGTGTACTTGGGTTCAAGCATCTAAACAGGACTGTTAAAAAATACAATTATTAAAGACATTTGAATACCGCTCACCAGTACCATGGAGCCTTTGGATCACCACTCAATGTCAATAGAATGAAACACCCAAAGCAACGCAGAAGACTATCAATGCCAATCAACAGCAGTTCAAAGTACAAGAGTGTTCCATAAACTCAAAACATTTATCCTCAGAATGAATTCTTACTTGAGCCATGATGCTCTCTAGTGTTTGGCCTCTCTGTCCTCTCTTTACAAAGATCTTCAGCAGCTTGTCAGGTTGCACATTTGGCTGCTAGAGAGATCTGGACTGCAGGCGATGGTGGTTATACACAAATTCGGCATTTATAAAGACAGAAATATCGTACAGCAACAATTGACTTAGGCAAAATAAACTATAAATGTAACACAAACTAAGATACCATGAAAGTTAGTGAGCTGACGTGAAATTGATAGGTAGTGATTGGTACAGAAGCTAAATCATTTCACAACTAATTATCTCTTGTCTTTATCATTTGAACATTTTATTTTCTAGTATTCATTTATGTTATGATTGTGCTTTTTTCAAGAATCTTTTAAGCCTTGTCAATTATTTGTTTTGCTGCTGCAACATCCTATTTTAACTCCTAATAACACAATAAATATTTTTTTTTTTTCCTTGAGACCCATCTGGGTGCTAAATCAACCATCAAAACAGACCTGTTAAAAAACAAAATATAATAATTATTAAATACATCTGAATACCACAAAACCTTTGGAGCACGCCTCAGGTTAGATTCAATAAATTCGTTTTTCCTCACACATCTCCACTGACTGTTTGCCTTTACTTGTACTAACTTGTAAAAATTTGTCAGACAGTTGTGAGAAAGCTAATCCATGTCCCTCTGGAGAAAAATAAAGGGAACTATATGCCCCTCAAAATTAAGAGAATTTTACAATTGAAATATGTAAATATATATATAAATGAATTATATATATATATATATATATATATATATATATAACTGCATATTTGTTAACTGACCTGTCCAACATCTCCCCTTATTTAAGTGTATACTATAATGCCCATGTCATTTATAGCAATAAGAGTAGACTAAATATTAAAAACACCTCTCAGTTGGACACAATGCAATTTGACAGCATTGCAAACTACAGACGTCTAAATGGCCGTAAAGTTGCGTGCTGTACCTACACTCATAAGCCCACCCCCATGTCATACACAGTCATGTACAATATGTACACACAAATCCGTTTTATCTGCTTTGTTTCATCATGAATCCGCTCTCCAGCATTTGTTTCAAAAGCAACACCAGAAACAATGGCTTAAATTAGCTTCAGCTAGACGGCCTGCAGGAAATACATGTTGCATCGCTTCTCCTATGTGCAAAGTGTTTATCTTTGTTTTCCCAGTTAAAGAAACTAACATCCAAGAAAATACAGTATCAGACTGCCTTCATTTTTGCTGTGTTGTCATTATGAACTGCGATTCCTTGAAATAAGCTCTTGGTTACCAATGTAAATTGTCTTTGCACTTCTACTTTAAGAACTACCACCTTCTTCTAAAAAAGATAAGTCAATACCAGATGAAAGAAATTCTGAAGGAGGATATTTTGTAATGATTTTCTTCCTTCCATAGGAGTCCTTAGGATCCCGATCTATAGCTTTAATCCTCTGGGGAAGTTAGCTCTCCCTATAGAGCTGCTAGTGCCGGCTGCTAACACCGGTATTGATCAGAGGGGGACACTGCTGTGGAAGACAGCACGGTGGCAAAGTAATTACCTGCAAGCTTCACACTCCGAGGGAGGTGTGTACGTGTGTACGTGAGTTCGTTTGAAGCCTGTCAGATGATACATGCGCGCAACTGTAATTGAAAGTGGATAGCTCACCTCGGCACATTCCACCATAGAGAGCGAAACTACATTAATGTCTCAGTCCCCAGCTTATTACAAGCTCTGGTAATTACCCAGCCGGGGAGTCTGAGGACATGAGGAACTTGGGGGGGGGCGGGGGTAAGTGGATGCATACTGGTTAGGGGAATCCTTGATTAATGCCTTATAGGTATAATCCTAATAATGAATAAGGAGAAACAGGAGAAACTCATTTATCTGAATGTCACACAGCAAACATATAAAAACACATACTGCTAGGCAAATACATTCTAATGACTTAGTATAAACAGGACATTTATACATATGCAAACATATTTTACATCATGCTCATTGATTTACCACAGAGTTGACCCCGTAACAAGACAATATTCTTGTACAAGAGCAAGCATGTGTTCGTATTACACACAGCCTATGGGAATTGTTTACAGCATGGGTTTTATGCATCAGGATATTCATGCTGAGCTACATAAATTATATAAAAATGGAACTAAAAACATGACAAGATAATATGGCTACATTTAGTTTATATGGTCAATACAATTGCAAAGGCAAGATGACTTCCCACTGGGGCCACACGAAATTAAACTGTACTGTGTAAACTCAAGTGCTCACCAAATGGTGCACATTCTACCCCAGCCTCACATGTGAGCGTTTGAATGAGTGAACGAGTCTCAGCCGTCGTAACGGCCTCTATTCCCACTGGCTCCAGATAAATGACTTTCCACTGTAATTTGCACTGAGCTGTGCAAAACGACTGTACCAACTTTTTTGTTTATTTATGCTCCGCCAGCGTGTGAGGGCAGAAATTACGCCAGGGAAATTCCAAATGCTTTCTAAAATAAGAAAAACCCCCCCAAAAAACTAATGACTAATGACTGTGAAACTTTGGAACCTACTTTCTTTTACAGCGAAAACAACACACAACACAGGGCCTCAGAGCCGCACCCCGGTGGCAGAACGTGTGCCTGCCCACCAGCAGCTATAAGCATTTAGTCGGAACGTGTCAAACCATCGTCAGCAGCCGTCAAGGGAAATTGTTTGATGTAGGTCTACATCCGAATGACAGGCAGCAGAGACATGTGTTCTGATGGCAAATGACACACACACACACACACACACACACACACACACACACACACACACGGGCGCGCTCCCCGTCGGGCGCCTCGAGCACCAGCCCTCATCAACACTGCTGATTTGTTGTCGCGGCTGCTCTCAGCCAAGTTCGGGGCTGATTGGCCGTGTAACCTTTTTAGTTGATGTCTTGACTGTCTTGTCACATCTCAAGCGGCAAACATAACCCTCCCCCCATCCCCGCCCCCCTCCGTCAACTTGCACAACACTGACATTTGTCTGTCTTGTCGTGTCTTAGCGCGGCGGTGTAGGAAAATGATGGATGCTGGGTGTTACATAAGGAGCAAAGTGGGATGGGATGTCTTGAGTGAGGCGGCACGCACGACTGATACTTTTGACGTCCTTAAATGAAACATTTCGCTGTCAGAAAGGGGGAGCGGAGCTGAAAACCGACCAGAGACTCACTCCAAACTCCCAAATCTATCCCCAGATGCACACACAGAGCCTGCGTGACGTGGCGGAGGACATTGAGCGCATGTCTGCATTACTGCACTCGCTGTAACAGCATTGTTATCAGCACAGGCTTAGCTCACATTGCTGAACATGACGTTAGAAGGGCTCTCCGTCTAAATGTCCTTTATTTTTCTTTCCCTCTCTTTCAAACATACACTCACCATGGGCTTTTTGTCAACATGGAGAAGACAGTCTGGATTAGTGTGAAGTAGCCACTGCGTAAAATTAATTGGATTGACATTCAGGAGTTTAAGCTGTTTCTTCTTCGAATGAGACTGCTCAGTTTTGGGCTTGCATGTGGGATTTTCTTCTTGTCACTGCTTTCTGCTAATGGAATATTTTTAAAATATAATTAAATTTGCTTTTATTTAGAGTGACATTGCACAGAGATTGCATCAGAAACTTGTTCATAATGATGACTTATTATATACTTTTTAAATGTTCATGGGGTGCTTTCCAGTGCCTGCAAACCCATTCTGTCTGTTGGGTCTGTTTACCATTGACCATTTGGACCACATCATAATGTGGAAACTATGTAGATACTGTAAAATGCTGTTTGTCTGCTCATTACTAATTAAGGGCAGAGGAAGCAGCAGGAGACGGAGGCTGAGATGCTCCCACAGCATACGCACAACATCCCGACCCACGGCTGCTGCCTCATACATCTTGATAGCTCATGTGTGAAGTACTGTCAAAATGGACTTCACTTCAAACTCGTGTCCATTGCCTCGATTCGTCCCAGAATGATTCTTAATCTTTCATACATTTTCAATTTAGAATATGAATTTTTAGGGAGGCAGAGGTTCTAGACATATACTGCAAACTTGCTGGGACATAAAGAATTCTGCATAAAGTTTGAACTTTATGATCTTTGGTCAGGTATTGGATGGTCAGGTATTATGCCATATAAGATTCTGACATTGCACAATTTATGTCCATTTAAAGGATAAGTTCTAAGTTTTTGTTTAAGAAATGAAAAGTCCAAAACTAACAATGTATTAGTCTCTTCCTCAGTAATTTTAGACTTCCGCACCCCATCTGTGGCTCCCAGAGCCAAGCTGCTTTATTCTTATTGAGGATCTTTAAAAACAGTTCACAAAACCAAAGACTTATTTAAGCGCATTAGTTGGGGACTATATGGATTTGATATCGATATCAAAATGGATTTATACCCATTTGGCGCTTTATTTGGTATATTCTTGAGTATTTCCAACAGTAGGACAGTGACTGAGGAACTGGGTCAAAACTACTGTTAAAATTAGTTCATGCTAATAAAGGAACAGGAAGGATGTAGTTGTAATAGTTTTGAACAACACTGAAGCTCTTTGGCACAGAGGAAGAAGAGTTATCAGGCTTTGATACACAGACATTAACTCTAATTGGCTGGATTACCAAACAAAAAAATAGCTAATTTCATGACATTACACAGCTTAAATCACTATGTGGTCTGATATAATGCAGCAGACTTATAGGACACCACAATCACCGTGTGAGATTGAGCTCTGTGGCTATAAAATTCCTGTTGTCTGTCCTCTGTCCACGTTGGTACGTTTGTCTTTGAACACACAGTTTTTACAGTGTGCTGCATCTCTAAACTTTAATTTGAAACTGGATTGTGAACTATTGACCTTTTTGACTGGATTGATGCTCCTTTAACCTGACATTATGATAATAAATAGGATATGACACATGTCACAGACGCACCACAGCCCTGCTGCAGATTGTTTGGATCAGCCATGGCATTTGACCTTAAACAAAACCTTTCTGTCTGTCAAACACACACACACACACACACACACACACACACACACACACACAAACACAAATACACATAGCAAGAGTAGGCTAACATTTTCCTACACAAATGTGAACACAGGACAGGGTATTTCCAGATAATGACTTTCCATGGGCTTTCAGTTTGCCAGGTAGTGATTCATTGAATTGTGAGCTTACCTAACCTACATACCCATGGCCATGATAAGGCATTAATTACACCCTGTGATACATTTTACAAAAATCACTTAAAATGTTCTTTTTCCAAAAATCAAAACTTAAATTTAGTATAATATGAATTCAGTTTATCAGTCAGGACAAATGCTGAACAATTGGAGCTCTCCTGTTGGACACTTTGTCATCAGGGTGCTGCTTGATTAGCCAATTAGTAGATGAATTTATGTCTGGAATGAAAGTGTGTGTTTATAGGGCGTACAGTACGCATGTGTGGGGGTGCACCAGGAGTGCATCAAGAAACTGTAGGAGCACAGCCTGCCCCAGCAACCCCTGAATCAAGGTTCAACATTAAGGTTAAAGTTATTATTATTATAAATGTAAGAAAATAAAGTCACAGAAATATAAAAATAAACAAAAAGAAAAAACAAAAACAAACAAGGACAGCAAAGGTAAGAATAAACATTTAACTGCTATGTACAAATATAAAAATAAATAAATATACAAAGTATATATATGAACATACAACACAACAATAATGACAATGAAGTGGAGAAATGTAGAGTGCAAAGATGCCTGGATAAATATGAAGAGATTGTCACAGGATACTTCAAATACCTCACCTGCTGCTTTCTGTCTGTCAGGAAGTTAGTGATCCACTGACAGGTGAAGGCTGGTGCGGTGAGCTGGGAGAGTTTGGGGTGAAGGATTTCTGGGATGATGGTGTTGAACGCTGAGCTGAAGTCCACAAAGAGGACCCTTACATATGTCCCTGGGGAGTTGAGGTGTGGCAGCATGTAGTACAGTCCCATGTTGACTGCATCATCCACCGACCTGTTTGCCCAGTAGGCAAACTGCAGGGGGTCCAGCAGGAGTCATTTAATCCTGTGATGGAGGATTTCTTGGGGACCGGGATGATGGTGGAGCGTTTGAAGCAGGAAACTCAGCTCCAGGGATTGGTTGAAGATCTGTGTGAAGATGGGGGCCAGCTGGTCAGCACAGACTTTCAGGCAGGAGGGGGTCACACCATCTGGGCCTGGTGCCTTCCTGATCTTCTGTCTGTGAAAAAGCAGACTCACATCCTCTACGCAGATCCTCAGTGCAGGTGGGGGGTCGATTGGGAGAGGTGAAGAGGTGGCAGGGGCTGCAGGTTGTTGTTTGATGGTAGAGCAGTTGGGGGGAGTGAAAGTGGGCTGATCAAACCTGCAGTAGAACACATTCAGTTTGTCAGCCAGTTGGTGATTCTCTACAGAGTGGGGGGATGGTTTCCTGTAGTTGGTGAGGTCCTGCAGGTCTCTCCACACTGACGCAGGGTCATTGGCTGAGAACCTGTTTTCCAACTTCTCAGTGTAGCTCCTCTTAGCTACTCTGTCCTTTGTCAGTGTGTTTCTGGCCTGGTTGTACAGGATCCTGTTCCCACTTCTGTAGGCCTCCTCCTTGGCCTGGCGAAGCTGCCTGAGTTTTGCTGTAAACCAGGGTTTATTGTTGTTGTATGTGCAGAAGGTTTTAGTCGGCACACACAAGTCCTCACAAAAACTGATGTACGATGTCACAGTGTCAGTGAGCTCGTCCAGGTCTGTAGCAGCAGCCTCAAAGACACTCCAATCAGTACAGTCAAAGCAGGCCTGTAACTCCAGCTTTGCCTCGTTGGTCCATCTTTTCACAGTCTCGACCACAGGCGTTGCAAATTTTAGTTTCTACCGGTAGGTTGGGAAAAGATGAACCAGACAATGATCAAAGAGTCCCAAAGCTGCACGGGGGAAGAGCGATACGTGTCCTTTAACAGTGTAGCAGTGGTCCAGTGTGTTTTTGTCCCTGGTGGGACAATTAATGTGCTGTCTGTATTTGGGCAGTTCTTTGCTGAAGTTTGCCCTGTTGAAATCCCCAAGAACAATGAGCATGGAGTCTGGGTGTTGGTGCTCCATGTTAGTTATCTGGTCAGCCAGGTGTTGTAAGGCCTCACTAACAGGTCTGAGGTGGGATGGAAACACCTACCAGAATGAATGAAGAAAACTCCCGTGGTGAATAGAAGGGTTTGCAGTTTATGAAGAGGGTTTCTAGGAGAGGGCTGCATGACTTTTTCAACACTGTGACATCTGTGCACCAACCTTTGTTAATGTAGAAGCAGATTGTGCTTCCCCATGTTTTTCCTGTTACTGCCGTTTCGCGGTCCACTCGGAGGAGTTGTAGGCCCAGCAGATGTAGCGCACTGTCCGGGATGTGTTCACCAAGCCAGGTTTCCGTGAAGCACAGGACGGCGGATCTGCTAAAGTCCGTGTTTGCTTTGTTGAGGAGCAGCAGTTCATCTATCTTGTTGGCCAGAGAGCGGACATTCGCCATATGGATTGAAGTTCGAAATCCACGCTGCCGCAGTTTAATGAGTGCTCCTGCTCGCTTCCCCTGTCGGCGTTCTGGGAAATTCCGTAGAGAGCCGCTGCTCCTCCAACTCTGTAAAACTTTCCGTTTCAGTGAAAAATGGCGAAAAAGTTTGACCAGTGGATTGTCTGATGTTTAAAAGATCCTCTCTGCTGAATGTGATCCGAGTGCAGGAAACAAGACAAACAAAAACAGAAAAAGTACCAGAGAGAGCAGTACCGTTGCTGCCATCCGCTGCACCCTTTTAGGATCTCCCACAAGGTTAGCAAACAATCCCCTGATTTTGGATCAGTTGTGAAGGTTTAATAAATAAATATAAATAATAAAGGTTACTACAACCATTGCACACAGTAAAAATCAGCTTTTTAAGAAGAGTGGGGAAATCATTTAGTTATCCACACATCAGTCCTTATCTCATATCCTGTGCAAGGCCATACAGGGCTGGAACCTATCTCTAAGCCAGGCTGACGCACATAGACAATCATTCACACTCACGTTCACACAACAGGAAACTTAGAGTGGATGATGATGCTAACCTGCAGTTCTTTGCACTGTGGGAGAGAACCCATACAGGAACAGGAAGAACATGCAAACTTGAAACTAAAAAAGGTCCCTCTTACTGTGAGCAAATGCTAACCACTGTACCACCTTGCCACCTCATTTAGTTCGGCTACAAGTAAAATTTTCTATACTGAACAAGAACAAAATCGTCACAAGAAAAATAAAAACATTCAACATGTCTTGATTTTAAGACAAAGTTACTGTGGCCTGCTTTCACACTTGTGTCCCATTGCTCACATCTGTGTAATGCTTTCCTCATCAAGGCACAGCTGTTTACCACTGTTGCTAGGAAACAAGGTTGGTGCCCATTTTGACCCCAAGTTAAGTTCATTTGTATGGTCCCAAATCAAATTTGTATGGTGAAATCTAAGTGTCGCTCCTCCACAACCCTCCTAGGAGAGAAAGAAAACACTAACAATGGAAGAATTCCAGTAATGATGTAAATCATGTCATGCACACAATCATTTTCTTCCTGTGAGAGTACATATTCTGTTACTGTGTTATTGTGTATTGTGTTACCTACTACACATGACCTGTACAACAGTTTGACTGGAGGTGACCTTTGACAACCTTGTACCAGGGAGATTTGGGTCTGGAAAAAGAATTCATATTACACAAATTGCTCCTGGAATTGAATCCCTATTAGACCTCTAATAGGGCTTGATTTTGAATCTGTATGGTTTGTAAAAATATACAGTGGACATACTGTAAAATGGATATATAGGTTGTAGCGCAGAGAATTATATGGCTCAAGGTGATTGCTAGACTGCACAGTTTTCATAAAATGTATGATTCCCCTACACTTCTGGATTTTTAACTGTAAATCAGATGATATTTTCAGTCACTTCACCCAGTTAAGGGGAAGTTAAAAACCGCATGTAGAGAAGACTTTCCCTGAAATGTGTTAGCATGTGCAGGAATGTATGTTTCATAAAACCCACCTTGGAGAATCAGACTGCGTTAGTGAGTCACAAATGTGTCCCATGAGCAATTAAATACCCATTGCAGTACTTCTCAACATCTCCTGGAAATAAGATGTCAAACCCAAGGACATCAAAACATACATTAAACGCCTTTTTTCTGGGCCATGGTCTTGGCTGGTTGCAGAAATCCCTCAAAGCCTCGAGAAATGAGGCAGACATTTTCCAGTAAAAGCCTATTAAACTAATATCACAGGCAGATTTCTTCTGATCCAGCTCAAAAGGCTGACTGGAAAAACTGGCTGCTGGTTTAACATGTTCCACGCATTACATCAAAACTGCTGAAATGATCTTGATCAAGTATAGAAATACTCAAACTATACTTGAGCATTAAACAGGCTGCATTTACTTTATTAACATTTAAGCAAAACCACAGACTTTCCCAAATCTTAACCAAAGTGTTGAACCTAACCACTCACTAGCCTGGCATCGCCAAACTAATTTACAAATGCGTATTAGTCTGGAAACTCTCAGTTCATTCTCGATTTCCAAGGGGCGTTATCAATGAGCGCAGATCAACATGCCTTTGGACACAATTGGATAGACCTACAACCAATCAGAGTAACAAAATATCATCATGTAAATGCATCTTTCCTATCAACAAAAGTTTTAAGTGCAGTTCTTTGTTCTTCTTTTAGGGAAAATGTACCGTCCAGTTTGTTTAATACTGACGTGATAGTGAATTCAACAGAATGTTCCACATCAGCGGCAGCCATCTTGGTTGTTTATGAAAATGCCTCAACGGCGCTCCTCTGTCAGTCATCGTATCAAACCTGCCCCATATTAGATAAACGGTTGTGATTGGCCTGACCAATTCCAGGTTGGGTGGAAACTTATCTGAACAGGAGGAGGGGCCAGTTGCATCTGCCAGAGCAAATAAAGCACAAGCTTACAGATTCATCAGGTTCCCAGACTAACCACACACAGGACTCAGGATGCAAATCCCTGGACTCCGGTATTAATGTTTTGCACTTTATAAACCCACCTTCCACCCACCACGTCGTCTGACTCAGCATAGTGACATAAAAAGTCTGAACTCTGCCTTTCTATCACCTTCCCTGTTTTTTCAAAGGCTGCAACTGTTCTTTCTTTGGAACATCTGAGAGACACAAAGAAAGACAGCAATTTTCAATTTTCTAATGAATACAACCTTACTTATTCACTGAGCAAAATGTACAGCCAACACTTTTAACATTTGTCTTCCCTGACAATAGAAACTTAGATTCAGTCTTATAACAGTGACAAGGACAGAGGCTTGACAATCAGGACTGTCCCATTTTTAATCAGGACGTCAAGCTACACTCATTCTGGCTAATCAGCCAATAGAAATTAGTAGAGACACTTGTGTGTGTGTGTGTGTGTGTGTGTGTGTGTGTGTATGCATTCATGTGTGGGGCCACTGTGGTTACGCCACCAGCCTCCACCACAGCACGACAGACTTGTGAACATAGTCCTGGCAAACACAGTCTGTACTATAAAATTCTCTCTTTGTAAGATTGGAAAAGAAACACTTAAATCTTCTGAGTAAGAGTGCTTGCTGTAGCATTAAATTAGCTTCAGCTGAATGTTGCAATGTGATTTTGCATTGAACAAGAATTGTGGATTTTGGCCACTGTTCTCATAATGGCCTCTCACTGAGGAGTGGATGTTATAGAGTCATACAGTGCAGAAAGGAGAAAAGAGCGCAGATACTGAATAAGCTTAAGGGGAGTGAATAAAGGTAAATACATTGAAGAATTCAGAGTATCTAGACCTGTCATTTGAAGGCTGATTTTAATAAAATTGAGTAACAATGATCTGCACAGTGATTGTAGCATAGCACCCAGTTTTGGGGCGTACAGAGGTCCCCTTGCAGTAGCTGGCGGCAGCAACCATGGGGTTTCCATGGTGTTTCTGTGGTTGAGTGGTGGGGACTGAGATTTTGAAACAGCCATGTGGCTTCTAGTGATGTTTAGTGGCCTTCCTGTTTCTTCAACATTTAAGGTGATGATTTGTTAAGTGTGTATCTAGGATTTAGGTTCATCAAGGACACTAAGATGCAACCCTGTCTCTTAGAAAATCAAGTTTGTATGCGACAAATTTGCCACATCAAATAAGTTTTGAGCATAACGTAATGCTGACATTACTTTATTAACACAAAGACGAAACTTCGCAAAATGTTGATACTGAAACTATCAGCAAAATGTTAACTGAGAACATATTTCCTACAATATCTGCACTTGCAATGGGATAACTGTTCGTAGCAACAAAAGCATAATTTTAACTTTTTTATAGTTATGTTCTGGCACTTACAGCACTTGGTTAGGGTGACGATGGAGCGATAGACACATATTCTCATCTTGGTTAAATTTTGAATAAGTAAACACTGACTTGAAGGAGCAACATTGACATCTAACCAAAACTACAATCTTTTTCTGACCTTAAAGGGAAATTTTGCCAAGTTCGTGTTTATGGTGAATGTAGTCAATTGAAGCAATAAATTCCTCACCCAGAAATCTAGGCAGTGCCTACATGTACCAGGATGGATTGTCTGTGAGCTTCTCACGCATGCCGCATTTCTTCTACCGTATACTCAATTGGCTCAAATAAATATGGCTAAATATCTGAGTCAGCCAAAACACTGTAGAATGTTTCCTCACCCATCCTCTGCACTCATATTCTGGGACGCCATTGTCATTGTTGGAAACGTAGGTAGTTTGCAGTACAGGCAAAGAAGAAGGAAGAAAGTTTTGTTTTTGAGCGGTATTTAGAGCACTCCCCCTGAAATAGCCTGTAGGTCTTCTACCTAACCATATGTGGGACTCAGGATATGAACTTTAATATCCAATCTCAAAGTCCTGCTTTATATACACCCACCATGCACTTCCCTATGTAAGCAGAGCTGCCCACACTAGAAAAAATGCAGCAATTACATTTCCCAACAAACATAATTGGTAAACAAAGTTGTAGTATATAAATGTAATTTTAGTACTCTATGTTTTGCATGTTTGCTTTGGATTTATAAGCTAATTGCCCATATGCATATGAATGCACAGCATTATAATATATATTTACACTTGTGCATTTAGGAGCAGGGAGCAGTTTGCTGGTACAGTACCTGGCTTTAATTGCTCTCTCCTCCCCTCCACTAATTTACATACAAGGTGAGAATTCAGGCAAAGACTGAGCCATGTAAATAAGGCAGGTATCACACTCTCGCAAGGGATGGTACAGCTCTGTCTTTATCCTCCTGACTCAAATACACACCGATTTACACACGCTAACTCACTCAGAGACAAAAACACAATTAACTGCACTCAGACTTGTTAGAGTGTGAAACTCTAGGTACTGGTTTGTAAAAAGCAATTAAATTACAACAAGCTGTGTGTGTGTTGTGTATGCACATGTTTGTGTCTAAGTTTGTGTGTGTGTGTGTGTATGTATGTGTGTCTGTATGTATGTGTGTGTGAGTGCAAGACAGTGAGAGCTAAAGTGGCAGACACAAAAATAAGAGCTGTGAGCAGATCCTCACTGTCATAAGGCCTTTTAGCTTGACATTTAATTTGAGCCCTGGATCAGAAAAATGCTCAAAAGTGTTAGAATAACAGTATAGGTAGATTTGGACATAAGTGGAGTTCCTAAGGGCATCTTAGAATTATCACTCCTTTTAGGGATTCTTTGTATGACAGCTTGATGACATGCATCGAGCCCTTACAGCCGGAAAAGCCACTCAAGGCACTGACACACTCAGTATCCTCTGCCACAACTTTTTTTCATACTTTCCAAAGAACTGTAATTGAGAGCTACTATTGTGAAGCTACTATAGACTATAGATGTACATCTATACTATTATATTAGTTTCAACCCTGTCTATTAACCCTGTTCATCCAAGCGTAGCATCAACGTACACCAACCCTAAACTTAACTTCACATGGAGCTCCAAAACAACTAAATATATCTTTTCACATTGAAAAAACAAAATTTCCCTGGTTGACTATGGGCACTTTTTTAAATGTGAAATATGGTATTCTCACACAAAGGTAATGATAGTGACTTTACACTGCACAAGAAAGAAAGTCTAGGTTCCCCATGAATCATAGGATGTATAACACTTGATACTGACTGAAAGAAGTGGAAAAAATATAAAACTATACCCAGTTTCTGGGTTCTCAAGGGTTAATGTAGGTTTGGTGAATAACCCTTGGCTGAAGGCTCAGTTATTCAGATCTGGCTCATGGGTTTCAACCATCAGACCATTTATTTTTCAACCTCTTGGACCCCTGATAGCCAAAATGGATGCAGACAGCAGCGCAGACTCAGATACAAACATGGTTGTGTGCAACCCTTTTGCAATACAAGAGCATCAATACTGGTCAAAAACCCCAGATTGCATTCAGTAACAATTCAATGATGTTCCTTTATGCCCACTGCCAACATTTTTAAAATTCTTGCTTCACCTTGGAACAGCCTACTGTAAGGGAAAGATTGTGATTATAACAAATGCACTATGGTTAAGGTAGGGCTAAGGGTATACACTTTGTTAATGTCAGGGAAAGATCAGGATTACAGTTAACAAAAAGGTAAACGTTGCAGGTCTATGAAAGGACGCAAACTTCAGATGAGAGACGTGAGGTGAGGAATTGCCAATATGGATATACACTAAATCCTAGGGCCGTTCCGCATATTGTCTCTCTATGCGTTCCACAAATGTGTTGCATTTAAGGGCACACTGTAATTTTCATTGAGGTGAAACTAAACTTGGGTAAATGCCTAAATAATTTAATTACATGGTATTTTTTAATTATTTTGTTAGAATAGCATTATTATGTAAAGCACATTAACAGATCTCCTCTTAATGTCATAATGGGTTATTTGCTAGATTGATATAAATGTATATGGAAGCTGCATTATGTACATATGTATGTAAATCAAACAAATGATGAGTGGACCTGTCAAAGAGGCTGCAGCTTTGCAAGTTGAAGTACTTTTCAGCACGGGTGGTTTACAATTTTATGATTTATTTTTAATTTTTATCATAACCTGAAAAAACATTAAATGAATGAAAGAATAATTCCTTAGCTTAAAGCCAGTGGCTGTTAGTTGGCCTTTCTCAGCCTATAAGAAGTCTGTTATGTCACTACTGTTTTCAACCTTACACGCTTGTTAAAGTTTGAATGTGGAGGAGCTGTGTGCGTGTACGAGCTCTGCATGTCTCCACTGTGGCTACCACATCTATCAGCCTCCCAGCCGTAGTCCTATACCTTCAAAGCAATCAACATTATTCAAATGCACGTAGGGGGGCTGCATTTCACTTGTTTATCCAATTCTTTTTGCTCATGATATCCAGATTCACTATTATTCACAATGCTGTTTGAAGCACCAGGAGCCTGGATGTTATATTCTGACTGCTGCATTCTTAAAATAGGATTTGGCTTGCTGCTGTATTGAGAGCAACACAGCCTCACAACTTAAATCCAACTCTATTGTGTAACCCATACAAAAGAAAACATAAAACCACATACAAAAAGAAAAAAAAGGAGGGAAATATCTTCACCCTACAGAGGTTTTTGTACTTTATTCAAAGTATCAAAGGACACATTTACACATTTGCATCTACACATGCCATTAAGATGCCATCAGAGTCTTCGGGTGCTATCTGCATAATAACTAACCTGACGACATGGTTACCTTTAATCCACACTGTATTTATTGACATGTTTTACATTCTGTCTCAAATTACTGCTATGAGGAAATAGTGGGCACACAGCCAACCATTTCACACTGATAATCAATTATATCTGATATAAATGATCTGATTCTTATAAATTATATAATATGCATCCCATGCTTGCCAACCCTTTAGTTTCAATTACCCCGATTTTTTTCCCCCCACATGATGAAATTTCATCCACCATATTTATTAGAAATATGTCACCGCTGTTTGTGATTGTTTTTTTTTTTTTTTTTTATTTCATAGGCTTCTTATTGTGAGTGGAGCTAAGAGGGTGAAGAATAAAAGAGGAGGAAGAGAGAACAGAGCGACCAGGAGTAGATCAGATAAAATACAGAAAGAGAATATATGCACATGTTGTTTCTGATACTATGCTATTCTCTAAAGGAATCTAATATACTTGGCATTGTTGGGGATCCTTGATTTGTAATTAGAGCAGCCTAGATTATTATGGCATGGATTTAAATGAGCACATTTGTCAGCTAAACATTAATTCTGTGAACTGTACTCCAGCATAGTTTAACAAAAAGGTTTTGTTACACTATATACCACTATATTAGGTTACAAGGTCAATTTGCAGTTTACATTGTTATGGTTTGAGCATGATGAAGAAAGTTGGAAAACAATTAGATACAAAAAAGGGTCTAAAGTAGACTCTACAGGATGATTTTTTTTTCCTGGGCAACTTTGTTTTTCCCAAATGAGGTACAGATTTAAAGGCATTTTATTGTCTCAATTGGCTTAGAAAATAATCTCCACGGGGGAGCATGCCTAGGTTTGGGCTAATGTTTACAATGTCTGTCCCTGCTCAATAGTAGGAGCATTACATTTTCTTTGGGCTTGCAGCTAGCTAATCCCTGCCATGTAGTCTGATTGGAAGGAAACTTCAGGTTTCTCACAAATTTGGCCTTAATTTCTTTCAGGTGTGGCCATCGTTTTTATTGGTTATAGTGACATTGCAAGTTCATTGGTGACATCCAGGAACATGGTGATATTGGTTCAACAAAATGTGATGTGGCAAGAAACGAACAGTTCAAACAGACGATAAAACATTTTACATGTACGTGAACCCAAAATGCCCAATAAAACTGTGTGTCCTAAGTACATAAGGTCAAGGTTAAAGCACAAAGTCAGTCTGTGAACTGGAATCGTAAAATGTGTTGCATGTTAGCACTGACTGCAAATGTTACAGATACTGTACATACAGGACATTTTTTTATTTTATCTTTTTACACTTTCTTCATTAGATGTTCAAGAAACATACACATTACATAACTACATCAATTAAAATACATAAAAATTGAATTAAATAGAGATTTAAAAAAGCCAGTGGATCATTTTCAGCCATTCTAGTGGCATGGCTGTAGGGATGTCAATGTTGGTAAGTATAGATATTCTTGTTCCCCTCAGGAGGAATTACAATAACTTGGTGATTCCCTCACTTTTCATCACGTCATCATCAGGTCAAAATTCAGATTTGTACAATACTTAGGATCAAATACCTGCGAAACTAATGACATTCCCATAAGCCAACACTGGCACGTTAGCAGGATTGTCATTTAAGTATGTCAGCATTCTGATGTTAGCATTTAGCTCAAAGCACCACTGTGTTTTAATTACAGCCTCACCGAGCCACCAGCATGGCTATTTGTCTTGTTACTGTTAAAGACAATTATTGTGAACTGGTTTCTTTATTAACACAAAGTGAGTTTGGGGCGGAACGCAGACACATCAGGTGCTCTTCTGTTCTATTTCTGACAAGGTAGCTGTTCAACGAGCATTAAACTTAAACTTGTTACCCAGCCTGAATGGTGCCTGGATTCGTCAGGGCAGGCCCCCTGGGTGGCTCAGAAGATGTGTGTTATTACCAAGGGTGATGATCCTTTGTTATACAGCTTCCTGACTCGCAGTCTTAAGCTGCAAAATCAGCATCAGTTTTTAAATCTTTTCTCAAGACGTGCTTTTATTTTAAGACATTTTTACCGTGTTATGCTGTGTTTTTATATGTTTTGTTCTTTTATGACATCATCTTCTGCTTTTATATTTATTGGGCTCCTTTGCCAATCTTTCACAATGCCGTTGGTCTTTTATCATTCTGGATTCTGTTTTGCATTGCAAAGCACTTTGTTTCTTGCCAAAAAAAGAAAAAAAGTATCATGCCAATAAACTTTTTATTTTTCCACCTTGATTGATTACTCTTCAACCAAACATGATGAGATTCTTAACTCCAGTGATTGATGGTGTTTCTGCCCTCTGTCTCTATGTCTCTACCGGCAAAAGTGACGCAATGATCGGTGATGAGGACATTTCTGCCATGTTTAGATGACACAATTGCATCAATACCAGCACTGATGACATGTCAACCTGCAGTGGTGACATTTCTTGACACTGCAGTGACTTTTCTAACGAGTGATGATAACAGTTCTCCCTTTTTGCGATGATGAGGACGAGTGATGTCATTAATTACCACATGCTGCAAAGAGATGTTCAATCAAGACCGACTGTCATTGAAAGAAAAGTGAAGAGGGACCCCCGTCTTGAAGTGGTAAACCCGTGGAGTGGGCTGGACCCCTGACAGGGTGGAGCTCTCTGCCTCTTGGCAGTGCAATCATGGTGAAAAGTATCAAAACGTCTATAGTAAACTCTCCATTTCTACAGCATAATCCATGTATCTGCTGCAAATTCATATGTACTCTACTTCCGTGTCTTGCTTTTTGCTTCATTGTAGCTGTTCCACTGGAAGTAGCATGTTCACTACTTTATTCGTTTACTGTAGTAAATCCAAGCTCGCTACAGCCGTCCTCTATAAATGACCATATGAAATGTAGTCTTCCGGGCAGATTATTATTTTTTAACCAACCATCATCTCTACCAGTGGGCCATATTGATGTTTTCACCAGTAAGCAGTGATGACAACCTCGACTGCAGCAACGAGGTTTCCATCAGTGGCAATGATGTTTCAAAGCATACCAATGAGGTTTCTGAGCAGGATGAAGATGTTTCTATCTCATTGCATTCCCATCAAAATGCAGGCTGTGCAAAGTAACGCATTCAGAATGAATTTAACACCAAGGGTGGACAGGGTCAAGATGTTTAATTTGTCACATCACTGAGGCTTTGACTTTTGCATGAGATTAACTTGTGTTGAAAATTCAGGATAGCTGCTGTTACGCTGATTCGCCAATTGAACAACTTCAAATTATGAACATGTTCTGTGTGCAAGAGCGAACTGAAAATGGGCTAGGATTCTTCTCTGGCTAATAAGTGTTACTGTGAGGTTCTCTCATTCACACAGATACAAACATAAATTGGAAATCAACTCCAACCAACACAAAAGCAGAGAAAGTAAGTGGCCACATACACATACATAACACCCACACATACAGAGCATATTGCTGGTACCCACTGCGCTGTGACCACAGATTCAGGAGAGTGTATGCTCGTAATGAAGCCCAGCGTTGACTGAGCAGTACACATGCACGCTCAGCAAAAACCCCATCAACGCTCTTTCTTAGCCTCTTGTTTATTCCTGCTGTTGCTTGCTCTTTCCTCACTGTTCATGCTGGGGTACACAAGCCATATTTTACACTATGCAGATGGCCAGTCTTTCCATGAATTTTGACCAAGACTTGTTGCCCTGAGATGATTTATTCCTTATGGTCCAATGTTTCATCTGCATACCCCTGATGTAGAATGGAAACTTTTTTTCAGCTCCAAGAAGTCATGTTATTTGGATGGATTTAACAATATTACCAAAAGCTTCAAGTAATAATGCACTTTCTCTGTGCCATATGCAAATCATGGCAGGCCTTAGTTCAGTCCAGAAGATGGGGGGGGGGGGGGGGGGGGCACAACTCAAGTTGTTGGTAACAGCCAAAAACAGAAAGACAGAAGAAGAATAACCTGTGCTAAAAAGAAGTTGGCTTACAAAGCACAATGTGTGCACACAGTACCACGTATGTACTGTATTTTCAACATTATGAAAATGATGACAGTTTGGTGAAGAAACTTTTAATAGAGTATAAAGTAGCAGATCCTGTAAGAACACATTAAACGTTAATCTTGATGCAGATTTAAACGCATCTACTGATCTGAGAAACTGTTACTTTACATTACAATACATACAAAGACAAATCCAAGGTCAGAAAAAGACATTACATCTGAGTATAACATGTCCTTAACATCCTCTTGAGGCGATTTGAGTCTTTAGTGATTGTTGGTTAGATTTAGACTATGCTTTCTAATTGAAATACTATGTAATGTAATCCACCCGAAATCCGTCTCACATGTGTCCAATGGAACAGATCAACAAGCCGCTGGTGCTACGCTCACTGTGCCCACACGCTGTATGTGTTAGTTTGGTCCACGTGCTTTTTGATATCTCTTTGAGTCGGTTAACAAACATTAATGAACAAAGTTCATTCTTGACCTTGAAAACAGAAGTTTCCAGGTCAAGTGACATGACAAAAGATTTTATATAGCTTTCAACCATATCACCCAGTCTTCATCAGTGGATGGATCTCAATGACAACTGGTAGCTTTCATGGAGATGGACCATGACAACTGAGCAAACTCCATCCACCAGTGAGAAAACTGTGGTCCTGGAAAGAAGACTGTACGTGGACCTTGGGTGTGGATTGTTTTGTAAAACTAGTTTTCACAGTCCAGTCTACGTATTCCACTAACTATTGAGTAAAAAGCATGTTGCTGTTAGGTGACGGTAAACTTTATCCTTTCAATAATGGATTGCCAATAAAAACCAGAGTAAGAAATAAAGAAATCTTTACACCACATAATTTATAATCCTTGTCACCAGCCCCCCCCCCCCCCCCCCCCCCCGCCCTCACCTCCACCCCCGACCCCCCCACCCTTTGCAGCTAACACCGCCAGTTTACAATGCATCATCACAGCTTGTGTAGAATGGCCTAAGATGCTCTCGTCTTCTCTCTCTATTTGTATTCACTCCTCGACGCCTGCTCACCCTTTCCATCTTCATTTGTTTCCCTCTTTCCCCTCTGTGTATTCTCTCTGCCCCCCAACCCATTCTTCACCCCCCTTCTCCCAATCGCTTTGTATCAGCAAGAAATCATCTTCATGAGAATAAAATATGCCTCCTCTATATTTCAACACCAAACACTGGGACATTGAACATTACAGTCATTTAAATGTTACTGCTGCAAATTGCATAATGTCTCAGTTTCGGGTGCTGCTTTACTTATCATGCCGTGGATTTGTATTCAGTCTATTCTGCATCACATTGCTAACACAAAACACAGTGTTACCGATATGGCTGTCATATTGTCACAGTGTTATTTTGACAAGGGCCTGTGCATGTACCACATGCATACAAACACCAGGCTCAGAGATATAGCAGCACGCAAGTCTGCATGTGTGTATACACACACAATGCTGTGTGTAACCTAGGTAGGTTAACATAACCTTAGAGAAGGAAGACGAGTTTAAATAGTAAATAAACGTAAGGTGTTAGTTACATTAGTTGTTAAGGTCATTAACCGAAGAACTCATACTACCAGAAGAGAAGCTGATAAGGAGTGAAGAGAATTAAAAAATGAGAAAAGAAGAAACTTTGGGTGAAGTAAACCACTGGAGTCTGGTATTTGGTTAAGTGAGTTTAACTGTTTTTCAGTGTGTTAATTAGCATGATATTTCTTTGTTTTATAAACGGAATGTGTAGCACTGTTAAGCTAAAGTCGTGTAAGTTTTATACTGTGTATTTTTGGGTCCTGTTCAGGTATGTTAATTACGGAAGGTGAACCACGTTTCAGGGTGCGGTGCAGGTTTAATTGACAGTTAACTTGTATTCAGGCGCTAGTCCGGTAACTAAATTACCTTTATATATGGCAGTGTTGTACAGCAGGCCAGTTCTTTAGAGTTATGAGCATCGTCAGGTGTTTATCTAAATGTGTGAAATTTGTTATCTGGTGTGTATTGTATGTGAATGTATACTACTGAACTGTCTATATGAATAAGCCGGCAGATTAAACATAACTTTTGGTCTGTGGCCTCTATTTCTGAGTTTATGGTGAGGAGATATTCATTGAATATGACAAAAAGTGTCCTGGATAAGAATCACTGACTGCGCCTTTAATATTTACTGCCATATCTGATGTGTGCTATTTTATTGCTTTTCAAAGCAATAAAATAGCACACATCAGATATAGATATGGTATTTTCAGATATGGTATTTCCAAAACCTAGGAAAAGTTACTAAAATTTGATTCACAATTCATCTTTAAAAGAGTACTCCACCAATTTAGTATCGCACTCTGATAATATAATAATAATAACATCGCCATACTCACGATGAACTTGAGGCAACGACGGTTTGTCACGGCTCTCTCTGGAGTCACAAAACAGTTTATCATAATCAGAATCAGCCTTATTGGACATGAATGCGAACAAGGAACTTGACTCCAGTTTTCCCGTTGCTCTCAACGTACATACACATAAATAGACAAATAAACCAAAAAACAAGTACAGAATGAAGTATAAGTGTTGTTGCTATGGTTACATGCACTCAAACATAGCTTGTTACTATTGATCGTAACCATTGTTGAAGCATCCTGATATATGTGTTCTAATAAGTAAAACATTGACAACTGCATTATTTCATACAGTCTTCAATCCACACACATGCACACTTACAAACATATATATACAGCATAGATAACATGAAGACCTTGGAATATAAGGTGCTCATGTTAATTGATCCACAAATGGCTGATGCAGAGAGCCAGAGAGTCACTGCAATCAGTCACTAAAGCAGCTGATTTCACTGATTAACCCTGCTGTAATGGGCTGAAGAAGTAATCAGTGAAATGGCTGCAGTGATGTGAAGGTGGATGAAAACCTGTAGGCTGGTGGGTCAGGGTGGCACACTGTTCAGAATCTGAGCTACAGGAGACCCCACTGTTCATCTAAAGTTATATTCTCCTCTGTCCAACACGTCTACTTCCTCAAGCCCACTGAGTCATCCTGATGTGGGTTTTTAGAAAAAAAAAAACACCCTCCTGAAGTTCAAGGAGGGGCCTTAGGCACTGACATTCCACACAAAACTGTTTTATTATAAATATGACCTGTGTTAAGGGCACCCTTTTGAGGCACTGAGCAATGGCACCCATAATTAGGTCTCGCTCACCACTCCACTCTCCTAGAATACCCAAATTAACCCCAGCCCCACCCATCACCTGTCCACTTGATTATCATTTCACATATTACTTTTCCTATGAACTAATCAATTTAATGTTAATTATACCAATGGTTTGCCTAGGATTTTATTAGCATTTTTATGACCCCCTCTGACCAGCTCTCCATTGAACAACATTGAAAAGATCTCACATGTTATATTGTCACGCACACAGATGGGGGCACGAGTAAGAACTAAATTCAACAGGTCAGTTGAAAATAAAGCAGTTCTACCCAGGACAGGCAGACAACTGGTATTATTGGTTACTGTTGAAAGTGTATAAGAGCATGGAGATTTACTAATCACCATGAAGGAACACATCTATCCTAAGAGTACCACAGTCACTTTTAGTGAGGTTGCTCTCTCTCACACACACACACACACACACACACACACACACACCCACACCCAAACACACACACACACACACAGACACACACACTTTTTAAGTTAAAACATTAGCGTCTGTTTTACTAGCAGACCATGACCTACATGTGCTTTTTAATTGAACAATGAAATCATAAAATAAATTAAGATTGATAAACCTGCATTAACTGTTTTGGCAGTGAAGACAACACTGATATACAGCATTTTGGCCTCATAACATTCATACGGCAATTGTGTTATCAAATTGCCTGTATACACATCCAGCTGACACAAAGCAACATCAGAATTCATTTGGAGTCATGTTTCTGGCCACCTGATGACTACATGTCTACACTATACGATATGTCCTATATACTCTACTTGTAGCTCTGTTTTGGTCTCCACCACCTCTTACAGCAGCCAAATGCTGTGTTCACCAGCGATTTGCTGGTGACTGTAAAAACTGTAAACTGTAATCCCAGCCGTAATCCTGTTTCCAGGTAGTCCAGCTTTTCTTGCACAAAAACTCCTGAAATCCTTCTCTTTCATTGAGTTTTCCCAAAGAGTTCGGCTCATCTTAAAGTCCTTAAACTGTCTGAATAAATTACAGTTTTTCACTTTAAACTGGACAAAGTCGATGGTTGGTTTGATCAGCTGGAGAGCATGAGCTGAAGTTGAATAAACAGTTTTCCACTTTGAGGCTCCAGGCTGGTCTACATTCAGTTACTTTTCTGTTTTCTTTGATTATTTTAGCTGCATTTAACACTTTAAATTCCCAGAGAGCCTTTTATATACATATAGCAATGTCTGTTACTGATTGAGGTTACCAAATTGTTGCTCATGAAAGCTTTTGTTGTAATGTGTTCAATTTAGCAAACCTTTACTTTCCAACTTGATAGAGACACACAGTCAAGTTTTTCAAACTCGTGGGTAGTTCATGCCCGGCTGGTACAGCACCAGCATTTAACTGTAGCTGACCTTTCTGAGTTTCTACAAACTAGAGAGCTGTTCCAAAAGATTTGCCTGCCACAATTGTTTGTGATAAAACAACATTATTTCTGTTGGATAAAGGACACCTCATATTTTGCATATGGACTCAGTTATGTTTGTTGGATTTAAAAACATAACTGAGGCTTGAGGAGATCCTGCTAGCCACCTTGCCACTTTGGCGCCAGCAAGATATACATCATCTGCCTGGTGTCCCCTGAAAGTTTCATCTTCTTTGCTGCTCATCACCATTCAACATAATAATAAACTTTACAAAATAGACAAATAGAGATTAAAAGTTTGAAACGCCCCCAATAAAAAACAATCCTATACAGTATGTAAATGAAGGGGTCTGAGACGCATCATATTTTTCTGGTTTTATATTTTCAGTTGACAAAAATAAAGATGAGAAGTTGTCAGCATTAGCAGAGACAGCTGTAAAGAAACCTCCTGAAACTTCACCCACACAAAAGGGGAGGTAAATAGTCACTGCTAACATTGTTAGGAGCAGTCATGTAGCTGGCAGGCAAGCTAAATATATCTACATAGATACATAGATTCAAGGAATATATTGGGGCAGGATGTAAAACAGTGAAGGATCAAGCTGAATATATTTCAGTTACGACAAAAAAGGCGGTTTGATTTGGTAAGAAGGGCAGAATTTGAACATTATATTCATAAAGTCATTTTATTTTGCACTGCACTGTTTTCCTGGAAGTTGCAGTTTCCACAAAGTTTAAGTTGTTAAGTAATGTTGATTCGATTTGGTGTTACAAATTGGTTTGTCGTTGTGTTAAATGTATGCAACAAGAACTTCCTGCTGATATATATTATTGAGGGAAACAACGCTAGATCCACAGAAAATTAAGTAAAGCAATAGCAAACCCTTCATTCGCACTTCAAACAGCTTAATTTGTAGCCAAGAGAGCACGTCTTCATACAAACAAAAAACTCAGGCAACAGACAAAGAGTGCAGAGCAGCAAGACTCCAAGCATAACAAGATAGTGATCCATACCGCTAGTTGTCCTGGTGCCAGCACAGCAAGATCTATATCGTCCAGATAAAGCCATATCAGCTAGATAAAGATCCGTCACCCTAAGACATCATTCCAGCCAGAATCAGTAGCAATTACAGCCCATGGCTTAACAACAGCATTTCAAGGATTACCCCATAAACATACTAAAACTCTCAAACTTAGTGCATTTCTTCATATTTGAGATATGTGAGGGACTATATGCAGAGAAAACAAAAATCATAACATGCTCTGATGCACTTCTTCCAGCTGTAAGAGTGAATTTATTATAGTAGTATAATTAGCTGGAGAGATAAGTATTAGACAGGCCAAGATACTAGCAGTGGGAAACCATCTTCTAGGGATTTGAACTTAATCCAGTTTCTCTGAGTAGCTCTGCATGCTTACACACCTCTTTGAAGTGTAAATTGAAAAAGAATTGGATGCATAAAGTTTCTACAGTGACAGGTTGGGGGGGTGGGGGGGTCTGCTATGTTTTGGAGGGAAAAAAATGTTGGGTCCCTTTGGCTGAGAAACAAGGGAGGGTGGGAAATATACAATAATAAACACAAGCAAAAGTCACCCATCTGCACTAAATACAGTCTTTCTATTTCAAACAATGCACATGTTGATTGTTATCCGTTAGATTTGGAGATACTCATTTATATCAATCGGGTAATGAGAATCCTGCAAACCAAACAGCAATTTATTCGCACTGAGATATTTCCCCTGTACAGTCATGCAAAGCTGTTAAAATATGCTCCCCCACTGCCACCGTCTCCCTCTGTTCCTCTTAGGTCTGTTTCTGTCTTCATAGCTCCTTTCATGTGTCTCTGTCACTTTGTCTGCCACTGTCTCGCTCTCGCTCGTCTCCTCCCAGACTCAATACAAAGTAACTCTGGCAGCTTTATTTCTCAGTTCCCTGTGCCCGATAAAGTAAATAGAATTATTACGCTAAAGGAAAAAAAAAGCCTATAGGTTTGAAAACAGAGGAACATGTGTTGTTGGCGGAATGAAAGAGCCAACCCATTATAAGAGTTTGTAGCAGAATTAGTCCAGGAGCATCCGCTCACTAAACCCATAGCTGCATAACATTACTTGCCTTAAAAAAACTCCCACTTCTATAAACAGACTACAGCCATGACTAGTCACTGTTAGTATAATATGATTTGTTTAGTTGTTACCAATCTGAATAATCCATAAATAGCATCAGTTGCATGTCTTGAAAAGGTAATTCAAAAAAATCAATGCATAGAAGCACACACCATTCCCCACTTTTCTGCACATTAATGCTTCAACCGTCTCCGAACTTATATAATAACTATAGAGATGACATTTTTATATTATGTTCTTTGAAATGGTATGATTGCTGTGCAGGTTTTCAATAAATACAGTCAGAGGGCATTCTAATAAAATGCGAAAAGACCTGGAGAAGAAGGGTCAGTTTTCAAGTGGACTCCTGTCTGGTTCATTTATCATGTGAACACAAAGCAGAGCAGGTTTGTAGGATGTTTCCCAAACCTGTAGTTCGGTTCGGACGCAATCCGATTCTGGTAACTGACGGCAGGTCATTGCAGCACTTTAATGCTCCTTATGTGTATATTCATGTTATCTGGTGTCACAAAGAGCCCACAAAGAAATAACTGATTATAAGAATTATCAGCATTATTAGACGACAAATCGACCGTACATTGTGAATAATGACAAACAGATGGAGACATGGGGAAAAACAGCCGTCTTGTGCAGGGGGGTTTCCTGTAGGGTTGTGTCAATGCTTTATATGGAATTAATGAATTGCCAGTGAACACGGAGCAGAATACAGTACAACGCATCCACAGTTTTTTCACGTGTGTGAAAAAAAATGTTAAGTTTCGTTGACAATAGCTCAACATCCACTGAAGAAATGACTGGAATACAGTATGAAAACATTTCTGTAAAAAAATAGAAACTCTGCTCCTTGTGGTGAGTATGACTGTGTTGTGTACTGGTGAAGTGTACATTATAGCTATCGTCAGGGACCGAGTTCTATTTATTTGTGTTGCGCTCCTGGCCACTATTAGAATAGTGGCTTTCTACCATGAATTTAAGTGTGTACGTCTAAGTTTACACCTATTGGTTTGTTTGTAACAAAAGGGTGTGAACACAAAACAGACTAGTACTTCAGAAACCAAGTGAACTGGACTACAGGTTTGAAAGCCAGCTAGCGCTTTATGTGCACATCCTCCACCCTGGTCTCCACACTCCTTTAGACTGGTACCAAATCATGTCACTGAATACTGCTCATTATTGCTAATTGGTTGCATGCGATGTTAATGCTTGGTGACTGGACTGTTTAATTATAATCATATGATATCACATTTCTGACAGAAAATGCAGTGTTTTGACTGCTTCTTAGCACAAAAGCAATAATGCATAATAAGAGTCCATAAGCTCCAAAGACCAAACCATAACATTACCTCATGTCACCTCTTGACTGGACGTTTCTGCTGTATCTTATCTCTAATTAGCTAATTCAATCCTCTACTTTGTGAAAATGCTACTTCTTGTACAGTAAAGTTCAACTACAGGCCACAATAGATCAAGAGTTAAAGACAATGTGGGGCTGCATCTTGCACTGTTATGACAGTTCCTGCTGACACAGAGTAGACAGAGGTCACTGATGAATAAATCATAACAAATTATAGATTAATTATCTGAAGACTAGTAGGTGGTAAAAATAACCATTCAATTTTATTAGTAACCGTCTCACTGTTATCCATCATCCTCACAGATGGTTGACATGTGCTATGTGTGAGTCTTTGGTGGTTATGAATGGGTGGGTGGGGTTGTTTCTGGAACCTTGAAATATGAATGTGAGAAAATAAATAATGAAAAGCCTGGAAAACTCAGAGAGGGAAACCATGGTGACATGATTGTCTCAGTTCAGTGGCAAAGCCAGTTATCTCACAGAGACACATACACCCAGGCAGCCCGTGATCCTTTGGCTTGGAGAAGGCAGCGTTCAGGTTGACGGAGGTTTGTATCAGTGTTAAAAGAGAGGGAAAAAAAGGATTTTCTACCTGGTGGAGAAACTTTATTTCTCGTTTCTGCTTTCTCTCTTCTATCTCTGAGTCTTCCCCTACCTCTTTGAATTCAAATACATCAGTGCCTGACTAGAAGGCAACAAGTCAGACTGTTGATTATGGTGATCTTAGGGGCATTAAACTATGATCCTCTCTGTCTGTTTTCCTACCTACCTTTGAACTTCCATTCCACTCAACTCCATCGTAACTGCGCTGCTTTGCCTTTCCAACAACTCCTTCCTAAAATCCTTTCTTCTTCTCACATTTGGTCTTTCTCTGTCCTTCTTTTAGTGCCATCATCATGCACTCTCACTTTTTCTAAGTAACTTGTAAGAACTTGTATATCACTGACTAACACAACACCTACTGCCAGCAGGAATGTTTAATAATAAAAGAACAAAATCACACTGCAAAGCGGTAACCTAAGAAAATAATCAGTGTCTTCAACCTGTTATTGTTGCTTAATCTTAGCTGATTTATGCTTTTAAAAATTTGTGAAAAATGTGTTGTCTAGATGCTCACTCTGCTTCCTCTTCTTCTGGCAGCTCATTTTACCACCTGTATTATTTATTGTTAATACAGGAACAATAAAATAAACACATAATTAGTTTGCACAATCCATCCATGCTGCAGGTTATTACATTCTACATTAAGCCTGGTTTTGTGCTTGTGTTTTCTACTCAACAAGTCTGCAGCTGCTCAGCAACTCTCTCTTACTGTGAAGCCAGCGTGAGTTGAAAAGGGCTGTTGAGTGAGCGGATCTGCACAATGTCACGCTGCTCTCACTGCTTTAGTTTCCACTTTGTGTCCACCACAAAAGTGTAATCCTTTCAGTAAAATATGACTTATTTTTCTATTAGCGCAAGTTAGGAATTTACCTCTGAAGAGCATCTATCTTGTCGGCTGTAATCCCTCTCAGCAGCTCCTCCAGCAGGTCCGAGCTGTCGGATAGAGGAACAGGTGGTTTGGCAGTAGGTGTGCGAGTGAACCAGCCGATCAGGAGACCCAGGACAAACAGCCCCACCCCTGCCAGGAAGTACCTAGGTCAGACATTAATCAAGAGAATATGTTGTGTCCACTCAGTAGATTCTTGGAGCTTTCATATGCATAAGCATGCCTCTGTGGGTGGAGATTGTTTGGTATACACTCATAAAAAGCTAGTAAGATGCTTTAAGAATTTTTTCCTGTTGAAATGACCAATAGATTCCTTCAGGTACTTATAGCACCTCTGAGATACGACAGTGCTTGAGCTTGATGTGCAGTTTGACATTTGATAGGCTGCTCTTACCTTCTCGCAATGGCTACGTCAGTTTTGGTGCTAGTGGCTCATTTCCTAAGGGCACCATTCAGACCTTGACTTCAAGCACCCTGCAGTGGTGCTTATCTAGATAACATGCACCCTTTCCATCCTGATAGGTAACGTGTCAATTGGAATGGATGTCTGGGAATGTTCGAGTGGTACTCAGGCCTCACTCTTTTCCTATCTGGTGTAGTCCTTTAATGGCATGAATGGGGTAATAGAAATATACAGTGGGTACAGAAAGTATTCAGACCCCTTTAAATTTTTCACTCTTTGTTTCATTGCAGCCATTTGCTAAAATCAAAAAAGTTCATTTTGTACACTCAGCACCCCATCTTGACAGAAAAAAACAGAAATGTAGAAATTTTTGCAAATTTATTAAAAAAGAAAAACTGAAATATCACATGGTCATAAGTATTCAGACCCTTTGCTGTGACACTCATATTTAACTCACATGCTGTCCATTTCTTCTGATCCTCCTTGAGATGGTTCTACTCCTTCATTGGAGTCCAGCTGTGTTTAATTAAACTGATTGGACTTGATTAGGAAAGGCACACACCTGTCTATATAAGACCTTACAGCTCACAGTGCATGTCAGAGCAAATGAGAATCATGAGGTCGAAGGAACTGCCCAAGGAGCTCAGAGACAGACCTGTGGCAAGGCACAGATCTGGCCAAGGTTACAAAAGAATTTCTGCAGCACTCAAGGTTCCTAAGAGCACAGTGGCCTCCATAATCCTTAAATGGAAGAAGTTTGGGACGACCAGAACTCTTCCTAGACCTGGCCGTCCAGCCAAACTGAGCAATCGTGGGAGAAGAGCCTTGGTGAGAGAGGTAAAGAAGAACCCAAAGATCACTGTGGCTGAGCTCCAGAGATGCAGTAGGGAGATGGGAGAAAGTTCCACAAAGTCAACTATCACTGCAGCCCTCCACCAGTCGGGGCTTTATGGCAGAGTGGCCCGGCGGAAGCCTCTCCTCAGTGCAAGACATATGAAAGCCCGCATAGAGTTTGCCAAAAAACACATGAAGGACTCCCAGACTATGAGAAATAAGATTCTCTGGTCTGATGAGACGAAGATTGAACTTTTTGGCGTTAATTCTAAGCGGTATGTGTGGAGAAAACCAGGCACTGCTCATCACCTGCCCAATACAATCCCAACAGTGAAACATGGTGGTGGCAGCATCATGCTATGGGGGTGTTTTTCAGCTACAGGGACAGGACGACTGGTTGCAATTGAAGGAAAGATGAATGCGGCCAAGTACAGAGATATCCTGGAAGAAAACCTCTTCCAGAGTGCTCAGGACCTCAGACTGGGCCGAAGGTTCACCTTCCAACAAGACAATGACCCTAAGCACACAGCTAAAATAACAAAGGAGTGGCTTCAGAACAACTCTGACCATTTTGACTGGCCCAGCCAGAGCCCTGACCTAAACCCAACTGAGCATCTCTGGAGAGACCTGAAAATGGCTGTCCACCAACGTTCACCATCCAACCTGACGGAACTGGAGAGGATCTGCAAGGAACTTGCAAAACTTGTTGCATCATTCCCAAGAAGACTCATGGCTGTACTAGCTCAAAAGGGTGCTTCTACTCAATACTGAGCAAAGGGTCTGAATACTTATGACCATGTGATATTTCAGTTTTTCTTTTTTAATAAATTTGCAAAAATTTCTACATTTCTGTTTTTTTTCTGTCAAGATGGGGTGCTGAGTGTACATTAATGAGAAATAAAATGAACTTTTTTGACTTTAGCAAATGGCTGCAATGAAACAGAAAAATTTTAAAGGGGTCTGAATACTTTCCGTACCCACTGTATACTGGCTAGATGATGATGATATGAGGACGAACACAATCATGCTCAAGGACTTCCATTCAGTTTCACTTGCAATTCAGTTTACATTCAGGAAAAGGCCGATATTTACATGTAAAGTCATCTTTATAAGTGTAAACTGGTTGATGGTGCTGTAAGGAGCAGATTCCATCAAACAGCATCAATGTACCATGTGTCTATTATGATTCAGAGGACACGAGAACAGTTTTTCAGCAATAAAACCAGGGAACAAGCCATTCAATTGAATGGCCTTCTCTGATTTCACAATGATTCCTCTTCTGACCCTTTGTGTAGTGACAAAATTAATCAAAATGTGGACACAAGGTCAAAATAAGGATTCTCTTGAGACTGTCTCTGTGTAGAAGTACAGCAGTGATGAAGAAACTCATATTCCTGGCATTGGGGGCCAAGAAAGAGTTAGAGAACATTACACAATGTAAATCAAGGTCTCTCCTCATGTGCTGTTGTTTTATACCTATTGGCAAAATCCTTACTGTGGACATCAGGTGGTCACAGTTTAAACAGGGTCATCTTAAATGCAAAAACAGAACTGCTCTAATGACATTGCCTTGCTCATTCAGTGTTTTAGAATTCCTGAAACTCACAAGGCTGATCGACATTTTTAATCCAAAACAGAATATGGAGTTATGTGAGGTCACATCATCATGGTGGCATGGACTGTAAATATTGAACATGATTAGTTTTAAAAGCTTCACAGTCCTCTAAATCATTTTGTTTGTTTTTAAAGTGTTAATCCCAAAATTGTCCATGTTGGTGGATTTGGTGACACTGGCTATTACTAATTCCGTTGTAGCAGATCACTGAAGTACATACAAGTGGTAATAATGACCTACAGCACCTGGAGCTGGGAATTTCTGACTTGACTCTGACTTGGCTACTTCAGCAGTCCTTGAATTACCTGAGCAGGAAGCAGTGGAGTCGTCGCTGGCCCTTATGGCCCGGGGCCCTGGTGAAGTGGGAGATGTAGTTGGGATCTTCCTGCAGTCGTTCAAACCGTCCATGTGGTGAAACTGAGACCGACGGCTGGATGGGTTCCATCAGTTCAGGGTCAGGGTCAGGGCCGGGGTCTGAACACCATGGAGGTGGAAAACAGTGAGAAATATGTAAAAGGAAAAAAAAAAACACTTATGTTTCAACTAAATTACATCAATTACGCTATGGGTCAAATTGACCCACACATTTTAAATACACTCACAAACAGACAAATAATCAGGCAAAATTAGTACAATTGTACTATGGCTTGTCAGAGAATGCATTGATCATTTGATAAATGCACTGCATTTAACCACAATTTAAAAAAAAAAACATTTCCTTCTACCATGGCATTTCTTTTATTAATGTAATGTATTTTTTATGCTAAACAGGTAAGATGTTTACCATGTTCACTACCTTAGTTTGAGGTGTGAGCATGCTAACACTGTGTCAGAGAATTTGAAAGTATCCAAAACAGCCTACTCTGTTAATATTCGGACAATTGGAATAGATTAGAAAAATGATTTTCACATAGACATGTATTAGAACAAACTACTAGTCTGTAGAAGGAGCGTCCTGTTTGAAAGTAAGAGACAGGAGCTCCTCAGGGAGTTGACTGTTGGAGTTGAAGTTGGTTCAGTCCAGGTGCAGACCTGCTGGAAGCTTGCTGCCCAGTAGCCATGGGCCTAGCTTAACTTTTGAGACTTATGGTTTTCCTTATGTCTTTTTGAAAGGTTATTTAAATTTTTTATTTTTACTTTATTTGTATATATTTTTCTTTTACAACTTCACCAAAACCAGGTTAAATTGCTTGCTGTGTGTTATGCAAACTACAAATAAAAAATACACCGGTTGATCACTACTCGGGCCTCCTTGTGTTCTCCCTCCACCACTTGGCCAATCCTTCACCTTACAGTTTATCCTGGAACTTGCATTACATCCAGTAATTGTTGAGACATTTTACTCAGAACCACAGATGTCAACCTCGTGGTGACATTACAGGAAAAGTCGCTGAAGCCAAGATATATCATTTTTGTTTCGTTTTGCCACAATCCACATAGTTGTAGTAGATCCACACTGCCTCCCTACAGCCATGCCGCTATAGGATGTACACGTATGAAAGAAACCATTTCACGTTTTAGCCGTCAGTCTTTTAGGGCCCATTCTTTTAGCATCTGTCTTTTGCAAGTATGGGACGTTTCATTTTTACCCTGACAGACCAGATCAGAAGCAGTCAACAGAATAAACCAGTCATAACAACAAAGACACATTTCTACTTGTGTCAGTGCCATTATTCACGTACATGAAATCATCTGGGTCAAATTGACACATAAACATCATTGTTGTTTATTAATTTGATACAGACATTCCACAAGACATCAGTTAGCCTACATTTTACAGTTAAGATCATGACCCTAAATGAGGAAATGTCAAAGGATTATAGGATAAAAAAAAAGGGTAACCTGTATTCTAGACAACTTAAAATCATAAATGGGTCGAATTGACCTGCAACATAACAGAAGGGTTAGAAAATGGAGGTATTTTTAGGTGAATATCTGTCTAATAAAATCATCATGATTCACATTTATTGTATAGAAACCTTAGATTACATCAGTGGTTTTTAAGAAGAATTTCCATGGCCCTCGCCCAAACAAAATGATGACAAAAAGGGCAAAGTTTAACTTGTGTATTGAAATTAACATTAAGACCATGAACATTTCTTTAACCTTTCTTTCAGTAACATGTCTGTGTCAGTCTGATGTGCAAATAAAAAAAGCAACTTCCACTTCATTCATCTATCAAATCATGTTTTGTGACATTTGTCACCAGATTCCTCCATCAGTCTGTGCTTTTTCAAAAGTACAATTTGCAATTACTTTGCTACAAAGATATAAATAAAGATCAACCCGTGCAAAAAGATTGTTTGCAATTGAACTACATTGAATGGATCTCTCACCCAATCATGCTGAGCACTGTTGTTTGAGAAGTATTTTTGAAAGAACCCTCTCGGGGAAGAAATGTGCTCCCCAAGACATGGAATCACTGTGGTGGCTCCAGAATCACTGGTTTCATCCAATTCACTCAGATTCTCAAAGGCTCAGTATTTCTTTGATCAAGTCGCCTGCCCCACATCTTGTCTGCAGGATAAGGAAGGTGCTTGTCTCTGCCGTGGAGCTGAGGATTTAATTTATTCAACTTTCCAAACATATTGCTGAGATAGGCCAGTCTCATTAGAAATTGTTCATCACTAGACTTGCCTGCAACTTCATGCACATGCAAAAAACACCCGGGTTTCCTCTCTGAGCACGAAGATTCATGAATACTATATGTGAGAGCAACCTGGCTTCAATGTGAAACAACACCGCTGCACAAAGTGCGGAGAACAGCTGCACTTTTTTGTGTATAACACAGAGGGTCCATTGCGCATTTGGTGAGGCCTTCTTAATTTGTGCTTGCAACCCCTTCCTCTCCCCTCCCATGGTCTGCACACCATCCGTGCAAACCCCCATTTCAGCCCATGTTCTGTCAGGTAACAGTCAAGAAGCAGCCCGGAGAGCTCATCAGCTGTCGCTATGCTCGGGACGAACTTGCAAAACAGTAAATCCTCACACAGTGACTGATGTGACAAAGCAAACATAAGCAATAAACAAGGAGTCTTTATTGGTGCCAGTAGCTTCATCTGATTTTAAGGGAAAATGTTTGTCTTTCAGTTTTTTAGTGAGTAGCCCTTCAAGGTCATTTGAAATGTCACATATACGTATTTCAACTGTATCACTGGACAGGGGAACAGCCTTCAATTTTGCTGAGCCTGTCTCATCAAACACGGTTGACACCATATCTAAAGCTGCGGGGAGTATGAACTCCTCTGCTATCATCTGTGGTATTTGTGCACTGGGCAATTCTGTATGTGACTTTGTATGCTGCCATTAGTGCTTTGTTGTTCACTGATGCAGCTTTTACAAAGCTTTGCTCCTGCTGACAGTATTCACCAAGTTTTCTATGAAAGAACTTGAGTGGCTTATTGACATGACTGGGTTGTAATGTATCTAAGTGTGTTCTTAATTTGTTTGGTCTCAGTCATAAAACACACACACACTGGTCTCTTAGACATAAAGCTATCCAATATATATATATATATATATATATATTGTATACTGGCTAGATGATGATATGAGGACTTCCATTCAGTTTCACTTGCAATTAAATTTAAATTCTGGAAAAGGCTGATATTTACATGTAAAGCCATTCTTATACGTGTAAACTGGTTGATGGTGCTGTAAGGAGCAGATTCCATCAAACAGCATCAATGTACCATGTGTCTATTATGATTCAGAGGACACAAGAATAGTTTTTCAGCAATAAAACCAGGGAATGGCTTGTTCAATTGAATGGACATAATCTGTGACAATTACCACTGCTTCCCTGGTCTCAAAGTTCCTTGCACAACTTTACCAGCACACTGCCCAGCTCAATGTGGATCTGCAGGGTGGGAAATTGGTTCATTTTGGCCCCAATCACACAGGTATGCTTTGCTGTTGGTAGAAAACATTATGGAATAATAAGTTGATGTTAACAAGTTTTTGACAGGTATAAGGACTAGAAAACAGTCAGAAACCAATCACACCTGTGAATGCGCCCTAATGAGTGTAAAATAGTGATGTGATTGTTGCCTACGGAGCCTGAACAGCAAATCCTGTGCTTCTTTCAAACAAGCTGCTGTTTTTTATTTGCGGTCACCTCACAATTTAAACACATATCAGTGGCCATAGCTCTGTTTAGGGATCAGATCTATTGACATTTGGAATAACATCAAGTTTGTTTCTCAACATGCAGTGGTCCAACATTTCCCTGATCCACACTAAACCTAGAGGCGTCTGTTTTCAGGTTTATCCATTAGTGACTGTTGTGAAAGAGATGTTAAAACAAAGGAGGAAGATGCTCTGTGGTTTTTCTTCCCCTTCCCTGTACAATGTGGACATCTAAGTCTTTAAAGAATACCTGTATTAAACTGAATCTTGAATAACTAATGTTGTTACTTTGTTAGAATTTGCTTGGAATCAGTTTGTTTAAACTTTTTTGGAAATCTAATATATCCACTCACCATGCATATTATTAGGAACACTTGTGCAATCAATGCAATTCCAATACAACAAATCTGCCATACATTCTACTTTCATGAAGCTTATACATTTTCATCTTTTGTTGACATTGTTAGGAAAGTTATAATTTCACGATATGTTTATTACTGAGGTCTTAGTGGGTGTTGGTGGTGTACTGGAGTGCATAATACTGAAAAGTGATCCTAATATCGTGTTAACCCCACTGACATACATGACGGGGAAAAATATCAGGAACACTTTTTGACACAATATAAACAAAAAATGAAATTTTCTAAGCTGTCTAAAAGTACATCTACTGAATCATTGTTGAGGGAGGGGATGTTGGAATAGTGATCGAGGATGGTGAAGATCTGCATGACCTGCATCACTCTTACTGGGTGTAATATATGAACTGAAGCTCAGTTATCCTCAAGAATTGAAAGCCTTCTATGAAGTTCTTCAGAAGATTTTACTTCAACTGGATGCTGGATGGAAAAACTACACTTGTTGAACTGAGAGACCGTGCTGCACCAAAATTGTTGGTGACTGAACACTAAACTGCACCAAAACAACTGCAAGGAAGTTGAATTGCATATACTGACAACTTAAAAAACAAACACCACTTTATTAACAGATCAATATTAACATAAGTTGACATGTTTGTTAAAATGTTAACATCTCAGGTTTTTTCCCCCACAATGCTAAAATAAAGTGTGCTGTTAGATGATAAAGCCATTATGCCGTTACAAATAATTAGAAAAAATTGGAAGCCTGTGTTATCGTTAGACCATATTATTTACAAATAAAGGGATGTTTTTGTTGGATTTTTATGCTGCATCAAGGCAGTTTACAACTGTGAGTGTTGGACCATGCGGCAGTATAATGTTGCCAACTGAAAGTATAGTTTTATCTAGTATTATATGTAGGGCTGCAACTAACGATTGTCTTCATAATAGATGAATCTGTAGGAATTTTTTTATTTTTTATTAATTGATTAGTTGTTTGGGCTTTTGGAAACTGATCATTGTGTTACTGTAATACAAGTTAAGTTAGATGAATTTGATGATTAAATCTTTTGCTTTTGACTAACCTAATACAATTATACAAAGTAAATTTAATTTAAGTCAATGTTTACATTTTTTGAGTGTAGCCTATAGTTTGAGTTGGTTAGGCTATAACTTACTAACAACATCTCCAACTCTAATGGTGAAAACAAACTGTAAATGGAGAAACGGAATAAAAACTTAATGCTTACTTTTGAGTTCTGAAACGATCAGCCCACTTGCTTGAGAAGGCATTTGTGAGGAAAAAAAAAAAAACTGCCACTGACACAGGACTCAAGGCGCAATTTAAAACAGAGTCCTTCAAAGCTCAAGTCTAGCTTTAGGGTACTTAAGAAGTTTCTCTCTTTTGCAGCTGCTGGCGGTGGAAAACTTCTCACAGTAAAAGCAGTATTTCTTCACAGTGACAGGTCGTTTCATTTATGTGTTCACGGTTTCTGAAGAATTTCGGAGCAAAACACATTTTAAGACAATCAAAAGCATAAGAAAGCAAATTGTTTTGGCACGCTGAAAGAATCTACTGACTTCATAATAAATTACACAGAGAAAACTGAATCATATGTTTATTATAAGCAAGTCAAACATGCCTCAGACCATAAACATGCATAATGAATCCGGGATGAGAAGTGTGTGTAAACAAGCCTATTCTTAATATAATAATACAAAAGTACACAATATAAATGAGATTGAACATTGTTAACCAGCTGATTTAAGTAATATCTTTTACTCCTCAAACTGTATTTTGTTTGACAGTTGTGTGCTGTGGGATTTTTATTAATGGGAGAAAATGTTTTATAAATAATTCACAAAGTCATCACGTTAACTGTGCTGACATCAATCAGACAGTATTCATTTACATTTAATATGAGCTGCAGTTGTTCTCTTAGGAGAGCAAAATAATCACCTCTTCATAAACACATCATATTGCTCTATGTGAGATCAGCTGCATGACGTGACACAGCACAAAATGCATCTCTATGTGTTGTGAGTGGTAAAAACGGCTGTTACATCACAATTACTTGTTCACAAAAGGGAATTAGATTGGACAGCAATCATAAATTGTATTAACTGTGTTTGGCTGCTGTGAAATTTTGGGATCTGCTGGTCACTGTGTCTGGACTGTTGATGGGGGCATTACATTCATTATTACTATCAAATTGGTATATTTTTCCATATTAGTAGATATGTCAACCGACACAAGAGTTAAAGGAATTTTTGATTGTATACCAATTAAAGTAAATCCTACCTGATCTCTGGCAGTCTACATGTTGCATCTGCATGCGGTCCATGCTGGGTCCTGGTTCCTGCAGCTCCTCCTTGTCGAGGTCCCAGTCGAGATCCAGACCTCCTGAGCAGTGCAGGACCTCACCAACCAGTGGGCCACCCTGGGCATCACACACCTTCCTGTACGCCATGACGTCGCCTGTATTTCAAATGCATCAGATTCACGCAGATTCCACATTTTTATTTCTATACTTGAAGTTGACTTCTTTTCAGCTACATACTGTATTGCCTTCCTGGGGTCATGAAATAGTTTCTAAGGTTAGGGCTATTGGAAATGTTGATCCAACACACATTGAGTCCAAAGCCAAAACTTCAAACATTGTCTCTTATCCATTGTATTCTTATCTAGAATTATATAGATATTATATAGAAATAAAACTCCATTTGCAGGTGAAGTTAAATAACAGCATTCATTAAAATTGTATCCTTTTTTCCACCACGGTGTTAAAAAAAATGCAAATTCTGTCTGTTACCAGTAAGATGATGAAACAGCACACGGTAAGCCCACTTTGAGAAAAAGATTCATGAGTTTGAAGGCATGTCAGATGCATGATACTATGATGGGGAATTTTACAACAAGGCAAAGTAATCACGGTCATCACCAATCACCATGTAAACAGAGTAAATGAAGTCAAGCTCAGCTCAATATCCGAGCTACATCAGCTGACAATGGCCAATCCAGCAGCCACATCAGCTGATAGATCAGCTGATTCCCTTCAGTGCATCTATTGGCGATCTCATTCAGGGCGCCCTATTTAAGCTGCTTCAGCCGCCTATCCTGGCTGCTTCCTCCACAAGCCGCTTCACAAGCTCGCCCACGTGACAACGAGCAGGCTATCAATGTGTCTGCTTTAACTCTCTCTGCTGCTCGCTATGTCGATTTTCCCGTCCACCATGACTGCATCACGGATTCACGGCATCAGCAATCTGAAGCAGAGGATACTGTTCAGGAAGAGAGTGCCACTTTCACCGGCTGGAGCGCTTGTCTTATCCTTCCAACTCCTCTCTCCACAGGAAAACCACAGTTGGAGGGTATTGCTGCTCCTGCACCTCCCTGCCGTCCCAGCTCTGACCGCCGCTCCAAAAGAGCTTGAGCCCCACCTCCAGCAGCTGGCTCCGCAGACCAGGAAGATAATCCCATTTTATCACCAGCTTTATCCAACATCTAGTCATCGCTTGCCACCATGAACACCAGAATCCAACCCCTGGAGCCTCGGCACCCCCAGCAAGTCGTTTTTTTTCCGGCCACCACTTGACTGTTTTCCTCCTCAGCAGTAGGTGTGAACGCAAATGGACTTTAACCGGCCAGCTCCCAAGTACAAATGCGTAATGTCCGGGTGAGTCCATGTGTGAATGCAGCAGGTAATTGTCTGGACCATTTACGGCGAGCAAGTGGGCGTGTTGACTTCCAGCTGTCAGCTGCTGTATTTTATAAATGCAGCTGCGCAGATAAACGCAGCAGCTAAAAACTGCATAGTTTTGACGCTCTGCTGCGAAGCTAGCGCTAATGGGGGAGAGGACTTCCTGTAAAATAAAAGCCATTTATTTCTGGTGAAAATCTTAAAAACGCTGAATTGTAATCCGCAGCGACTTTTTGCATCACATCCTGCCTCCTTCAGCCCTCACCTAAACCAAACAAACTATTTCCAGTAAGTCTGGACCCGATTGTCCACACGTTTTCCGGATTTCATCTGGGAAAGCAGTTATAGACTGTATAAAAGAAGTGGACATAGCCTCCATGACGTCACCCGTTGGCTTGCCGTTTTGAAGCAGCAGGCTCGGCGATTTGGTTATTGGAACCAGAAGTGACGTTAGTCTGACGAGAGAGTAGCCCTGCCTGATTGGCGGTCGCGTGGTAACGATTTGTCAATCACACGGTAGCCCCGCCCTATGGCATGTGCTGCTTTATTGTCTATTTTCGTCTGAATGTGACCATACTTTACAATATGACCAGCCAGGTTTGCCCCTCGCTTTCACCTCCCATGCCAATCCTGCGGGCTCGCACCGGAGCACTACAACAATCGCAGTTTCCATGGCCCTGTCTCAGTACTAAGGCTATGGGCCAATGGTTTTCATCTGCCTACTAACGTTACCTCCGGTCCGAGGCTCAGCCATCCTCGACATCAAAACAAAACAAAAAAAAAAAAAGCGAGCATGTTAGCACATGGAAGCTCAGGGAGGTTTTGCCTGGTATGATCGTTTCGGGGGTCCTTGCTGCTGCTCTCTTTGCCTTAGGCTTTCCACGTATGCACCTGGAAGGGCAGGGAGGTCGCAGAACAGAGCAAACATCTTACTGAAAAAATTATCTTACTGCATGTAGATCAAGATTCTTTGATAAAATGGTCCTGACTGAACTTGACGTTTCATTTACTACACATTATTGAAAAGCGATCGCTATATTCTGTAGTCGCCGCTACTGGGTCAGGTCTCGCTAGCTCCCACATGACGCCTCCTTTTTAAAAAAAAAAAATGGACCTCATGTTTTACTGTTTTTTGGTAATTTGTGTTTCTGTAGTGAACTGCAGTAACATTGACACATAAAGAAATGCGAACTCAGCATCACTGGAAATCAAGATTATTCCCTTCAACTGAAGGATATTTTTCTATATATCTACTGTAAATAGATTCTATTTCAAATGCAAAATAGAATCTTTTGATTTATAATTTTTTTTTTTTTTCCAGTTTCTGATTGTTCAATGTCCCCCAGTTAAACCAGTTGGTTTAACAGATACAGATAATGACTTCTCTTTACACCTCTTCTTGCCCAGGCACGGTGTGTAGAAAGCCGGGTATAAGCCAACTGGGTCAGATTAAGACTGCTCATTTGACTCAATTTAATGGATGTTACATTAGTGCTGGATACAGAAGAAAATGTGATAAGTGTGTAGTTAAAAGCTGCTTGGGCTGAGTGACTGGCCAGAGCCTCTCAGCACATAATTATGAAGACTAAAAGCACCGCAGGGTGCTGCGATGCATTAACACACATTAATATGACTGAGAGAATGCAAGTTACGCAGAGCCATAGAGTTAAGCACTGGATCTGAGTGTCCGTGTGTGTGTGTGTGTGTGTGTGTGTGTGTGTGTGTGTGTGTGTGTGTGTGTGTTTAGGGGTGTGTTGAGTATGTGTGAACTGGAAGGTGGTGAAGGAATGTTTGTGTGCGTGGTTGTGTTTTGCCCAGTTAAACTAGCTCCGGGTTCAATACAGCTCCTAAACAGCATCATTAAACCTCACCGGGGCTGGGATCACATGCATGAAGACTCTGTGTGTGTGTGTGGGTGCGTGTGTGTGTATTCGTGTGAGTGAGTGACTGGAGATCAGCTATATAAAACCTCCCAGCTCATGTCTTGGTATGTCATCAAGTTTAACAGCCCCTTTTACACACTCCATCATCAAAGTCCACCATGAACGGGCAAATGAACTGCCCAATCAATAACCACTTGGGGTACAAAAAAAACACATTTAAATAAAATAAAATGCCTCAAAACTGCAGTCAAACTTATAGGTCATTATTCAGTCAAACTTTGTTACTTTACTAAATGGTTTATTCAAATGATTACAGGTTCAAACCACCTGGAGTCAAAGCAAAGGAGAATGTGAAGCTCAAAGCTTATGATGTAGTAACTAGTGGATAATACCAGCATCTCCTTTAAGGAAGTAAGACATTTCCAAGTCCCCACAATGGCAGATTTAAAGCGTGGTCATAATATTAACTTTGTTTCTACTTTGTTTCTACATTTGTGTGAGGTTTCACCAGTATACACATAGAGATAGACATGCTGATTGGCTAATGGTGGCCTTGGTTTTTGGGGTGATACAATGTCTAGGAAATGTGAAGGCTTTTATACATGGATGACTTGAGCAAAACATCAAGTGAGTCAGAATCATGACCACTAAGTTATTAAGAAGAATAGATCTCATCTTCCAATACGGTAATCCATTAATTCCAATGAAAGTGGCTTATTGGGCACGTTCGCAGCATTTTTGTTTAGGCGTCTACTGGGTCTCTCCAAAAAACAATCTAGTCATTATTTTACAGCCTAACTGTAATAACTCTATGGGAAGAAGAAGAAAACGTATTTTCGGGAGAGTGGGCGTCACATTATCTGCAATTCTGTTTGTGGCCACTGTAACAAAATCAATTTGTCATGATGTTGTCTGTGAGTGAAATACCATTAAATATTGCCAGCAGCAAAGCCGAGGGCTCGCATCCCATCCTCTGTTTGGTTAGTTTTAGGTTGCTAATCAAGACTAGCCATGAACATAAAACTGTTACTTGTGCTTTAGTTGTCAGGAATGGATATTGTTATGAAAGAAAATTATTTGTTGTTGCAGTATAACACTGTATGAATACTACAGTATAACTATTGTTTTAATATAGCAATAACTGGAAAATCTCACATTACCCTGTTGCAGACACATAGGATATTTTATCAAAATATTATCTTGTATAATTGTTTGTCAGTTGTTAAACCATTGCCTGACCCACACCCATACAACTACACAAGAATATAATTATTGCTGGTGATACTGATGATTGTTACTCAGACATTTTACAATCCCAGATCAGCTTTGAATAGGTCACAGATGTCTGAGCGATCAATTGTTTAGACGGAGTAGCCACTTCTGTTTTAGAAGGCAGATTACATGAAAAGACTGAGTGAGAAAGGAGAGAGGGAAGAGAGGGATACACAGGTGCAAACAATTAAAGGAAGAGTCCCGGAGAGGAGGGAAGACAGACGCAGCGAGGAGAAAAAAGGCCACAGAGGCGGTGGCTGAGACAAAAAACAAAACCGTTGAATACAGGAAGGCAGGGGAGAGAAGGCCTGAGTGTTTGTAGATGAAGGAGAGAGGGTAAAAAGCAGAGGGAAGAGGTCTGGGAGTTCCCTGGCATCAATCTTCAATGCTCCACCACACTTTCATTACTTCTAGCTCAATGCAGATGAAGGATCCTCTCAGTAAAATAGAACAAAAGTTCATTTAACTGCTGACCTCCTGTTACAGCCACACATACACTGCAGTGGGCTTTTAGCCTGATGCCTATCACTGCTGGGGAATGAACACCTTGTAACTAGATTTTCTTTTCTTCTGTCTTTTCTTTCTTGTATGTACATGGAATTTGACTGTAGAAGCCAATATGCTATTCAGATTCCAGAGAAGCATTTCATTAAAAACTACACTACCTTGTAAAATATGCACAATCAGATCCTACGGCCATAAGTAAATGTCTGCCTTTGCTAATTTGACTTTCACAGTTGCTTCCTGTCGTACCACGGCACGTCCTAAAAACTAATTCAAAATAGGGCTTGTCCCTTTCAAAAGACTTAAAACTTAAGGTACATTTCCTGACGTTGTTAAAAAAGCCAATAGTGCCCTCAAATCCCACAAGCTGCTAAATATCATCAGTGAGCTGGAAGTTGTTTAAGACAACATACATAACCCTATGCTCATATACCCACATTTGTTCGTAACAAACCGTAAAGGTTAAGCAATATTCTATATTTTTTTGTTACTGTGAACAAATCTCATAAAAAGACCCAAACCAACAATGCCTGTGTATCCAAAGCCTGATATATCTGACTCCCCTGTGCCATGAAGCTCCACTGTCCAAAAACGCATGAATGGGCCACATGGTTACACTGGGTGACACTTTCCTTTATTACCATGAACACACATTTGCAGTTTATTTTTGACTCAATCCTACATCGTCCTGCTGCAAGAAATACTCACTAACACGCCAAATAAATTTTAATCTGCATATGATAATAGTCCCTAATAAATACATTATTTCCTCTTGTTTGTAGGTTTGCAAAAAACATACTGTACCCAGGAAATGATTAAGCCCATTTTAGGAATAAAACTGTTGAACTTAATCTGGGGTTCTACAGAGTTGTCAAATATCAACATTCTGCCTGGTGACCAGGTTGTGTTGGGGTTCAATTAAAAATGCAAACTCCTCTGCCCCTCACAAGGTCTGGCCTGTGGAGAGGCTCTGGTCAATAAGTCACTCCGTGTTGATTGACAGCTAACATTTTGTGCACATTTCAACTCTCCATCATGAAATGTGACTCACACTCTAGTGCATCTGCAGTCTCCAAGTCCCCCCTCAGTAATTGCAGTTAAACATATTAAACCTTTCCCTATAATATTGAATACATTGGTGATATTAATACTAGCCGTCCAACAAAATGAATACAAAGCCTAAATGGTGCATGCATAATATGTCAATAATCCGTCAAAGGATTACTGTGTTTGATATTTAAATTCAGACTGCAAATGTCCTGATGATCTACTGCAATTTACAATGAGAAACAGTCATAGACTGTAAATCCCATAATCACCTTTACACTCAATGTGGCACAGACGATAATGTAATCTTAAGAAGAAGAAGGAGAGAGAGAGATCTCCTTTAGGGATTTACTGCAGCTACATTAGAACATAACAAAGTTTAACCAACAGCAGACTGGCTCTGTGAGGCTGTACTGAGTACCATCAGCATGCTAACAGGCTCACAGTGACAGTGGTAACATGCTGCTGAGTTGACCCTTAACTTCATCTTTTAAGGTCCAAAGTCAACCAGGAGTTATTGAAAGAAACTGGATTGCGTGGTGCTGTGTACAGGAAAGTGTACATGGTTCCATTTGAAAGTAGATTTCCTAACCACAGTCTGACACCAGAGCAGCAATTCATCACTATTTTCTCACATTAGGTCCCTGGGCTAGTTCTAAACTAAGGCATTTGTTAGTCCTCCTCTGACTGCTGCTCCACTGCCTCCTTGTCATTTCTAGTTAGATGCCGCTGATGGGTGATGTCCATGACCGAAGCATCACCATACTTTAAAGCTCTTTTTTCAATAAATCATGTGGAGAGGGGGCGACTTGTGACTGTCTTCTCAGCTAGATGGGTCACTGAATTTTTAAGGCTGCATATCTCATTGTGGTTTTGGGAAACAAAATGTTGCTCTCTGAGCTCACAGCAACAATTGACACTGCCGGTGTGGTGCTATCTGTACACCTTTTCGGACCTGATTTTAACCAGGGTGACAGTCCCATCCTCTCAGAGGACTGGGGTAGAGCAGCAGCCCTTCTGCTACAACTGAAAAGTGTGTTAAGACAATTCACTTTATATACAAGAACAGATACAGTACTTGTGAAGATCTTTTTTCGCCTCTTCATGGGCAAAGTAGATTTTCCAGTTGTAGCCAGTTGTCTCCCACTCTCTGCCGTGCATTTAATATGCATTTGCAAATTAGTCTGGCAATGCCAGGCCAGGTCACACCACTATCTAAATGGCAAAACTTTGAAAAATCAATTCATTTGAATGGAATTCCAGATGATTGGCTTGTAGGAGAGAAGTAAATCAGAATTTTTAGTGAACTTGGACATGCAAATTTACAAGTCAGAGGAATTGATCATAACCATCATTCACAAAAAAGAAATGGTTATAAGACAGAAGTCAATGGAAGCCTATAGAAAAATGTAATTTAATATCTTTTTATGTAGGTCTTGTCAAGCTATAAAATACACACTGTCAAATATGTAGTGCATCTAGCCACCATTTTAATAATGTGTATAATTTTCCTATTTTACACTCAAGTTAAAAACGATTGCAGCTTCTCTTGTACTGTACATAGTTTATATTTTATAGATACAGTGGTGCAGTAGACGTGGTAGATGCCTTTCGCTGTGCATTGATACTCTATCAATATTTTACGGACAAACATGGCAATGATTAAGGAAACACAGAGCTGACAAGACAAAGGAGTAAGACAAAAATAGCAATCAATTATGTAGGTCCCTCAATGGATGATAACTGCCTCCATTATGTGCATTTGCAGATCAAAGTAGGCTGTCATTTACAGAGCCAAACCAAAGGGCCTAAGAACAAATTCTGCATAACAACTAAAAAGGCTGATGCAACAGCTGCTCGGTTTGACCTTCATGGCGCTCCATGATCATAAACAGCTCTGTGGCTTTGAAGAGGTGAAGAACAACAGCATTGGTACGCTGGGACAAAGTCACCCTTCAAATCATTTCTCTGATATCAAAAACGTGCACACATGGACAAACACACAAACATACACACGCACACACACACACACACACACACACACACCTGCATGAGCCTACCACTTCTACAGGAAGACAAATGCAGGCTCGAGGAACAAAGTTGTCTTTCATCTTGTCTCTTTTCAGCTCCAAACAGATTGACAGGTCATCTGATGTATCTGCTATCTTTCACTACTTCACAGTAGATTCACCTCTCATTCATAAATTACCGCAAACACAGGCGCGCCAGCAAGGCTGTCGAACTCGCTTAGTTTGATCTGGGCGGTGAGACAAAGAGCGAGAAAGGGAGAATATTTCCCCAAACACTCCTCCTCACCAATCATTTCATTTGACACGACCTTGTCAGCTGCCATAGTTACAGAGCATGAAGTGAGCTGTCAGTCATGGCTTTGCCTCCCTCCCTGCCATAGAGAAGCTCCACGAGGGCAGAGGGAAATGCTTGCAAAGACCACAAATTATTCATAATCCCACATAAATTATACATTAAAACAACCTCAAAGTTACCATTCAATATGTATTTTCACGTCCATGAATAAAACACATGCAGATTATACAACCAACCCCACACCCTGATGGGCCCCCCGGTGATATTCTGAGATAATGGAAGAAATGATAAGAACCACTTGGGACAAATAAGCAAACGGCAGTGTAATGAAATGATTGAGTGTCTCCATGGAAACTCAGTTCACATTTCGTGGCGGTCAGTGGCAAATGAGCAATCATATGCTTGCAGGAAGCCAAAGTTTTATCCCGTGTGTGGGAGTGTGAAAGTGCAAACTTGTGGGAATTATCTTCACTGACAGTGTTTTTTTTTTTTTTTTTCTCCAGTCCACAAAATGCTACATTCTTCTACCAAAGTTGTAGAGAGGTGGCTGGGGAAGGTGTGCGCGTTACTTTGACACCTGAGACTTGGCTATAGGGTTCATACAGGGCAGGTTACACAGACTGCAAGTTAGGGAAAGATTGGTTTTGGGTAACTATACAAAAAATATACACACATGTAGATACTCTGCTATAAGATTAACGGTTAAAACAGACTCAGAAGTCAATGTATAAAATAATGTTATCAGTTGAATATAAAAAGCACATAAAACCTTCGTAAGGAGTACATGATAGTCTGTTAGATTTTTTTGCAGACAGCAAAGGTCTGTATTCATGTTTCTCTAACCTTAACCAAGCACATTTAAATGCCCTAACTGTACCTTTATCATGCTGTCATGAAACATAACCTAAGCATAATCTCCCTAACAGCATGTTTTTAGTAGAACAAAAGAGTGGTTTGCTGAATAAACACAATTTATTTGGAATTTTTTTTTTCTTAGCCAGTGCACACAATGTTCTTTCCAGTAATCACCACAACATCCTTTAAAGCCAGAATCTTAACTAACAATAAATCATGTTTATTTCAGAATTACTTGGTAAATTATGACTCATGCTGTTATACCAAGCCCGTCACAGATATGACATTACATCTGGAAAAACTGTGCGAGACTTAAATACTTCAAAAACAAAGATAAAACTATGATTGTGTGGAACCATCAGACAGGCCTTTCTGTTGGGAACATGGGGTGACACTGAATGCATTATTGCACTACTCCTTGTATTTCAGTTGACTGGCAGTCTGTTCATTTAAAATGGAGCCGCCATGTGTCGGCCTGGTGTCTGCAGAGAGACAGAATCAACACGCAGCTTATTGAAATTCATTTAATAGCACAGCCAAAAGGTAAACTGTTCATTTCTGCACCACATATAACCTGGTTCTCACAAGCCGATATCCATCCCTACCTACAGCATCAACATCTGCCCGGTGCCATGTAGCTGTGAGAGTTTGTTACAGGCTTCAGGGCCATCAGAGAAAAACCTTTATTTTTATAGTGTTCATGAATTAAAGATGGCTTCCCCTGGGGTGCTGAGGGAGAGTAGAGGCTTTATGGATCTCTTTCTCTCTCCTCTGCATTAAATCTCCTGAATACCACAGGCCATGTCTTAGGATGTTAGACACGGAAAACAATAACAGCCAAACATTCTTATCTAGCTGTGTGTTTGTATTTCTTCTTCTCGACACCCATTTTTCTTTCTTGTTTTGTTTTCCTGCTTCGCTTCCTGCCCTCGCTCTCATTCTTGCTACATCCCCGGCTCTGAAAATTCTGGTGAGTCCATTAAAAACTGCATTACCCACAAGTCAACAGGTTATGCAGTCCATTACGGCTGAAGGTCAGGTTTTCTTGTTCTATGGTGGGTGGATCTTGGAAAGCACAACAGGCAGTTGTAGGTGGGTGGCATAATGGATAAATTCTGCTTTGGGAAGCATCATAGCACACTCTGCATTTACAATATCAGCAGCACTCGTCAGTGTTTATTTTCTGTGAAAATAGTCTGGACAATGACGTTTTATTCAAACCACTGAAAAGCAACCAAATCATGTTCATATTTCAATTTAGGATTAGACTTTGGCCAATGTTGAATTCTGTTGACATATCAGGAAGATATCAGGAATAATTCAGTCTTGTTTATTGGTGAAAACAGGTCATAAATAGAGTGGGGATGATTGACAGTGGACAGAAACAGTAGCCCGATAAATTTGTTCATTATCTTGACCGAGTCACAAACACATGAAAAATACTGGTGCTCTCAGATGTAGTTTGCGGCAGCTGCAGTGATTAGGAGAGAAAGGCCCTGAGTTGACAACTGTTGGACTTTTTGAGCTCAACACTGCAACTCACCTTGTAACCTTGGCAACCACAACATGGCAAGTCAAGACCTCTAAAAAGGCCCCGGGTTGCATTTATGCGAGTAAAGTGCGAGGCATTCGGCCGATATGTTCTTGTCCGGTCAAATTCTCATTGGTTGGACAATCGCTGGCTTACTCACATAAGGAGAAAGCACTTCTCAATCCATTATTTTGAGGGGCAAGAGGGACTTACAGTGTTTCCCATACACCCATATACATTCATTTTTGTCTGCCCGCCACAATATCAACATTGACTGCCATATATTGACTTTCTATTTTTTTACTATTTAAAATGGATTAAACACACACGCTATGCACTGTCCTATCCCTTAAAGGAGCTAAGTTACTCTTAAATAGCACCCCTGATAAAGAAAGTGAGATGTGGTACAAAGCTTAGGAAAAGCTAGTCAGTGGACCTTGAGTTACGATTTTTTGGGTCAAATTACTGTTTCCACGACCAGCAAACACATACAGCTTTAAAGTTTGACGGACACCACACCTTGGGAGACCTTCCTGGAGAAGCAAGCAGGGAGAAAGACTGAGAGACCAAGGCCGAGGCCCGAACGGCCCAGAGGCCGTCAAGGGCAAACAGACCCACCAAGCTAGCGACAACTCACGCCGCCCTGACATGGCCGCAAACTGGTAAAGATTCTTTTGCATGTTCAACCTTCAAACTGACTTTTACTTTCTCTACACAGTTTGATCATCTTCTCTGTGCTCCACCAGGGCCATGCCCGACCCGGCGGGGCCGATCTGACGACCTCACTAAACCCACTAAGAAACATATCACTTTCAAATTTTGACAGTAACTTGCCCAACACTGTAACACACAACCATGACAATAAACCATGAACACCAAATTCATCACGTCGTCCTGTTTTTCTACTTGGGATGTTTATACTAGGAAATAAGGTTTAAAGTCTGCACATTTAAAGCAAAAGCAAAAGTAAACTACCCATCCCACTTGCTAATCATCCAATGCATTTAATATTGCTTTCCACGTACTGGATGTTAAAACACACATATGCATACACACAATGGGCCAACAGGTACAAGGAGTGGGTGATGAGGATCCAGCCTTGATTTAGGATTAGCACAGACACTGTTAAATCAAAGCTGACACCCAAAGCATCCCAATGGGACTTACTTATGTGGCTTAACTGTCAGAACATCTAACCAAAGTCTTCAAGTTAGTCAGCACTTACCGAAACCATTTAACAACTTAGGATCTCTGCAGATACACCCTAAAGATAAGACAACACAAGGGGCCTTGTTGGTGGGGGTGTGTTGCTTCAGGTACCGGTAAGACATGAAATACAATCCACAAAGTTCAATTTGAGTAACAGATCCATGAATGTGAAGGCTTATCAGATGCCAAAACACTATGCAGCCATTGGTCATCTACAGGAAAGGTGCAACATTTTGCTGGATGTTTACCATTGCAGTCTTTCAAACGTTAAACCAGATTCAACTTTTGTTAGCCATCCAGCAAAGCAACATTTTTGCCTTGTTTTTCAGAGGCCTCTACTTTGGCACCCCCGCTAAATTACAGGACCCCAGGGCTAGCGTCGGTGTTAACGCGGCCTAAAACTGTCTTCACAGTCAAATAAAATAAATTAACTGACTTAAGATCAACACTAGTCAACGCAGGAAATAAACATAATTAATGTGGACCGTTTGGTCACATCAATTCCCGCTCTGCTTACTCAGGTCAGTACTGGGTATTGATTTCACTGATTGGATTGGTGCATCCCAAGTTATCGCTAGTAAATCCATATTTGGGTCTTGTGATGACAATTGAGCCAGCTCCACCTTTTGATGATGTAGTTGAAGAGCACTTTGAGGTATTCAGTCATTCAGTTGGCACCTAACTTTACTTACTTACTGTACTTTACTCTAAGCAAACTATATCACTTAAAATGAGATCCTACAGTACATTATGCTGCCTAAACAGATGTTCACACCTGTATCCATTGTCAGTGTATTTCAGAAACTTAACAGGAAACATGACCAGCATTTAGATCAAAATACAAGATTTAGTTATATATACACTCTTAGTACATTACCATCATTTTCACTTATTTTATTTTCAATTTGAAGTCATGTTGAAATCACATTAGATTTCCCCCTTCTTTTGGTTGAATATGCAAAATATTTTATAAACTATTAACTAAATCCTACATGGCATACATCTAAGATTTTGTTAATGCATCTTTTAAAATACCATGAACCGATGACAGCTATCAGAAGTGTCTCTGTGAATTACCAGCTTTTAACATGCCACATACTGGGAATATGCAATTTTGAGAAGATGACATTTTTGCCAGTGATGTCACATCCTGAACAAAACCCTCATGGGACCGGCGAATGTAATGTGATTGAAAATTATGTAAATTTGAATTACGCTTTAAAACTTTTTGGTGGGGGGGGCATGAAGCAGAAAGTTGCCCAATAAGGCGCCCTTCCATACCAATAAAAATTGTTTTCATTATTTCTCTAAAAAATGCTCTATCTCTGAATGCATGTGAGTATTATACAAGTAGGCTACCACATAAACAGTACATGGCTGACTGTTTCGACAGTCTCATGTATTACAATGATGCAATCCAAATACAGCACCTTTCGCTTTCCTCTTGAGACTTGCTAGCTGACAATGACATGTCTCCTGAGGGCCAATATACAGTAATTACGAACCTGAGTGCATCCGCATACACACACACCACAAGTGCTGTCCTGTCGTTTTTTGACAGCTGCCATCAGCCCCCTCTGCTACCGATCCTTTTATCTGACAACAGCATCATGCATGGCCAAGGGGAGATCTACACCCACACACACACATGCACATGCACAATCACAGGTGCAAACACCTCCATCTCACCATCCCTTCAACCCCAAAACACCTCTCCTGTTTGATCTCTCCCATCCATCCCCCTGTTTAATCCCCGCTTCTCTCTTGGCCTCCACCGAATGGAATGCAAATAGCTCTGCATAACCTGGGGCGTCATTTATCTAAATTAGAGAGCCGAACGTGGATCCCCATGGGGAGCCCATATGCTAGCGCAGTTAGCGTCATTAGCTTCATTAGCCTGTGTCAGACCATTAATTACACATCAAGCCTATCAGTTAGCCCAGGCTTGGGGTTCCCATTCACTCTGGACTTCAGTGGGAAGGCAGGAAAGAAAGATGAGCTTTTATCACAGGGGGGTTCTGGAAAGATGCAGTGTCTCAGCATCATGCCTTATGTGGGAATAATTTGAAAAGGACAAAAGTCATCTTATGAAATATTGATAACTACCATTTAATAAGACTCTGTTCTTAAGAAAACCATCTTTGAAGATATTTGCTGTTAAATGAGACCTGGAGCTGTCCATGTTATTGGTGGTGAGACAAGAATTCTGGCTGCAAATTTAGCAGCAAAACCCCAGAGTGTGTTGAATTGAGCAGTTGTTCATATTATTGCTTGTGAATTCAGATTTTCTTGGAGACAACTACTACAACGTTCTTCCACTCCACAAAGTCTTACGGGCTGGTGTGTCGGATCTTGTTCTTACGGTAGAAAAATCAAAAAAACCCACACACTGTTGATCTCTTTCACTCACTTTATTACCAATGTTTTCGTCCTCACACCTTCCAAAGACCTCCAGGTAAAATCCATTCAAACAACATCTGCACCATATATATGTAAATGTAACAGCCAGGGCTTTTCATTTTTGAATTAGATTTTTTGTTTATCTATCAAAAGCCTGGCAAGCAGGTTGAATGGCTGCTCACTGAGCTGCCTGGTGACATTAGGTGCAAGCTTGATGGCAGATAGGACCGTTTACTTCGAAGACACTTTTGACATGTCAGTGGGAAATATACAGGTGTGAATAATAAAATGAATGATGGCTGAATTCCATTTAGCTGCTTCAGTATGGGGAACCTGGTATTGTGCATGCTGGTCTACTGTCACACTGTCATGGCCATGAGCCATGCTATTAGCGCCACCTTAGCTTTTCCTACTATGACAAGTCTATGACTGTGAAAAGGACCAATTGGCTGTTTATGTAGCTTCAATTTTTTGCAGACTGGTTTTCTGAATGGCTGGCTGGTAATGTAGCTGACAAATGAACAACATTGTCTTAGAACTAGAGGCTGAGTGGTTGCTTGACTTTGTGGGACTTTGAGGGCATGCTGTGGCAGCTGGGGGACCTTCTTTGCCCTGAGGTGAGCCTTTCAGACAGTACTTAGGGCGCTTTCATATTGACAACAGCCCTCTGGCAAGTCCACTTTAAGACAGACACAGCGACACCACATACAGGTTGATGCTCCTTTGAGTAAGTCAATGTATATTGTGTAGTACTTACACATAATTGATTCCTGCATGGTGATGCAGGGCGCGGTGGCGAAAGTTGACTCAGGATTAGCTTTTTTTTTGTTGGGACTCTCTGACTCTCTGCAACAGTCTTAAAAAACGAGGAACCCACACACATTCTTTTACAGAATGCCCCATACTGCCCCACTAATCAATGGGTGAAATTAAAATGATCATTTAAGGTGATTCAGGTTAGGATGCGTTTAGCAATGGACACAACTTTTTTCTACACAGCCTGACAGGAAGTTATACCTAAAAGACCTAAGCAGGGCAAAAAAGCCTGATATACTGACTTGCCGGCAGCATGTTGGCTAGTTGGCTGGAAGGACATCTAGCTGTTGGAGCCAAAACTGGAATCTAAGAGACAAATGGCTAATGGCATTAAAACCATGTGCATGTAGAAACAGTAATGAATCACATGATATCCTGTGCTGTTACAGTATAGTCAACACCCGTCTATGAAAGCCTGTTGGTGCTGAGGGAAAACCTATTTTCTGAAAAAGGTTGCTGTTCCCATTAGTACATTTTGTCACTGTTTTTTAAAAAAACTACATGTTAAGCACAGCTCTAAAAGGCAATTAATGTCAGGTAAAATGACAGGTGTAAAATGTCTCTCTTTAGCACTTATTATACCCTCTTGGTTTGTCATTGAATGTGAAGTAGCCGTACTTGAGTTAAAAATGTTAACAAATTCACCATGACAGGTAGGTGAAGTTTGGAAAAAAAACTGCTACACCATCACAAGGATTGTAAAACTATAATGCACCATTCCTATAGGCATATGAAAAGGTACTCTGGCACTATGACTCTGACAGGGAATTATCCAGAAATATATCTGAGAAAACATTCCTTCCGAGTTTTTGTGTGCCTGTTTGTGTTTTTCATTGCAGTGTGTTTCACATTACAACTGTAATGTATTCAGTAATGTGCTTAGATACCCTGTGAGTAACACCAACATTTTCACAAAAAGTGTCACGAGGAAATCACAGAGACAAATGAGGTTGTTTTGCTCACCCACCCTGTGATTCACACATGATGAACTTCTACTTTGTTGAGAGTCCCACCTTCACTCAAGCCCTCTGATCACAAAAACACAATTACCTCTAAATATAGCCGGGATCTCGCTGCCTAATGCACATTGCTCATTATCGCCTGCTTCTATCACAGAACACACATAAACAGTGTCACCTTCCCCCTCCCTTACAAATGAGACAATCACAGTGAGTGTGTGTTGACAACAGCATGTATGTATGAACAGGGATTGTCATAAATGAGTACAATACCTATCTAGAACAAATGCAGGTCAAGCACATAAACATAAAATAAGTGGGAAATTACGATGGTGAATGTACACACTACATATTGCTACTGCGTGGATGCATCATTATGTCTATTTAAAGAGCATATACCGTAGCACGTGTGTGTGTGATTGTGCATTACACATGAACTATAAATGTTGAGGTTTCAAAAAGAGTAAACTTTCCTAATGGTGATAAACAAACAGAAAAAAAAAATACTGAGACATTTCTTCCAGTGTTCTCTACTGAGATGGAGGGTGGAAAAGGAATGTATCTAAAATCAACCAAACCATTTAAGTTTCAAATCTTTGGCAAGGGGGTTTTTAACAATACAATACCAACTTTTCTTGGATGCATGAAGAGAGGCTTTGCTGGAGGCTGTTTTCCATCTAAACTAGTATTGACTTTAAACCTGAAATGACAGATTTTTTTTTGCCACTTCGGGGCAGTGGAAAGCAAACACTGTTGCTGTAGTTATGGAGTTGAATAGTCACTCTTTTAGCTCTGTTTTTGGTCTCCACCAACTCCTGAAAGAAATGTCTGGCTCTGTAGCTGCTGAATGCTCCACTGTGTTCTGCTGTTTGTTGTTGAGCAGGAAGTGACCGATGGCTTTTTAGAACCTTTTCACTAAAACAGCTGCCTTCCGCAACCCAAAGTGGTGCTCTGAAAGTGATCCAAATGGTACCGTTGAGGGCCGGACAGCTAAACAATGAAGTGAAAATTGTATCATCCTACGACAAAGGTGCATCCATCTTACGCATGGATGTCTGAGTCCCTCCTGGTGGTGCCTGTGCCATCTCAAATGTTTTTTTCTCCTTCACAGCAGCATTAGCAGCGAGGCAGTCAGGCTGTTGTTAAGGTTGTGGGTGTAATTATATTTAGCAATGCTACTCTTAACCAGTAGCTGAACCACTTGCCTGGGTGAAATGCCTGATGGCCTTCACCATCTGTACCTGACACACACACACACACATGCACAAGCTACACGTCCACTAGCCACCTCATACAGTTGCACACATGAATCCCATTAGTAGAGTATTTACTGTACTATGCAACCATATATGTATGGATTAACACAAAGGAAATATAAATACGTTGAACACACTCCTACTGCCAAAGTTTCATCTTCAGCTCTTCCAGAGGGACAATTATTCCACATCTCACATGTTTCTGCGGTCCAAAATCTACCTGGCAACCCTTCAGGCTATGTGTGTGTGCTCGTGCGTGAGCGCGTTGCAGCGTGTGCGTCTACCTGGCAGAGTTCTCGGGCAGCTTCAGTGAACAGATGGTCTTCCAGCAGGTAATAATGACCCAAGACAAACTCCTAAATTGATTATGCCTGAGTGGGGGCAGAGATACAAAGTATCACTGCCACACAGAGGGGAAAGAGAGGGACAGCGAGTCTCTGAGGTGAGTCTCAATCCAAATATATGATGTATTCATTTAGAAAAGCAAAAAGGAAATGGAGGAAATCCTTAAGACAAAAGTGTTTCCTCAATATTGCCACATTATTAAGCTTTATTCAAACTATTTAATCAACAGCAATGGAAGAGATTTAGACTTGGCAAGACTGCATGTTGCATGTCATTATCACCAAGGTCATGTCTTTGTTTCCATCTCCTTATGAAATATAACTATTAATAACTGATATTAAAAGATAATTCTTGTTTATTTCAACTTGGGTCTTATTATCATAGTTTGGGCTATCACTTCTATTACAATAGAATTGTACTCACCACAGTAATGAGATCTGGAAGCACCACAGCAGTATCTCTAAACAGAGGTCTGATGATCAGAAAGGTTGTAAACAAACCAGATTATCTAGACCACCTTATTTGGCTACATTTGTCTAATTCATCAAATCATTCACAGTTAGTTATCTCATGGAGCTTTGTCTTGTTGTGTATCATTTTTGTTCACATCCCGAGTCAGGTCAGAGAAAGCTTGTTTTGTTACAGTCTCAAACTAATTTCGTTCTGCAGATTTCCAATTCATCTGTAATTCCCTCAGTGTATCAGGTTCTTGTTTTATTCCTTATTTTTTCACTTTCCTCAACAGCTCCACAGAGCAACTTCCCTGCCTTCTACAAACTATTCTGTTACATAGTCTGTTAAGATTGATTTGTAGCATTTTGTTTTACATGGCCATCATCCGCCTGCTCACGGTAAAAGTAAGAGATCATCTCAACCACTCTATTTGGAGATAAAACTGAAAGCAAGCACACCTATACTATCTGTAACAATCCCTTGTTGCACAGGGAAACTGCATCGCGCTCAAATACTGTAGGTCCAAGGTGAGTCAAAATAAACCGTAATGGATGTTTAGAACCGAGAGTTTTGGTAATAATTTGACTGGTCACTTCCAGTTTTTCTTCCAAATAAGTTTGGTTGACCTGATTCTATAACTACTTGTATTTCTTGCAGTAATGCTGCTGCCTTTCCAGATCTTAGACAACTTCTACAACATTATATAAGAATTATGCTTTAAAAGGCAATAAAAACTTGCTCAAAACTAATATATGCTAATTTTAAGAGCGGATTAATCATTCTTCATTTTCAGGTGCATTGTCATAATTTCACATTCAGAAATCTGATTTATTCTTCGTTCTGGAAACAGGGATGTTAATGTTAAATTTCAAACATTTCTGCAAAATTAACTTGACAGCTGGATGGAAAACATTGTTGCTTACAGCAAGAGAGAGAAACAAGGACAGTGAATTGGAGAGAAGAGAGAGAAAAAAATAAGTAAAGGTAATAGCAAGGCTGATGGACAGAGAGAGAGAAAGAGGGAGATGGCTGAGCATCAACATCTCAGTCAACCCTGAGGCAATGGGTAATTTAGATATGAACACTTTCCCTCAAAGTATTCGGAGCAAAATGAGGCCTGCACACAGCAGGCAGAGTGCCCTTCCTGCAGGGCCTATTAGTTGCCATCGGCAGTGTGCGCAGTGCCTGGGCTGAGTGGTCATAACGTGGCACATGGCTCAATGAAGAGGCTGGCATAATGCATACTGACAAAGAGACAACATTATAAATGAGCACTGATTGTAAAAAGGTGAGTATAATAGCTTTTTTTGGGGGGGGGGGTCAAACGCCATATTAAAAAGTGATTGCATGGAAATGAATGAACGCTACTGGTACTATTCGTGCTGTCCGTGCACAAAAGCTTCAACATGAATCATGCCAAAGAGGGAAGCAGTTCAGACCGTTCTTTTTCTTTTGCCAGTGTGCTTGACAGTGTTTCTGTAATCATTTAAATCACTTGATAAATGCACTAGCTTTCATACACTCAGATGAAGTGAGGAACCCTTGATGGTAGTGATTTGTTTGTACCACAGTGTGCAATCACCTCTAAATGCACCCTTTGCTCGGTGCGTCAGATCTGTGTGTGCTATGTTTGCCCGAGATGTAGATCTCGGGCAACACGCATCAAAACACCCACACCTATTGTCTAATCTAATGTGCAAGTCCACGCACACGCGTCATGTTGGACGTCATCTTAGGTCGACGCGTAGGCTACACATTGAGGTGCACCATTACATTTATCCGGCAGATGCTTTTGTCTTGAGCATAAGACCAAACAGCAATCAGACAAGGTGAGCGACTACAACTGGTGAACATGGTGGAGCATTTAGCAGCTAAATAGCCAGATACGTCCCTCAAGCCTGGGTGGAAACCAAAAGCAGACCTTTACAGAGGGTAACTATTGAACTTATCTTCACCAAGTGGCCATATGCACAACTCCAAATGAATGATAACGTTTCTCTGCAGCTCAACTGAACATGTAAATAAGCAGATTAAAAGGTGATGTGTTAATGTTGTGTTCCTGCTGCCCCCAACGGGCCAAAAAAATAAAAATAATAATCAGTTGTTGCAGGATTAATGGTTAGTACTTACTGCTTATTGGTAAATGTTAGTAAGCTAAAACACTAAACTAAGATGGCGACAATGGTTATAACAGCTAAACATGAGCATGTTAATATTGTCATTGTATATACAGTGTATATAAATAAAGTCTCAAAACTATAGAACGTAGTCCATCAAATCTAAGACCAGAGGCATGTGAAGAAGGGTTTATTTTTTTCATGCTCTCGACAGCTACATTGATCTTTTAACTGCCAGTCTGCCTCTCCTCGTACTTCATCACAAAATTATTCTTTCTGTCATATTTCACACTGTAGACGTCTGCAGAACTCTTGGTTGTGTTCGTTGTAATAGGGGCAACCTCTCTGCATCTTTTTAGCCACGTACACTCACTCCGACTCGATCATGTGCATTTGCTGCAACACCCCCCCTCCCCACACACACACACCCCCTCATGTTTGCATGGTTGCACAAAACCAATTTTTCACTGACAAACGCACAGATACACAGTGAGCTCCTTTAGATTCCCTGGGAGCTTTAATACGAGCACAGTGTGAGGTAGGAAGAGGTGGATGACAGAAAGACTTAGATCTGACCTTTCACATTCATGCAGACATATGCACATACGCGCGCACACACACACACACACACACACACACACACACACTACCCAGTAAGGCAAGTGGGTGACATTCATAAACAGGTATCTCCTGCGACTATTAATTCAACATTTTGAGAGTGATATGTCGCCAGAGTGGGTAATGTCTAAAGTCAGCAAGAAAACACCTCAGCCAATATCTTTGTTATCACACACACAAAGGCGTGCGCACACACACACGCACAAACACACATGCTAAATGTACTGGTAATTAAAAGGTGGTAAACTGCTATCTCTACTTGAAGTATCATCACAAGTCAAAGCAAATACTTCTATGAAAAAGAATCATGCTACATCAAACACCATGTTATACTTTTAAAAAATGAATCCACAATAGCCTATCTTCATTTAACATACATTTAACTCGACAAGAGCACATACATGCATGTGTACTGTGAATTAACCATAGAAATATTTGCCTGAGCCTGAACTGATGGGTAAAATTGCGTCCAAGGACAAGGGGCATTGACAAACCATGGTTAAACATGTAAACAGCCACATGGCACACATTGGGCACTGATGCATTTGAACTCATAACATACCAAAGCAGAAATCTTTAACGTTAACTAGCCAGGGCAGTGTTATTCCACATCATAGCTCAGCTAATGGGAGAGAAGTGACAACTGACTGGTCTTTCAACCCCAACCTTCACCCTTTTAAATGCTTGTACAGTAAATCTTTGGGCCATGAGCATAGATGTACATTTGTACATTTTGTTTTTACACGGTTAGAAAAAGATCAGTGTGAGTATCAGTTTGGAGAAAACACGGGGCTGTGGTTGATTAAATGTACAGAGAATGAGTGGGAGAGGGGAAGATAGGAGCCGGGGGTACAGTGAGATGTGGGATGCTTAACAATTTTTGAGGATCTGTGTATCCACTGTCACTCGTTACAGGAATCCAAAAAGCCGTGTCTCATGAATTCTTATGGAAACTTTCTTTGAATGCAGGCTTTAGATCAGCATTTCTCCCAAACTGGTTTCCTGGCAGAGTGGAGAGGCCTCTGAAGCAGCTCTCACACCGTGGCACACTCTCCACTGAAGCCAATACTAATGAAATTCTCTGATACTGCATCTGTACCACATAACTCTAAACTGTCCATTGAAACCAGTACAAATGAAATTCTATGAATCAACATTGAAACTGCATGGCACTAGTGCTGCCCACTGAAACCGATACTAATGAAATCATCTGAAACAGCATTTTGACCAATAACGCTCTGTATTGTGGGATGTCAGTTCTTCTGGACAGCATGGCTCTGCCTGTCTGTTCAGCTGGGAACACTGCAGCAAACCCTCAACTAGATTGTTATTTCTTTTAATTTTAGAACAGAAGTAATGTATTGTGATGTCATCCCATCAACCAACCTGTACATGCTTACCCAGCATTACCAAACTCACAAGGAATTTCTGTTCCAATGCAATACTGCATCTGACTGTGGACTGCTGGAAACAACGTGTAAGTATATGAGACGCGCGCATCTACAGTAGGAGTTTCCATCGGTCGAGCGAAAAGACACAAAATGCGCAAGAGATCCAAGCAGCATCAAACTCTGACAGTGATTGTGCCGGTCTGACCCATTTCCCAGACTGGGAAAGAGCTGGCATCCGCAGCCAGCCTGCTGAGCTCCGGGGCAGTTGGCGGCCGGTTAGACGGCTCTGTCTGGTAATGTGTTGGCTGGGCCACTGTTAACTTGGGCTGGGATCTGTCTCCACAGCCATCTGGGCTGCCGGTCCATCTAGTTCTCCCACTTTGATCGCTTCATCTCCATCTGTCTCGCTGACTTGACCCACTGACTGACTTTGTATGCATCCGTCTCACTGACTGACTGACTGGCAGGCTGGCTGAATTTATGTGTTTCTATCTGTCCATCTGACTGACTGATTTGTCTATTTGACTGACTAATGTAATTGCTTATATGTCTGAGTCACTGAGTGTTTTATCACAGTGCTATTGTGTGAGTACACTGTTGAACCCAGTCAGTATTTACAGCTTATGAGAAACTTTTCACTGCATCGTGCCTGCTTTATAAGGGGCTGTATTTGCAGCGCAGGAGATGGTCCCAAATGGGGCTGTATGGAAGGTAGCACTGTGTTTTGAGCTTTTTTCCAATGCCGCTGTCATTGTGCATCTCTGTTTCAGTTTCGGCGACACTGGCATTTTTTTTCACAATACAGGGGTTGACCACTGAGCTAGAAAGCCTGGAACAAAATCATCATCACAATAAAGAACATCTCTCTTTTCACATTAGTTTCATTAATTCTCCGTGGCCTAAATTAACTGTGACAAAACTGTAATTTATATATGTGCTTGATCCCTGCAAGGAGGGGGGAGGGAGGAGAGGTAGGAGAGTGATGGTGATGGAATGAGAGGCGACAGGAATGTGAGGGTGAGGTGGGGGGATTGTTGGTGGTAAACAGCATGGCAAAAGCACAATTGACCAAGGACTTTTTCCACTGGAAATTCCATAATAAAATAATCAACCTCACTTTGAGTGTGATAAATTTGGCCTGGACCCTGTGATTAATCACTGGCTTTAGAAAACCAAATATAGTAAATTAAATTATAGTGCAGGAGAAGTTCACTTCCTCCCTCCCATGCTTTATTGGCTGGCCATAATAAACCATTAAGCGGTAACAAGGAAACAAAATATGATGCAACATGGAAAATCCATTTAAATTGATGAACAAATTAATAAATGTTAGAGGGAAGTGGGTGTTGGTACTTCATGTAGCAACATGGTTGTTTAGTTAATTAGCCGTTCCACTGTAATTAACATGGGAATGATAAACAGTAATCCTTGTACATTATCCTTATTTTCAATTAACAGGCTATTTAAAAGCTGGTCAGAGGAAATGCCACTCAGATGAATGGATGCGCACACATGCCACTGATCATCAGCATCATCCATTTTATGTGCGGTGATAATGTGGCATCATCTTGTGCATATCTAGTTCATTAATGCACTGTTGATTCAACCTTTGAAAGAACAGCCACGTGAGTATGCACAAAACTATCAATTAATTTCATGTTTGCATCCTTAATTCTCTGTTTAGCCCTTCATCATCTCTCTGTGAGATAATTACGACCGCCGTGACCTTGTGGCATCACTTCCTGTTTACCATTCTCCTGGCATCCCTCAGGTTTTTTTATATGACAGATGAGCATGAGAAATACCTTTAGCCCTTAATCTCTGCCTTTCCATCATAGCAGCAGAAATCCACTGAGAGCCATTGATTGGATGGTCCACAATTCATATTGCTGCTAATTGGAACAAACACTGTTTAATGCCATTGAGGACCAAAAGTTGGCAGATGACAGAGCTCCTCTCACTCCCCTTTCAAGGTGGTATACAGTAAACTGGATGTTATAAAATTTGATTCTTATTACTGATGCATAATGCAGTGTGTAAGAATGCATTTTAATATTGTAATGGGTGTAAGCGTAGCTAATTTGATAGACTTAAATATCCTTTCAGCTTCTGATTATGCTTTACCACAACAGAAGTAGTTTATTAGTTACATTGCAGCTACATTTGTGTGCATCTTTCTTTGCAAACTTGTCCCATGTCTTTTCCAGTATGTTAATTTTTTTTCCTGCAAAGTATCCGAACCTGCCCAATAACTGTAGTGGAGTAAAAAGTATAATATCCCTATCCAAAATGTAGTGGATTTAAAGTATCCAATGGTATACAATGTAAACTCAAATAAACTGCAAGTACTTTAAAAATGAACCCATCTTGAGTTACTTGGGTAAATGTACCTTCCACCACAGGCTACTGTTATGTGAAACACTCAAAAACCTCACTAGGCCAATTCTGTTAATTTGTCACAGTGTTCTAATGATGAGTAAGTGATATGAAATTTGGGAATTACACACTCAACCCCTCTGTACCTTGCTTTTAAAGAACAATCTTTGGAGATTTGGCAGTTTTGCAAGTAGCAAAATATCAATAAAGACCTGAATGTTTGTTGAATACAGAATCAAATTCAGATGACAACATAGCCGGGTTTCCAAACCTGCCTCTTAACTTTGACACCCTTTTAAAAAAGACCCATGGTTCGATGGAAGACAGTGTCAAAGTTTCCAAACAGAAAGGAGCAGCTCATTGCAATGCAGGGTTGAAACCTTGTACAAGTACGGTGTTGTTTCTCTTCACCCTGTGTGAAATCCGGGCCCCAGAGATCCTGCTGGCTATTGAGCTATCGATCAGACGGATCACGGCCTCCTGACTTCACCACCAAGGCCTTAAAGCAGCTGTGTGTGTTTGTGTGTGTGTGTGTGTGTGCGCGCGCGCATGTACATGTAAGCAAATCAAAGTGGGTCTTGACTTTGCTTAACCCTGATCCATTCAACGCTCCCTCGCTCCACAGAATGCAGAGCAGAGAGCAGGCCGACTGACAAAGGAGAGAAAAAGTCAATGTGATGCAAACGTAATTACATCTGCTTGCGCACCGACGTCATCCCCATGGATTTCCAGCATAAAATCGTTTGAAATGTTCTGGACTTGTGAAATAATAATGTCACTTATCCTTTAAAATATATGAGCAAAGCTTATCCAAACCCATCCAATTGCAGTAAGGTTTATTTTTAGTTGACCATACACCAGTGCTTTCTACCACACTGAGATAAATCACTAGCAGCCCAACAGCAATGCTGTACAGTACATTATGGTGTACACTGTGTATATATGTCGATGACAGGCCTTCCGTATTCCTTATTTCCCTCTAAGACAGTATGTAGCATAACAAAGTGACATAATAAAATGGTGGCTGTTAAATAAAGCAGGGGGATTCACACAGGGTTAAATAAAGGTCACTAATTGTACAAGTATCGAACCTCGATCTGTATTTTGAAGGCATAAATAAGGCATAAACAAACGAGCCAGCGGATGTTTTATGTGGCTACACTGAGACTTTTTTCCTGTGATAAATGGGCTTTGAATAATGTATGCAGGTACAACGATGGGGCTACAACCTTGAGGTTTGCCATCTGGCGTCCCACGCTAGATACTGAGCACCAAACACAGGGGGAGAATTCACTGTCACCTCCGTCAGATGTTGAAGGCATGTGAACTAACTGTTTATCCTACGCGCAAGACGAATGCACAATTATGCATAATTGCAGCATTTTTATTGATAGTTGGAAGCATTTAGGGATATGCTCATACAATGACACTGTGATCCAGGAATTGGCACATTTGAACATTTACGCCTTGATTCATATGACCAAGGGAGCACAAAGTAGTACCAAGTAACTGCTCTGAGAGGCCTGGACACGTTATTGGGATATATCCATTGTTGGTTTTGGTTTGTTTAGTGGAATTGTTGGAGATTAAATAAGACCGTATCCTTCCACTTAAATATTGAATATCTTAGAAAACACTTAAGAACATAATCAGACAGTCAAACTATTTGTTAAGATTATATATGGCACAATATGATTACTCCCTGTTGTGATAATTGAACTGAATGTACTAAACAATTTACTGGCACAACGGGATAATGTACACATTATCACACTATTAGAAAGTGTGTGACTTGATTTTTTTGTGTAATTTGTCGGTAATCTGTAATAAAGTTTTATCCATTCTGTATTGTGGCTGATATATTGCTTGCCTTTTAATAACTGGAACAAATGACTGTTACCAGTATTTGGTAATCAGCGTAGTGTGAGATTAAACTGTGATTGCCCTCGTACTGTAAAAATATGTTATTGATTTCTGTCCAATCACAATTAAAATAATGGCATTATAAAGTAAGGGGGAAAGCAATTCTTGGCAAGAGATTTGTGAGTTAGTGTGATACAGCCAAGAGGATGCTATGAATGCATGCTTTTTTTGTCACTTTTCACCTACGCTCCAGTCCAACCCACCTCACAACTAAAGTTATGGCCAATACTGGTTTTACTGTATACTGGGCCAATAGTAAAGCGGAATTTACCAATTGGCGTATACTCAGAACTTACTGTATAAGTATACTGCAGAATCAAAACAAAGCGATCCACTTGGACCATCTTGCCTAGTCTTGTTTATTAGATGCCTTTGAAAGAAAGCCTAAATCTCTGACTGACCGCCACCAGTGACCCCCCAAAAACAAAATAAAAACCACAAAACCGCTACCTGTTACAAGCAGCCTGGGCAGTGGACAAGGAATCACGACACCCCAAACCTGACATTTTCTAATCCTGTGGATGCTCAAGGAAAACGAAGGACCCAATAGGTAGGTCCAATATGTATCATACACTGGCTGCTGTACTTGTTAGCACTCATCTCACAGCCAAAATATTTTTTTCTCAAACCCTTCTGTATTTGCACGAAAGACCTGTGGGGGTCTTCAACCTAACACCTTGACATGGCATTGATGGGGAGGAAATGGCATATTTACCTGTGCATGAAACAGGACCTCGGATCATGCCCTCAAAATACACTTTTAGAGGCAATCTGCTTTCCACAAAAAGGGGTCAAGCCAAGCAGAGAGATAAATAAATTGCTTTGCTTTTGCTAGGCTGTATACTCTGCCTTGTTCACCAGGTCATGGACGGGATATACCTCACTACAGTACATACATGGAGCAGAGGGATAAAAAGAAAAGCCTTAGAGGACTTGAAAAAGCTATTGAAAGCAGAGCAGATAAAAAGGGAGAGAGGGGAGGAGAAAAAAAATAGAGGAAAGCCAATAATTAAAGAACGAAAGGTGAGGAGAGAAGTGGGGGGAGATGAAAGAAAAAAGAAGAAAAGAAGAGAAGATCACAGTAGAGGACAGGGGAGGATAAAGCCTATAACAGGACCATAAAAGCATGCTAAATTCTGTGATTCTGATCTGAGGATAGTGGAATGGAACAGCAGTGCGATAAGAACAGTTCGCAAGTGGAGTTTTCACGCCTATATGCTTGCAGCTGCCGTTACTCAACTGCATAGAAAAACCCCAATCTTTTGAAAAAACACAGTAAAAGGACCGGATGTTACATATGCTGCTGTTGCTTTGCTTTTTGAGATATTCTGTTCCCCTCCGTGCACTTTTTGCATCTGCTTGTGCTACTTTGTATTACTCCTCGGTGTGTGAACATCTAACTAAGCACTTTCATAAAGGCCATTAGTGCATAACCCTTTGTAATAGATTCATAATGAACAGGGGTGTGGTTAGAGGCTAGGAGAGATGGCTGCAGCTGATTCCATTTGCCTTTTGCAAAGAGCAGCACTTGCTGACTGAATGAGGATTAGGGGAAGAAATGATGGGATTTTGATGCTGAAAAGCCCAGCTGAGAAGCGGCGCAGCATGAAACCATGAAGCATAGCGGGAGAGGAGACGCAGGCCCGGTTTCAGCGCCTCGAGCAGACAATGTCACGTCTCCCACACAAAGTAGCAGCATTGATTATTGCAGAATGTGGTGCCAGGAACCCTGGGTTTCTCCCATACAATGCTGGAATGAGGCATGCTGTCTAGTAATACCTGGTTAATGTCAACAAATTGACAGTCCAAGTCTTCGCACTTTTTCTCTGAGCAATCATTTCACATCTCCCCCCTGCGCTTTTCTTGCTGTAACTTTGTGTCTTAAAGAAATTGAGCTTTCATAGTTAGATTTCAATAACCAAAAAATTTGAATGGAACAAAAATAAATAAAAAGGAAACCATGAACATAACTTTGTTATGCCCACAAACATGTATGCTATGTATGTGGGTTTTTGTTTTTCTTTAGGCCCTGAACAACCACACAAGTGAGTTATTTTGGCTGACTGGAGATCTGCTCAGGTCGAACCAATGAGAAATAACACATAATTTGTTTCAGACCATTTGCAACACATTCTTCTACCACTTTGAAAAAGATCTGGTTCCTCTGCTCGCGGTGCATCCACTGCCTCACTCAGAAGACAAGCTAACAGGCAATGTTATTGTGATTTTAAAGGGGAACAAGCAACCTTACCCTTTAGCCATGGTTTTTCCACCTCTTTGTGTTGAATCCAAAATGCTTCCACACGTTACATTTCAGATGGTTTGAGTCCATTTAGAAGAACCACACTAGTTTTATCTACCATTAATGAAGAGAGCAACAATTGACTAGCTCACTGAGAAAAAGGGCAACTGATCATAAAGAGGGTAGTTCATGAACACCCCCTGCTGGAGCACGAGACACAGCCTGTTGGGCCAAAACAGCGGGAATTGCAAACGCGATGTGTGTTCGCTTACTTACGGAGTGAGAAGCATGTTTGCAGCTTCACAGACAGCAGGTACAACAGACAACCCCACCTCATACCACTGACCCACAGACTAATGCCCCATTACAGAGAAGCAAAGCAAATAACTAAATTTATATTCTGCCTTTAATTCCAGAGGAGATACAATGTGCGTCACAGAAAATTTACATTGAAAGTATATATATATAGATACACACACACACACACACACCCACACACACACACACACACACAAGCATACCCATTGTATTAAAACAATCCTGTCCAATTAAAAACACAACCACAACAAAACAAAGCTAATCAAATGGCAGAAGAACATTTCTGTCCAACTTTAAACAATGTTACTACTAAGGCATATCTAATGCAGAGTATTCCAATAGCTGGGACAATAGAGAGCGAAAGCAACCTCGCCGACTTTTATTTAAACGATGCAAACAACCAGATAGCTTGTGCCAGATGAGGGAAGAGGACTGACAGGCTCACGTCCAATAAGCAGGTGAGAGATCTTGATGAGGGAGGCCATGCAGGGATTTGTGGTTAACACATCAAATGGATAAAACGTCAAATTTAGTCATTAATTCAGTGAGTATCCACAAACCAATGCAGAGGTCTCAGAACAAAGGTGATGTGGTGCCTTTGTTCTCATCAAAGTTTTTAAATCTTTTTGGATGAGATTACATTAGTACACCCAATTAGAAATGAATTTGTGTATTAGTTTTTCTGTTTCTACATTTGACAAAAGCCCATTCCCCTACAGAGAGCAAGTGCTATAAAGAAAAACTACAATGCCAAATTTAAGGAAATGTTCAGACTTTTTACTTCATCAAGATCCCCTCAGCATGCGGTCAGAAAAATTCACAGCGCCATCCAAACAGCAACAGGTGGTGTGTGCACAAAGAGTGTTTCCATACAACGAGAGGGAGTTCAGTGGTTTTCCTACGCGACTCGGACAAGCGCTGCTTACTCAGTGTGGAGCGCGTGATGAACGTTACCTAATAAGAGGGTGCTGCAGATGGTGGAGCCGTCTGCTGTTGTAACTCACTTAGCTGATGAGCAGACTCGCCATCCTCTACCTTTCCTGTCACTGGCTGTTGCCATAGTGATACAAGGAATTGGGAATTGGCTTGGTGTGTGAGCAAACAGGTGTGTTCATCTTTGAAAATGAGCCAGGGAAGGCTCTGTCACCACTTAAAATACCTCGTGGTCAGTAAGGAGATTGAGCCGCAACAATGTTGAGAGCAGGATTTTATTCTTAAAAGTATAGAAAAGGGCACACTTTCACAGCTCCCCTGAAACCGATACGAATGTCATTCTTAGAACTACAACAAGTGAAACTAATAACAAATACAATCTTTAAAAATGTTTTACAGATTTAAATTCAAGCCAACATAGGACTGTACAGCTCTCATTTAAATACCAATGGTAAAAAAACTGAAACAGGATCTGGATCATTTGACATTTTGTTGACCACTTGGGTGCAGCGCAACAAGCTGCAACATTTAATGTTGATATGGCAAACATTAGAAAACCTCCATCCCCACATCAAGCAGACACATAGCAACTCTAGCATTCATTTATCTGTTGAAATTCTGGCCACTTAAAGGTCCAATGGCCACTCTTCTTCTACTGTAATGTAGTTCTGTTCTAGTCTCAACCAACTCTTAAGCAAAATATCCGGCCTTTTAGCTGCCAAATGATCCGTTATGTTCATCTGCTGGTCGCTAACTTTGGCTGTCTGCTGTTTGGTGCTGAGCAGGTAGCCTACAGTGGATTTATCTGAGCTTTTTTCACTGAAAAGAGCTAGAATTTAGGTTGATGGGGGTTGGGAAAGCCAACTAAAACAGTAAAATTGTGGGCCAAAAGAAAAGAAAAGAGCTGAAAACTGTTAAAATGCCCTGAGAGAAAAGGCTTCATCACTATGAACTTTTCAGGGAGTATATGGCCATTTGATCTATTGTTGATTAAAAAATATTGAACAGGGCAGCTTTAATTTTCTTCATTGATCTTAAGTTTGACATTCTCTAAAACAGAATTTTCATCCTATAACTCCCCTGAAATCGTCTAATCAAGCAACAAACCTATCTGGTGAAATCATTAAAAACTCTCTTGGAAACAGACTGTCCTGTACCGCTTAACACAATTTGCAACTATTTTCAATGATTTTATCTAATTTGATGAAACCAGTGCAATCTCCTAGCAGCTGTCAGGATTCAATGAAGATCACACGTGGCTGGAAAGCAATTAATACACCTGATTGATTTTCGAGTCTATCTCAATAGTGGGTACTTTCTGTGCATTGCTACCCACAGTGACAGAAGGGCCTGCATTTGCTGAAAGATGCCTGCCTCTCACAATAAGAGCATGGATAATCTACCGTAACTTCAAATGCCAACAGCGTGTTATAAATACTCTGGTGTGTCTTAATGATTGAATTATTCTTCAAAGATCTCCCGATCCAGAGCCCCAGTGTAACACGCCATGCGTGAAATCTACAAGGAATGCAATGACTGTTTTCCAGCCTTATTACAAGGAAATACACAAATACGATTTACTTTGTATTTGTCTCAGTACTAAAGATGCATATTGGGCATTATATACTGGGCCTCATACATATTTTCTATTCAAAATGAAGAAATGCACTGCATGTCTTAATTGTAAATAGGAATGGTGGATGATGGATGGATGGATGGGTGAATGGTTGAAATGCGTGTCATAACAGATATTTATGGAAACAGGGTTTGGGCACTTTCAATAAGTTATGCAATCAATTCCCAGGTTTATTTGAGATCTGCAATGTAAGTATATGGTGTTTGTTGTTGATGCTCATTCCCCACATATAATATGAATTAATGAGTAGAACCAGCTATACAGTACAAAGGGAATTATATGAGTGTCGTATTGAGTTTTCTCACAGGTATCTTATAACCCATCAGTTCAAGAAGACTTCTCCAGTGACCTTGGTGAGAGCTGTTGTGATTCTGTCTTTTTACATGAAGGAGTAGTTGGGCTTTTTAGAAAAATACAAAAAAGTGTTAGGGGAGAAGATTAATACTACACTCTCATATCTGTCCATTAAATGTGAAGCTACATGCAGCAGCCTGTGATCTTAGCTAAGCACACAAATTGAAACTCAGGGCAACAGCTAGCCATCCATCTACCAGCACCTCTACAGCTCATTAATTAACATTTTATATTTGTTTCAAGTGTAAAAATCGCAATTCACTGTTCTGTGGGGGGTTTTGATCCAGAGTCTAGACTATTTCTGAGCTGGGAGTAGTTGCCAGGCAACCAACAGAGACATTGTGAGACATTCTCAAACCAGAATACCAAATCGTATTAACTCTGAATTATGATTCTGAAAAGAGTATTAGGGCTAACAGGTGTCACACCTGCTAAAATAATGCTGGTAATGTTTCCAGCAAGCAACAAGCTCTTGAGGCTTGGTATTAAATCTTATCTTATTTATTCCTTTTCTTCAATCTCCCTTAATTTAAATGCAGTAAGTTGCATGCAGTGTTGTCATTGAATCTGAATATTAGGATCTGTATCTGGTTTCTGTAGTCTTTGGGAATGGAAAGGGGTTTGGTCTCCACTGGTTTTTTTTATCTGCCTGTTATAAAATTAATAATAAACCATTTGATAACCTAAAAACAGTACTAATATGTCAGACATTTTATGAGAAGAATAATATGTCGCAGATGGATTTTGAAAGACGGCCATGGGGGTGAGATGAAACCTAAGATCTTTAACTTCCTTGATAAAGGGTCCGGGCACAGAATTTGCACAGACAGATTTCTAATTCTACTGTGACTTTCTTGTTCGTTATCAAGGTAGAAATGTAAGTCCTGTAATATTGCTCAGCTAATAATGTGAGTATTACAGTGGTGTTAGCGAACGAGTCTGCCGGTTTCAAGTGCATGATGAGCAAAGACTCAGCCAGAGGATCCAAAGCCTGCAGCAAATCCTCTGTCTAATTCTCTGCCCAGCAGGAATCCTACTCCCTCCAGCCTTACCCAGGCCCTCTGGGGGGATCCGGATCAGCCATCTAATGAACTGCCTTCAATTACCCCTCCCTCCACTATTTGCCCTCTACAGCTAACTGGAGAACACAAGTTCCTCTGCCTTCCATTTGCTGGAGACCCTTGGGCCCTTGGGAGGTTTCACTGAGGTTACCATGGGCACACAAAGTCCCTGACAGCTGTCCAGGGAAGAAGCAACACTCTGAAAAAAATTTAAAAATGAAACAAAACTATGTTGCCCCTCCTTCTTTAGACTTAACAGGCTTAGATTATTTTCTGTCGAGTCTGATCTCTTGAAATTTTGGGAACACAAGCATGATTTTAAAAAAAAATGCTAATAATGTGATTCATGCACAAATAGTGAGAAACTGCAATTTCCCACTATGAAAGGATTACGTCAAGGAGACGTGACTAGCAACAGGCAATAGTTTGACATTGGAATAACACAGTAAAGAGTCAAATATGTGGGAGTTTGGTTGGTGGATTTCCCTAAATGTGAGTCCTCAGTTATTTGTTGAGTTTTGCAAAAGTTTCAGCTTCTTTCTCTTGGGGTCTTATGTAACCATTACTGCAACCCTCTCCTTTAACAAATTTATGTCATTTTGCCATGACCAGTCAGAAGCAATCTGACCCATAGACTTAATTTTCAGATTTAAACTGCTTAAGAAATCAGATATTAAGGTGGTCTCAAAGGTCTGGAACCAGACTAGTTTGGAATTCAGCCAGTGTGGCTTCACCAAAAGTTTTAATCGCCTAACCATGAAACATTACAATTTGCATTACTAATGTTTTTATCAATTTTAGAAGACTGTGGGTAAGAATGGCCAACACCAGCAAAATGTTAGACATTTTAATTTTTGACATTTGCAGTCTGGAAAGTTAAAGCTGGCTGGAGTTTGTCACTTTGAAGCCTAATTTCAAACGCCTCGGAAAATTAGAGTTTTTCAGATTGTGAAAAATATGTAAAAGACTTTTTGATTTCACAAAGTGTCTCTGATCCTCTTTGATTTTAAAATTAGAGAAATTTTCAACCATGATTTTAGTCTGTGCTGCTATAACATTTCAAAATATCTTACTATGTGGGGAAACTTGGTGTCTTTTTTTTTGCAGCACAGCCATTGTTGTGTCCCCGGGGACATTATCTGTGGTCAGCTAACCCTTGAAACTCTGGGGAGCTCTAGTCCCATCATGCAGCTGTCCCCTGCAGAGGTTAGATAACAGATGATTTCATAACCTCCCATGTTCCTCCAATAATGTGGCAAATCTTAACCCTCGCAGAATCTTGATTAGTCAGCCTCCTTGGTTTCACACTGCTGAAGATGCGACCTTGTCGTGGCTGTTAAAAGAATGGTTTACAGTTATTTTTCTGCACATTCTGACCAGCCCACAGACCAGCCATCCTCTGTCAAATCCATTTGTTCTCATGGAATGTAATTATTGCTGCATCTAGGAAATCAATTCCCTTTACCTTAGGTTAGATATGACACACACACACACACACACATAAACACAAACAATGATTTGACACATACCCTTCCCATTAATGTTTTAATAAATGTGTTATATATTTCAGAAGTATTCTACTTTTTTAGGATTTTTATCTTTATTATATATGTTAAATATATATTGCTGTCATATATAAAAATTGTCACCATGAAAACAATTTCACCCATATTGTCCATCCCTTTTGTAATTCGGGTGATGTTCACAGCTTATTGGTACTTAAATATTAATATATGGCTATTTGTAACTATGACACAAGAGATAGGCATGTTATAGTTAGGAGTAATTTAACTTTTTTCACATCTACAGCTGAGCAACATTGTAATCACTGTTAATGCTATCCTACGTCATTAACATCAGAGAATAATCACGAAACAGCAGATGTACTCATTGATGCCAAGTGAAAACAAATGAGATTTTCTGGGTTTGTTTTTCTGACTTTGACGTTTGCCCAACAACTTCTCCAGTGCATAGCAGATACATACAATGCAATTTAATACATGCTCTGCCCTATAACTGACACTGTAACTACAATTGGTTTTATACAGAAAATTGTCATACCTTGTAAATGGCAAAATATGCCGATATGACCCTCCTTAAAACAACTCATATGAGAATATCTTTCTTCTTTTGACATTTACTGATCTGACACCTACATGGTTGCAAGATATTTGTGATATTCTATATTTTTTACTGTCAACAAATCTCATGAAAACACCAAAAACATCAATGAATTGATCCTACTAACAAGTATTGACTATCAAAGCCTTATATATGTTATTCCTCTGAGCCATGGAGCTCAATAGTTGCATTTGGTGACATTCATTACTACTGACAGGGCACTGTAGTTAATTTTCCATCAGTTCTATATACACTGCCTTGCTGCTGCAAATACTCAGTACAGTAGTGCATCAAATCCGTGGCTGAATATGGTCCCCAACCAGCCACTTTACTTTCCTTTACTTTTCAGCTAGTTTAATGACCAGTTGTTTGAGGAAATGACTGAGCTTGTTTAAAAACATGAAATTTGTATCCGTGACCCATTTTCTTTACGTGTTGAGTTGGAACCAATGGGCTTGAGTGTCACAAACAGGGTAGGGAGGTCAAAGTATTGAGAATGATGATTTATAGGATTTATAGACAATGAGACAAATATAGAATATCCACAGTTTTAGGGCTATGGTCAGACTGACAATAGCACTGTGTGGAAAAACGCAGCTCTGCACAGTGTTTTGGTGTCTGACAAGCCTTCCAACTTGTTTCCTACTCAATATCATTGAGTATTAATATTAATTAATTCTTAATTAGTTCAAGATTCAGGGTTAAAAAAAATATTGTTGGTAGAAGATGGGACACAGTCTCGTGTTTTATACAGCCTTCCTTCCCTAGTTCCTTCATCTTTGCTACTTGGTGTAACTCAACACCAGGCTGTAAAGCGGTGTTTTGTTGCCCTCACTAGCTCGAGGTTTGGGTTGGGCGTGGTCAGAAGTGTGCTTTGCTGAACCTATAACCACAGGCAAGAGTGATATCAAAGGGTCCTGGGGGCAGAAGCATGAAACTTTGTGTAGATTCACAACAAAAACTGTGTATGTGTGTATGCACAAAATCGTATGCATTCTTCTCTTCGTTAGATTTATAAATCCTCAGGGGTGCCTGACTCTGTTTTAAATCTCATTTTGGAGCCGGGCGCGTGTGCATGAGCCTCATTTTCACCCCCACGGTTCGACATCTGTTTGCGTATTGATACACGTGCCCGCTCCACCCCCTCATTAGACCTGTCAACAAGAAGAACGGCAAAGAAGAAAGTAGTGCAATTTCACCCGAATGTGTTGAATCCACTGGGTTCTCCAACAGCACCCGAGCAGCTATCATTACGCACAACTGTGGCAAAGTACGCATACGGTTCACATATTCTTACCATGCATTATTCTTTTTTAAACACCAGACTATATATTGGAAAAGGCGCACACTTATGCACGTACACATAATCTATTGGACCCCTGGAGTCCGCCTGTACTTCACTGCAGCCAGGTGAGAGGTTAAACCGCTGGAGGTCAGCAGGAACAATATTTTCAGGGGGGTGTTATTAAGTTACCCTTTAAAGAGGAAAACCAAGGTTGCAAAGTATTTAAGTAGCTTAATCCAGAAATTAAATGACATTGTCTGAATATTTCCCCATTAACACAGATATTCTGCTCTGTTAGTTCATCTCTAGCCTCCAACCTCACCCTCTTCTCTTATTAGCATATAAGGTATTACAATTGTTAAAGCACAAGGAAATTAAACATCTCATTTTGGGTTAATTAATGGAATTAGTGTTTGAGAAACATCAGGTTATTAATGTGCTAATTTAATCCTGTCAATTATATGGGATTATTTATTTATATATGTTAGCTATATTTATCTTTCCATAGCAAGCCAGACAAAGACCCTGGGGGGGGGGGGGGGGCAGAAGGGTAGTGAAGTGGAAAATGCAGAATCAGCCCAGCAGTGTTTCAATCAGTGGATCTGAAAACTTGTCTCTGGAACAGATAGCTTGATAATAAACTAATTACGATACAGTCAGACGTGTCAACAGCTGTGCACTTGACACCGGTTTCAATCTCCAGTCAGAGGCGTTCCACTGCTTCCCCTGTTTGCAAGAAGGATCCAAGACTCTCAAGCAGCGGGCAGTTTTGACGTCACTTCACATCAGATGTATTCATATTGACAGAAAAGATTTAAACTTTAGCTGAAAAAGCCAACCAACACAATTGTGAACTGTTCATCTGTCGAGCACAATGTTCTCATACCAAGCAGTGACGGTGGTGTGAAAACATGCAGCAGAAAACAGCAGGGCAATAGATTAGTGGTTTTAATTGTCGCCTTTCCACAGTCCAGTCACTATGATTAGTGGTTTAAGTTCACATCTTTCAAAGCAGATTCAATATAATTAGAGGAGGCTGTAGAAAATGTGGACAAGATTAATGGATCCTCTACTTCAGCAATATGCATATGTCTCTTTCTCTTTCATTATTGTACCATGCTACATTCATCTTTTGCTGTCTGCTGCATTCCAACACACTGTTTTCTTTAGGCAATCTGGCGTTTTCTTTTCGGTCACTTGTCATTAGTCAGTGTGGACGGGTTCCTGCTCTAGATGCCAGGTGGGGAAACTTAACCCAAAGCCTGATCAACTCTCTAGGGATTACCGATTGTCTCTCTTTACTTTGCCAGCCCAATTTATTCCACATTTAATCATTTCAACAGGAGGGAATACTGTGGAATTTGCTGCAGTTTCTCTCACTTAGACCAAAATGCTTGCTAATATGACAGACAACATACTCAAAACACAAGGGGGATCTCTCTGATTGATGCTGGGCACAGAATAAACTGCTCATACTGTAAGTGTTGCCATGTCTTATTTGTCTATGTGCGCAAATTCTAAAGGAAGATATCTGGGATGATTATGCCTGATCGTGCCCCAGTGAAGGGATCACCGACCCCATCGATTGCCATCAAACTGCGATTCTATGTGGGTTTCCTCATTGATCGCAAAGCACTACAGTTAAATGGTAAATTGTAAATCGGAATGCTGTTCTTGAGCACGGATGTATAATAAGAAGTAGGTACCAGATAATAAGATGACGCCCATTCATGTGAATAAAAATCACAAGACTGACTGGCCACACTAAACATAGTTCTTTATACAGTCATGTCCTAAACCCATAAAGGCTGCGTCTGCTCTCTGTTAAAGGTACACTGTAGAGGTTTCTTGTACACAATCATAAGTTATGTTTAAAATCATTGCTACTCACCAAATATGCATTGTCTATGTCCTTGAGGTCTAACAAATGTGTCGAGTGCATTTCTTTCCTCATAAAAACATTTGCAGAGCTGGGTTTTGTATTTTAAATACAGCATTGTTTACATTCCATTTTACTTTATTGGTGCTTTGGCACATATCTTGGCTTATGTGTGCATATGCTACTAGAGGTCAAAAACTCCACAGGGAACCTTTAAGTTACTGCTAATTCAAAGCAATCACTGACTGCTGCTGTTGTTCACATTAAAAGTTTTGCATGGGAAAATTACTATTTAAAATTAGACTTTTATTTCCAAGCAACTACAGGAAATGGATTCTTTTTGTCACCAAGGTTAGCACCAACCACCAATTGTTTGCCACAATGTCATGTATCAAAACTTGCCCTTAACACAAATGCTTTTTCCCAGTACATTTTCTTTTCAGCAGATTTTAGTTAAGATGGAGCAGGTAGAGTTTTAAATATTGCAGGGAGGAATTGTACAAGAAGAAACAATGCACTGGTCAGAAGGAGAGCTGCAGGCGACAGGGTCTTTCCCATTTTAAGGTGTGCCTTGTGGGCTGATTTTGGGAGGAGGTGAGGGACTTTCATTTCATGCTGTGTCTTAGCTATGCTTTGACACAGCACGAAACTAGTTATAATAATATAGTTTGTGGTCAAAAGTACTAAACAGCAAAAAAGGTAAAAACAGATTTTTAAGTGCAAGTCTGTGAACGATGAGGCGGTTTGTCAATGCTGCATAGAATTAAACTGGAAAATTAAGTATAGAAGTGCTCTGAGTGATAAGCAGTACCACATATTCACATTTATTTTCCCACATTATCCTTACTTCCTCTGTTACGGAAAGTGGTTTTCGAGCACAGTGGCTTGCAGCAGTGCTCGGCGGGCCTCCTTGGCATCTCCTCACTATCGAGGCTTGTCTTAATCCTGTGGATTCCGGTGTAATGGCGATGAAGCACCTCTCGGCAGCGGGTGAGGTGTTTTCCGATCTGTTTTCCCCATAGGGTCCCTCAGCAGAGCTCATTTAGCAGCCTGATGCTTTGTAATTAAGAGTAGCGCAGGATAGCTTCACCGGTGCCCAGTTAGTTCCTGCATGCTGTTTTCTATGGGAGAGACTGCTAATGAGTCTATTAGTCTCCTGTGAGGGACAGGGGTTGGGGGTTGGGGGGTAAGGATATGCCAGATGTTTATTGACATGGAGTGAAGTGGGTGTACTGTATGTATGCCTGGGTGTGTGTATCTTAAACGAAATTGTTGCAGATCTTAAACCTTACCTTTATCAGTGTGAGTGCAAGTTAGTTGGTCTCTGGGGTGCAGCGGCAACATGGCTGTGCCCCAGAGACACAGAGAACGTGGGCAACAACTGCAGGCGTTTTTCACCCTATATCCCAAACTCGGATAGATAGAGATGGGGGTAAAAATTGGCAAACTTTCCCTTTAAAGCTTTACGGATTGTTTTTTGGCCACTCTGGGCAAGTTCAAATGCAACTGTAAAGAAAGAACCATAGGATAGGGTTAGAATGCTGCTAGAAAGAAGAGGAACTAAGTCAGCATCTGAAGACACTACACATTACCTTCCTTTTTAGGGGAAGAAACAACATTACAGCCAGAAACAGGGTTGATAAGAAGTGTTTGCCGGCTGGAAAACCAAACAATTAGCTTAAAGGAGCTAAAAGGCTTCACAGACCTAAGGAAAGCTGCAGAGTCAGGTGATAATTCACTGTGGGTTCATCACTATGAGTGACAACATTTACGTGACACCCACTCATTTGATCCATTGGAACATAAAAATGATTAGTGCAGCTCTAAAATTTGAGCTGCAACATAAAAAACGCTCCATTTCACGACCAACAGAAACCAATGAAATCAAGAAGTCAGCCGGTGTTTTCTCAGCAACAAACACCAAACTTGTGGCAGCTCATTTCTCTTGATTTAGCCTCATGCTGAATAAACACGGTATCATCATTCCATTCCATTTGACTGCGTTCATCTTCTAATCTCATTTCACACTTGCATATCAAAACAGATGCAGAGAATAACCTCAAATCTATTCAGTAACCTGTGATTTCTCTCAATTAACATCTACTCACGAATATGCAGGCATAAACAGCTAGCTCTTCCCTGTTATTGTAAAACAAAGAAGTGAAAAAAGGCATTATAGAATTATGTGATGTATCCTACATTGTGAAAGCACGCTGTCAGCCTATTGTTGTGATGTGCATTGATTGAAGTGAAAAGCCAGAGCCATTATTCAAAGCCATCCAGCACTCAATTAACACTCCATTTGCATTATGGCAAAGCTCTACTGCCGCCCCTTGATTAATACGTCTCCTTCTCCCTTGCCAGTCAATCATGAATCATCCTCTCTGCCACAGGACAACGCTACACTCCCCTGCCGGAAAAGGGGGGGGGGGGGGTCAGCTAGGGAATGGGAAAAAAAATGGGGAGGAAGAATAGGATGGGAAGTAGAGGAGGGGATTCTATAGTGCTGACAGAGTAAGATGGGAGGGATTTAAAAGAGGAAGCGTTGGAGAAAGGGGGGGAGTTGGGCAGGATAGACGAGGGAATTGATGGAGGAAAGGGATACGGTGGAGGGAAAGGAGTAGAAGGAGTACGGAAAGGGAATTGGGACATATAGGGAAATATTATAGAGGTAAAACTATGGTAAGGCTAGGGAGTCTCTGGGAGGAGGTGGTGGAGGAAAACCGCAAAGGATGGACATGAGAGAATCAAAAGAGATAGGGGAAAAGGAAATGGGAGGGATGATGGTGGAGGAGAAAGTGTGATTATGGAGCAGGGATGGTAATAGATACCGAATAAAAAAGGAACACCATAGTAAAGGAGTGAGCAAAGAGTCAGATAAGTAACAAATACTGAAGTACTTCATATGTAAGAGGAATTAAAGACAACACTAGATACCAGGCCCGTGTTGGATTGCTTCCATCATGTTGTTCAGGGTATGTAACTGCCACAGATGAAGTATCTTCAAACGAGGGTAAAATGGAGCAGGAGATTGACTTGAAAATTAGTGCAGAATCAGCAGTAATGCGGGCATATTGTAGAACAGCTGAGCCCGAAGGGAATGCTCTTGATTTACAGATCTACAGTATGGTCATCGATATTGATACTTTTATAATAGATAATTAAAAAAAAAAAACACTCCACTGGGAGTGTAAGATGGCAAAATCCCCACCACCTTCATCAAGCTCTGAAACATCATTGAAAACACAGCACGGTCTGGTTAAGAAACCATGACGTCATCACTCCTCAAAAATCAGAGAGGAGTCAGAGCAGAGATCCAACCAGTAGGACAACGTAATCCCACTGACTGAGTATGAGAAAAGAATGACCAACTGCGACTACCAAAAAACTATTGTATGAACGCTCATTTAGCCAACAGTCGACCATGTGAAAATTGGCTTGAGTGCATCCCCAGCAGGAAGAGAGGCATCAGCAAATGAAGACAGAACGCTGCAGAGATGGCGGTGACAGAGATAAGGGATTGAGAGAGGTATAAATTAGGGAATGATGAAGGAAAAAGATTAATGGTTTGGCGTGAGATGTATGGGGGGAAGGGGGGGGATGCAGCCATATAGGAGCAAGCGAGTGAAAACGGGAGGGATGAAGCAGAGGAGAAACGTGTCCCACAAGATCCTCCTTTTCACATGTAAAGCTTTGGAGAAATAATGAGCCGCACTTTCTTATATCAAGAGTTGGAATAGAGAGAAGAGAGCGGATGTCAGTGCAAAGAGCAAATAAGAGCGGTTAACAAGTACACCATGCTATGCTATCACTAACGTCTACGCTCAAACTGCATCAGGTCAGGGTCAAGAATTCTTTTTCTATCCACAAACTGTAAAAAATAACCATCTTGGTTCACAGATACACAGCAATTACACAAAACAACATTGAAAGGATGTCAGGAGGTGCTTTCTGCTAAACTTCTTCTACAATCATCAACAATCCCGACCCAAGGTTGTTTAGCTCTTCAACTATTAAGTATGAAGGGGAAAAAAAGAACTGTATTTGTGCTATTAATCACCAAGTGTTATTGTATAAGGCAAATTACTGCCAGCACTTGGCTGTTGATATTTGTATGTATGTATGTACATGCATTTGCTGTGGCCTAATATCACAATAACCTTGGCAGATTTGCCATTACAAAACCATCCCAAACTCCTGCGGTGAAATAAATACTCAGGAAAATATTCATTTGGTGCTTCTATTACGTTGTGCAAAGGTGTAACAAGCATACAAATGAGACTAGTGGGTCTTGCCAATTAGAGAGGAAAGAGACAGACAGAGGAAAACACTTACAAGCCCTCAAACCAAATTACAGTTGCAATTAAAGTGCAGTGATCTACCTTTTCTTTTTTTTCTTTTTTCTCTTCTGAGTTGGTGGGCTGAAGATACTGTGGGCTGGAATCGTGTCAATTATTTTTTGACTCTCCACAAACTCAAACTCAGATCATGTCATGCTGTACTATACAAGGAGAAAAAAAACTCATGATTCCTAAACCTGATCAGATGTGTTATTTGCTGTTTAAAATATTTTGGAACAGGCACATACTCATTTCATCTAGAGACTTTTTTATACTTTGGGTTTTGTATCTTTCATATTGCTTTCTTCTTGCCAGATAGCAAAAGTAGCTGGCTGGCCTAGATAACTAATATTTCTTACTAACCGGATTGATTGAGCAAATTGATAGATTTCCCATTGTGGCAGTGCGTGCATGTATCCTCCTTGGGCTTCCTCAAAACATTAGATGCACTGAGAATTTCTAGACAGTGATTGACGGGGTTAATGTGTACAAGCAGGTCTTAGGTGTGACACCCGATCTTATCGGTAGTTGGTGTGGGTGCAATAAGTGGAGAAAAGTCCTCACCACTATGCACAATGCTCTTTTCTTTACTCTATTAGACTGGAGATAGGCCTGGCTGCCAACACTACTGCAATGTAACTTAACAGGGTAAGACTGCACTTCTCATGACAGGCCAGACTCTAACAGTAGACTGGGTGATATGGCCAAAAATGTTACCACGATGAAAAGTTTCCTATCTGTCGATAACGATAATTCTCACGATAAATGTCAAATCATTGTTTCTTTGAAGTTTAAAGGCTGCTCATGGGTGGAAGTTGAATAAACTGGGTGGTTAATTGTGGTTTAAACTATTTTTTGTTGCCAGAACATACCAAAGCCCTTTACAAGCAGCGGATCATTTCCCAAATCTGAGGTAGATTCAAAACAATTATAATCAAACACAATGCGGTGGCGGAGTGGTTTTCCAGACGAAAACACCCAGCAGGTGAGGTTTTTGTTTTTCTTCACTGAGTGCACAGTGGACCTGAGCGAGTGATGGAGCCTCGCCTTGTCCCATGGAGGAGAGTCTTCTTGTTCTTTTTCTGTTTAATGGCGGGTGGCCACTTGGGTTTAAGGTGCATTAGATGCCCCCCTCTTACGGTTTATGGGTGGTTTAATTATATCAAACATTTCTTACATTTCTATCGGGGAAAATGCTAGAGATAATCATTGTTATCAGTATATCCCCGAGCCCAATCCAAAATACCACATAAAGATTGAAAAAGCTTCAGCAAATGGCTAGTATTGACAGCACAGTGGGCAGAATTAAAGTAACCGTACTGACGGCCGTCTTCAAATCTGAGCTTGCTCTGGAAGCAAACAGACATACCAGAGTATTTTATGATAGTGTGTGACTTTAGTATGAATTCAGAGGCTAAACATCTGTTATATTGATCGGCGGTCTGTGGCGTCTTCGTATCCCACTCTGTTTACACAGTTCACACATATGCCGTGTGCAACCTCTCCCACAGGATTTGGACGCACAGAAGCACAGGGCCCATTAACCTACACACACCATTTGGTGTGTGAAATTAGCCTCATTTTAATTATATATATTATATATATTAAGTATATCATGTACATCATTCAATAGCCTAGGGATCAAAACAAAAAAAAGAATGTTAGAAAGTAAATTAAACATCATCCCACCACTAACCGGGTAAAAATACAATCTTATGCCCATGAAAAGGTGTTCAGTACCATTTATGAACAAAGTATCAGGGGTTTCAGATTTCATTTTGAGCTAGGCATTAAGACAAACATCAATAATCAGTCACATTTTCCATTGAACACATACATTGCTCACATAATTTAACTTGCAGGCTCATCCAAGACCACATTCAACATAGATCAATGTGAGAAGAATGGGAATGAGGAGAAAATACTTATGTGGGACTTTTTTTTCCCTTTTTTTGCCCAGGACAGATTATTTTCAGTCCACATACAAATTACACTCAAAGTGAGCAACCATTTCAATTCCTTTACAATAATGAGATTACATGCTAACGTAAGGTTTTAGCAGGTGTTAGAGTAATCCATATCATTCCACGCCAGTCCCGTGCCTGTACCAACCACCTTTTTTCATCTTGTCGAGCCCCGCTGTTCTACGCCAAGAAATCCATCTGAAATGTGTGAGAAAGCAGCCGTATATGTCAAGCTCAGCGGTGGGGAGAGGATCTACCTGACAACAAATTAATGAAAATGTCACTGACTTATACCTCCATCTCTTCATTTCATAAATGCTCCACTGAGCATATTAGCATAGTGGCCGAGATGCCTTCAATCTCCCCCCCAACCGCCCTCATTCATGTCTTCTGCAGTAACCTCCCTTCATTCTTCTCTCTCCTCTAATCTCCTGCATGCATGTCTGCGCTCACTGTTTGAACCCTGCACGCTTGTTTGATTAAAAGTAGAGCAGGGCCTGTGCAATGCTTTGAATGATCTTTTACTTTATCTTGACACAGCAGAGCCATGGCCCTGTGAAGCCGGGTAGCATGGGTTAATAGGAGCCGTGACAGCCAGAGCCATTCCATCAGCAGTGGTAGTCTCCTGAAAAGGTCAACCTCCAGTCCATACGGCCAACCAAAACGGAAATGTCAATGTTGGGGGGGGGGTGGGGGGGAGTAAGGGAAGGCCTCTCATTGGAAGAGAGTGGAATGTACATTTCATATACCTGCTCAAATGATTAGAGTGATAGTATTTTGAAAAATCACACACAAAAAACAAAGCAAAAGTCGTAGCATGGAGGCTCAAGGGTTAAGGCATGGCTCCAAACCTTTTCTGTCTGATGAGGGTAATGGAATGGGAACACGATCTGTAGGCACAGGAAGGCCATTCCTTTCCTCTGTTGTCTCTGAAGGGCCTGCTTCTACCGCAAAATCATTCAGAGTGAAAAACGCTGGAAAGTAGTGAAGCACAAGCTTTGTATTGTGCTGTATTTACGTCTAGCATTGGCCTTTCCACTTGGTGATGTATGTGTTAACAATGCTCTTGTTTTGGCCGTATACCTGGGTTTTTATATACAAGGTCCACATATGCCACATAAGGTCCACAAAATAAAAAAAGCTTGAAACAGCTTCATCCAAGGTTAGGGTCACTGAGACATTTAGAAGTTGTTTAATGAGTTGAATTTCTGTTTGTATTTTGCTATACCTACCCACTTAGATCCTTAAATATTACCTTACCAAAGAAATAGACAGATCCATAAATATATGTGAATTTTCTAATGATATAGCTACAATTTGTTAAGCTCTGCAGTTTGCTACAACAGGTACAGGGACTTCCAAGGGACTACTTTGTTTGTGTACTTACAGTTGAACTCAAACACAAGTGAGATCATTTATGATCTTTTGAAAAGATGCCCCACTTGATGTCATTCCGTCTTGAGTCTGCATTTCTTAAATCTCTACAACAGAGGTGGTGAGCAAAACATTTCCATGACTATGATCATAAGTGACTTAGATATGGGATTTTCGCTTTAACGTTAACGTCCTGAGGACTTCAACGAAAATGTAGTCGAATACACTGCAATAGGATGTTTCTCCCACGGGACCAAGCGCCCACTGCTCTCCCATGTCGTCAATGAAGTTAAATGAAAGCTACAGTGTATCAGTATCTTTACAGCCTCTTTGTCTCTTTGGTGTTCAGTGTTACTTGTTTGACAGGATAAGCAGCTTCCGTGCGTTAACCATTAAAAAGAATGGCCAATCCTTGCTTGGCTTTCAGACTGTAGAATTCTTTGAGCTGCTTATAGATTACTGAAAAACCAATTAATAGAGTAAAAAAAAAAAAGAAAGACAAAACTGAATATCCAGGATCTGCTTGGTAATAGCATTGTGCTGTTTGTTTCTCGTGAGTCTCCACTATTGCAAGTTACCTCAATTGAACATTTTACGTTTGACGGTGTGTTAGCCATGAAATAAAGACCAGGTGTCCCCTTGCCTACCACTCAGTGCATCCTGGGATACACTCCAACCTCCTGCATCCCTCACAACAATTAATAAATGAACAGCAAAAAGAAAAGTGGGATTTTTTTTTCTCAGTTAAATCAGCAATCGTATGCACTGGGCACTCCCAGAAATACAGGTATGAGCATGGTAATGGCTTTTCTTGTATGAAAGCAACTGTTGCATCATAATCCTGTTGTGGGTATACTGGAATTTAGAGTAGCCAATGAATGCGGTGGAAACCAATTGGGAAGCTTTCTCGGTCTGAGAGAGAGAGAAAATAAATTATGTTTAATTGGGCCTTTCTGCTGTACAAGTGCCTCTCTTCAGGCAACCATTAGTCTTCTACCTCTCCGTCTTTCCATTCCTCCCCTCCATCAGGTCCATCCCTGGTCCCTCAAACCACACCACTGTCCGTTTCCTACATTTGCTGGGGCATGAAATTTTCATCAGCCTGCATCCATTGTTAGCTCGCGGACGCATTCGGGCGGAAGACCCAGGGGGACGTCAGCTTCTGCGACTGTGATTGCCTGAAACACCGACGGACAGACAACCTCAGCACCACGCCTGTCAAGGAACACTGCTGGCAAACACACACCAGCAAAAAAAGCCAGCAACCCATCAGCCCGGAGCGCCGCGGATCCACTGAGGAGAGCCCAGTAGCTGTTTAGCAGCTTGTAGCATCTGTGAAATACTGCCCTTTGATCTTTAACAATGTCCTTAAGCACGTTTGTCTAAAAAACACCTCTGTCTCCGAGGATAATGGATTTACCAATAGGCCACTTTACAGTGCAGGCAGCTATGGATCTCCCTCTTAGGGAGTGATTTCTCTGGCAATCAGAACATTTAATCAGAGTTCAAGAAGCCGCAGAGACTGTCCTCTGATTCCATTAATTGCTTTCAGTTCTCTCCTCTCATTGGAAATTTCCAATTTAAAACCATTTCATTTTATTTTTTTATTTTTTTTTCCTTTCACTCCCTCAGTTCTTATTCTCTGTAGAGCAGCAGGCCGTTCTGTTCAGCACAGCAGCTAAATTGCGAGCATTAATCATTGCAGAGTCATTATCAGCATTTTAAAGGTGAAAATCCAAACAAATTGTTTTCCATTCGGCCCGAGCTTAATAGGATTGTTTTCTTGTAATTTGCAGCCTCGGAGCATTTAACACAAACAATTAAGAATAAATTGGTAAGTCTGCTTATCTGTTCCCAGTTTACATAATATTAAATCAGTAATGAAGAATCACGTCAAATCAAGGAGGTGTACAATCTAAGCAATGGGCTGGATGTTGCTTAACTTATTGAGATAAATTAGATAAGAGATTGCTAAATACCTATTTTCTAATGTGTCCTGAGGTTATTCATAGTATTGTAAATGCAGCGCACAAACAAATACCACCTGAATATATATATCTTTCACATTGTAACATTATTACATCATGTTGGAATGAATTACACAATTGATAGCTTCAGTTGGTATATTATAATAACATTTTTTTCCCCACCTAAATCACAAAAAGCTTATATTTTTACTTTCCCCTTGTGTATCTAGCCATGCAGATAGCTTTGATTTTATTTGTCCAGGATTAAAGGAAGGTATCTACGATTGAGGCCTAGAAAGTCCACATGGTGCCCACATTAAACAACAGCCATGTTAGCAGGCCTGTGAGGCTGCACTTAGGCACAGCAGCTGAGGCTGATGGGAACGTCATTAATTTTGCAGGTATTATATATATATATAGTCATATACTAATATACTAATGTAACAGACTAAGCTGAAGTTTTGATCTGATAATGGTGCTGGCTCCAACTAATGGATCAAACCAGCCTTGTGACACCACCGTGGCTCAGTGGTAGAGCAGGGTCGTCCAATAACCCAAGGTTGGAGGTTTGATCCCCGCTCTCCCTCCCGAAGATTGGTGGACTGACAGCTGGTGGGGTGGCAGTCCACCTACTTGCCACGGCCGAGGTGCCCTTGAGCAAGGCACCGCACCCCCAATTGCTCCCCGGGCGCTGTGAACTGCTGCCCACCGCTCCAGTGTGAATGGATGGGTTAAATGTGGAGAAATAATTTCACACTTGTGTGATTAATAAAGTTAAATAAATTTTTTTTAAAAATAGCTACGATTATATCTCCTATACGGCAACAGAATGTTAGATAGTCTTTTGTGTGTTTTTAGAGGCAACTGAAAGAAACGTGACATATTGGGTGATAGTAGGCTCCTGTGATGCTGCAGTTGAAGCGAAATTGATAAAAACATGGTGTTGGACCCAGGGATGCAACTAAAGATTTTTTTTAAAATGATAAATACATACATTTTTGTACATGATGCCCATCACAATTGCCGCAGCCTAAACTGATGTCTTTAAAAAAATTTCCCCATTGACCTATATATCTTCACTTCGAATCAAAATAGCCCCTGCCGCCTCAGATCACACATTTATCATCTAAGAATAGTTAAAAACGTTCTACTGTCACCCATCATGTGCTCTTAAGTGTTCAGAGGGAGTGTTTGGCTCTGCCACGTGTATGATTTGGGTGATTGTGCTCTCCTCGCCTGACATGAAAGCTGTGCTTATTGTTTTTGCCTTTAAGCTTAAGAGTCATTAAGGTCACTTTTTTTCCCATCTGCATTCACACGACAACGGCGGCGGCGTGTAGGTGACCCATCACCTGTTGGGCACGAGGGACACAGTTGGCTGGCTCCTGTGTCTACACTCTGTGACCGCTCACCAAATGGCACAGCGCTGAGCGGAGGAGATACGTCGCTTGTGTGTGTGTGTGTGTGTGTCAGTGTATGAGTGTTTGCGTACGTGTGTGACATGGCACAGAAATGAATAGATTGTGCGTGACCGTGGTGCCTGCGGAGCAAAACTGATAGAGATTAAAAGTGAGTGGACCGCTGCCACCAAACCACCAACGCAGCAAAATCAAGCGTGCGCGCACACACACACACACGCACATATATAAATATATGCACACACACATATACATATACGCATACTCCATGTTGACAAGCTACGGAAGTGTTCTTAAACTATAATCCTTTCTTGCACTTGTCTCCTCCCCTGTTTGCGTGGAAAATTGCAATGTCAGGAAAGGCCCAGACATGCTATGGATGACTCCTAATAGGACGGATTTGGTCACTCTGCTGCCAGATCAGCCTGAAGGCACATCAAGAGGAGAGAGAGAGAGAAAAAGAGAGAGAGACAGAAATAGAGAGAGAACGAGAGCGGAGGGAGGAATAGGGCTTTTTTATGATATACATGTTCCCTAACAAGAAGCAGAGAAAACATGGCAGCCTCTAACTGCCTGACTAAACCTAATGCGATTGTTTGGTGTGTATGAGAACATGTGTTTAGACATTTGTAAGTGTTGGTGTGTGAGTCTGTGTGTGTGTGTGTGGGTGTGTGTGTGTGTGTGTGTTTACAGAGACATATAGCCAAACTCAGTGTCCCAGCAACCACAAAAGAGCCGCTGGAAAGGATTCTTATTTGTGTCATTTTTCATGATTCCATTGATCTCATGAGCAGTTCAAGTCCATTTTTTTTCTGAAGCTAACCTTATTTTCAAATTCATGACCACCCAGAAAGGCTAGACAATAATGATGAAAAAGTGATAGAAAAATACTGAACCTTTCTGTTTTTTCTCCCACTTCTCATTTATTCATCTAGCACCCTCCAGTCTATTATCTGGGATGATAGGAATGTTCTGTTGCTGTGACATTTTTGTACAGTAATAAGCTTTGTAGTGTACTTTAGAGAGGGAAAAAAGCTAAAAACCTAAAGTGTTAATACAATTTCTGGTGTTAGGGAAAAAGTAGAATAAAAAATGAAAAAAGAAATCCAAATCCCCCAGAGGACTGCAGCAACAGGGTACCCTTGCTCTAAGGATTTTAACATCAGTGTGTCAGGTCATGGCAAGGTTTACCCACCAGAGGGCCTGAGGGCAAAAAAATCAATTAAACACATTTTTATGTAGGAATCCTCCAGATTATTGATGAAACATAGGGCCTTTAATTCCTGATATGTGTTTTAAGGTGATAGTAAGCTGATTTTGTAATTGTCTTAATGTGGATGTGAACATGTAGGTGGTCAGTGTCAAGTGTCTTCCTTGGCACTTCTTATTTCTGTTTTACCTATGTTTAACTACTTACTTCTTTAGTAAGTAGCCATGAACTAAGCAGGATAATGTACAGCAAGCCGGAGGTCATTTATTGCAAAAATAAACCCCTTCAGGGTGATTCAAGACGCCTGGCACGTAGGCTGTCACACCCTGTCTGGGTTTATTTTCACAATAACGACCGGCTCGCTGTACATCAGTATTCTTTGTCATTGCAGTTAAGTAATACAACTTCAACACACAGCAGAGCACCTCTCCTGCATGGCCCCTGGCAGGTCTGTCAGCCAAAGCAGTGATCACACTGCTGGATTGCCGTAGAGCACATGGTGCCAAACTCTTCTCTGGCTCAGGAGTTGTTTAGCTGAGGGTATCAAAGCAACAAGCAGAACCACAGGTGATGACACGGTGTGGGGATCGTGCTGCTTTGCCCTAGCTTTGTGTTGCGCTGCTGTGAGCGCTTTTTTGCATTGCACTTCTTTCTTTTTTGATTTCAGTTGGGTCATTTCAAGCAAAGGCAGGTTTGTGAAACGTGCCATGCTGTTATGCTGTGTTGCTCTGTGTACAATTACACATTAAAAAAAGGTTCACATCAGAGGTTCCTCGACTGATATTCAAACCATTGACATTTATGGGGCAACCTTGATGCCTTTAATATAAGAAACAGAAAAACTACACTGAAGCTTCCTAAATTCAAGCTCATTTTTTTAATTGCTCTGGCAGATACGTCTGGCCCCCACCCATTCAGACTGATTTCCTCGGTACTGGTATCTAGCCGAGACAATTACAACCATTTATCTAGTGTGAGGTGGGTTTAATACGATGACTGACAGAGAAGAGCACCGTTCAGGCATCTTTGTGAATAACCAAGATGGCTACTGCTGATGCGTAAAGTTCTATGACTGGACGGTAAATTATCTGAAAAGAAGAACAAACAACTGCACTTAAACTTTAGGTTGATAAGAAATATGTGGTTGCCATACTTCTGACAGGACGTACTGCACAACATGATGGCATTTAATTGCTCTGATTGGTTGTCTCCACCCGGCGATATTGACCACCCCCTTGGAAATCATGTTCCAGACTAATATGCATTGGCAAATTAGTATGGCGATGCCAGGCTAACTATTCGCATTTCAGAAAACAAACCCAAAGTTTGACCAGAAAAATCAAAAATAAAGTTCCACTTTTTTGTTTTTTACAGTGCTTTCAACCACATCTGAGGGTCTTCATCAGCAGATGGAGACTGCTTCATTGTCACAGAGAACTCATGACAACTGCACAAGAATCTTAGTTTCGCTCCATCTTAAACCAGCTGCACTGGTAGCACTGTACATGAGCCCAGGTGATTCAGACAATTAAAAGGAAATTACTTATTTAATCAAAATAACTTTATTCATTAAATCTAATGATTTAGTTTGAAGCCACAGAGGAACCTGACGAGCAATAAGCTTTTTAGAACCTAAATAAAACTTTTGGCCGCAGATTAATGCCTCCTTAAACTCAGTTTGACACCCATGCAGTATGTCCCCACTATGACATGCAAACATACAGAGTTCCACCAAAAGCTCTGCAGCAGACGGGGGCCGTGACGACAGCGACTAGAAAAGCTGCTACATGGCTCACATTTCAGAAAAATGTCACAGCTAATGGAGACAGACCAGCAGTGGAAGGGAAATTAAAAGCAGTAATTGAGAGGTACTTCAATGGCCAACATGCTGTACTGTGTCCCTGGGGGCTTTTAGACTCTTATAGAGCCGGGAGACAGATGACTTTGAAGGTAAGCATGGATCCATCCATTTCCAGCAGGGCTAAATCACCGTGTCCTGTCAGTTTGACGACACCACATGGGGGGCCCATAATGTGCCCCATATGGCTACTCTGTGGTGGAGATGCATGCAGTATTTACAAAAACCACTGCCTGCTTTACTTTTATCATCCTTACACTGCATATGCTCATATTTATATATGTGTATATTTCAGTATACAATATATCCCATGGTATACTAATGTTTTACACTCAAGACGAACTGCATTTTTTACTTTATTTAAATCTTTATATTTTTGACCGAAAAGCTGCTTTTTCCCAGCAGTACTCTGCTTCATGTTACAAAGTTTCAGAAATTTACAGTGGCAGTTGGTGACAAGCTGTCTTCTACTGTTATATTCTGAGTTAACTAAGAAAATGCTGTTTTCCAAATGCATTTTTTTTTAATACAGTAGGTTTTCCATATATTACTAAAGAAATAATGGATTTTTTTTTTTTTTTTTTACTTGACCACTTCCCTCCAACTCTCTGCTGCATTTATGCTCCACTAAGCGCATCACGCAGCAATGCATAGTTTACACACTTACAACACCTAAGGCGCATGTGTTCCATACACATTGGTCGCACCGTACAGACAGAAGTAGCAGTGGAGGCAGAGCAGCCAACGTGTTGAGCAAACATGAGAAAACTGGTATTGTCCGGAGAGTCAACATGCATCAAGGTGCTGCAGGTGTGTGGGGTTGACGTGTGTTGAAATGCTATCGGCATGACAAGCGAATCACTCGCATCTCACAGAAAATGGATGGCTGAAGCTTCCAATCAGTAGGTTGACGCTGTCGCGGGGCCAAACGACGGTAAAGTTAGCTACCTTTGAACGAGGTAACAGCACTGAAGCACAATTAAACAGAAACATTTCTAGTTACATCAGCCATTTGCATTAAAATCCCAAGGTCAAGCAGGGTCCTACATCAAATGCAGGTGTTTATGTGAGTCATCCTGCCCCCCCCCCTCGCGTGGGATCAGTAAAGTTACCACCTACAGTATATGTTTAAACCACGAAGGTGACTGTTGTTACATCAGAACTCCCACACATCGCAATTTACAATTTAACCCCCGAGCATCTGTATCCAAAGATGTCTCTATAATCGTCCACAGATTGTTACATCACAGGCTCCGCTCAGGCACATACAGTACGGCCTCACCACCACACCACACTACCCGTGCTGCTCATTAATCGATGGCAAAATGTCTCACTCATTCCCACTGATTACATCTACTGAGTTAATGAGCCCCACGCTGAACATCCTCCCTCCCTCACTATATATTTCACTATCTCTCTCCCTCTCTGTGTCTCATAAAGGCACTCAGTCTCATTTGAAGTGGCACTGATCCCACTTCAGGAAAAAAAAATATTAGAGACTTTCTCTTCCAGAAACGCCATGGTTATTCATCACATCAGTGGGAGGACAGTCTACCAATTATCAGAAGCTGCTGTTCCAGCACAGTGTTGTGAGTGTGCTTTGCTGATTGTTTCAGACTTCTAATTGATTGCACTTGCTGTCGCTCTTGTCAGATGAAAGCCGGGTCTCTCTGAAAAGATGCATAAGATGCTGCACCCGGCATGATTTTTATGCAAAAGCACACCTGCCGCATAAGCTTATTCATACAGAAGAGCGTCTAATCTTTACAAACTGGAAATGCACTTTAGACCTTTTGACCCCAGTGATTTTTTTCAGGTCCGTACCTAGTCAAAAACAGGAAGTGGCTTGTGTTAATTAGAAGATAGAAGAAGTAAGAATATATTTCTGGTTGAAACAGGTTGTTGGGGCAGACACATGGTGTACTGTTTAAATGTTGCACCCGAAGAAACTAAGGCTGCTCAGCCCATTACATGGTGAAGCAGTCCTTGTATAACTTGACGTGTATAACTTTGAGTTATCACAAATTTAAAATTGTCTGATTGTACCTGAGGCTACCGGTGACGAGAAGTTATTTTTGTGCCATGAATCAGATGATTTAAAAGCCGAACTAGAGCGTGAGAATGACGAAGCTGGCTGAGACGACATGAGCTCTGAATGGGACAACGGTCAAGAAGGTTCAAGTAGCGTTTCCAAAAGAAGTGGAGACTGTTGAGGGAACCTTACATGGTTACCTCAGCTGCCTTGACCTTGCTGCTATCAATGTGCACATAATTTTCATGGCCCAATATCCAGTTTGGGAAGCCTGAAATGTCTCAAAAGAGCCGTACTTTCCTGGAAAACCTTGACCTTCCTCTTTTTTGGACATGGCTGGAGAAAAGGAAAGTGCTGCCACATCATTCCTATATTCCTCATTTTGCATTAATATCGACAGTTGGTGGCAGTAACCAACACACTGCAAGTAGGCAGTAAGGAAGAAAACTGCTACCAAGCAAATACAGCGTAAATGTGAACAATGCACAATTAAAAAAAAAATTGGCTTTGCAATTGAAGGAAACACATTCAACACATTTGTGACGTCTCAAGGATGCCCACGACGCGCTTTGGTGAGAAACAGTGGATGCTAACAAAAGTGACAAAAAACACAATCATGGAATAATATTAACAACAAAGGTGTGAATAACTGGGTTTTCTGTGACACTCTATTAAAGGAAGAACAATCTTACTGTTGAATCACCTCAGGTCCCTTCCTGTATACCGTATGTTGAAGGCAGTATTTAATAGCCGCCTTCATACTCCAGTGATGATAAGGCCTGTGTGCTGAATCCAGAACATCCATTCATCTCAACTTAACTCCATCGGACTCCATTCATTACCCCGCACAGATAACCCAGCCGCGGGAAAAAGGCAGAGTCAGCGGCCGACACACTCTCTGAGATACACCAAATGAGTCTCTCTCTCTTCCTGTCTCTCTCTCTCTGATACAATAGAATAAGTCTGTGGTCTACTTTAGTGCAGAGTTTTCACTTTCCATAGACTATTTGGGTTTGGTCATGGTCTTTGCTTTTTATATTTTCTACATCAGATGAGTCTATGTTCTTCTCAAATACACTGAAGAGAAATGTGCCAACTAGTGAGCCAAATGACAAATAATTTCCACACCATTTTCATAAAAATATCCATATTTGACACCCTTTATTACTAAAATATACACTAATGGAAGGATTTTACAGTGTTTATGAGAAAGAGGTATTCTTTCTCAAACAAATGAACAAATGTTTGAATGAAATGGTATGGAGCTAAAGCATAACCTTTTACTTTTCTCCAATCTTTGACCACTTTTCAAAGATTTCCCAAAGACAACGTAGGGAAGTCAGAAAGCATTGAAGTATTGCGGGATGGACTAACACATTGTCTTTTCATGGCATTTGGCATCAAAATGCTCACCTTTACGCACAAGATATAAAAAATGAATTGCTATGAAATCTACTTATCACATCTGCACTTCCCAGCTGATAGACCCATTCCAACTTCAACACTCCTACTGTAACACACAAAATATAATGCCATGTTATGAAGAAATTGCCATTAAATTTGGTGAACACAATCAATCTCCCACGGAGATGAACCATTTTAACTTCAGTGAATGTACTGTAATACTGTCATGTTTCGGCTTTAAAGAAGTTTGCAACTACTACAGACGCACTTGAAGTCATAGCTAAGTGTTGATGTATACAAGCCCTAAAATACCTTTTTTAATATATAGATAATGATGGCTGGGTCCCAATAGCTGGTTGCATAATGGATCTGGAGTGAATCTCAGAGTTCAACTTTTAAGTAGACCATAACTAGGAGGTAATCTCTCATGCAGAACTTATAGCTGAAGCCACTGAATAAATACCACACACAGCCAAATGTAGATCTGAGTGAACGAGCAGTAGGGAAACAGCAATGAGTAGAGCTGACCTGCAGAATGAAAAGCTGTAGACTCGCTGTATGTTGATCTGTCAGTCTGCCTGTGTTACACGGCCACAACCAGGCTTCATTTTTCCAGTGAGCCTTGCGTCCAGTTAAGCCAGTTTGATGAGGGGGCTAAGCTGCAGGTCAGGCTGCTCTGGACAAGTCATCACCACCCGGCTCAAGAGAAGAAAAACTTGAGCCACTCTGCAGGAACACTCTGAAAAGGTCTTCTTTAGATTCACTAGTGACCCATAACACACACACCCACTTACACACAAACACACAAGGAGTCTCTTTCACTGTCACATGAGAATCCAGTGTGTGTCCAATCACATTACGGCCCTAACAACGTTACCTTAAGACGAGAGCAGACATGCTGTCATGTGGAGTTGAACCATACTACAAGTACCACCACCACTACTATTTCTACTGTAAGTTAATAGGGGATGGGGAATTGTGGTTTACACCGAACTGTAAAATCGCAATGCAACTTTTTTTCGACATTTAAGTGTGTATTTGGCTTCATTTACCCCAGTATTATTGTCAACACCATCTCCATTGGCTCCACTCTGAGCTGCCAGACCTGCTGCTGCCTCTCCCTCCCTCCACCAGTTGGGGTGCTGTACACCTTGTGTATATTTTGTACATCTTAGCTTTGTCGTATACCTCATCTCCCTATTGTTTACCATGGACGTGTTCAGTGCCTCCTAATGTATAAATAACTAGATATATGCTACGTAAGTAATAATATGCCTCGAGGGCAGTACCAGGCGCAGTCCTGAAGCTGACCCTACAGCCATGCTAGAGGCTCTTTGGGGCTGTACTTAATCTAAAATGCTTATGTCAGCATGCTAACATACTCACAATGACAATATTAACAATGCTGATGTTTAGCAGTAATAATGTTCACATTCACATTCACAATCTTAGTTTAGTATATTAGAACTGGCGTAGGAAGGTGATTTTTTGCTGCTTAACTATTGTAGGTGGGCCCTCTCGTTTCACACAGTCTGACCTCACCATACCTGTCACTGTCGGGACCGCAGAGGGCTCCTTCTCCAAGCTCAAGTTGATAAAGTCCTATTTTAGGAGCAGCATGGGACAAGAAAGACTCCATGGATTTGCTAAGCTCTCAACAGAGGAAGGCAAAGCCAGGAATTTGGACTTGAGCAGTGTTGTTATCGACTTCACTGAATGCAAGGTCTGTAAAATGAACTTATAATGGGTGGGTACACGTTTCGGCGTAGAATCAGGGATTTAAATCGATAGCAATGTAATCCTTACCACATATATGATGAAAATGATGAGTGATTGTGTGATCAGGTGCCATCATCCATTCACTCATACTGTGTAGGCCTATAACAAGTTGCTGTGCTTTCCCTGATAGCTATTTGTTCTGTGCTTATAGACATACTGTGTAAGCTACCTGTGTGTTGATTTTTTAATATAGGCTGTCTAAAGCTATTTCAGATGTTTTATAGTTGGAGAAATCAGGCTGTGGTGGTTTGAGTCTGTGGTCGGCTGTTAGATTAGCGTTGATAACTTTGACGCTTTGGCTGCTGTCTGTGGTGCTGATCAAAGGCTTTTTGCAGGATGGGAGTTGCATGGTGGCATAGTAATTGTCTGCTTTGCAATTGTCTGGAGTGGTTGTCTGTGTCCGTGTGTGTGTGTGTGTGTGTGTGTGTGTGTGTGTGTGCGCACGAGTGCGCACGAGTGTGCACTTGTGTTTGGGGCAAGGCCCAAGAAAAAGTATTTGCATTGGGGCCAATTGGTACCAATGGTACCATTATGCAATTAACACTAAACACAAAGTACAGCTGAGTCTGATGGGAATGTCGTACCCAAAAAACATCCAGGTATTCGCTAAACCACAGTATTGGACAAACATAATGGTGTTGAATGGAAAGTGGAAGGATCTCTAGACTTGAAACAATTCACCACGAGGGGACATGAATGTCTGTACCAGGTGCATTAAAATCTATGAAATGGTTGTTGTGACATTTCAATACCACAAATGCAAGCATCATGATGGCGCTAGGAAAGGACCACAAATGTCTGCACACAATTTCATGGCAATTCATCCAATAGTTAACAGCCTGGACCAAAGTTATGGACCGACCAACTGACCCACATACTGACATTGCCATCTATAGAGCCATGTTGCAAGCTTGTAAAGAAAGTAAACCTAGTTTGCAATTCTGAATTACACCTCCTTGCACTTTGCTTAGCAGTGAAATACAGAAACTTCTTCTGAAAGCTCCACACAAGCAACCACAATGAAAACCAAAAAAAGAAAAATACTAATAAAAGTTCTCAACAGGCCCCTGAAACAACTCTGACGACTGAGAGTTGCTGGTTCTTGTTTTCCGTTTCCTCATTGTTATTTTGTTATCCATGTTTTATGGCCCAGGAAGAGGCTCAGCGTCTTAAGTCTAATTGACCGATGTTTTATGTGAAAGCACAGCTTGTGTCGCTCTAAAAAAAAAATAAAGAGTTGATTTTATTCCCAAGCTAAGAGACGCTGCTGTGTTTATTAGGCAAACAAAAGCCAGTGAGGGGAAGTGGGAGGAGAAGAGAATACAAGACAAGGGAAGAGAGACAAAGAAGGAAAATGAGAAGAGTAGACTGGGAAAGAGAAAAATATGAGAGGGAAGTAGATGAGGTGAAAGGGGTCTTTTTAATCTAGGGTAATTTGCTTGGCTTTCACTTTAAGGCTATGTCAATAAACGTGGTATCAGAATAAGTTAGGCTGTTTGCAGATTCTGTCACCATGTCAGTGTTACCATACATGTTCAAGGACAGTTTTTATAAAACATATAAGAAGCGTGACATTCTGAGCCTACAGCCATGCCGGCTGCTCTGTGAGGCTGTACTCAGCACAGCGGTGCTTTGAGCTAAATGCTACCTTCAAAGTAATAACATGCTTACAGTGACAATGCTCACCATGCTCACAGTCTCATCTCAATGTCTTAGCATGCTAACATTTGCCAATTAGCACTAAACACAAAGTACATCTGGGGCTGATGGCATTAATTCTGCATGAAGACAATGGAGTGGTAGCGTTGCTGGGTCTTTGTGGCGATCAGATGCAGGTGTCTTTTGGATACTTTTGGTGTACTGATCCCTTTACTTTCTGTTCTTTCTATTCTGTTTGTCCAATACTTTGGTTTAGCAAATAAATGGAGGTTTTTCAGGTACGGCCTTCCCATCAGCCTCAGCTGTACTGTATGTACTGTGCTAATTGCATAACGATACTAGTGATACTAATTGGCCCCAGTGCAAACATTTTTTCTTGTGCCTGCACTTAACACTACAGCACGCTTGTGCGTACGAATGGACACACACAACCCCTCCAGACAGCCGTCACCATGCAACTCCCATCCTGCAAACCAGCCTTTGCTCAGCACCACGGACAGCAGATGAAGCGCCAAATTTATCAACGCTAATCTAACAGCCCTTCGACTCCAACCACCACAGCCCGATTTCTCCAAATATCAAACATCCCAAATAGCTTTAGAGTCCACTCCAACCTTTCTTTAGGAGACTTGCGTCTTATATTTCTTTATGAGACCATATTCCACTCACTCCCCTGCTCTTCAAAAGATGAATTAAGCATTCGTTTTACAATGTTTTTTTTCCCTTTTTACCTTGTAAAAGTCAGGCAGCATTAGTGAACAAAGAAAATTTCAACATTTGATGATTACTTTTAGAATAAAAGATCAAGTAAGTAGGATTTCTAAACTGAATATACCACCATCAATGGAAAGAGGTGTGTTTCCTATTCATGGAGTTGACTATGGTGCAATTTGTTTTTACACAAAATGCGTCAATTGAATTCTAAAGGTTGAAGCACTTAATTACACACCCATCCACATGCCATCTTATATACTGTGTACAGGTTATATACACCTTCAGTTTTTCACATGAACTAGCAGTGGCAACAGTGGAATTAAACAGGAATGTAATAAAGAGAGCCAATGTGGAAAGCAGCTCACTCCAGTACACTTAACTAATGGACAACAGTGTGCGTGTGTGTGTGTGTGTGTGTGTGTCCTGCTAGCAAGTCCTTCATCTTGGCCATGGCTCTTATTGACTGTATTGGAGGCCATAAATCATTGTGTGTGTTTGTGGGTGTGTGTTTGTATACGGTCCAATGCTTCTCTGGATGTGAGCAGCAGCATACAGCAATCTCAGGTCAGAGAGGCAACAGAGCGAGCAGTTTGCGTGCGCATGTGTGTGTGTGTCTGTGTGTGTGTGTGTGACAGAAAGAGAGAGAGAGATAACCATGACAGAGCAACAGCAGCCAAAGTGGTGGACAAGATGTACCTGACAGATGCACAGAGATGTAAATGCTTTACACACAAGGGCACACTTCAGTACCAAAGACATGAGGCTTGTGCGCACACATGCGCACACCCCCACACACACCCCCACACACACAAATAAGCATAAGCACACAGGAATGCAATTAACCACACTGCATCAGTACAGCAGTGGGTGTTCTTTGACTTCCTCAACCTCATTTGGTAAATCGCTCCACCTCTTTCTATCCATCTCTCCATCGGGGTGACGGTGGGTCGAGTACAGATGTTGGTGAACTGCATCTGACGTTAACTGCCCTCCATTAACATTTCTCAGAGTGCTACTGGAGTGAGCAATCAAACGGGGCAGTCAAGCAGACACACCATGGGCACATGTGTACACACATGTGTACACACATAGACAAAGATGCTGTCATAGACAAAGCCATTTATGACACTACTGGGAAACAACAGTGTTGACATTTCAGACTCCCAAATTGCTGTGTGTCGAAGCGGGGGTGCAGAAAGGTCTAGAAATAAGCTGTATTATCAGCTACTATCGCTGAGTTATAGAGATGTCACTGTCAAAGGCCCAAATCCGGCTGAATCCATATCATTTTATTGACCTAAAGGAGGAATGACTGTTTTAGGTGATTTAAAAGATATTCTCTTTAGTCACATGTAGGGGTGTTGCCAGGCCATAAATATTCCTTTTGGGCCTAGACCATTTTTTTTCTAAACCACGTGTTAACATGTTTCGTGTTCCTTCACTACCACGAACATGGCTACTGTAGTTCATTTTGAATCAGTCCCACCTGCGCTGTCTTGCTGCTGTATATACTAATGCACCAAACCCTAGCCATAAAATATTGTTTATATTGTTTATCCAAATGTGGTTTTCCTCTTCATGCTATTTCATTTTTGGGGTATTTTACCAATACAGGTGGAGCTTTTCGATGCTCCTTGTGCATTAACCACACAATTATTTTTCTTCGTAGACATACAGGAACATTCAGTGCATCACTGTCTAGGCATGAGAGCATTTTCCTTGCAAAACAGCATCAAATAGTTGGAGCGGGAAATGTAAACACATTTACAAAATGGTTGGATCTCTCCTGGGTTATTTCAATCTTGCAATGGGCAGAAGCAAAACTCAAATGTATTTGTGATAACGTGTCACATTCATTACTTACGGCTAATGTGCTGGAGTGGATCTGGTGCTTCAAATGGCCTGAAAAACAAAAAAGAAACGAGAGATGGTCTGAATTGTGGACTGTATACCTACATTATTTCATATGGTGGAAATTATTTTTGCCCATGCATATGAAGTGGCTCCTGTAGGAGCCTGGACAGGATCAGAGAGGGAGAGATGCTGGAAATAAGGGGTGGGGGTTGGGGGGATGAACAGTCAGCAGCATATTTTACAAACTCTCTCCTCCACTTCTCTCTCCCTCTCTTCCCTTGAGAAGGAAGCTTTTGTATCACCTCTCACAATGCTTCACTTACTGCCCAACATCCTGCAGATGGACAAAGTGGGTAGATGGGCTTTTCTGTCTGTGTGCGTGTGTGTGTTTCTGTGTGTGTGTGAGTGAATGTGAGAGAGAGAGAGAGAGTGTGTGAGAGCAACTAATATATACAGACTCAAAGATGGAAGAGAGAAAAACAGATGACTGGGGCAAAGATAATGAAAAGGAATTGAGAGGAACTCCGAGCTGTCAAACAGTGTTGAGCTTGTTACTCAAAAATTAGGTATGCTATTCTGTTATTCTTAACTCATTCAAAAGGTAGCTTTTATTAACCCTCTAGACCCCAACAGAAGTTTAGATATTGCTGCAGTTCACTGAGAAGTCTCACTTAAATTAGCATTTTTCTACTCAATCCAAGCAAATAGCTCTATCTCAAAAACTGAAATTTTTTGAAATTGTTTTACTTTTTTTAGAACTACAGGCGTAAACCGGAAGTAAACAGAGTGGAAACCCATGGATAACTCACAAATCTCAACGTTACGGTGTATATTTTCGGTTCCATTTCATCTGTGACAATTTAAAGTATCTACAGTGACTTGTCATGACTTGTTTTTTTTTTTCCATTTTTGATACACTAAAAACAACTTTAAAATGACGGGCGCTCTAGTGAGATATAGAACGGGCGCTCTGGGGTTAATTTACCAAAATTATCAATTTTATGCCACGCTGTAGCGTATTTTATGCCTGATAGGCACAGCGGAGCTATGTTCAGCCGAGGTTGAGTTATCGCAGGGTTAGGCCTAGCTCTACTCGCTTACTGTGTGTTGCAGTACATTAACTTTAGCTTGATGTTAAAAACGAAAACTTATCAGTATAATGAGACACTTAATTGTTAATAACTTAAGTTAACATTATTTGCAGTTGCCACAACACTCATTAAAGTCACTTGCTGATTTTTGCTTTTTTGGTCTGGAAGCTGATCTTGAATGCAACTTTTCACTCATCTATATAATGTGTAATATATATTGTATAGATAATATAATTGGGAATAATTAGCTTGGACCAAATTTCAAGGCATTCATCAAATATTTTCACTCTCACTCACGAAATGAAAAGTAATCAGATCACAAAACGTATTAGGGTCATCATAGGGACATTGAATGACTGTACCAAATTTTGTGCCAATTCATTTTGTATATGTCAATTCAACTGAAAAGTTTGACCTGCTATGGCTTGCTAGTAAGGCTTTAAGAAATGTATGGGGATCACCAATGTCATTAGAAATAACTCTCTAGAAGCCACGTAAATCTGTATCAAATTTCATAGCCATTCAACCAACAATTGTTGAGATATTTCACCCAAAAAATATCAACCTCATGGTGGCACTAGAACATTCAAAGGGACCACCAAACCCGATAGAATTCAACCTTTCAAGGATCATGTACATTTGTACAAAATTGCTTGGCAATCCATCCATTAGTCGCAGTGATTTCAGTCAGGAACAAAGTGGTGGACCTACCACCCAACCAACAGTGCAATCCCTAAAGCATCACTGCTAACATGACTGAAAAAAAAAATATCGGAAGTCAAAGTTTCCCTTGTTCCAAACAGTGCTGATGTCCAGTATTCCTGTCTTCCATTCCTTTATCCTTTCAATACTACTTCCCCACTTACAAAAACAGCAATTATTGGATTCCAGAGAGGTAAAACTGGATCTGCATTAATTGAAAATGTATGTGGGCTTTTCCTGAATTGAGCAAGAGGTCATGCTGTTCTGTTAAAGAGTACTGCTCCACTGCATCAGGAGTTATGTAGGTTAAAAAAAGAGCCGTGGAATGAAGGGGTTGTTATTTATTGATTTCTGTAGTGCAGCAAATGCCTGTAGTACATCTTTAAAAATATGGTACACTCTGAAAGAGAAAGGCATGCAGAGAAAGAATGTGCAGATTCTTGAAATAAAGGCAGGCTGGAAGATAAAGATTAGAAATGTGAGTGGGAGTGAATGCCTTGTTCTTTCCATCGTCGCTTCTCTCTCCACTTTTTTTTTTTTTTTTTTAATGGTAAAATTGAATGGAGAAAAGCTAGCTCTGACAACCAATCATTAAATATATCCATGTGCAAGTTAAGAAGAACCCTGTGGAGCTATACATGTGTGAAATGTATTCTGTTCCCTAACATTCACTTTCTTTCCCCGCAGAGCATGCGTAAATCCAAGTAATGGTGGAAGGCAATCACAAAAATATCAGTATTGTAATTATGCAATGGATCAGTGTTAATAAAAAAAAAAAAAAATTCTAAATGAAGAGTGGGCGTGTGGGTGAGGTGGAGGGTTGGGGGAGATAAAAAAAAAGAACAAAAGAGGCCTGCTTTCAAGTTGGAGATGAGACGATGGGCAAAATGAAACGGCTTAACCTGTGGCTGTCTTTCATCTTATCATAATTTTCTTCCTTTTCTTTTCTTCTTTTTCTTCTTCTGTAGCAAAGGGCTTGATTATTTTTACTCTTAAGCGCTGAAACGGCTACCTCGGTAATAACTTTATTTCAAAGCTGCCACGTTTCACCTTTTAATGTGCCTGGCAGCACACTGAAGGTTTGTAATTGATATTTCACTCTACAGTCAGATGTCTTAAAGGACTGTGATTAGAAGGTATCTTCTACTGTCTGGATACTACATACACAAGGGTTGGTCAATTTTTTGGCAATCCCATCCTCAATTTTTGGGGTCTCACAGAACAAAAGGGATTGCTATTGCACAAGATAACGAATTATTTCATGCTTTATATGATATATAAGTTGTGCATGAATTAATATATTATAATATTTCAATTCAGTTTACCCCAAAAAAATTTAAAGTATGTTCTACTACATAGTGACGTTTGTGTTTGTGGTCAGTTAGACACCAGAGAGGACAAATTCCTCGTTAGACCACTAATGAGCAAAACTCCAGAACAACAGAAATTCAGATGAATTACTTATTTGGGATTTTTGAGAGATACTGCTGTGTGAAATCTACTGTCAATACCAATCACAGACATAGAGAAGATCACTGCCCACAGCATCTTCCAAACACCCAGCCAGACCAGCCGGACCAAATGCCACAGTGGGTGGTGCGACTGCCCCAGGAGGTGAGTGAATGAGGGGATGAGAGCCAAACTAACCCAGCTTGGACCTAAAGCTGATCCTGGCTGATGTCCAGTCGCGGGAAGGTGGAGTGGACGAAACGGGACCATATCTTTACAGAGACCCGATTCAAAAAGCAGGACGAGGGGAGGCGGACTCTGTGATTATATCAGTGATGCTCAGTGCTCAAACGCAGTCCAAGTTGATGGACAGTGTTTCCCCAGATGTCGACTTTTGTGTATGTGTGTAGATGAATGTATGTGTAGATGAAGACCATATTAACACCATCTTGTTGCTGCTGTTTACATTCAACCAGATGCTGTACAGAATTATTTCCCACATGTATACATGTGTATGTATATATGTATATAAATAACTAAAAATTGAATTATCTGTATGTTGTATGTGTGAGTAGCATGAAGGGGCAACAACTTTCATTTTGTTGTGCAACCCTGTGTTGTAAAATGACAAATAAATAAACCCTTAAATATATTGTATTAATCATGTTATACAGCTACAAAAACAAGTAATGCATCGATTTATGTTGCTAAGCACTGAAACAGTTGAAAATAGTGTTCATGAGCAATTCTCAAGAAAGTATTTTTTTAACTTTAATTTTTAAAAGCCTTTAGCACAACATGAATCCATTCAACACACAAACACACAGAGAATGTGCTTAACAAGACCTGCAGTAGTTCCAGACCTGTTGTTACACATTAACCCTAATCCTGTCATTGCCACTGCTGAACCACAAATTAGATCTGACTCACATTACAATCCATGTGACCCTGAGCTTTTGACTCTTGCTGGTCATCCATTAACTCATTATTACTCAAGGAAAGGGAAGTGGCCCTCCATGGCAGACATGTAGTGAGGCAGCACTTTTGTGTGAAGAAAGGCATAGAGTCAGCGTGGGCTGTGGCTCATCCGGTATGAGCACTCGCACTCATTAATTTCAACAGCATGAAGTTCCATCAAAACAACAGCGTTGCTCATTTGTCATCTTGCCACAGCCTGAATGTACCCAAATGAAGGGTTTACTTCAATGACTTGATGCTGAGGACATACAGAAAATACTATGAAACAACTGGGTTTATGTGTGGAAATTAATTGTCTGTGTGGCTTGCCTAAAATTTCCCCTAGAGGGGCGAGTGAAGTATTCTGAATTTAATTGAATTAACACCATTAAAGCATTATTTAACATGTTGGCCTCTGATACACAAAAGCAGTGAGTAGTTAGCTTGCCTCAACACCTGTCTAATGACAGCAATTGTTAACATCTTTGCCTAAAACTTAAATCTAAGACTAATATGAAAAACAATGGTATGCTTTAAGAAATGCTTGGAAAAGTAAAAAGAAAATACATATTTGATGACAATTGGTAACCAAGCAGATGAGGTCTGAGCATACCAGGTGGCCCAACAGACATAGTAGCATTGGATAAGAATGCAGGTGCCTCCTTAAGAAATAGGTTTACCTTCATGTAAGCCTGCACTTGAACTGTCAATAAATGTCACAGAAAATGTGGTGTCCAGTCAACCAAATCTCACACACACACACACACACACACACACACACACAGAAATTATCCAAAGAGTCCGTGTGTTAACTTCTTCATCAGCTTCAGGTAATTTCCATAGAGATGACTGTCTGAAGAATTCTGTCAATGAGACAATGACATAATAAGTCAGTTAATGACCTACATCAGATATTGTCTCACAGAGCGAATCTCCATCAGCACTGCTATCACTGGATGAATTTATCAAATTGCTTAGCTCATGTGCTTTGAGAAAAAGCAGGCTCAATGAAATGTTCAAACAAAGACAATTTTGCCAATAACTTCATCAATGTTTCCCAGGAACTGCTTCTAATAACTCACTATCTTAAACAGTCAGAGTTGTGTTCACTGAGTACTCAAGCCCACTGTGGAGTGCCTAACTGCTACAAAATTGGTGAGGGGATTTGTAAGCAATTTAGTTGTTCAGATATGACATTTCATTCAGGCCACTCAAAGAAACTGAAAAGCTGGCATTAAACTGAAGACATGTCTGATAACTGTCTGTATGAGGCTTGTATGAGTGCCCTCACTTCAGTTTTGAGAAGGCTGGGGACATGATAAGCCAATTTGTGTGAGCCTATTCGTGTTTGGAGACTTCGAGCAAAACATTTTTGGGGGATTTATGGGTCTTCTTTTAGTAGTTTCAGTTTCAGTATAATTTCTATTAGGCTGGCATCGTCAGACTAATTTGCAAATGCGTATTAGTCTGGAACCTCTCAGTTAATTTTGATTTCCAAGGGGCGTTAACAATGGATCAGAAAAACAATCGACCAACGAAACGCCGTCCTGTCAGCCAGTACGTCCTTTCAGAAGTACGGCAAACACTTCTTTTAGTGAAAATTTACCATCCAGTTCGTTAAATACTGCCGCTGTAGCCGGCCGGAGGAAAGCTCCATATCGCCAGCTGCCATTTTGGATATTTACAAAGATGCTTCAGCGGCTCCCCTTTCGGTCAGTCATCCTATTAAACCCACCTCATACTAGATAAACAGTTGTAAATTGGTTCGCCCAACACAATGGCACTTCCAATACCAAGGAAATCAGTTTGAATGGGAGAGGGGCCAGACATATCTGCCACAGCAAATAAAATATTAGCTTGCAGATTCATCTGGTTCCCAGGCTAAATTTCTATCAGTAGTTACAACAATTTACCCACCAAAAACACTACAAATGCTCCAACTGGAACCGCAAAATGCATTGTTTGTTGTTCTTTTTCAACATGATACATTAATGACATCTCTATCAGCAGAAGAACACTTCTGATCAACAACCGGTGATTGTGATCCGACAACAGGTCTTGTGATCCGACAGCAGGTCATTGTGATGCAATAATGGATGATTTTGATGCAACAACAGGTTCTTACAATGCAACAACAGTGATTCTGACAAAACAACTGGAGAATGGGATTTCTCCTAAAACAGATCAATTAATCAATAAACATCAATAAAAAATTAAGAGATCTCAACGTTACAATGTATATTTCCGGTTCTTTGTGACAGCTTAAAGTATCTACAATGCAAAGCTTATGAATTTATTTTCTGTTCTTAATAGACTAAAATGAACTCTGAAATAATGGGTACTCTTGGGCGCTATAGGGCAATATAGAACAGACGCTATGGGGTCTTGAGGGTTGAACACTATCAGTTTTATTAGAGTTGTAAAAGAGTTAGAGTTGTACTATAAAGACTACAGTATATTAACATTGTTGCTTAAGCTGAGTTTAAGAATTATAAGTTAAGAAAGGTAACCTAAAAAGATGCCTGTCAGTGTTGACTGTAGGTATTGGGGCATGTTTGTAACAGGACGTTACATGTAATTTCTCAAATAAATTAAAAGATAAGTTTTGGTAAGAAATGCAAGTACTATGCCTTAAAAGTCCTAACTTCCCCTTTTATACCTTGAAAAAAAGTAGAGGTACTATCTGGCTTTTTAAAACAAGCTTTTGAAAACTCCAAACCTCTCCTTTTAAGATGCACCGATAAAAGGACAACAAATAACACTCTCCTTACTATTTTATCAGCTGTTGCTACTGCAACTGAATGTTAAAGTAGCAATACAACCTTGTTGTCTTGTTTACCCAACATAATTTACCTCTGAGCGTCTCCTTGTTAATCAACACACAAACACACATTGTACACATAGGTGCCATGCACCCACGCACGCACAAACACACACACCTCCAATAAAAGACGGCTTCTCACATTTCTGCAAAGTCAGACTAAAATATTTTGTCCATAAACTCCTGGGGACCTGAAGCACTTTGCATGCCATATAAAATTTCATATGCTGTCTAAAATCACTGTAACAGAGGCTATAAAACGCCTCATTCAATCACAAAGGAACACTGTGTTCCACAACAGCTCACATGGATTGATGCAGGATAAATATAGTGTGGGGTAGGCAGGTTTTTTGATATGCAGTAGTAGCTGAATGAAAAAAAAAACATCTGAATTTGAAATCTTAGAGTAAGTACTGTCCCGTCTTAAAAGGCAGAAGAAGCACTAAGTTGCTATACTGCCACAAAATATTTTAGGCATTATACAAGAGAGACAACTTTTCACGCCATCTTTTGTACCAAAATCAACATTCATCTCTGCAACTCTAGCTTCACTGCTGTCGTCAGCAACTAGCTGGTGAACACAGAGGAGCATTTAGCAGCTACAGAGACAGACATTTCTGCTTTCATTACCCTAGCCCATGTGCACATGCTCTTTTGCCACACTGTAAAATCTTAACAGGCAATTATGAATCCCTCTTTAATTCAGAAGTTTTGCGTGCAAAAACTTAGCCATACAGGTAGCAGATTAGCAAAAGTTTATGAAATGGTCATATGGGTCATTTTGGAAGTTGTTTCTGTATAACGATGTTATTTCTACATCACGTGTCTGACCAGGCTAATCATTTCAGTAAGGTGTAGAAGAGTTTTTACATAACAGCTCCAGTGATGGCAGCCCATGAAACCTGCATGAACTCCTAAAAGCCGTTTCAGAAGGTAGTCAAATTGAAACAAAATAAGGGCTACTACAGCAGCTTTGATGGCAACATTTCCATCTGGCCCCTTCTCACCTTTCCATTTTCCCTCCCTTCTCTTCCCTACTCATTTCTTTCTCAGGTCCTCGCCTCTCCATTTCTTCCTATCTGTGAGCAGTGCGGTGACCTGAACCGTGCAGTGGTGATTGCCTCTGCAGTTCAATTCAGGGGTCTCATTTCCGAAGCCCCATGACTATTCCTGGAGGTGTAGCTCCACTTTGATTGATGCTTTATAAAACCTTTTTTACAGTTGTGACATTTCAGGGAAAACAAGCAGGGTCTGAACTTACCATCTGCTGGGTCCACCCGCCTGTACTGCCCTTCTTACTCACCACAATCTCTCCATTGCTTACCTATTTGTTCGTTCCTCACCTCTAAACTTCCCCTTTCCCTTTAGTGCTTTCCTCAATCTTTCACATTTCTTTCTCCTTCATTTATATTTCTTTCCATCCTTTCAACTGTCCTTTGGTCTTTAGATTCTACAAACATGCATCACTTAGGAATAGGAAATAATAAAAAGAGAGAAAGATGGAAACAAATGTGCAATTAAAGCAGCTCCTGCTTTATTTGGAATTTGCAAGCTGGAAAAAGAATTCCAACTGTGAATCTTATGACAGTTGTATGACTAATTGTTTCTGAGCTCATTAATCTCAGTGAGAGTCCCTTGCTTTTTTTTTGATCTGGTCAACGTCTCATTGAGCTTAATGTTGATATTGAACATACTCAGCCCATAAACGCAAGTACTCAGAATCAGACATCTGAGTTGGAGTTCTGCCGGACCTTCTTGTTCTACCTGGTTTCACCTTACCCAGGTCTACATTGATCAAGTACATTCTGCAAAACTTTTGAACCAAAAAATGGAAATACAGAATCTAAAGTGATGGTCTGTTCAAGCTCACAGGATTGAAGCTTTCATCACAAATTCTGGAAGGTATGAACTACAGCATATGTAACATGCCTGCAGTGTTTCATTGACTTATGAACCGTGATGTAAGTAGTTTGGTCAACTGAGCAGCTGACCTTTCCACGAGGTAATGTATAGTGATACATGTTCCCAGTATGTCCAACAGGTGAGCGCAGTGTTGAATTGCTTAGTGTAGATGGGTTTGACATTTGGTTCCTCTGGCCAAGTGTAAATTTGCTAAGGCCATATAAGTAACAACTTAAAAAGGAAGGTCATGGTGAAGTAGGGGTTGAGATTGCGACTGTAGCCAAGAAATTGATATGCGTTCTGGTTATGCTTAGCTAGTGAAACAGTTCATGTAAGGACGTGTCTCTGTTAGTGGAACCTCTGGTCAGCCGGTGTTAAAGCTCCCCACAAATGTTGAACATGTAAGCCCAGCTGCTGTGTTGCTGCAGGCAAATAAACAGAGTGTTGATTGACTTGTCAGTTATTTATCTAAGATGCTCAACTCTCACCAGCCCAATGCTATGGAATGTTTTATCTTAAGGTTAGTTCAGTTTAGCTGAAGACGCACAACATCCATAATTTAGGGCACTCTTAGCACTACATGGTTTGCTACTATGGCAACTCTTTATGGATCACACAGACTCTGTTTCCTCTTCCTTCTGAGATATCCTAGACCCAGTCTTCCTTTGGCCATGGTTTTGAATTTTGGCTGTTTGGCTGTGTCCTCAAGTCTGCTGCTAGTCTGCCATGTCCCCTGCTGTCTCCTTCACGTCAGACAGGTTGGGTCTTATGCTGCTCTTCTCTCTGAAAGAGCTGGGCTCCTCCATCATTCAAAGTGGACTACCCTCCACTCTACGGCCTGCCCATCCTGACCTTGGCTCGGCTGCTGTTGCACCCATAGCGATGCATAATGGGGGAAACTCTCTTTGAGGTGTCCTCTCCCCGCAAAATGTATCCTTCTCCTGACCCCTTTCACCCTAATAGTCCTAGGAACTAAGGAGCCCCAGACACTAAATCCAAGTAGCCAATTAATATTTATTCCTTATGCATTGAAAGAACCATGAAGAAGCTGTTATGTTCTTCTTTCTTGTTCTTCTATTTACTGCTACTGTGACATTTTAAAAGATGTTAGAAAGGAGACATGGGGACAGGAAAATTAAAATGAAAATGTCAGAAAGGCAAGCCACCTCTTTTCAAAGTAAAATCACCTGATGCTTTGTGGTCAAGTGTGTAACCACAGTGGAACCCTTTGGGAGCATGGACTTCACACAAGTCTATAAAACCCTGTGGATCCAGTTTTTGTTCAATACGATATATTTTACAATCAAGTATAGCCCAAGCTTGGAAAGGTTGTAGCTCCCAGTTAATCGATACATTTGCCCATGGAGGGAGGTAGGGGAGAACATATCTGAAAGGGGCTTTGTTGTTTGTTAGTCGACCTTGTTCCCTTTGGGCAGTGGCTATGTGCTGGCTTTTAGGCTTTAGCCATGGTGCCAATACACAACGGCACAGACATTTTGATAATTTTTTCTAAACATTAAAAACTAATGAAATATGCAAGATGTAAAGATGGTTTTAAGTGTTTCATAATCTTTTTTTGTTACCCTGTTTTTATTTCTCCAAATTCTAATGATTTCTAATGATAATTGTACTTAATTTGTCATGTAATTTTGATTAATGCTATATAGTATTGCATTTATTTTTTTATACTTTACTGTTACTGTCAATTTAGCCAACAGTTAAAGCTTGTAAATTCAGTGCAGGCTTGTCCCAACCCCTGCACACCGCTCTGTCATACAGATGGCTACAGTTGCTTTCTGTAGCACTACTAGCTTTGTTTCCAAGGGGACTTATGTATTGTCAGAGCACACGTGTGGTTGTGTGTGTTGTGTGTGTGTGTGAACATACAGTAAGTCACTGCCATGCTGCCAGTTCTAGGTCGTAAATTCTCCATCATGACTATCAGTATGATTAAATACAGGTACCTGGCAACATCCATCATGACACATAATCACTGAGAAGGTCACACAGGTCATGGACTAGGGGAGGAAGCTAATGGAGTAGATACATCCAGTGTGGGTGCATTACCACATAACTACATGTTGTGTATATTGAGTAAAAGCTCTTACATCCCACTCGTTTAATTAGTCCAAAACCAGACACTGAATACAGCAAGGGAGTGACTACTCCCTGATTCTTATCGTGTCAACTCAGTGATTTTTCAATAAATCAACAATAACCATGTATATTCTTATCTATAAAGCAACTTGATCTTCAACATAAACTTGACTGAGTACTGAATCTTCAGCGTACTATCAAGGTTTGAGTGCATCAAACCACCTCGCACTTGCACCTTGCTCCACTGATATGATGAGCTACTAACACAAGGAAAGTACTTTCACAAGCATTCTGCCTGCAGTGTGTCCTCGTTGGTAGCTCTCTCCTTCTAAAGCTGAATCTGGATTTACACTTGTGCATTAGGAGGTCACAGCAAGGCAATGGAGCCAGTTTCTTCTCCTACAAATGTCAGGGCCAGTGTTGATATGTAAGGGCAACATATAGCAAGTTGATGAAAGTATCGATAATCTTCTGCTTTTCAGTAATATGACACACTTTGTAATCCAGCAAAGCCATTTCCAATGCAGACCTTCTGCTCACTGTGGTTACTCTAACACAATTACTTTTCACAATGAATACAAAGGATCCTGTGCATCTAGCCTCAGTGGCTATGCTGTAGGCTATGCTGAAGCTACCATGCTTAACCTAAAAAATGTAGCTACATGTTGGGGATGCAGCTGCTAGAGGTAGTACAGAATTACACTCCCAAGACCTAGAATTTGTCAGCTTGGGTTGCTTCCTGTGATTTCTTATTGATAGTGAAGACCTAACCAACCAAGTTGGAGAAATGTTCATTAATTGTGGTTTTTGATTTTGCAAAAGCTCTTACCACTGTTAACCTGCCTGCCATAGTCATCTGTTTTGGTCAGTACATTGACAGGAAAACACTGCTCAAAACACAGGAAACTGGAAAGATATAGTTGCGGCCAATTATTTTGTTGGAAATTGTATTAATATTTGTGATGTACTGCTGCAAATGTGAGTCTCTAAATAGATTTCATGGTTGCTGAAGCTGAAATCAATTCTAACCATCTAACCACCAGATAGACCAATGTATGTCCATTAATGTATGGACTTTGATCTTTGCTTGTCCTGAAGTGGCTGTGAACAGGAAGCACCATCTCAGCAGTCTAATAATAGGTATGTACAAGTGCCCCATCTGGACTGCCTTAAGAACAGGTGACACGGTGCATAGAGGTTAACGCTGTGAATTCATGCATACTCTTAACACATCCATCCCGGAGCAGAGACACGTTTTTAGGGCGTGACTGTTTTGTGACCTGCAGTGGCAGTCACAATGTAAAGCCACCTACCATGTGCTTTCTTAAGTCCATGTGAATAAGTACGCTCCTCTGGGTGTGATTCTGTGTTGCAGTGGCAAGATGTACTGAACATGCCCTTTACACATGGTCACACACTTAATTCTGATTTAGGAGCCTGTTTTTTGTAATCAGCTCAGGAACTGTTTAACTCTGAATCTTCTTGTTACTGGACTGTGCAGTGAGTGTCGATTTGTGAACGTGATAAATGTTTTTAAGGGATCACCGAGAGACAAATCCAACTGCTACAGAGATAATTAATGGAAGATTCATAGAAAGTGACAATATCCAAGGGGATTTTAGTTATATAGTGAAGGTACAAACTTCTGATGTACAGTCGTACTGTGGTGTTGAGTTTGTATTAACTTGTAATGCACAAAGTTGCTAAATAAATTTAAAAAAACACTCATTAGCTAATGCATGCTGTTACTCCAGATTAGAGTGTCAAGGTTTCACAGCTTGTTGCTATTTCTAACAATGAGAAGGTGTACACAGAGTTAGAAACGCATTATAGAGCACAAGGACACTAGCTATAATGAGTCTTTCTTGAAGGAAATCTCAATCTCCCTTCATTTAGGACCCTGGTTCTGAACCTTTATGGCATATGAGCCTTTAAACTGTATATGGGAATGTGGGGATTGAATCGCCTTAGGATGAGGTAACATTGCGCTATTAAACTGAGACACTTCAAGTTGGGTTTTGAATGCTGATCCTATTCTTTTGATACTCAACTTTGACTACTTTCAGGCTGAAAATGTTTGAATGTATTCATTAATTCAAAACTAAATAGATGAGTTTAATAAGTCTCCAACATAATTATATTCCTGGCAGTGTGGTGAGGGATTTGTTACAGCCTTTAAACTAGCGGTGTTCTAACTACTGCCACGTTGGCCCAACACCTTAATTTATATGTCCCATGAGTTATTTAAAACGTATTATAAATTATATTTGGCCTGCTGACTATATTACAGTTCAGTTCCTATTGTGAATGCTAGGTCTCAGTTATGGACTGTCGGTCATTTTGTTCAGAGTCATGAGAGAAAATGTTTGCTCACATGCAGAGCCAAATAAACTGAGCATCCTTTTGGCATGGTGCCTCTGGTAAAATCTAGGTTGAGGAACTGTTATATTCACTGAGATCTAAAATTGACTGTTTTTTGAAAGAAAGAAGGTCACCGCTTTTTTGAACTGCATAACCCTGAGTGGTTGGCAGGCCTAGGTTTTTTGAATTGATTTCACTGCTCATTTGAACACGTTGAACAAAACCCTGCTTGAACAAAAGACCTACTCTATGTGAAAAGTGTCTTGAGATAACTTTTATTATGATTTGGCGCTATACAAATAAAATTGACTTGACTTGCAAGGAGAAGATGGGCTTGTGTCGCAAACTTACGCACCAGCTGCTCCCACTGTCAACAGGGGTTTGGAAAAGCCTAGATTTTACCAGAGGCACCATGCCAAAAGGATGCTTGGTTTATTGGGATCAGCATACATATATGAGCAAACAATTTATCTTATGACACTGAACAAGAGCAGGCTGAGGGCCAAGACAGTCCACCTCCGTGATGTACTCCGAATCTCCACAACAAGACTTACACCTGACCTGACAGCAGTTCTTCAGATCAAGGCCAAGCATCACTGTTCCCTTAAGTGATATTTACCGGTGAGTGAAATTTAAAAGTGAAATAATCATATTACTGCAGATTCAAATGTATAGCACAAAGTGCTTAAAACTCACCCCTTAAGATAGTCTCTTAAATTAAAAGGCTTATGACCTAAGACTATATTAGGTCTCCATTATCTCCATGTGGCCTCTGGCATGAAAGGTTTGGACAGCCTAGAACATTTTACAGACTTCTTTTGGTGCCTAAAAATAAATTATGGTTGTGCATTCATCAATTGCGCCCTTCAAGAAAGCAATTATGAAAAGTTTATCCTTGCTTTTTTTCATGGTTCAGTTTGTCTGAACACGGCAGCTGGTACATTTGTTGGCGTTTTTGCAGATTTTCAAAAGCAGAACACTATGAATGAAGATTATAGAATATTAAAGTGGAATGTATCCACCTCAAAACCACAGAAGACACTTTGTCCAGACTCTTTAGAAGCCTCCAGTATGCTTGAGGCTCAGGACAGGGAAGGAAGTAACCCCCAGTTCCAATTACAATGAAATGACTATGAATTATGACTTGATTATGTCATGAATTTTAAGTAAAGTGAAGTTCCCCTGTCTCCCTCTATGTAAACCCTTTTGATTTCATGTACCAGATTTGAAACATAACCGAACTAACACATTTGTGTGACAAAGTCTCGTCCCAGATTACAACGAAGCAAGCTTTTAGTGACGCTGACCTGCCTTTGGACACAGTGTCCTTCAGGGGCATGGCAGCAATAGCACAGGGCTTACACACCAGAGTAATAGATAGGACAGGGCAAGAGACCTAGACAAGAAAAGGCAGTGAAAGAAAGAGAGAGACTGTTAAAGAAAGAGGCAATCTCTCCCTCCCTCTTTTTTCTAAACTCCCAAGTGATGGAATGAAGGAAATTTAAATTCGCTTTTATGCTTGACCTGTTAACTCCCAATGACATAGAAACAGATTGTAGCATGTAGAAAGACAGAGGGGGAAGGGAAAAGAGAGGGAAGAGGGAATATGAAGGATGTTGATAAGTGAGGGAGGAAAATAATGTTTTGGAACGGCTGCGGGAATCAGAAAAAAGAGGAGGTCGAGGAAAAGATGAAGAGATAGTGAGGGTGAGGGAGAGATAAACAGGCAGGAAATGAGATTAGGAAAAAAGGGATGATGGGAGTGCTGATGGGATTAAATATGTGTATGAGGTAGAGAGAGACAGATGCCAGGAGGTAACCTACCCCCCCCCCGACTCTGTTTCTCTCTCCTGGGAGGAATGTACTTTCACCACGCACACATACACCAACAGTGATGTCAAACCTGTAGGACACATTTTCGATGACTCGACACAGCTCACATCAACATTCCATAAAGCTGTGCAGACAGTCTCACACACACACACAGTCACATACATCATGCACATGTGCTCATCCATGTCACACACACTCACAAAAATGCACATAGTAGGACAATTATGCACACATGAACACAGAATGATACACAGTAGAATATAAGTCAAGCTTCTCAAATGTGAGGATTTGTTACTTGTCGTTATGTTGCATCTTCACACAAACGAGCCATTCGAAGGTATCACCTTGGGCTCTGGGAACTTGCAATGGGCATTTTTTTTTTTTTTTTTTTTTTTTACAGGCTTTCCTTATTTATTAAAAATGAAGACACTAATCAATAGTGAAAATAATTGTTAGTCACTGGAATGTTGACCGTGTCACATTGACAGTTACACATGTTCACATCTGGAAGCTGCCCAGCACGACCACAGTCTAGTCGCTGTCTCTCCTCCTGCTCTCTCCCCTCTCCCCTTCTTTCGTCCCCTTTCAACCCAACTCGGTCGATACAGACCTGGTTCTGCTCGAGGTTTCTACCTGTTAAAGGGAGTTTTTCCTCACCACTGTTCACCAAGTGCTGCTCATGGTGGGAACTGTTGGGTCTCTGTAAATACTATTTTAAAGAGTATGGTCTAGACCTACTCTATGTGAAAAGTGTCTTGAGATAACTTTTGTTATGATTTGGCGCTATACAAATAGCATTGACTTAATCAGATTTTTTTGTGGTTTCTAATCCCTCCCCAAAATGTTTCTAGCGTTGTTAAAGTTAATAAAATATGTTAAAGAAACCCTTCCGGCATGTTTTAAGACATAAAACTACTCATATACTAATTATATGGGTCTTTCACAAAAAGTTAAAAATTCTTAAAATTATATCTACTCCTTCTCCCTCATTGAAAAATCCAGAATCTATGAACATCTTATATTATACAATATTTTTAAAGTCAGAAGGTTAGACAGCACAGACCTTCACGTCACCCCGTCTCTCCAACTTCCACCTGTCTAAAACACCAAAAATACAACTGTTTATTTATCAGGCTTGAATAGGATCATTGATATGATGTAAAATAACATTATTAGCATCAAAATGGATATATCCAAGAACATGAGCATGAAAAAGACAATATGATCATTATAATAAAAAATCTAAGAACTAAACTGTAGGCAGTTATGCAATCATCAGGTTTCTCACTCACATGAACAGCCATACACAGCACTGTTGCACCAACAACAACAAAATCTCCAACAGGTTGTAACAAGATCAACATCACAATGTCTTACGCAGGAATAATCTGAACTAAATGTCTTGACAAGGTGTCAAATGTTGAACAATTAGATGTGTTAAATGGCCCAGTAATGACTGCCGAACATGTTGGCCATATGGATGTGCCCCACTGAGATCTAAAAGTTGGCAAAGGGTCCAACGCTCTCATATCATCCGGGGAGAGAGAGAGAGAGAGAGAGAGAGAGAGAGAGAGAGAGAAGACAAATGAAGAAAGAGCACAAAACAAGAATTGCAGGATTTAACCTATTTAATCCTGTTTGTTTGGCATGAAGAAGGACTACTTGATTCCAGATCAAGTAGTTGCATGGAGAAGAAATCTACCATACTGACCCGGATATTAGAAACCCCTGATTATAAACATTAAAGGTAAAACGTTTATCTCCTCTGTAGCAGTAAAACATGTTACACGAGTTGTCCCAAAAAAAAAAAAACAGTAGGTTGAACCGGGTTTCTTTAACATGTTTGGGGCTGACCAACCCTTTACACACTATAAATGGACTTGACCTTTTCGAAAGGTACTTTCTGAAAAAATCTTCACATGAAAAAAAAATTTTTTTCATGTGAAGGCACAATTGACAGGTGATGATGTACAGTTTGTAAAGCCCTCTTAGCCAAATGTCTGACTTGTGATTTTGGGCTATATAACTAACAATGACATGATTTGACTCAACGGACGGTCACACAGAAAGAGCTGAAAACTAAACCTCAAATGATCCTCCCTGTGTCAGCACCGTTTTTGGTTGACAATGTTGGAAATTTGTAAATTCAATTAAATGTTTATAACTGAGGTCACAGTTGAAGGCGGTATAGTAATGGACTATATATACTGAAAGATGTTCCTATTTTTTGTCCTTCCCATTTACAAACATATGGGGGGGCAGAATATTAGAAACAGACACAGACACACACACACCCACACACACCCACACAGTCATGGGGGGGGAGAAGAAAGACAAGCAAATACACCAGGGGAGACTGAAACAAACTCTTCATTGGGTTTTACATCTGAGTGTGTGTGTGTGTATATATGTTTTGTGTGTGTGTGTGTGTGACCTGTCTGGTCATTCATTAGCAGCCACTCACCAGGCTGCAGCATCTAACAAAGCAGAAAGCACTGCTCTCCCTTAAGAGCCTCTTATCCCTGCCACCCACTAAATCAGCTCCCTCCCTACAGACTCCCCGACTTTGATGACATTGCTTCAAAGCAGTTTCGCTTTCACTTTAATCTTTAATGAAATAATAGCGCCGAAGAAGAAGTGATGGGCATTTATGTCACTTTTAAAGAGAGATTTCAGCCCACTACAAAAATTTTAACGGGCGCGTTGCTCTGAAATAAAACTGTTGAGCTTCTCAGTGGGAAATTGCTCCTCTCTGACATTGGACAAAAAATTGTTTATTGGATTCTCTCTAATTTTCTTGTCTCTGACTTTGACGGCTGCATTAAAAAGGAGTCACCGGAGCCGCCTGAAAGGCCCACTGGGTGCAAAACAATTAACTCTGCCTAACTTTGTTTCTTTTTGTTTCAAGCCGAAAGTGATAGGACCTAAATGTGACTTTGAAAGTGTTAGGGCCTATTCAAACTGTTCTGCTTTGTTGTACAGAACAACAAGAAAACGTGGGCCGTCTTAGGGATTTTTAAGAATTTGAGTGTGTTGTTAATATACATCGGGGCTATGCCTTGATTGGTGTGAACAAACCCCCATTACCACTGCCTTGCTCTCAGCCCAGTGACAGCTAATTAAAATCTGCATATTAATTAAGTGTTAGAGATTTACCAGGCTCCCTGGGTGTCCAGCCTCAGTCAGTCCAGTCAAGCTGCAACATAGTGCTACTGTAAGACTGGAGGTAATCCTCATTATACATACAAACAAATGTTTTTCTGGGGGACAACAGCATTAAGATGTAACATAATAACACAAATTGGATTAAAATATTGATAACATTGTCATTGTTCAATTTCAAATCTGTTTTGTGCAGTATGCTCTCTTAGCATATCCTGCACAAAGTCTGTATGATATAATGTACTTTTTACTCTTAGTGGGTGAACATATATATAATAGGGAGTATATTAAAGGCAATACTTGCCATATTAGGGGGACAAAAATACACAGAATATAAGAAATAACAATAGTGTATAACCTTAAGTGAATACTAAATGTAAGTTGTATTAAGGGTACCTTTTTTTTATGACAGATTTTATTTTTTGGGAGAGGAGACAACATTCTTCGTCTGCAATGAAATGTTGTATGAGTAATGAGCTAACCACTTTTCATTTTTCACTTTCACCACCGGAACAGTATGTTTGTGTTCTTATGCTGCAAGTGTGCGTGGGCTGGGTGCTGTAGCCTGACGCAATAACACAACACGAGCTGCTGTTACTTAAGGGATGACCTTGTAGTACACAAGTACAAAAGTGAGGAATAAAAGTTACTGTTATATGCTCAGTCTGTAAGATGTCAATTAACCAAACTATAAACCAGGGGAAATGTTCCTTTTAAAATGGAATAAATGTACTGGCATTAATTGGAGAAATGATTCACATCTCTGAGGATTTTTAAAATTCAGTCTGTATACAATTAGAATGTGAAGGTCACCAAACTCCGGTTTTCAGCTTTGGAGGAAAACTCACCGCTGCTCCTTTAATGTGATTTTTTTTTTTTTTTTTACATATGGCCTCCAAATGTATTTGGGTGAAAAATTAAAGGAAAAACATGAATAAACGTTAACAAGTGAAGATTCACTCAAGTTAGGGCAATGGGTGGACAGCAATAAAGTACCTTTACTTGAGTATTGGCTTTTACTCCACTACATTTGTAAGACAAATATTGTACTTTTGACTAGGCTATACTACCATATTAGCTTCTCTGCACTGGCTCCCTGTGAAATCTAGAATAGAATTTAAAGTCGTCCTCCTCACTTACAAAGCTCTTATTGGTCAGGCACCATCATATCTTAAAGAGCTGATAATACCGTATTACCCCACTAGAGCACTATGCTCACAGAATGCAGGGTTACTTGTGGTACCTAAAGTCTCTAAAAGTAGAATGGGAGCCAGAGCCTTTAGTTATCAAGCTCCTCTTCTGTGGAACCAGCTCCCAGTTTGGGTTCGGGAGGCAGACACCCTCTCTTCGTTTAAGAGTATGCTAAAAACGTTCCTTTTTCATAAAGTTTATAGTCAGTTATGCTGTTATAGGCTTAGATTGCCAGGGGATTTCCCATGATGCACTGAGCTTCTCTCTCCTCCTCTCCCTCTCTATCTGTACACATTCCTATCCCACTAATACATGTTACTAAATCCACTTCTTCCCAGTAGTTCCTGTGCTTTCTGTGTTTTTTCGCCTTCTCACTTTCTGCAGGTGTTTCTGCCTCTGGAGCTGTAGATTCTGGATCTGTGATTGCCGGCCGTCTACTGCCCCCATGTTCCTGCTCCACACTCACTGCTGCAGTTGTTATTATTATTAGTCTGATTTGTTGTCTCTCCTCTTGTTCTGTCTCCCCTCTCCCCCTCTCTCCTCCCCTTTCAACCCAACTCGGTTGATGCAGATGGCCGCCCACCCAGAGCCTGGTTCTGCTCGAGGTTTCTACCTGTTAAAAGGGAGTTTTTCCAGTGCATTTCACATAGGACAGACATAAGAAGACCAAAACAACGTAAAATAAGTAGTATAGTGAATATATATACTGTGTATGTGTGTATATATACACATATAAACAGTATTTATATATATACGTATTTATAAATTGTTCCCAGCAGTGTGCAGTTCGTCACTGAAGCTCAGCACACGGTTTCCGGCCTCAGCTGCCTGTGAGAGGCTTTTTAGCACTGCATGACTGATTTTTAGACCCAAAAGACATGCCTTGACTCAAAGAACTTTGAGAACCAGCTTCTGCCGAGGCTGAATGAAAGGTTTTGGTAGTCCTGTAGAGATGAGGCCTTTTCTAACAAAAGACAAAAGGCTTAATTAGACCTGAAGTGTGCTTTTGAGTTGATCATAATGTTTCCAGTTCTGTTGCTGACATTGAAGTGTATTGTTTTTTATTTTATTTGAAGTTAGAATGATTTAAGTTTAATAGTTTTCAAATTATATCAATGTGACGTGAGGTTCAGTTAGCTTTGCACAGAAACAGCAGGTAGAAAATGTCTTTCAGAGGGCTACTTTTTACTTTTATACTTTAATACATTTCAGAGCCTGTACGTTTTCCACTTTTACTTGAGTAAAGAAGTTGAATCAGTACTTTTACTTTTACCAGAGTCTTACACAAATATCTGTACTTCTACTTGAGTAAAGAATGTATGTACTTTTGCCACCACTGCAGAGCACCTATGGCCATATCTGAAGTCCATGTTTGAGATACACCACACCTCACCACACACATTACAAAAAAAATGTATTTTTAAAAGCAAGTACTCCAGTACTGGAGTATTTGACTGAACAATTTTTGTTTGTATTGGAGTAATATTTGACCAGGAGTATCTATACTTTGCCTCAAGTAATGCAGTTGTGTACTTTGTCCACCACTGGTTACGGCTCACTGAATGGTCTGTAGAGTATGAAAGTAATAATGAAACTACAGATTTGGACTAAGGAGTACAGTAGCTGCCCCACCCTGACACTCCGTACATACTACAATACAATACAGTACACAACAATGGTTACAAAAACGCTCCTCCACAACATTAGTCTCACCTCTACAATAGCACCCTGTAAGTCTCAGCTACTCAGAGCATGTGAGCACAAGCTCATAAAAGCAAATCGAAACAGCAAAACTTCTTTGAAAATATGGGAGCCAAGAACAAAAAAGATAGCCAAAGAATCTCAGACTCTGGAGTGAAGATGTGGTTGGAGTAAAAGGGCGTTCACAGTCCCCGGGGCCCTCTAATCGGTTAGCCTGCAGCATCTCTTAAAGGGACACAAAAATCAGCATTGTCGCCTATTTATGCAGCGATGAGGCCTTAAATGGCACTATGGAGCAGGTACAGGTGTTTAGGGGAGATAAGACCCCCGCCTGCCTACCAGCAGCCCCCGTCCTGACACTTTTAAAGGGCTTTAGCCGCTAGGAAAAAAAGAAGGTGATAGGTATTTCCAGTTGCCGGCCTGTCAGTCATCCTCCATTTCATATATAGACACAGATGTGTGTCTGTGAGGAAGAATGATGGAAGAAGGGGAGAAGGGAGGACTTGTCATCTCAGAGTGGAGATGACGACAGAAAGAGACAGAGGAGAGGATTGAGGTAGAATTAATAAGTCAAAAATAGAGAGAGATATGGAGGGAGTAACACATTATAGAACTGAAAATAGGGGAAGAGTGGGGAGCTATCCATCCACCTGGCATATGAGACGCCATGCTGAAGAGTCCATTAGGTATTAAAGTTACACATTTATTTTCACTAGTATGAAAAATCTTGTGACACATTAGTTGAAGAATAAATGCTAGGCCACAAGTATTTTTGTGAAGACATAAACAGAAATTTGATGGATTAGTAAGTCTTATGGACAGGGCCCACATTTAGTTTTTTTTATTTGCTTTCCATTGCTTTTCCTTCTTTGCTTGTTCCGATGCTGGAGGCTCTTTTGCTGCTATGTAGCAACCATCTTGCCAGGTGTACTGCCAGTTACCATAATGGGCATCACATGTGTGTTTGTTACTATATCACATGATTGTGACACTAATGAAAGCCGGACAGCCAAAAGACAAGGCAAATCAAGTGACTTCTTGTCACAGAGTGCGACCCTCCTCTGTCATCATTAGTCAACATAATCTGCTATTTTATCGGTTTCATGAGGCATGCTCAGTGCATCATTGATTTGTGAACAGTGGTAACTGCAGATAACAGGCCTAATTTAATTGTATAAGCTTTATTAACCTACGATTTTCTATGAATGCATTCACATAAGAAGTGCATGGTTTGCTAGAAATCAGTAATCATATGCAAAACTGACAGCACACATCCATGGATTTAATACTGAATTAATCAAATTCTGTTTAAAATTGTTTATTTGTCCCTCAAGGGATAATTTGATCTAGAAAAACAAACATGACAATGTCCGGAAGGAGTTGAAATACCCAAAGATTAATGGCAATGGCAATCAGTTTAGACACAAGGCAAACCGACCATTAAAGTCATCTTGGAGGACATGCGTGGGTTTGCTGATAATCTTATATGTTTTTTTGAGAACTTTTTCAGTATCGAGCTGTTCTTGGTGTTTTACCATTCATTTTAGAGCTGAGTTAACGACACCTTGAGGCAGGTTCTTGTCCCTTTGACAAAGAGATGTACACCAGATAATACATGAAAATGTTACAATACTTTTGATAAAAGAAGAATAAAACATCAATATTCTATGATGTACTCCAAAGGAGTTAACTTAGACAGTACAGCCGCCGCATCTGTATTTTTACAAAATTGCAATCTGTCATCTAACACAGTTCCCACGTATTTATTAGTCTGGACAATTTGTCACTTATGCCATGAACAACGGTTGAAAGACTGTCTGTGTGTTTTTTTTTTGGTGCGAGTATATTTTCTTTAGTTCTGGAAACATTTAAATCTAAAACAGTCCACATGTTCTTGCATTACAGTTCAAGATACGTAATAACACTGTCATCAGTCAATGTGGCAATATGGTGATTCAGTCATCCACAATTTCTGAGGCCACAAGTCACTGAGGGTTTTAGGTCTACTGATCTTTGGAGTTGGAATGATGTTAGAAAGGTAGAGCCTAAAGAGAGCAGGAATAGTCTTTAAAATGCATCAGTACAGTATGTTAATGTCCTTCCACATATTTCCACATGGCCCTTTAGGTTCATTCCCTTTGATCCCTTTAAAATGTTTAGCCACAGACTGGGTGGCAGCCCAGATGGCGGCCCAAGTTAGGGTGTCTGTGATAGACGACTAAGTTTAAATCCTGAGTGTCAAAACATTTAATTTAACAAAACCTATTCAATTTGTGAATTTCATCTCTGATGTTCTCTGTATGGATGGAATTAGGGTCCATGTTGCTGTTTGTCCCTGACATATTTTTAATTCTTTCAGACTGAATGCATGTCACCACGGTTACATTTATCTACAATTTTATTCTTATTGCCACCCCTTGCCTGTCTCACTGCCCACTTTGGGTAGATTGATTTGAATGAATAATGAAACAATTGAAGAGGCTAAATAGCTGCATAAAGAAGCAGAGTTGGTAAAAATCTGGAGAATGTGGAAACATTTAATTTAATGTTAATTTTAATAATATGTAGCAACGTAATTTGATTAAAAAAAAATCCATTAATGACAAAATGAAAATAATGAGGGATAATTAAGTACTATAATAGTAGAGTGTATATAATGATTAAAAACAACCATTGTGTAGGCAAATAGAAAAAAACAAAATATATAAAAATGATAGAAATATAACAATTTCAAACCCCCTAATTAAGAGATGAGTGAAGAAGTAAAGAGTCACACTTTTGTTTGCTCCTGAGGCTAAATTACTGTAGTTAGATTGCTCGTATAGGCTCATAGTTGTCACCTCATTAAGACACAGTGGGCAGACTGTTCATTGATGAAACTGTGTCATCACACTGTGCCTATGTAGGTTTTGTATTCACAAATCAGCCTTGTGTGTCCCAAGGCTACAGTGATGGGCACTGTATAAAAAGTCAGTTGCATCACTCGCTCTTCATGAATCTTATGAATGGATCTCAATGCACCCTAATATGCAACAAGAAATTTCATTCATAATTGATAACTTGATTCATCTGATATATGATATGTGCTCTTGGTTGGAAGCTGTCTTTAATAGCCAAAGGGGGCAGGTGGCCTGGAAATGCAGCAATTGTTTATACTACTTCTGAAAGGATAAATATTTTATCTCTGTTATGGTGAATCATCAGAGAGCGCAAAGCGGAAAAACAAAGCTCCGCCAGCCTCCAAACACGTCACCCTTTAAAGAGCAGAACCTGTGGTTTTACGTCTCTGGAGTTGAATAAAAAGTCAGCTCACGTGTGAAAGTATCAGAACTGTGTGTACTTTGTAGGAATTATGGTCAATAAAAAACAAATTTGGATGGTTAACAATTTAATAGGCAGGTGCCAATCATGTAGACGCAAATGTTAACTTGAACAGTTTCTCAAGGAAATGAACCTCTTCAGTCCGATGATAAACGTGACATTTTTTGTACTTCTTCCATTTACGTGCCTCTGAAAATCTCTCATTCAATAAGTCCGACAAACGAAACAAACATGTCGTATGTGTTATAAATGGCTAATACTGTTGAGTAAACAATCTTACAACATGCAAATATCGAAAAATATTTAATACAGTAATCCTTTACAACCTTTTCTTCCTCTGCTGGAGGAGAGTGGAAAACAAACTTGACGCGCGCGCTTGCTTGGATCGCCATAGCAGCACACGAAGAGCCGTAACAACCCCCCAAAAAATCACAGACAGTCATTGGCAATGGCATGATCTTTCCCTAACCTTCCCTAACCAATTAGTTGTTGTATACTTAATGACGATTCCCTGAACATTACTGAGCATTAGTTTTGGTTGCCTAAAGCTAACCAAACCTTTACCAGCTGTAGCAGATCATGCATATATTTACATATAGCCATACTGTAGAGTTAAAAGGTTTGTGGGTATTTGATAAACTAAAGCATTGCTGTATATAATCAAAGGTAATGCTTATATGTGCTAAATCCCACCATGTGTTTCATGAATCACACAGTATGATATCGGAGTGACATTGAATGTCACACTGGAGGACACATGACTTCTCTCCCACTCCCTCCTGGCCGTATGTTGTGGTCTCGTTTCTTCCCAGCTTCCACGCGCACACACACAATATCTGAAACACGTCAAAACCTCATGATGTGTCCCCTCATATAGTCTCACCTCTCAGAGGACGCAGACATTGTTAAACTCGGGCAGGAAATGAGTTCTGCGCCATAATGTATGACACGCAGCAGTCCACAGGCCTCCCTGATCGCCCTGCCCTTCAAAACTGATGGATACTAATGTGTCACCACATGAAAATGTGTCACGAAACAGGGGAAAAAAATGGAAACTCCAAAATACGGAGAGATGGCGAGAGGAAATGGAGCAAAATTGACCCACCAATCTATCAGAGACGCTTTAAAGTGGGGGGAAAAGGGATGTTTCTAAAAATTCCCGTGTTTTTTCCGGTGCCTTGTACCCGCGCAGCGAAAACGTCCTCTACTGAGAGTATTACTTATTTCTTGAGGGCTGTGTTTTGGGTGCACGCAAAGAAAAGAAACATAAAATCACTGCTACTGTCTTTCCTGTCCATTTTCCTTCCCCTGCATTTGAAAGCAGCCGTCGAAGGGGGAAAAGGCTTTTCCTATTTCTGAAGACGTGTCAGGGGCCTGGACGTGAGTGCATTGTTCAGTGGAGCAAGGCATTTCCTGCTGCAAATGAAGACCAAAATCCATCCTCCAGGCTGAATTATTAACGACATGCATGCCTAAGAATCCCAGGGTCCACGGGAGTGACGAGGAAATGGAAATGAAGGAGAGAAAATGGAGGTTAAAGGAGGAAAAAGGGGATAGACAGTGTGAGGTTGGTTGGCTAAATTCCCGGCCCTTTTCTTAGACTGAGGAGAGCATCTAGGGCCCCGCACTTACCAGAAAGTCCAACCAACAGATGCAACACTAAACAAGTCCTCATACTTAAATGAAGAAATACGCTCTCCCTCAAAATGACCATCACAAAAATGACCCTGTACTCCAACTTAGTACTACACATCTATAAAGGTGGAGAATTTGCAATAGGTATATTTAAAACAATGGAATGATCAAAATCACTTTTCTAAGAGTTCACTGTACTCAAGACTAACATACAACTGTTTTCATAAGCTGAGTATTGCTCTTTAATAGTATCAGAGTTTAAAATACAATAAATTCAAATGTGTTTAGGTCTCTATAAAGTCGCTAAGCCCCATAAGATACTTCCACATTAATTCCTTGCAAATATTATAGGAGTATTATAAAGAGCTTAAAATGATAAACTAATTGAACATAGTGCTCTGGAAAAATGTTCATTCAGTCAAGCTTGTTTTGAGTCTAATTTGGACTTAAATCCATTATGTGATGGGAGGATTTGCACCAGAGTCATCTCCGTCTGCTGTAATGCTTCACTGTGTTGATATTTTAGGTTCATTTTAATTATGGAAGCTATCCTAATAACCTTTGTTCTATGTAATATGTGGAGCCCTCATATGGGTTCTATAGGCTCGCCTCCACGTCTCAGCAGGGCTGTTTAATGAAATTTGCATATACTGTATATGTGATCAGCGGGTTCTGTTCTCCGAGGGCTGACCATATAAAAGAGCTGCTCTGACCTCATTCTGCATCTAGCAGAGGTAAAGCTTATGCCCCCCCCCCCCCCTTTGGCGCTCCCCTCCTTCTTCCTTTACTTCTTCTTCATTTCCAGGCACTCACTCTTTGCCACCATTTTCCAGTCATCCCAGTAACAAGCTAATTTTGGTCAGCCAACTAAAATGAAGCATGTTGTAATGTGAATCCAGAGTATGTGCAGCAGTGATATTTGCTGTCTAGGCTCTGACCTCATGGCTTTTCACCAGGAAAATCCCAGCTCAGAACGCCACGAGTCTGAAGGGATGATAACATCTCCCCCTAGACTCAGGTTTGATGCTGGGGTGAGGGTGGGCCTATGACATGCTATATGAACAGCAGCGAGTGTCAGCATAGCTTTCAGGTGAGCAGCGTGGCAGCAGGCATGGCAGCAAGAAAGCGAGCGGAGCACTGATGGCTTAACTACTATGATGTAGCGATAAGAGTATGCCATGTGAGTCCAGCAGCCGGCTGGAGCTGTGTAAAATACCTCACAGGCTCTGCTTCATGAGACAGCACAGAGGTCTCCCCCTAATAAGCTGAGTTTGAGGAAATACAACACAACCCTTTCAGGAACTAGATTCCAATTTTACACTTATTAATTCTGTCGTTTTGGAGGGACGCACTAACATGTTTCGGTTCCACCAAACAAGTAGATGGCATCAAAAATTGTTCCTTCCTCCTGAAGTTAAATAGAATTTTTCTGCACGTAATACCCAGCAGATTTTTAAAAGCTGACATCTTAAAGACAAATGTTTGCTAATTTTACAGCCCATGTGTGCCGATTTGTTTCATATCTCTTTGTTGACTTAGTTCCCATTTGTTGCATCAACTCACACACTGCAAGTCTTATTGGATAGAAACTGGTTAAAAGTGGTAAAGAGTCATAGAAGTAGTAGTAACTCCTTTTGTCTTTGTGATATAACAATTGCATAAAGACGCAGAAGTAACATTTACTTAATGGTGGATTATTACTTTATGTCTTATTCATACTGATCCTCTAACATCTGCTCAATAAAAATAAAATTATCTATCTTCCCCAAACGCAGCTCTTTTTTTCATGCCCTGATTGTTTCTGTGTAAAGCTTTTGTTGTAAACAATAGACACTCACGCACATAAACACATATGCACTTAAGTTATTTATTCTGGGAAAAAAAGAGGGGAGGGGAGGTTGTCTCCTTGCTATGTGTCCTCACAAACAGCCTGCCCATCCTGTGTTGTTTCAGAAATACGCTCCACAACAGGAGTGGCACTAAAGAACACTTAAGGTGGCCACTTTTCCAGACAGCACAGTGGGGAGATAACAAAGGCAGCTGCAGGAGTCAATAAAGAGGCCAGGAATAGCAGGAGGATATCACCGAGAGAGGTAAACAACCCTGAAGACCAAAAAAATTGAAGGAAGGGGGACTATTTTCTTTTTTCCAACTCTTGTCTGGAATGGCTTGTAAAGGCTTTGTTCAGTCTGTGGGTTAATTCAAATTCTCAACTGTGTTTCTGAAAGCTCTTTGTATCGTACACACTTGTCTCTGAATTGACCCTAAACATTGCCCCTGGGTTTTTATATATTTTTATTGTATTATTTTATTTTTACAATGTATATTTATATCTACTTCTCTAAATGAAAGCTGAGTTATATAAAGAACCTGGATGAAAAAAAAAGGTTTAGTAATTTTGGCCATCAGTTCAATGGCAGTACAACATTTTTTTTATGAGAGTTCTAGATAGCAACAAGTGTTCAATAAGAGCAGTCATGTTTTTAAAGAAACCTCCATTTTAATCACTTGTTTTTTATTTATTTTTTATTTCTATCTTAAGATTTTGCAGAGTGACACCTTTGTTAAACTCTGACTTGCAATACTGATTAGTTTCTTGTTCTAGGAAATGCACTCAACCAGAGATGGAGAGAGTTCTAAAATATTTTACACCAGTAAAAGAACTGTTACCTGTGTAAATATGTCCTTAGATAACAGTTATAAGTAGGTCAGTTAAAGCATTTGGAATTCAGAATTAACATTTAAAGAGGACATAATTGAATAATTATGAAAAAGAGCTCTGGACACAGCAGCAATATTATTGGGCTACAGAAATGAAATAACGGCCACTTTAGAATTAACAGCAAAATAAATCATCACCAAGACAGACAACACAGACATGTACAAACAATAAAGACTTCACAGCGGCTGCAGCCACAAACATGCAGCACACAAGCAAAAAGAGAGCAGCACAGTTTTTGCATGTGTACGTTAACCAGAGAGAGAGAGTAAGAACCAACACAGTGAGTGTGTTATTCTTCCCACCTGTCTGAACAACATCCTGTTAGTCTTGAGCTCTACAAAGTCTCTAGGTTCAACTTCTTTGTTTGCTCACTGAAGGTAAAAGTTCCTAAGTTGACCCCCCACCAGCCTTGGTGATGTTTGTCCATAGACTTTATTTATTGTTGTTTATTTTTATTCAGCTGTCTGAGTTTTGTCTCTTCTGTGGGTAATTCAAGTGAAGCTAGAGGAATTCATTGTTGCTTTGCATGTAAGGACCGTAAAGTGAGTCTGAACATTGAAACTCATTTTGTAGACTAAAGGCAGTGGGGTAAATAAGTGTGATTTATCATAAAAGGGCCAAGGCCTCATTAAATACCATCACAACAGGTTTCAATTATATGTTTGGTCAGCTATCCCCTTGTTGTAGAGTCAGAGTGAAACACCATGTCAGATATAATTATCATGGCAAACAAAAAGATTGTACTCATCTGTACATGTCTCTCTGCGCTCTTTATCACCTCACTTTATTGGAAATCCAATACTTTTGTCTGTGTTGGAATCCAATTAGAATGATGAATCTACTTTTCCACTACTTAAATAGCTAGTAGGAATGTTTACACATTTTAATCTGATCCTCTGAGGTTAAACTGCTTTGCAGCGGGGAGCTGTGCAATCGACCCTATTGGCAGACAATAAAATACGCAAAAATCCCAGATTACTTCCGATGCCAACATTTTTTCAAATTCTCGCTATCTGCAATATCTGTCCGTGACAACTGCGACGTGGTTAAAGTTCAGAAGGTTGTGTTTATAGCAAATAAAGAAACTGAAGTTCTGATTTGGGTCAGGCACCTGAAAACCTTTGTTAAAGACTAACTTAACACTCCCTGCTGCAGTGAGGTCAGCATGTTTCCCAGGGTGGGCCAGTACACAGTGACATCACTGCTGGCGTGGTTACAGGTGCAACAGAGTTTGAACTTTGAAATACTGCCTTTTGATCCTGGAAAGATCGTGATCACGGTTAACAAAAAAGGTGAGCAGGTCTGGGACGCGACGCAAACTCAGGTCTCCTGCGCAGGAGTCAGACGCCCTACATGACCATCCACCACCCTGACTCCCACACCCTTACTTTCCACCGAGCAACATAAAGGGCATACTACTTTCTGTATTAGCCAGAAAACAACAGTGGTCGATCTTTTAAGGTGGTTAAAACGACCAATTTTGACCTCTTGCGGTCGTGTGAATAGGTGCATGTAAAGTCAGGCGATGTAGAATAAAGAGCTAAAATCTGACAAACAGGACAAAGAAACAATGGACTTTGACCCAGGAGACCTCTGTTTGTGTCCTGGTTGAAGTTGTCATATTTTACCTTAAGTTTTATCGTTAGTCACATTTCACATTATTTTAACCCAAACAGTGATCTTTTCCAAAAATGAGCCAAGTAGTTTTGTAGCCTAAATCTAACCAAACAACCATTTCACAACGTTAAGCATTTGTTTATTATTGTTACCATGACGACAAAGGTCCGGTATGCTGGTCATATATGTGGTTTTACTGGCAAATGATTTATTCTGTCGTTTAGGTTGACATGTTGGTCGGGTCCTGTAGAGTACGCTGAAAACACTAATTTGTCATTTTGGGAATCATTGGAAATATATCCAATGATTCGAATAGATCGTTTTCGGTATGATGATGGGTTGGTATTGGACATAAATCATTAATATGACTCGATACTGGGCTGCTGATCCGGCCTATTTTTATGGGGGGGCCACATGTTGGAGAATAAGAGGGGCACAGCTGGTGAGACATACAGAGAGTCATTCACATGCTTAAACCTCCCTGCTAATTAGATTATGGCAACAACATGTCAAGCGCGCCATGATGGATTGGATAAGTTTTCTCCTTATTGCCATAATAAACACCTCTTAAGTCAAATTTCGTGCATGTCTGTACTCATGTTTCCATTAGATCATAAAGCTATGTAAGACATTAAAATGTTGGCAAAAAAGGTTTAAGGGTTCATTTAAAGAATCAAATACATCAGTCTGGATTTCATTATTCAAAGTTACACTTCCATTTATGGCATAGAAAAAGGATCCAGTGAAGGTGGTTTTTTCACTTGAAAAGGGCTCTGGAAGAAATGGGAGAGAAAAAAATGTTCCACTGTCTCTGGTCTCCTCACTGTTTTTTCTTTGTCTCTGTCACTCCCCTCCTCTCTGTGCCTCTCTCCTCGCTGTGGGAATTATGTGGGGGAGACGCATCTCTTGTTGCCGTTCCGTCCTGCTCGGTAACAAAGCGCTGGTTTGAATGGGCTGACAGGTCGTGAAAATTTCATCAGCATGAGAAATGCCTGTTTTCCCCTCAACTTTCTGTTTACTGCTATCAATAATTTGTGAACAACAAACAGCAGATGTCTCACCCCCTAACAAAAGCTCTGTGTCAGTGTGCGTGTGTACATATCTTGTGTGCCTCAATTTTGTTTGCGTGTATATGTGGGCACGTGTGCATGTGGTTGAGCATCAGTGTGTGTCTATGTAATGTGTGTGTGTGTTTGCATATGAAACAGATGTTCACTCACTGCTAGAAGCAGACAAGGATGGACTTTGAACAACGGAGCTAATTATGAATTAATCCATCTATTACCATGGAGACTCAAGGGGGAAAAGACCACAGTGCCAGAACCAAATACAGTCACACTGCTGTTATTCTAATAGCAGTGGTACCAGTAGGGGCAGAGGGGCACCTGGCTGCTTCACTCTGATCAAACTGGAATGTGATGTTGCCAGAGAACATTTCAAAGGAAACAAGTGAAGTGAAACTGGAACTTCTGGGGTCTGTTCTATTCAAAATGACATAACAAAAAGTACTTTAAATCCAGACCTACTACATAACCACAGTACACTTCACTCATTTTGTCGAGGGACAAAATGAGTGAAGTGTACTGTTGACAAATGTATGGCTACTTAGCATCAAACACTAAAATGCTGAGGCTGATGTGAACGTCATTTATTCCACAGGTATCTGAACATAAACCAAAATATTGGACAAATTCAAATTTGGACGTGATAATATTGCTCAAGTTCAAGGAACACCGAGGTTATTAAAATGTATGCTGTGGGGAAGAGGAGTGACTTTACCAAATTTCATGGCAATTTTATTGGAGTATTTCCTTATTGCTAAAACCGATGACAAAGTATAATTTAAGAAAGGTCATCCACTGCAAGCATAAAACACAGCAAGTGGCGTCAGAAGTATGTGGAACCTTATAAGGTAATGTGTCTTTGTCTCGAAAATGTATGATTTTAAAATCCCAGAGAATATTCACTTTCAACCTTAATCTCGGAAAATCTGAGTCTTTTTTCGGAATATTACCCCCCTCCCTGTTTTATTATTTTATTTTTATTTTTTTCCTACAATGGCCCTAATACGACGTCATATGTTAGTATTCTGGGGAACAGACAGTCTGTACAGGGGAGAAAAAAGGTGCATCTACAGCCATCACTTCATGCTGCACTAGTAGATGTCATCAAAACTTTATTAAAACTTTAACAATCCCACCTTTTTACATGTCCTGTCAGATTACACTGCCTTTTTCTGTCTGGATTTCATAAGGGACAGCTACACTTTTATACAGCATTTATAGCATATGTTGCATTAAAAAAAAGGGTCAACCTGCTGGTGGCACCAGAGGAAAAGTCAGGGGATCACCAGGATCAAGATTCAGCGTCAAGGGGCAATAAATGTATGAGTCCAGTGTCTGTACATTGGGCTGGCAGGGAGAACACTGCCACTTCAGTGCAATGTGCAGTAGATATTCTGTTATCATGAATAATAAACCCCAAGAACGCATTTCGCTTCCTCAAAATAAACCGTTGATGAGAGACTGAGGTACAGAAGCTAGTGGAACAGCTTCTGAAATTTTCACTGATGGGCAAAAAGTCAAGGGATCACCAAAGTTGACAAAGACCATGAATGTCTGCACCAAATTGCATGGCAAGTCATCCCACCTTCGTACAAGGTTCATTTATTTATTTGTCATTCTACAACACAGGGTTGCATAATAAAATGTAAGTTGGAGTCCAATTTACACTGCATAAATTGTCAAGACATTTTGCTCAGACCAACAAATGTCAACCTGCTGGTGGTGCTGGAGGCAATGCTATGGGATCACCTAAATCAGTGGGATTCATAATCTAAGCACCATGGACATCTGTACCAACTTTCATGGTTATCCATCCAATAGTTGTTGACATATTTCAGTCAGGACCAAAGTGGACTGGCAGCCATCCCCATCCGTAGAGCCATGGCTAGCATGGGTACAGAAGACACAGAGTTTCTTCAGCTTAAGCCAGTGCTTCTACCATGCAGGGTTTTTGTCCACTATAGTGGATGCTCTGGAAGGCTGAAGGGGATATTTGACACTTTGGATGAGAAAAAAATCAAACAAAACCAACACCTGCAGCTACTGAATATCACTCTGAGCTGAAATTGCAGCATGCTGGGGTGAAATGAATGGCTTAAGCTGTATTATCTATTTTCCTTTTGAAATTCTTTAAATGCTCCAGGGGGGGCATGTAAGGCAAAAAGGCTAAAAAACTAGAAGATTTGGAGTTTTACTTCTACAAACATTTCTCAGAGGCAGTCCTGTTCTTCAAGTAGAAATAATCTCATTGGTTGAGTTAAACCCCAGTGGGTGTAGCATGCTAGAAAGGGAGCTCAGTAGTCCTATGCTGCGTTTGTGTTTCCCCTTCAAAAAGAAGTGAGGGTCCACATGCTGCCGGGGTGAAGAGGACACATCTCGACAGACTCTTGATCACTAATTTATGCCTGCTGTCAGCATGTACTGTACAATTGTTGCAACTTGCTGTAAAAAAAACAAACAAAAAACCCCACTTTGATTGAAGTATTATATGGTTTTTCATCACACTGCACATATGCCTGTTTCTGATATGATTAAATACTCTACAGTAAGTACTCTACATCCAAAGACCTGAACACACAAAGACACATCAGCATCTGTGCTCCTTTAACTGTACCACTGTTTGGTTGGAATGCTGTATTCTGATACACAACTTCATAGCAAATTACCTGGCATAACACATGCTGGATTACAATGAGAAATGGCAGCTGGTGCTAGTAATGGTGCAATTTCAGAATATATGAGTACTTGTAAATAAAGTACTTAATCTTAAACCAAGATTATCTAACTTTGGAAAAAAAAATTATAATGCTGCCACAGCTTTATGCAGTCTGGTATGACCTGTAGTTTATAGTGGTTAATGTTAGCTACCTTTACATGGATATTGCTGTGTAAGTGATAATAGCGAGGCTGGAATTATAGTTCCGTGAAGATACTCAGAAACCTCTCTGCGAATATATGCAGAAAAGGGGGTTATGGGTAACTGTAGGTTGCAGCAGCCCGCAGGAAAGCTGACATGCACGCTTGCTAAATCTCAATGTGTCGTGTGACTTGGCCTGAGGACTTTGATCCAACAGCTGTTGGGGGTCAAGTTTGAAACAGAAAAGAAAAGAAAATGTTGTAGAAGTATGAAATAATTTGTCAGATCATAATCTCCAAACTACTTCTGGGAACACTGCTCACATGCAGCCAAGAGACATGAAAATAAAACTAATAACATGCAACTTGAAACATGGAAAATGCAGTGTACAAAACTCGTTGAATAAGATACACAACTTGATGATATCTGGTTTGGTACAAAGTCTAAGGCTCTGAACACAAAAACAGAAATTGAGAAGTTAAGTGGGAATCCCAAGGTGCATTTCAGCAAAAAAAAAACACCCATTCACTGACCATAAAAGTCTGTTAAAGAACCGCCAATAGTGGGCGACCGCTAAGGATTACAGTGCTGAGAGAACTGAATCTGCAGCTTAAGTCAACTGATTTACAGTTCAGTTTCTGATGAATTTAGCAACTATTGTGCTTTATTAGCAAAACGATTAAGTGTTTTGAATTCCATACGCCTCTGATCCGTGCCTCAGACTGGCTTCTTCTCCATAGAAATGGCTCTCTGACACTCATGGGTACTGTAGTATTTACAGCCATCCACCATGCCAAACTGACAGACCAAACATGATTTCTCAGTTGAAGTTAAAATAATGAAAACCAGTGTCCACAACATAAACCTATATGATGGTTGCTTTATCCGGGAGAGTCCCATGTTTCTAAAAGAAGTAACACTGAGGATATTGTAAATTTGAAATGGGAGAAATGATCGGAGCGTCCCCTCCCACTTCACAGCCCTACTGTCCTTATTGGCTGGTAGCTGCTGTTTAGCAAACATCACACTGGCTTGTTTTTTCTCATAAATGGATATTACATGTGTCTCAATGGGAAAGCAAAATTCCATTAAGCTTTACATACAGCAGTCCTTTTTCACAGCAAACATTTTGACCTGTTATAGTCGGAAAAGCCCAAGTGTTACTAATAATAATTGATGTAATAATGATGTAATAATAATAGAAATGGGCTTTCTTCTGTTCAAGTGTCAAAGGAAGTCATGGCAGTGTGACTTTGAGCCAGCACACGCAATGCCGTGAGCCATCATTCTGTTTATTCACACCTGTGCTCTTCCTACTGTGACATGTCAAAATGTGCTCTGCCTAAAGACACCTAAAATCCAATTCAAAAGTTACTGCCATATCAGACATTTTAAGGTTATTAAAACAGTCATATACATAAGCTTTTTCCACTGGTGGGACTGAAATTTCATACATTTGTTGTTCGTACAACAAATGTTTGGAGATAAGCAACACGGAATGTCAACCTTGTGAGTTAGTATTGCCAACTAGGCAATAGTTACTGAAATCCCTCAAGCACGTATCTAATTTTGTCATCTATGTCACCTGGTTTGGGCCACAGTGGCAACAAGGTGATAACTGCAGCCCCCCCTCCCCCAAACACAGATGTAGCGTAGGTAAGAGTTTATCTCCTTGGGAGGACTATGGCTTAATCCACTGATTGTGTCAGTTGTGTTTATGGTGTTGGTGGAGCGCAGAGAAGCTTAAGGCTTCAATCCCTGACCTGTGACTCCCACACTGAGGTGCAGGTGCTGATTACACTCCATGGGGCTGGCTGTGGGCAGCACACACACATGCAATTATACTGTACTCTCACCACAAAAGCACACACACCTATGTATGCACACAACTGCACCTATGAACAGTCCAATAACACACACACACACACACACACACACAACATGAGCTCTAGGTATCAAAGCAGGTACCGCTGAGTCCACTGACAGTCTAATAAATCTGATGTCAGAGGTCCTGAACTCTGCAGCAGGACAAAGAAAAGTTGGAAGAATGCCAAGAATGAGCAAAGGCAAAGAAACAAGAGCAACATTTTTTTAAGAGGAAAGGACTTTCTTTAAAAAAAAACGCTGTCTTTAGTGGAATTAACATTATGTCCATGTTAATGTTATACATGTTTCAAACCACAATGTGGTAGAAGTGCCAAAGTCAATCTTGGCTGGCTGGTTTTCCTTAAAATAACTAAATTAGCAGACAAATTTACAGACTGACACCTGACACAGCATCATTATGGCACTGTAGACATGCATTTAACCATAATCACGCTAAAGTATGGTTTAAGTGGTGCTCATTAGAACTGCTTCACATAACCATTGCTGTTTTATGGTGATTATTATAATTCTCAAGATGAGATATATGGACAGGAACAGGGAGCGGAATGCATCTGTGTGATTAGATCATGATATTGAATTTAATGTCATTGCACTGTGCAGTGATTGCACTGTAAGAAAAGTTTAACCTTCCTTGTAGTGGCTTAAAATTTTGCATTTGAGTTGTACAGAATTTAGCTTTTATGTTTTTTGGGCCACTTGGGTACAGGGAAACACGATCATTTGTTAATTCTTTTGGACAGGTGTTTCTGGTCACCTGATGTATGTAATTCAGTTAGCTCTTTTAGCTCTTTTGGCTTAAAATATATGGCTCTTTAGCTGCTTAATACTCCACTATGCCCACTATTATAAGAGCTTTATTTGCAGAAAATATGCTGAATCGGGGCCCAAAACAAGGTTTTGGTGAATTGTGAACACCTCAAATTTGGCTCCCTGAATATTACTGAATCCTTTTACCATGTTTGTTATGAAAATGAAACCTGTAAAACAGCTGCTAAAACCACGCATGCAATTATGCACCGATGTGAAGTTTTCTACTTTGCACACATTTGATTGGTGCTCTATCACTGCTAACCCAATGTAGCACAGCATCTCATAAATGGATATTACATGTGTCTCAATGGGAAAGCAAAATTCCATTAAGCTTTACATACAGCAGTCCTATTTCACAGCAAACATTTTGACCTGTTATAGTCGGAAAAGCCCAAGTGTTACTAATAATAATTGATGTAATAATGATGTAATAATAATAGAAATGGGCTTTCTTCTGTTCAAGTGTCAAAGGAAGTCATGGCAGTGTGACTTTGAGCCAGCACACGCAATGCCGTGAGCCATCATTCTGTTTATTCACACCTGTGCTCTTCCTACTGTGACATGTCAAAATGTGCTCTGCCTAAAGACACCTAAAATCCAATTCAAAAGTTACTGCCATATCAGACATTTTAAGGTTATTAAAACAGTCATATACATAAGCTTTTTCCACTGGTGGGACTGAAATTTCATACATTTGTTGTTCGTACAACAAATGTTTGGAGATAAGCAACACGGAATGTCAACCTTGTGAGTTAGTATTGCCAACTAGGCAATAGTTACTGAAATCCCTCAAGCACGTATCTAATTTTGTCATCTATGTCACCTGGTTTGGGCCACAGTGGCAACAAGGTGATAACTGCAGCCCCCCCTCCCCCAAACACAGATGTAGCGTAGGTAAGAGTTTATCTCCTTGGGAGGACTATGGCTTAATCCACTGATTGTGTCAGTTGTGTTTATGGTGTTGGTGGAGCGCAGAGAAGCTTAAGGCTTCAATCCCTGACCTGTGACTCCCACACTGAGGTGCAGGTGCTGATTACACTCCATGGGGCTGGCTGTGGGCAGCACACACACATGCAATTATACTGTACTCTCACCACAAAAGCACACACACCTATGTATGCACACAACTGCACCTATGAACAGTCCAATAACACACACACACACACACACACACACAACATGAGCTCTAGGTATCAAAGCAGGTACCGCTGAGTCCACTGACAGTCTAATAAATCTGATGTCAGAGGTCCTGAACTCTGCAGCAGGACAAAGAAAAGTTGGAAGAATGCCAAGAATGAGCAAAGGCAAAGAAACAAGAGCAACATTTTTTTAAGAGGAAAGGACTTTCTTTAAAAAAAAACGCTGTCTTTAGTGGAATTAACATTATGTCCATGTTAATGTTATACATGTTTCAAACCACAATGTGGTAGAAGTGCCAAAGTCAATCTTGGCTGGCTGGTTTTCCTTAAAATAACTAAATTAGCAGACAAATTTACAGACTGACACCTGACACAGCATCATTATGGCACTGTAGACATGCATTTAACCATAATCACGCTAAAGTATGGTTTAAGTGGTGCTCATTAGAACTGCTTCACATAACCATTGCTGTTTTATGGTGATTATTATAATTCTCAAGATGAGATATATGGACAGGAACAGGGAGCGGAATGCATCTGTGTGATTAGATCATGATATTGAATTTAATGTCATTGCACTGTGCAGTGATTGCACTGTAAGAAAAGTTTAACCTTCCTTGTAGTGGCTTAAAATTTTGCATTTGAGTTGTACAGAATTTAGCTTTTATGTTTTTTGGGCCACTTGGGTACAGGGAAACACGATCATTTGTTAATTCTTTTGGACAGGTGTTTCTGGTCACCTGATGTATGTAATTCAGTTAGCTCTTTTAGCTCTTTTGGCTTAAAATATATGGCTCTTTAGCTGCTTAATACTCCACTATGCCCACTATTATAAGAGCTTTATTTGCAGAAAATATGCTGAATCGGGGCCCAAAACAAGGTTTTGGTGAATTGTGAACACCTCAAATTTGGCTCCCTGAATATTACTGAATCCTTTTACCATGTTTGTTATGAAAATGAAACCTGTAAAACAGCTGCTAAAACCACGCATGCAATTATGCACCGATGTGAAGTTTTCTACTTTGCACACATTTGATTGGTGCTCTATCACTGCTAACCCAATGTAGCACAGCATCTGACTGAAGCTATTTGTCACGTTAAGTAAAAGCAGCAAGAAAGTCCCCAGGGAGGTGTACATTTGACATTATTTTGGAGGAACTGTAATGGTATGTGGCATGTGAGCGGAAGGCAGGGACTTTGATGGAGCTGAAGGGCAAGACAGGGAGTAGAAAAAAAATTGATAAAACATCTGGGCATCTGCTGGGCAGATTGTGGGGGATTCAGATGGGAGTACAGCCTCATAAAGATGAAAGCCCGTCTTTAAGTAATGTGGCAAGAAGACGCACCTTTAGGCCTGTCCTCTTTGTACATTAAGTGCAGCTCAGCTGAGTTTTGTGACAGCTTGTCAGCTCACCTAATACCCACTTCCTGTTTGTGGCAGGTCTTCTCAGCACCAGCGAGGTGAAAATTGCCCTGTTAAAGAGCACCACTTCTCCAGTTTTAAGAGAAATCTCAATTTTCCACCTGCCAGACTGTTATTCATCGATTCTTTTCCCGTGTGTCATTTATTTTTATTTCTTTCACATTTTCACACACCCAGTAAGTTGTGTGTATGTCTGTGTCTACTTGTGGGTTTCTGTGTGTCTGTGTTTATGTGTGTACGAGCCAACTTGGCAGTGCAGTGTAGTTCTCGTATCCTACATGCCACTTATCATCCGAGATCCCGTTTTTTTCCCAGCACGTAACACAGGCAGGTGCCATCTGTGTGTGTGTGTGTGTGTGTGTGTGTGTGTGTGTGTCTGTCATTGAGACAGTCCCTGTATGAACCACCCAGACTCAATTCCCAGTTTGTCACCGCATTCCCTGTCATGTTGCCAGGGATCAAACTGAACAGATATACTGAACTACATCAGTTCACACTACAGTGAGCAGCAGTGATGTTGAAGCCACTCAGCGAAGGTCTAGTTTTACAAACAACCACTACTTCTCTTTGGCAGTATTCAAATGTGGTTTTTGGTAATGACTATAAACGATTTGTCTATTTTTATGTTTATTTTAATCCCTTTTAAAAGCTGAATATCTTTTTTTAATTTATTTTTTACCCTTCTCTCTGTTAGCTAGTCAAGGTCCTTCATCGTTCCTTTCAGACCAGTCCTGCTGTAAATTATGTTTGTTTTGGACAAATCTGCAGAGATGCGATTTCTGTCCAATACCAACATTCACTGCTAATGCAGGAGATATCGTGATATTCATATAGAACAGCGGTGGTGGATGGGCATGTAATGTCTTAGCTATGACCAATACATTCCTGTTAGTATTTTTAATTACTCAAACTAACAACTTTACCATTATGACATGGATACTGTAAGAATAAGTAAGTGAAAAAAACATCTACTGTAAACATTTGGCACTATAAGCTGTAGTTTTGAAGGGACCACCACCATGAACATTGTTTGATAAGTAAGTTGTTCCTCTGCACCTACATTAAAAACCAGATCATTTTTTTCTCCTGTTTATTCATGGATATTTTATTTCACAAATTATCTCCAAATTGCAGATAACTGCCCGGTGCATTATTTCGTATCAAGGTGAGCTCCAAACCAATTTCTCGGTGACACATTGGTGACACTCTGCACAGTGCTCTAATCCCACCCTGCAGTTAGCACAGTAACTAGTGCTGTTCATGTAGAGAGCCATAGAACCTTCCTATGGGATCCATGAACTTACGATGAAAATCAGCAAACAATTCCTTTTCAAGGTCAGGAGGTCACCAAAATCATTAGTAATGATCAAGCAGCAACCTCCAGGTCTGAACAGTAAAGCCAATGCAGAAGTGCCTTAGACCTGCATTCTTTCTAATGGCCAGCAGGGGCCGACTCCAATCCAAAAAAGAAGTTGTATAGGGGTCAATGAGAAAATGACCGTACTTCTCGCTGGATTTGATGTTCATTTTGTAAATTATGGTCACATTTAGCTTTAAATAGATGATTAAGCACTGTATGCATTAGGGCAGGGCTACCGCATGTTTGGCAAGTCGATACCACGGCCAATCCGGATAGAAGCAGCGCTACCCTCTTGTCCAAATAACATCACTTCTGGCTCCAAAAAAAACAAGATGGCCATGGCGAATTCGCGGCTTCAAAATTGCCATTCACAAACCAACAGGTGACATCATGGTGGCTACGTCCACTTCTTTTATACAGTCTATGGTAATGATCCTCTAGGTACCACGTGTACTGGCCTCGCTAGAGGTCCCCTGTGCCTAGCTATCCAGGCAGCTTAAATATCTACTTAAGTAATTTCAGGAGAACCATGATTCTGTTTCTAAAGTCTACTTGAATAATTATTTTTGTAAAACTGCAACAAATAATAAACAAATAAACAAATAATAAACAAATATTGACCAGTGAAATATTAATGCATATCAATGCATTGCTAATTAACAAGTCCACTTACAGACAATGCGTCTAACAAGTCTTGCAACGATGGATGGAACAAGACACACCATCGCATGGCTGCCGCACTGCAATACTGGCACTAAATGAACACGACTTCCTGTTTTTACAGTAGGCTGCACTACTATTAGCTACCACCAGGTTGCTCCAACAAACCAAATTTCACCAAAATCCAGGCCTGGTCATGGTTTGCTGCTCTGGACCAGATTGCTGGATGGACAGGCAAAGAGACCAACCACAACCGCAATGGGCAGTGCTGCTAATTAGGCCAAAGAAAAAGAATGCTGTGGGCGTATCATATGGATCTGTCCAGCATTGGGCCGTGCTGCAGCTATCAAGGTACAGCAAGTGGCCATAGAGTATGAAAGTCACTGCAACTACCATAATAAAGGAAATCAATGTGGGAGCTAAGCATGCAGCAACGAAGATATGTTCAAAACACGGCCCACTGATTTATTTTTTTTATGCCATCAGAAGGTGACTGAAGGCATGAGGAGTGACACATATTTAGTTTGTATAGTACCCTATAGTTAGTACACAAGAGAGGAGTTCATCTCAAAGACAAGTGCCAAACATATAAAAATACTGTAAATGGTATATACAAATATACAATGGCTATATAAAAAAGATTCTGTGCATTTACACAGGAGATGGGAGACCGGGTGATGCTTGAAAGAAACATCAGCGTGTGAAAAATAGTTCATGCACCAAATATTAAGTTTGGAAATTACTTTAATACTATACAAATACAGCGATCACAATCATTACAAATACAGCGATCACAATCATGTAGGGAAACATATAACACATGCAGGCACAAGTGTGCACATGCATGTGTGCTCACACACAACTACACTGTACAGCTTAAACCCCCTTCAGGACCATCATTACCATCACTGAGTTTATTTATGATGCTCCTCTCAGTGCTGGGAGAAAAAAAAAATAATGTAGCTGCTTCTCCGTAATAGATCCCCGATGGATTTGTCAAATTGACTGGGGAGGAGAGGAGCCGCTTGGAGGGAGGGAAATGGACACAAAGAGGTCTATTATCAGCGTATGTGTGTAAGAGTACGTGTGTGTGATGTTCGTCTGTATGTACACCATGCCCTGGTTTGTCACGCATGCTAAACCATTTATTGTGTCTTAATTTACCAGCAGCCATCATGAGCAGGAAACACAAGGAAGGCTGAAATTAATTGTCACTTTTTACTTGGTGTATTTCTTAGCAGTACCTTAATACTGACACACATTTTAGGGTTTCTCTAAAAAATGGCATTTTTAAAGTCTTAATAATTTACTAGAAGGGAAAGTTATTGCAGATGAAAGACCGCTTCACATCTTGTGACAACCTGCTCCCTGTCAGGGCATGTGGTAACACATGACAGTTTGCTGCCACATAGACAAGTGTGCTGTATTTGCAGACTCAGTTCCATTTCCTTTGAAGTTTAATTACATGCTTCATCTCAGGGACTGACAGCCAAGACACACCAAGTATCATGTCAAACTTTTTCAAAAATTCCAAAAAAGAATGCAATACTGGTTCTTACTAAGTAAAGCATTAGGGGAGCTATGATGACATACTCTGACATTAACATGACAATGTGCCTGCATTCCTGAAAATTGAGTGCTTCTATTCTTATGAATTAAAATAGTACCAAAGTGATTAAAAATGAGACTCTGAGTTTTCAGGTAGTTTGTTGCCCACTCTGGGAGGTCCATGCCGGACCTCAGGTATTAAAAGATCAGCGAGTTAACTTACACGTGTCGGCGAGACACCACATTACAAGCAAGAGAAACTTTGAAACACTGCACTCGATAGTTTGTGACACTGTTCAAGATTGTAATGCTTCCATTTTGCCCAGCACCAAAAAGCAAACAAACAAAGCTAAGCGACTAGCTGGTGAACATAATGGAGCATTTAGCAGCTAAAGAGTGAAATATTAGTTTCAGGAGTTGGTAGAGAGACTTAGATCTCCCGTGTCTGCCAGATATGCAAATAAGTTTGCTGAGGTTACACCCACACCAATACCACACTAGTATCTCCATCCTCACGGCATTTTAGCAACATTTCGGAAATATTTTCCATCCATAATAACATGCCTGAAAACACATCACATTTCCCACCCTTACTCAAATACAAACAAATTCAGTGAGAAAAAAATAATTTTATTTACAGTGGCGATAACAAAGATACTCCAATACTCCAATACTACTGGCTGTTACCTGTTACCTAGCCTAGGACTGGCACTATGTCTCAAACACATAAATCAAATCTATTTTAAGAAATGAACATTGACAAATCAAATATTTACTACATTTTATTGGTCAAGAAATTAGGTCAACACCAGTCTCACTGGTTTCCCCCTTTGGTTTTTGTTTTTCCGGCCTCACTGAAAATCCATGTGCGATAATGCCACTTGACACAGGAATTATCCCAAATCTCCTTAATAATAGCTAGCCTCCTGCTCCTGTAGGCAGTAGTAGCATTATAAAATGCAGAATTTAACTGCACAACAGCAGCTAGCATCGGCAACAAGGAGAGCAATGCCTGTAATTCGTTGTCTATGTTGAATTAACCACTGGTAGTCCAGGCTGATGTCGTGTATTTTCTTTCGGGAAAGGGTCACGTGATGGGGGCATTGCCAATCAGGGAAGGACATGTTGTGACTGTTAAGTCCCAATCAGGAAGCGAATATGGGTGTTTGCATCATCATTTTCAAAGGTCTCCCTTTCCGCCCTTCCAGACTAAAACACAACGCTAGACTTTTCCAACTAAAACTGGGACAGCAGCTTTATCCAAAAGCTTCTGTTTCAGGGGGTTAGAAATGCCAGTGTAGTGTGGCCACCCGGCGCAAAGGTAGCAGAAGTAATGCATTTTAAAATGAAAATGTATTAGTGTGAATGTAGTCTAAGTTTAAAATGAATGAGCTGCTTTTGTAGTGGTGGCAGAATACTGTAAATTCCACGTGGGCACTGAGAAGAATTGTGGTGGCAGCACCAAGTCATCAGCTGTAAATTGATGGTATAATGGACCAGCTCAAGGAAAAGAAAGAGAGTACAGAGTAAAAAAGGTGGCCCCCACTCTACTGTTGACTCCTGTTGTCGGGTGTCAACGTTACAATTACAGAAAACGTCTTGAGTCGCAACCTGCCATTCACTCCTACAACAAAAGTAACCTCAAAGTACACAGCTACCATTCCATGCTTCCTATGCTTTGTAAAATAGTGGAAGGACACCAGGGTTCTGATCGGAAAATAATAATTAAGGAGGTTTGGTTGTCATGCAGGACAAAGAAGAAAATTTTTCTGCAGCTATGAAACAGCTGACCTTTAACTCCTTTGAACAGCAATATGAATTTCAAAAGGTTGATGTTTCTTTTATTCCAGTCTTCCTCCTCTTACGACACTTTCATAACAGCCTTGTCAAATCACTTGAGGGACCTGTTGTGACAGGAACTGACTTCATGCCTGAACCTTTGACTGAAGTGTGTTGATTTCTTTATGAGGGGCACATTTTAAAACCTTACCTTACCTTAAGTTCACTTTTTAAATGGTTTCATGTGAGGTTTCATTCATCATCGTGTCTGAATTGGGGAACTTTTATATCACTAATCCAAGTGGTTGTACTAGGGGAAACATTTTCGAATACATAATGTGAAGGAATTTTCCTTCTTGTATGTTAAACTTCCCTCTTGTAGGTTAAAGGTAACTTAAGACAGTGCTTCACAGGTCAGGTCAACTGTCTGTCTCTGTTCACCTGTCTCACTCTGTGTGCCTGACAAGGCAGAATTGGCTCTAGCATCTAGTAGACCAGGGTCTGCTAGATATCTTCTGTATTCAGGTTTAGACACAACAGGCTGGCGCCTGGTTGTTGACGCTGGATAAGAGAGACTGTAGAGAGGCTATGCTGTTGCTAGGACAGCAATGGATGGATCCAATATCCAATAGAGTCCTCACACATGACAGGCTGAGTTAGGAATAACCCTATTTGGATATAGTGGAACTCAGCAGGTATGGGGAAGGTTAAATACTGAGCTTCAGGACTTCCAGACAAGATTTCCTTCACATATAATACCAAAATACTTGTTGAGAGAGTCTCATCTTCAAGTTTGACACACAAAATGATCTCCAAATTGTCGATTAATTAACGCTATTAAACTACACATATGGTACACCACATCAGTGAGTGTCTCCAACAGCTCAGTATCTTGAGGAATTACGTTCATATTTGAAGATTCTGCAGCTCATGAATATACATCTATGTTGATCAGTGCCAAAGCAGGAAGTAGTGTGCATTTAATGTAACAAGGGGGGGAAAGAAAGCACCTGACTTTTATGGGGGAGAGTTGAGTTCAAGTCCTGTCATAGACCAACAGTCTTACCACTATATGTTCCCAATCTTTACCCATAAACATACCATAAACCCTAACCCTGACCGAGTTGCCATGCACAAACCTCATAGAAAGTAAAGTGTCTATAAACCTTAGCATTCTACCTTACAAGACAAAGTTATTGAGCATAATTAGAGATTTTTTAGAATTGTCTGGCATTACTCTGAAAACAAGGAGAAACGTAAAATACTTTTACTAACCCTAACCCTGTTCTTTTTGGATTCTTTCTGTGTGCTCTTATTTTTCAGTGAATATTGAATGCCCAACTCTATGCTACTGTCACTATGCTACTTATTTTCACCTAACAGTAACGGCCTCTTCAAATATAAAGAGTCAAACATGAAGGCTGCCTCTTGTTTCTCCTGCGCCTGAACCTTGTTGCTGTGTTAGATGTTACAGCATATAGATTGTGGAAAAAGTTCAATAAAACTTAAGTTTCATTCATGAGTGTTTTTGGTTAGTTTATTTAGCTATGCACCCCTACAGTCATATATGAAAAACATAAACACAGCTTATTATTAACTAGTATATACCTAGTATACAAGTGAAACAACTTTTTGGATTGAATCATGTTCTGATTTATTAATTCTTTCTTTCTCTCGCAAACACACACACACACACACACACACACACACACACACACACAGACTAACTGAATCAGAAGAAAAGGTCACTGGCTGACTGCAAACGTCTGCAAGTCGCTCCAAGATAATGAAACGAACAACTCATTCTGTTTGGTGCTAGCAAACCCAGAAGACTCTCTCACACGCAAAAATACATTAACAAAGAAATTTAAAGAAAAGCTATTTTAAAAAAATAGCAAATTTGTCACCTCCATCCCATACACTTGAGCACCCTAACATTCATACACACACACACACACACACACTCCCTCCCTCCCTCACAGTGCCCGACAGCGTTCACCCGTCTCGAGTCGGAAGTGTGCTTTGGCCGCAGCTCAATTTGTCCGTTGACTAAAAAGGTCATGCCGGGTGTGCTCTACCAAGGAGTCGGCATTTCAGAGCTCATTTGCTCCCTACCACTTCTTGCCTATAGCTCTCAGTGTTGAAGGCAGCAATTTACAGGCGAGACAGAGAAAAGCAGCAAGAAACACACAAGTTATGTTTCTATACGACTGTCAATTTCCTACAAGCTATAGAAATAGTGTTGAAGTGAAATCATTCACTCAGCTCAGGTTGAAGTGAGATCAATATCAGACATTTTCCAGAACAAGTTCAGTGTCTTTGAATGATATTTGATGTTGTTTTGTTATATTCAAAATGAGGTCATAAAGTCAGGCATAAACATGACCAACACTGAGTCTCATATTGTGTAAAATTAACCTTATTTTAACAAGAATAGATAGCAAATTACTCCACTAATTTGGAAGAAAAACTGGGAGGTTTTGGAGTGTTCCTTTTTTTTGTGTGTGTGTGAGTAAGTTCAGCTGAGGAAGGTGAGAACAAGACCTGGAGGAGAAAACAGGTTGGGAAAGAGATTGTATCTGTTTCAGAACGGAAAATAAGGTAATGATACTGAGGTTTAAGCATCATTTAAATGCGCACGTCTACAAGACAATCAATTGCAAGTACAGGTAGAAGCTCTCATGGATGATGATGTAGGTATGTCATGTGTAGTGTAGTGAAACCAAAACTAACCGGATGAAATGTACACAATGTAACAAAACCAAAACTTGCCTTGGACTTTTAGGTGTGAAAAGGCCCTAAATGTCTTTGTGGAACTAATCTGTACCAAAGCTAACCGACAGAATTTGGACAGCACTCCATTAGGACTCTAAGCACTCCTCATTCTCCATTTTGGGCTGGTTATATCTTTTAAATGTGTCTAAAATGTTGGCTCTATCCTTTTAATTTGTATTTTGAATTGTTTATGTGGTATTTTTTAATTCAGTGTCTCAAAGCATGTTGGTTGGTATGAAATGTGCTTGCACTGCCAAATGAAGTCCTTGCAATAATGGCAGCTGAAGTGACCCTGAAATTAGACATCTGTCTTCCTGAGTCCAGTGACCACTGCGTTTGCCTGAGCCACGATCATGTTAACTCTGAAGTAAGTCAGGGCTTTTATTCAAAGGCCGATACTGTGGGTCCCACCTCAGACAAAAAAGAGACAACTACCATCCATGCGTTTTCATTCATGTGTTTGTGTTGGTTGATGTATAGCTGATGGCCTTAATTACTGCTCTCCTGTTGTTCTGGCACTTACTAAACAGTTTCAGGTGCATGCAAGCGAGAAAGATCAGCAGCTTTGTGGTGAGCATCTACAGTGGGATGCATATGACGCATGTTGCTAACTGCAAACAAAAAGGTACTGAAATGCGTTTGCATTTCTAAAGTAAATAGGATCTATAGCATATAATGACAGTTTCTTCAATTAAAATGCCAGGTAATATATCATCTGCATTTGCAAGACAGCAAGATCTTCATGGAGAATTGTTCTACCTTCTGTCAGAATCAAACTGTGGCTGTCAGATACATATTTAATATAAGGAATGTGAAGGCGGTGAAGATAGACAGGATAATCATGTCTGTGACCTGGAAACTGTGAAAGAGAGAGAGAGAGGAAGAAGAGAGAGCGATACCCTCAACTTCAGCTACAGCAATGACAATCACGTATTCTAAGAACAAATGTCAAAGAAGTGAAAAGAAGGTTGAGTTTGTTTTTTTTGGTTTTCACTCATCACATCGGGGAACACAAGGGGTGCTTTGATTGACTTGCAGCTTTCTCTATTTGCTATATGGTTCTTTGGGTTCTATGTTTAACAAATTTGATGAGGTTCTTTCTCTAAATCAACATGCAATAGGACGCAAAGTAGTGATGGGGTGTTCGTGAAACGAGTTGCTGCTTTCAGCAAGTGATGGGAGACGATGGTTTCTTTTTTTATATAAATTAATACAATGCATTATAATAATATTAATAGCTTATTTATATAGCACCTTTCAAGAGCAGGCGTCACAAAGTGTTTTACAATAAAAAACAAGTCTGGACGAGGAACAACCAACAAACCCAGATTAGAGGACCTCAGAGTCCTACTGGTGTTGTATGGCTGCAGTAATTCTTTAATGTTGGCAGCTGCCTGAACGCTCAAGGCTCTGAAAGTAATTACCAAAATCTTGAATTGGATTCTGGATTTGATGGGAAGCCAGTGTAGAGAAAACAGGATTGGGGTAACATGATCCCTTTTGGGGGACTTGGTCAGGAGCTTGGCAGCACCATTTTAGACCACTTGTAAGCGGTTCAGGGATGTTTTGCTGAGACAGGTGAAAAGGAATTACAGTAATCAAGATGGGAGGTAATAAAGGCATGTATAATCATCTCCACTTCAGCTATGGACACAAGGGGCCTGAGTTTAGTGATGCAACTCAGCTGGTAGAAACAAGAGCGAACCAAACAGTTTACATGCTGGTCGAGACTCAGAGCCTGGCCCATAGAAATGGACAGATTACAGAGGGTAGGTCTGACAGAAGAGGATAATAGGAAGATCCTATAACGTTTTAGTTAATTATGATCCAGAAACGTCTCACTTTGGTAGTAAAAGTAAAATCCAAGCAAGGTGAGACATGTTACATTGAATAACTTAAGTGATATATGAGCACACATATCAATCATATCTCAATACATTGCTAAATGTTGCTGAGTTATAAAAGCCAAGAAGTGGAACTAAATGAAGAGCCGGCTCTTATTGCCGAGCTGAGCCCAACAATCTGACTCACCAAAAATAGCCGGAGCTCTCATCACTAACAGCGAGCAGCGTTGTGAATTAATGAGGAGGGTTAAGGTCAGGGCTTCACAACACAGCAAAATGGAGTTGCAGTCTGATAGCTGCATGGCCACCACCAACACAGGACTCACACAGCAGTAGGATAATACAATAATCCCTCTTTCACACACACACGAGGTGAAGCAGCTTCAAACATTTTAACTTTCTCCTAATTGGACATTTGCTTGTGCTTTGAAACTCACTCATCTGTGTTCACAAAACAAACAAAGTGAACATCCTATATTCCCAGAGGGATCCCACGAGGATTTTGGCCACGCATTTGTTGTTTGTGTTGTTTTTTTTTTCTCCCAATCTACAGTGTTACATTGGGTTTTAATTAGCACAACAAAGGATCAACTGTCCTCAGCTGACATCCCCCCAGGGACAAACTCAGACGCTCCCGACAGCTCTCAAAAGTGAAGTGAATTCTTGCAGTTTCTGCAGTTCTGTGATATGTGAAATATACTTCATGTTCATCATCTGTCGCACGACAAGAAGTATTTGGGGCTATTATGTACGCCTATTGTGACACATTTCCATCAAATCTGACTCATTATAAATTATCTGAAATGTTCACATAAGTCAAGTTTTCATCCAAATTTAGCACAAATTTTTACCTAATTTTGAGAAAATCTGGAAATCTGGTGTTGACGGTTTCATGTATTAATGTAAGTAACATTACAGTGTCCTCATCGCTCCAAACACAGCTGAAGTTTTGTCTAACGCTATTTTTTACCACCTTCAAATTTCAGTCACACATTTGCTCTGTTTGCACTTTGGTGCAGTTTGTTTTGATCAATGCAGAGACTCGTCCACCTCAGCCACGTGTAAAATCTTTTTTTGTGATATTTCGACTGTTGTTTTTTTAATGTTCTGTCATTTCAGTGCAAACTGAAAATGTGCCTAACAATTATGGATGGAAACACACTTACTTTAGAACTGCTGCGAATTTTGAAATTGACTTAAAATTATGGAGAAAATACATCAAAATTGGTCTTTTCTCATTAGTCTAATTTTTCAGTTTTGTTGGGAAATGCAGATTTCTGTACATTTATTGTTCTATGGCATTTTATCTGCTATCTGTGTTTTCTTTTTGTTTTGTTTTTTGTTCATAGACAACTAAAAAGGGTGTAAATGTAACTGTGCAGATAAACCTGTACCTGTTACAGGTACCTCATGTCCTGATTAAGGACATGAGTCCCAGGAGAAGTTGCACACAGGCATATAAATTGTGTATATTTTGACTATGTACACAAACGCAATTGTTTATTTTCATCAGGAATTTATGGACTTTATTGGCACATTCAACTCAGGAATTCATTCAAACATGTAAATCAGTATCACACATTTTGGGATTTTTCTCCTAAAATGAAGTTAAATATATTTTCTTCTTAGCTACAGTAATTTTTTTTCCTCTTTTTTGTACCAGTACTTTACCATCTGATTTAAAAAAAGTAAAAAAAAAAAAAAAGAAGTAATATATTGTTATAATGTTAAACTGACAAGGTTAAAAAGGTAAAGGCAAGCATACAGTCATTTAAAACAGTCAAAATGTGTTAAAAGGTTAAAATGCTAATGCATTTCACAAGGGATTTTGCATTGTTTCCATGATTCTGTATTGTTTAAGATATAATAGTGCTAACCTGTGATTGGCAGAGTGGCCTTGATCTGGTAATCTGAGATCAATTGTTTCTGTCTCCACCCACTACCTAAGGGAAAAAGCAGAAGCTTCCTTATTCGAGTTCAAGTTCTCACTGAGCAAACGCCACACATGTTACTTGTGATTATTTCACCCCTTTTTCAGGTATATTGTGGAATATAAACAGAGTTAACATGTCTGTAGTAACTTGCTAAAATGTTAAAAATGTTAAGAGATTTTTGTTGTGACATTTTGTGTAAAGTAGAACTGAGTTTTGTCAAGAGTAGTGAAGTGTGTGTGTGAGGGCACGCCACCGCTGTGTAACAAAACAATCATAGTTTTACCAAGTGCAGCCGCCATCTTTAAAGTGAATGTACATGCATATGTGGTAATATATATGGCATTGTTATTTATGTAGCATTTTTAATGCACTTTAGTGAGTTTAGGGCGAGAGTTTTCTAAACTTATAGCATTTTTGCATAAAAGTAAATGTGAGAGAGAGTGAATGTTCTCAGGTAAATACTGTGAATAGCAGTAAAGCTTGAAAAAGGGTGTGTACTCTCTACTTCTCTGTTTACCAGTCGGTATTTTATTTTGTAAATTTTTACAAAAAATGTAGGTATTTTTGTATAAGTGATTGCAGTGAAGTTCTCACTGAGCAAACGCCACACATATCACTCTCGTAACATTGACGTGTTTCTAGTGAGAAACTTTCATTTTCAAAATTATTTCATTTGCTGTTCTTTCTTAAACTTTTAAAAAATGTGTTTTAAAAAAGGTCTTACAGTGTAAAAGAATAAGATTTACCCAAACCCACCTCATTAGTTACTTTAAGAATCATTCTTTTCTTTTTTCTTTTTTTCAAACACAGACTAACTGGCTGCACAGTCCAAGTCACCCTGAGCCCTCACTGGCTTCCCACACACACACACACCCACCCACACACACACACACACACACCCACCAAGCCCCAAGGTTCTCCTTATTTAACATGGTATAAACCTTTCCCTTAACTTAACCTAATATATTTTTTCATATGTTTTAGTCATATTTGGTCACAGTTGTTCTTTCCAAAGATGGTTACTCACAATATTCCTCTGTCTGCCAATTAAGAACTACATACATTTCTGATAGTAGACGCGATTAGACAAGGCTGACCACTTTACACTGCGTTCCAAATTATTATGCAAAATGTATTTAAGTGTCATAAAGATAAAAAAAAAATTTTTTTTCAATTAAACTCATGGATGGTATTGTGTCTCAGGGCTCTTTGGATCACTGAAATCAATCTCAGACACCTGTGATAATTAGTTTGCCAGGTGAGCCCAATTAAAGGAAAAACTACTGAAGGACGTTCCACATTATTAAGGAGACCAACATTTTCAAGCAATATGGGAAAGAAAAAGGCTCTCTCTGCTGCTGAAAAGCGTGAAATAGTTGAATGCCTTGGACAAGGTATGAAAACTTTAGATATTTCACAAAAACTTAAGCGTGATCATCGTACTGTTAAGAGATTTGTGGCTGATTCAGAGCACACACGGGTTTGTGCAGATAAAGGCACAATGAGGAAGGTTTCTGCAAGGAATACCTCTGCATCATTGGCTGCTATGGGCATAAAAGGAGAGAAACTTATGGTGTGGCCCCCATCCTCCCCTGACCTCAACCCTATTGAGAACCTCTGGAGCATCCTCAAGCAAAATATCTATGAGGGTGGGAGGCAGTTCACATCCAAACAGCAGCTCTTGGAGGCTATTCTGACATCCAGCAAAGAAATTCAAGCAGAAACTCTGCAGAAACTCACAAGTTCAATGGATGCAAGAATTGTGAAGCTGCTATCAAATAAGGGGTCCTATGTTAAAATGTAACTTCACCTGTTAAGATGTTTTTGATTGAAATAGCTTTTGATTTCAGTAAATATGACCTCTTAATGCTGCAAATTCAACAAATGACCATTTTCAGTTCTTTACAATCTATAAAATGTTTTGAAATTCTTTGTCTGTTTATTTATTTGTTCGTTTGTCTGCTGTGTGTGTCACTGTGTTACATATTGTAACCGCTTCCTGAAAGGCCAGCTAATGGAGATCCTGATATACAAACCTCTCTTGTGAGCTGCGATCTACTTTCTTCAGGAAGCCCGCCTACAGACGGGTTTATCTCCACACAGGAGGATGAAAACTGACCAACATGGTGTGCGGTTTATTTCCATAAACCATGCCATTCCACTTGAAAAGAGCAGTCGCTGTAGACTTTTTAATTCAGTCATTTTTTTTTTTTGTTGCTTTGAATGCTGCCATCCAAAGGCCATTGTACTCAGATGAGCTACCGCCCATATCTCAAAACCTCGACAAAATCACACCAACACTATTATCTCGTAGGAAAATAAAAGGAAAAGATATCCACTGGGGATTTTGGGCCTCAAGACATGGCTTCAGACATGTGTGCGCACTCACTCACACACACACACACACAGCCTTGAGGTATCAGCTCGCCTTTGTGCAGAGATGAGTAGTCAGGGCCGTCCTTATCGTTGCCTGATGATAATAAAGAAGGTGGGATGCTTTTCTCCCACATGGAGAGCAGATAACAAAGAAAGTGCTGGACTGTCTGAGATACCGCGCTGCAGACCGGCCTCCCATCCTCTCCATCCCTCCTCCACTCTCGCCGCCCTCCCCTTCTTTTTCTTCTCTTCCCTTTTGTTGTTTGAGAGACACATCAGATCGTGTTGCAGAAGAGAAAGCGAACAGACGACAGGTGATACTGTGTTGGCTCACAGGTAAGGAATGTCAGATAGTATTAATAGGAGGAAAAAAAAAGCAGAGAGAGAAAAAAGGGCTGGGGAAAATCAAAGAGCAGCAGGCGCATAACAATCGCAGGAAACTGGAAATATTAATGTACCATTTGTAAAAGAGGTCTTTATAAGTTTATATATGTGTGTGTGTGTGTGTGTGTGTGTGTGTGTGCTTTGCAGAAAGCAATTAAAGAAAATCACATGAAAAAACATGCAATATATGTGAAAAATTAGATGAAAGACCAATTTATTATGTTTACAGTATATAAGTCATTAAAAAGTTTATAGTTTTAAAAGATTAAAGTAAGATATGATGTGTTCTTTAACTCCAAACAGGTCAGTATGGCTTATAGAATAATATAAAGTTTGAGTGAATAGATTGTAAGAAGGGGTCAGGCAGGTCAAGCTTCAAAATTAACTTCCATGCACTGCAGACCCACCCACCCATGCCTCAGCTCCACAGGGAAAACTATGGATTTTCGAATAAAATAAACAACTGAAGTTTGTCATATTTCACTGCTGCCGGATGAAAAACAGAAAAAGAGTGAAATAAATAATAAAATAAAAACTTGGTGTTATGTTAATTTTTTTTCTTTGCTTTTCTCCATGTCACAACTTTTTGTTATAATGAATGGCCAGCTGTTCGGTTGATATGACACCCTCAGGTGTTGTGCGGACTCGTGCCAAACTGTAACTAGAGATGACCTTTAGGGTAAAGATTATATGGCTGTGTTTTTATTTTATTTTTTTACAGTTTAGCAGGGTATTCACTGAAGGCCCTAATGTACTCCAGAATGATGGTGGTTGTGTTTACACTTCATTAGCGTGTGTGGACGTGTTCTTCAAATGCGCGGTTACAGCCCTTAGGTTCTGGGCTGCAGACATCCGTGCAGAACCTGGCGGACATGTGCAGATGATGACAGTTCCGTCACGTGGACCGTCGCAGACCCCCGTGGCTGCACAAATGACTAAAGGATGTCAATGAGCCCAGCTGCTGGGCTGCTGTAGTTGTTTTCTATCTTTAAATTTAAATCCCCTCCTCTCACGTTTCACTTCTCAACAGAAACTCCTTAAGAAGGAAATTGCCACGAAGTCCGAATCAGTGTTGACAGTAAATGTAGTCAGTTGAAGCAGTAAATTCCTTAGAGCATGCTATATTGGCAGAGAAAGCTGAATTGTCCTGCTCGCAGAACCGCGCTGGCAGTGCTTACATGTACTAGGATGCATTGAGCACAAGTTTTTGTCGTTAAATTTCCCTTTAAAATATGCCATTTTTAAACTCAACTTGTCAGCACAAAACCTCGGTGTGGCTCATTAGTAAAAATGGACTATTTAAAATAGCCACATTTGCGGCTCTGTGTGGCTATATGCTCATTGTAGAGGTCAAAAGTTCTGCCAATATGCTATTGGACACAATAGAATTCTGACTTGATGATGGTGCTAGTAGAAAGGTCATTGGATCACACTGTCAAATATAAGTGTTCTCTGGGGACACAAGGGAGGTTATTTGTTACGTCAATATGTAAAGAAAACTTTGCCAATGAGTAAAAAATATATCAAACACACAAAAAGTTATCAGGAGGGGGATCACCAAAGTTATTAGGGTTCATCCTCTGGGGACCATTAATGTCTGTACAAAATTTTAAATAGGATGACCACTCACTAAGCTGCATTTTACTGAATCACTGAAATTTGACCCACAACTGTTCATTCTCATAACTGTTCTCATAAATGCCATGGCAACCTAACAACTGAGAAAGTGGTGGATCGCTACGGAGGGTTTTAAGGGCCGAAACTGAATATATTAAAGACATAAATAATTAAATGCTTAAACAAATTAACATATAATGCTTAATAAATACATAATCATACAATAAAATGCTTATATAAATGAATAAATAATTATTCTTTTCATGTTTAATTATCACCATAAAAAATGAATCACAAATTAAACAATACATAATATATATTACATTTGTGTATTTGTTTTATTCATTTATATGTATATATATATATATATATATATATTTACACATTAATTTATTCACACATTTAATTATCTATTTATAATTGTAGTATTCATTTATATATACACTTTTTTATCCATAGTGAAATTTGTAGCAGCAAAATAAATAAATCTGTCAACTTATTCCATCAAAAGTCAGCTGCAGCCGCAGTCTGCCCTGCGAATGGTGGATGTAAGGCTTTTTCCTAATTCACCCGGTGGGGATCTTAATAAAATCTTGCATTCTACAATGGTAGATACGAACTGAAAGAAGCAGAAACTGTAAACTAAAGGACATATCATAAAAATAAAAAAGACCACCAGTTTACACAATTACACCAATAATTTGTAAGTAATTAACAAAGTTATGTTTTACTTTTGAGATTACTTTTTTTGCTTTAGTGTTTTATTCTCTCTCAAATTCTTAGTTTTGTTTGATATTTATGAAGTTTTGTTTATGTGATTGTGACATTGACACAAATCTGATACCATACCTCTGCTGCGTCAAATCTAAACATTCTTTAAAAGCTATTTTTAGTGCAAGTGCAATGCTAAATCACTTTCAAAGATCCTTTAAGTAAAAGTTCAGGTGGTGTATTCAGCAAAGTGTACGCATGTTTCAGAATGCTATATCATTATCATCTTTAGCATTATTCTTACCTACTCATCCTCTTATATCAATATATACTGTATAACACATTATTGACTTATTACTGATCTAATAATCTGTAAGATAAATTTTAAATACTTTACTTACTACTTGGTTGTTGAATCTATAATAATGTATCTGATCATATGTAATTGGAATCTAAAAAGTGAAGGTAAATCAGTAAAGTAAAAAGTACAATGTTTCCCCCCAAAATGTGGTGAAAACAAGTATAGTTCTTGAGTAATATGTACTTAGTTACAATCCACTACTGAGCATCACCCTCAGCAGATTGCCTCTGGTGCTCATGTCTGTTCAGTTCTCCTTTGTTCAGAGGAATGAGTAACATTTTAGATTTAAAAAGCAGTCTCTCTCTCACACACACACACACAGTGATACAGTGCTACCAGATGCCTGCAGCCACAACACCTGTTAAATACCAAACCCCTGTCTCTGTGTGTGTACGTGTGTGTGTGTACATACTACCTCCTGACACATGCAAAACACAGTAAGACAAAACCACAGCAGGTAGGCAACGTTGTACTGCAGGTCCTTTTACTCTCCCTCTGGCCCTCTGTCAGTGAATGTTACGAAGTAGGATCCTCTAGAGGACGGCTTACAACTACACAGCGCACACACAGCGTGGCGGCCTGGCCTGGCCTGGCCTGGCCTGGCGTGTTGCATGTTAACCAGCGCCCCTACATACTCACTGTTGCCTCCCGCTGCTTGGTTATTTGGGAACCATGGCAAACTGAACTGCAATAACCTGCTTAACTCTGTGCTACTTTCACTCCACCCCCACCCCCCCAAACATAAAAGTCGCACTGCATCATGGGTAGATCTCGATGTCAAACGCGGCAGCATGCATCACTTCCCCTCCTGCGTGTTCTTAATTACGCTACTACTGCTCATTATGAATGGGGGAAAATATTGTTAACTTGTTTACTGGCCTTAAAGTCTCAAAGCAGCAAAGGTCGCTGTAAACTGATTAACCTGAGTGACTCTTTAACCAGAGAATGACCAGCAGCACGTAAACACAGCCAGCGACGGGCGGATGAAAGCAGCCAATTATCCCAATTAAAGAAAATCAAGCATGCACACACATTCACAGATCCCAGTTAAAAACTAAATATATACATTTACCTTGCAAAGCTGAGCTGGTTGAACGCCCCAGTAGTTGCCTCAGTCTCTCTCTCTCTCTCTCTGTGTGTGTGTGTGTGTGTGTGTGTCTCAAAGAGGGGGCAGCAGAGGATAAAGGCCGCTCTAATAGCTTTCTTTTCTATGCGGCTGCTGCCCGTGTTCCTCCAGCTACAGCGCCTTCAGCAGACAGGGAGAGCAGCCTGCTTGTTTACCTGACACTCTGCCTGCCCACAAAGCACACCGCTTGGTTACTTGTGTGACTGCTTACCTACGCCTGTGTTTACCAGCGACCGGCTGCCCCTCGGCGTTCACCTTTACACCTGTTAGTCTGCCCTGGCTGCTTTTCAGTTGAGCTGCCTGCTTGAATGCTAGCTTTTTCTGTGTGTGTGTGTGTGTGTGTGTGTGTGTGTGTGTGAGTGAGAGTGTGTGTGTGAGAGTGTGTGTGTGTGTGTGCTGACATTAGCATATAGCCCTTCCTCCTCTCTTACCTGCACTCATCTAACCTGTTTGGCGCTGTGTTGCCTGCTTGTGTTTGTCACTGGTCTCCTTTTCCGTGCTGTAATTCACACAATGCTTAGGTTTTATACAAACACACACACACACACACACACACACACACACACACACACACACACACACATACAACAGCTAATACACAGCGGAATTGTGAGCACATGTCTATTCATTGTGGAATTGATTTCAAATGAATTAAAATGCCACTGTGCTTTCGGTTAATGCGTGACTGAGTAAACCACCTTTGTGAACGTGTATTTTTTGGGGGATTATTTGTTTCTGTTTTTGTTAATACATCATGATATGCATACATCGCAATGCATGTCGTGCTCCTGCATTGTTGCCGTCATCATGCTGGGTATTCAGAAATGTAGAGGGGATAATGAAGGGGAACCCACCTTTTGATGTTTAGTTCTTTTCTATAAAGTAAGCATAATAATAGATAACTCGCCTGATAATCAGACTCTATTGCCATTTCATTTTCATCCATTTCACCTATATTTGACTGTGCATCTCTCCAGACATCAATTTCTGTCAACACAGTTGCTAGGAGCAGGTAACTTAATGTTAGCAATATAATTACTGTAAATGAATTTAAATTATCCCATAAAGCTGTGCTAACCACATTGGAATGTATTGTGGCTCTGGTTGCCTCTCCTCCAGCTTTCGCTGAACATGGCACCAGTTAGCACATCACAACACACATTTCACTTTTTTTATGTGGTCTGGAGGTCTGGGGTGGATTGGATTTAATACATTTAATTTAAACTGTAATAAAGAGTAATTTAGCGGCTGAATAAATACATATACTACTATCTAATGGGAGTATCTGCTGTGGCACATCAAAGATATTAAACCTTTACTCCAAAGTCTTGTTTTCAATTTCAACCTGCTGCGTCAGCTGAAACTATGCATGTTAATGCCAACCATGTACACAAATATAAGCGCTACCTGCCGTGTTACGCCACAAACAATGGTTTAAGCTCTGTTCCTAGACATGCTCAACTCATTTATTATACTAGTTATTTGAAATAAGTGCTCCCTTTTCAATCAGGGAACCATGCAGGCTCTTGACTAACTTTTGAGAAAAATGGCTTTTATGGACACAGGTTTCATCTGGCAGGGATTGCTGATGGGCTAAAATTTCACTCCTGCACATAAAGGACTGAATTATGTTTTATTATAGTGTAATGTCATGCAGTGTTTAAACACACCTCCTTTCACCCCAGTCTCCTGGTGTCTCTCTGAAAGAGCTGGAAAGGTTGGTATGGTGTTATAAACATAGCTAGGATTAATATCTGTACCATAGAGCCACTTTTTTTTGTTTGTTTGTAGATTGGTAGTTATATTTGTCGCAGATTTTTTATCTTAACTTCCTTTGTAAAAGTTTTTTTTATGGTTCATGAAGGAAAATCTATTAAGGTTTCATTTGGGTCATGAGCAGGTTTGACAAATAACTGACTACATGTAACAACATCACAGCAATCTGGCTCTGAAATAGCATTCATTGTAGGGGTGTGAAGAGTGAGTCATACAGTAAGCTCATACAGCTCCTCCCCTAAGGTTGGACACTGGATATGGGAAACGTCTGAAAGAAACTGGTTGTAGTAGTTCAGCAACAATGGAAACAGGAAAGGGAGGCGGTCCGAGGGGAGATGTGCTCCAATGTGACTTTTACATCTCTTATCTCAGAGTGAGAATAAACAATCTTATAGCTTTTTCTTCTATGTATGTATACATTTAATCTTATATTTATATATACTGTATATGCATTATTCACATGTGTATGTTTATATATGATTGCTTAGTGTTGTTCTTCAATCAAAAGCAGACATCGGCCTGCAGGTGTTTAAGTTTCTCTTTGAATGTTGCAGTCAAGAAAAGTTCAATAACCTCTTTTTGATGCGTTGAATCCACAACACAGCTACCAAGAGAAACTACAAGACGTTGTCATTCATTTCCTTTTTCTGTTTCTCAGTGCAGTGACAAGGTGATGTCATTATTTCTGAAAGGAAAGAAGGTAGAATTTTTAGCCCTTTCACAGTAATCTGTTGACATGCGAACAATCCGGCAGACATAACTAGTGAGTGGCTGATGAGGGAAAGAGTTGCAGGTGAGGAGGCGGGCGGGGGAGGTCAGGTAACTGTGGAGCAGATGAGGGACATGGGAATGGGTGTGGAGACGGGCGAGGCGGTCAGGTGATGGGGAAAGGAGGGGAAAGTCCGAGGGCATCTGGTGGACTGGTGGGAAATAGCACTAAATGAACCTGATAGAGTGAAAATGTGGCTGGAGAGGAGCAGATGGCAACAGCTGTATGAGAGGTGGTGTGTGAAGACATCCATGGCCCTAGTCATTAGCACTACATACTACAGGTACATTACATTTAACTATATTTCCACAAACTGTGTATAATTAAATTTACTGACTATATCAATAAAAACATACATGGGGTAAGTGGTTCTGTGCTGCTCAACTGCCATCTGTATCCCCAGCAGTCAGAAACAGGATTTTCCCAATCTAACCGTCCACAGCATCAAGCTTCGTTCAAGTCAGTCTGAATGCAGCCTCAGGCAGCTGGCACTCCTTGTTTATGATCCAGCAAGCCAATGACTTAAACCAAACATAAACCCAAATATAATGTATCCATGGCCAAGTCAGAGTCCAAACCTCAAGGCAATCTTGTGGCAGGCCTTGAAAATTGCTGTTATAGTCATAATCACCTGATTAAAGAGAATTTTTCAAAGATGACAGGTTAAGGGTTACAGTGTCCCAACTGGACAAGCAGAAAGGGGGAATAGCACGATCATATATTTTGTTGTTTTATATTTAAATTGTATGGGATTTGTTTTCACTTTTCTGTGGAGGAATGTAATCTTATTCATTTCACTGTGTTTCAGTGTGGTGAAATTAAATTGTTTCAGCTCATTCTTGACCCTGGAAACAGTAGTTTGACAAAAAAAAAGAAAATAAATGAATTTAATTTTTCTGGAGTTGAGCAAACTGCATTTGCTGAGGAGGCCTTTGAGTCAAACTGTGCCCCTCAGCAGCCAGCAAGAACCAAGTATTCTCTTATAGAATAGTTTGAGTTGTAAAAATTGGAAGTACTTCAAGTAAGAGCCCATTAATGAAATAATTAAACTCCATGGATACTGCAGATTACTGATTTACAGTGGATCAAATTACTAGTCTTAGTCTCTGGAACCTCACTGAATTGAATAAATCATATCAGATCAGTTCATGTTTAGATCTCTCATTGTGATTTCACTCAGCTTGGACACAGATCTGTGTATTATTGCAGTATTATTGGACACACCTGTATCCAAAAATGTGAAGTCACGGACAGAATTTGCACAATTGCAAATCGGTATTGTAAATTAATACAATGGGAGCAGCACACCTGGAGAATATTTTCTCCCCCCAAAAAAGTGTTTTTTCCCCTTATTTTTATATATTTAGTTTTTACAACTGCCTGAATCTGCCGCTAAGAGTCTCAAATGCAGTTTTTTTGCTCGCAAATGACGAATGAAGTTCTGCGTGTTCTCACTTTTGCAGCTACTGTTCAAAGATCAGAGAACCTTTTTTGCCAATCAAAGGGATAAAAAAAACTCTTTCAAAAATCCTTCAATCCTCAGCTCCCTCCTAGTCTCAACCAGACCGGCACATCTCGGTACTTTGCAAAACCTCGAGCCTGCGACCCATTTTTTGGTCATAGAAAACCTCAGATCCTACAGCTGTCAATGCAATTACAATTGTACACGTTTGTATGGATTACTTTCATATTAAACAAACTTTTTTAAAGACATGTCTAGTAACTATTTTACGACTTTGCGTGAACCTGAACGATAGCAGTTTACCTTGATAAATTAAGGTTGTGTGCGGAACTTTCAATTTGTGTATCTGGAGAGTGTCACGGCATAGCAAACTATCACCTGATGACTCTGAACACAGTACGATCTGACAGCAGCAGTACTGTGCTGCTCGGACGTGGTGGTCCCCTGCTGAATGTTGCAACTCTACAGTTTGCCTTGTACTCATTCCCACTGACAGCCTGACCCTCTGCTGGTCCGTCTGCCACTTGGACTGGTTTTTGGACAGCCTTGATCCCAGTTACACCTTCTAAATATTCTTCATTGAAGGTGCACAAATCCTATTCTACAAATCACAACTCATACGCACTCATTTTATCTGTTTGGTGGATAATGGGGGAACAGTTTGGAAGCAGGAGGTCCTCCACAGCACAAAGGCCATGACAAATTATAGGACAAAAGGGAATCAGGTTAGCATAAATCATTGTAGACTATGCTATTATAGTATGATATTGACGCAGCATTATTCACTTTGTGTAATAACTGTTATTTGCACTCAAATGTGAGATTAAGAAGGCAGACAAAGAAATGTAACAGATATTAACTAAGAAAAACAAACAGCAAGACCCAGGGAGCAGTATATAAAATGATTATTCCATCCCCGCTCTTCAGCCCTTTTGGCAGTGCATGTCTTTTTCAATTGTGACCCTGTTACAATGATACTGTCATCAGGCCCTCAGCAGATCAATATGCTCGCCTTTAATAGGCCTTTCATTAGCAACTCATCAATAACCCAGCAAAGGACAGCCACTCGATGCCCGGCTCCCACAATGTTTTGGTGGAGAAGAAGTTTAGCAGGGTCGAAGAAAGGTGACGATGATGCATTAAAAACATCTGGCAAATGGACGGTTAGAGACGCAGAAGCAGGATAACTAATTTAATGAGATTTCACATTAAAGGGGGATGATATTTTTCCTACTGTTAAGCTTGGTTTTGAGATTTGGTGCAGCAGAAACCACTGAATATGAACAGAGAGAAAAAGATGAGAGTCTGTGTGAAAGCTTGGAAGTCTGAACGCTATGCATGATTAGGATTTTTTCATCATCCAGCAGCCTCCTTATCATGCTGACTAAAATACATTTTAAGGGACATTTTGACATTTTGAATTTCAGCTGGTCATTTTCCTTTGCCAAGTACCTGTCCCTGTTATTGGGTAAAAAGTTTCATCAGTCGTCCTTCAGCTTCGATTTCGTCGAATTTCCAGTCAGCATTCCTCATTTCAACTTCTGAAAGCTGTAAGATAATGAGCTAGCATGTGGCTGGGGTACCTGAAGCTTTCAGTGACAAATGCAACAATGTCAATATGCCATTTCACTTTTTTATGCTGTAATATCAGAGCCATTTTGCCATCGGTGGTGAGCTATTGCACTCCTAAATGTGTGAATGTCAATGTATTTCTTTAACGAGGGCTCTGGCCGTATTTTTCAATGATCAACTTGTAAAGATTCTTACGGCCCTAACAAGCAAAAGGTACTGATGGGAAGTATAATTTCCTGCTGACTAGAATATAAAGGAGCAGCACAGACAATAGCTAGGGGGGTAAAATGATGTAGATCTTTTTTTTTTTTGGCCTTATGCATCATCAACAAATCTTTAATTTGGTTAGTTTAAACTCACATTTGGCCACACTTATGGATATTAGAAAGAAAACATCCCCATAACATAAAGTAGCCCTCGGGGGAAAGGTACAAACACAAATGTGTGTTTGTGCAAATAACACAAAAAAGGGAAAAAAAATAATAACTTATAATAGCAGCAGAATCTGAGGGAGGGATGATGTGCTGTGGCCAGGCTGCCAAACAGGCTGTGGACTGCCAGCACCGGAGGAGTCTGGTTTCTCACGAGTACAGGGATACACTCACACTTTGAATATAACTGGGGGGCCCATTCAACAGATCTGCCTCAATCTTCAACCCACGGTGCCTCAAGATGTCGACATTTCAAATTAAGTCTCAGTGTTAGGTCCAAAAATGATCATGAATTGAAAAAAAAAAGACACGGGATGGTATGCCCATAAAAACGAAGCTGAAAGGGAGTGGTGATGATGAGTTACGGTCTCGCTGCCAAGTCAGCCACAGATCGCCAACAGTGGAGGAAGCTTGTCTGTCCTTATACACCATTAGGCATGAAGATGATAATTTTCTAAGTATAAGACTACATAATGGGCCAACAGTGGAGGAGGCTGCCTTTTCTCTGCCTCATCCATCCATAGGCATGAAGGACAAGTGACTTAATGTGTCTGAAAACTCCACCTTCACTGTGGTTTTACTGACAGAAATTATATTTTACTGTCATTTGAAATAGTATATACTACTCACCAGTCAGAAGTTATTGGAGTTATTATCTTTTAGCGTTGTTTTTTTTTTTTTTGTTAAATCTTGAGCAATGTAGTTGTCAATTTAAATAATCTAAAATGAAATAAAAAGTGAGTGTAGGTGTCAGTAAATAGAATACCATTTGTGACCTTTTATTAATTACTTAGATCTAATTGGCAATGACCCAGATCTTGATAGCTGTAATTAAGCACCTGTCTAAATTTTAAAAAGGTACGTGCCAAACTGGTCGACCTTTCCAGTGCACCTGACTTTAATACATACAAAGAGACCCATTGGGATCTGAGACCAGGTAATTAACATCCTGATTAAACAGATATCTGCGTTTTTAGATGTATTACAATGGTAGTGGTACATGACAGTTTGACAAAGAGTGCCCCAAGCATCTCCACTGTGAGCAGCTTTCTGTCAACAAATCTGTGTCATAACAAAGCCTAACTTACTTAAGCTCGGTGGATCAATCCAGCTGAAGCAAATTCCTGCACTTCCTGTGTGTGCAGTGGAAAGCTGTTGATGATGATAGACTGCCGAAAACTAAATGTATTAATCGTTTAAGCATTAGTTACAACTTATAATCTTCTATAAAGGGTTTGCTCATATGAACTCGTAATAAATCAGATCCGGAGTTGCCCTTTCACACGTGAAGCACACAACAGGAGACTGTCCGTGCATGAGGCAGGACATGACATAAAAAGTACGCATAACCAACTCTCTTGCGATTCCTTTAATTTGTCGGACAATTTTGGCAAATCTCGTTGTCTCTCCAGCTAGCAGACATTTATCCTGCGTCTTTGTGTAAATGATCCTCTATCGTGAACCCTCGGATATTTGTATTCTTCCGGTTACATGCCAGTCACATGAAAAAACACGCCCACTCCATCGCTGTCAATTTTCCGGACCATGATCCGGGGCCTCATTTAGAACCGTTGCATGTGCACAAAACTGGGCCTAAAAGAGGCGTATGCCACTTCCTTGCAGAAAAGTTGGGATCTAGAAAAACCAACTTGAGAATGCGCACACCTGTACGGAAACACGGACTAATTTGTACGAACATTTTGGAGATGGGGGAAACTGGCGACGCATATGGCGAGGTGATAAACATTTGCTAGTGAGCCGTAACTCTTCCATAAGCTCCTTTCAACAGTAAAATACATAAGCCAACTTAAATCTGGAATCGAATTCCGCTCAGTATTTCACCAGCGCTGTCTCTCCACCAACACATTCCTCACCCCCTGGAGTGCAGGGGAGAGGGCCGGCCTGTATCTCGCTGACACTCGTGCTCAGTTGTGTATCGCACCGCAGCTGTTGAAATGCTATAGCAGGATGACGCCAGGATGTGGCAGGTGGCGGGAAAGTCTGCCTTGTCTTTCCCCAATATTAAGCGTGAAAATACTGAGTTCTTTTCACCACAACCACGTTAACTAGGCTAACTGATGAATAGTTTTTAATAATGTCTTCTAATACTTTGCATATATCGAAAAACTCATTACGAGTCCTATTCAATGCAGGCCAAGTTCACCGTAACAAAACTTAAAGAAATATATTGTGTTCACATATCAAACTTACATTTTCAAATGATATCCCAGGGCGGGGGATGCCACTGATTGTCGTGATTATTTTGGGAAGGTGTAAAGTAATACAAGGCTGAAAACAGCAAAAAGAAAGCCCTTAGTGGTTGAAAGTTTCAAGTCAGTTGCACCTCTGACCATATCCACCCATGATGTCACAGTGTACTGACACTCTGAAGTACACTTCTACATCACCGCAGCACGGTAAGACATTTAGCTCCAGGAGAACAGAAAAACAAGTTTTTCATCTGTTAAGTTGCTCTTTAAGTAAAGACAGAAAAAAATATTAATTTTCCATTGTATATTTTCTAAAGAGTGTCAAGTGCCCCGCAAGAGGAAGGCGATGGTCAACACCAACACAATGCAGTCAAAGTGCTGAACCAATGCATTTGAGTTGTGTAAAGTCTTGAATTAAAGAGGGCTCAAGGAGCTCCAGCCCCTATTGTACTGGAAACCTTTGTTCTGGCTCCTTGATGGGGATCTAAGAGGGTGAATACATTGTGTCTTTGTGTGTGTGCGTGTGTTTGTGTGTGTGGGTGTGTGTGTACATGCGACCGCATTATCAAAAATATCTCCACATTAAGAAACAACCAGTGTGTTGGAGCCAGAGCCCTGTCACATACAGCTCCTTCATCGAGTCCACTCAGGCATCCGCCCTGCACCACATTCCCATACTGTACCCCAACCATTCATCTGAGCTGAATCAATAGCTCAGTTAACAGTGCAGGACTGAGTTCAGTGACAGCACTTGTACTCCCAGTGAGAGGGGAGACACAGGGACCACATTCAGCACGGCCCGGCCAATCACCATTAAAAGCTTACAAGAGGAAAGCAGAGGAACAGGACAAGGGAAGGAGGGGGGGGTGGGAAAGAGAGACGGAGAAAGAAAAAGTAAGGAGAGAGGCCGACAATAGGAGAAAGTTACAATAGGGCATCTGTTCCAGTGTTGGGCAGCAAAAAAGGGCTGAGAATATGGCAGCGGAGAGGAGGCAGACACTGGGCAGGTTTCTGTGATAATCAACCGCTCATGCAAGATGCAATAAATACGAGTGACTTTACTTACTGTTGGGCTACTATGGACAAATGTTCTCCGCCTGCAAAAAAAAAGAAAATTGAAATTGAAAAATCAAAACATGAAGACTCGAGCGGTGTGCTACAAAGAAAGTTTGACATAGCCAGGTTTTTTTGCGTAAGCAGGCTCGACAAACCCTAAAACCCCAGTCAGAGATAAGGAGTATCACGACGGTGGTTATGAGTTTCATTTGTTAACCCAGGGTTTCTTCTTCAGGCTCTGTGCGCATTCCGATAAAAGGGGGTTGCACATTCTAGAGCTCTTAAACTTTAATGAAGGATACATGGAAACTTTTAGTTTTTGTAAAACCGACTTGGCAGCAAATCAGGACCAAGCATAATCTAAAGTGGTCTGCAGCTGCTGAGCCTTCATCATTCTGTTAGTGTACTGGTGATGTTTAAAGGCTCCAGCCTTACCTTCAGATTACACAATATGTTTGGACTGCATAATCAGTTTGCGGCAAAAGCACAAGGATTCTTAAAATACTCGTCTTACTTCTTTTCTTTAAATTAATCTTTACGCTTGACCTTGTTTACCTGCAATCAAAGTAGGAGGAAGTATTCAGATGCTTTACGTAAGTAAAAGTATTAACACCATACTGTAAAAGTACAAACAATTCAAAGTATGTAAGTATAATCAGGAAGATGTATTAAAAGTAACAGTACTCAATGCAGTAACATGTCCCCTGTGACTCTCATATAGTGTGTGTATATATATAGATAGATATGTGTATGTATCTGTATCTATATATGTACATGTGTATATAGTGTGCATGTGTAAATTAGTACTGATGATTATTTACAGTATGGATTGTTTGTAAAGTGAGAAACGTGCTGTCACAATTACCGAGAGCCCAAAGTGACACCATCACATGCTTGTTTTGTCAGTCCAACTTTCAAAATGATTAAAAATCTATTAAATTGATTAAAATAATTAATAAATCAGGAAAAAAGCAGCAAATCCTCACATCTTAGAAAATGGAACCATAAAATGTTTTTGCATTTTTGCTTTACAAAATAAGAAAATTAAATGTGTAAATGTCGTTACATATCACCACACTCTATACAAACATGGCATATTTTGCTTCTCTCATCCCTTTTTGGTTGTTTTACGGTGGCGATTAATGTAACAGGTTCAGAGTGAAAGTGTGGAAGCAGGCTTTGCTTCTCAAATGGTCCTCGAATCAACGTCCCAACTACAAATCCACTACACACAACTATGTTTTTCATAACAAATGCAGCTGTAATTCGAAAAAAAAAATAATAATTGGATTTCCTCACTGCAAAAACACTCAGCTATGATAGGTAGCATTAGTTATTTCCTTTTTAGTTAAGTGTGGACTGTCTGGTGTTTACACATACGACACACATAAGAGTTAACAATGAAAAATGGAAATTGCAGTGAAAAAACAACCAGCTTTCTGCTGACAGTACATGTACAGTCATTACAGTATCTATTGATCCCGGTCCCACCCTACACATACACACATTACAATACATTCTGTGCAAACATGGTGACGTTCTGTAGTGCAGACCACACAAACACACCCATCTACAATAGGAAGTTTATGGTGCTCAGTAGGTGGCACAAGATTAGTTTGCTGCTCCTGAAACAGAAGGTGTTAATGTTTATCCCTCTCCTTTCTCTCTCTCTTTCTTTCTATCCTCCCTCTATCCCTAAATGTCTGAGTTTAGCTCTGTGAAATGGATCTCACAAAAATCACAATGGGGCTGAAAATGAAAACAGACGACTCTTGATTGGTCACTAAAGATAAAACACTTTGACTGTTGCTAAATTAGGAGTGTTATCAGAGAGCACAGAAAGGAACGTGAACGCTGGAACACCGTTGATTTAATTCTAGCAGCTCAGCCTCAGTGGGAGACGGCTGCGCTTTTGAAATTCAATATTCAAAAGCTGTCCCGGAATAACAGCAGCCATTGTGTTGAATTTGAACAGAAAATATCAGTTGTATAATGCGGAAAGATCATGTTGCTTCTTGAGCTGTCTGCCATTAATTTGACTTGACTGCAACCATGATCCCCGAGCACAGCATTTAATGTGAAATGACAAAATATTACAACCAGCTCTCTCAAATGTCGGCAATCTTCCCCAGTGCAGCTCACAAGCCTTTGTATGCCTGCAGCTTTTGGAGTAACTCAGATATGGATTAGATGGCAAAAATGCACATATGAGAGACTAAGCAACAGCTTAGCAAATGATTTGACACGGAATGGAGGTTGATACAACAGCCTGCAGCAATGTTGAACTGTGTGTAAATATAGGGACAAAACAGTTGAGATAATATCCACAGTTTTCCATATCCATAAACATTCAAATTCACAACCCGATCTCCCCAATCCAGGAAGTGTAACAATGTTATACCTTAGAGAAGTCATAGGGAGGTGGTCAAGGTGGATGGTTGAATGTATGAAGCTGCAGGACTGAGGTTCGGGGCTTTCCTCCTGAATCCCACATGTTGTTAGGGTTAGGTTAATAAAACACTTGGCTGATGTCAGAGAAAGATTACTATTTTATATCTTACAAAGAAGAGCTCATATTCTTAAAAGAAAAACAAACAAAAAAAAACATTTGCACAGGCTGACATGTGACACCTTGTCCACACTGCCAGCTTGCAGCCCCAGTAGTAAAGCGCAGGTAAACCAAGCCATTGCACAGCCAGTGAAGACATCTGTAAAAAAAATAGAAAATTGATGCACATCTGTCCAGTCAGACACGTGTGACACTGAAACTACACATTGTTATAAGTTAGTCTTTCTAATGGAGGGTGAATGATGGACGGTAACAGACTATTTACTGCTTGCCTGAAACACATCCTGTGTAATAATGCCTTAGTTTTTTTTTTTAAATATTGAGCTCTTCTCAATCATAGCGACTATCTTTCTCTAACACAATATCTTTCAGTGGCCTAAACTAAATGTACAGTAAAATAAAATGATTATTATCAGTACATCATCAGTACAATAAATCATAAATGAGTTGCCTTGTCAGCAAGTACTGTCAGATTACAAAATAAATACACTGACACTTGTCTGGCAGTGATCAGTCTGCAGACACATCCAACAGAAATGTTACTTGTTATAACACTACAACACAATGGTTAAGATTAGGAAAAGATTGTGGTTACGGCAACTTAAACACTTGATAATGGTAGGGGAAATATTGTGGGTATGATGAGATATAGACTGATCTCCTACATGAAAGTCAGAGGTGCTACACACCCATCCACCCACACGCCCCCACACCCTTACCTTACTTTCTTCCTTGCTACATAAAGGGCACCCTACTTCCTGCAGTGACACAGAATGTTGGTTTGAATGTAAATCATGATAAGCAGAAATATCCAATATGCACAGAATTCCTAGGGATACTCAGTCATTACCACGCAGTACATCAGGAGAAAGCCCCTAGGGCTTCACTGCTGATGAATGCCAATGAATGAATATGTTTAAATGCGTGAGGTCAGGACATAATGAAAAGCCATTGAAGCCAAATGTATCGAACTATGACTTCTGTTCTTTTCATTTTAGTTTTTTTTCTCAGAAGGGTAATGGCAGCAGAATGTCAGCAGCAGTGGCACAAGCATGATTCGTCTTAAACGTGACCTAAATTTTAAACCTAAAGAATGAAGAATTACCAGACAACAGAAAAGAAACTAGGGTTCTACAGAGACGGTATAACCTCGGCTTGACATGAACTTGTTTTAAAAATTTAAATATAAAGGACCACTATAAACACCCAAATCAAGACTACATAAAATGTGTAACACTACAGTCATCAAATATTCCGCTCTGATAAGGTCATGTGTGGAGCTCCTTTAGTATGAAAACATGCAGCTGATTTAGACAAAGACAAAGATTTAGACAAGAGTAGCTTCTTAATGTTTATAATAAAAATGGTGCAGGTGGTAGGCCTATAGCTTAGTGGTAGAGCATTTGACTGTATTCTATATATATTTCTATATACATACTGTAATGCCACCCGCCAAGTTGCTAGTAAGAATGACTGTGTTAGACACCACTGCCAAATTCTACCCGCAATTGGAGGGTAGGTGGGTGCTGATGTCAAGCCCCGGGTATAACATAAAGTGTTTTTTCAAGAAATAGTATGTATTCAGATAAATAATACTTAAAATAACCCTTTCTGCTTCTCAAGTTTCTTCAGCCGGCTGAAAGCAAAACATCTTAAAGCACGAGACCAAAAGCAAAGCTGTGTTACATTCTAACAACAATTAAATACTGGTCCGTGGACAAATCTAGAGAGCGAAAGACAAATATTGTATGATACAAATAGTAGACACTAACAAGTGGCAGCATGAATAAGGAGCTGACATCTTAAACTCCATGTTTAAAGTGGAAAATTTTCATTCCTGGTGGCACAAGGCAAGACTAAAGTGTTTTTGTAATTGTTAAAAATAGAAAACCCTTCACTGAAACTGAAAACCTCACTCGATAAGAAAACATCTTTGCATGAAATGAGAACTAAATCTGGGTTGTCAGGCTTGAATCCAACCCCCCTGTAACCTCCACACCTTTCCTGTTCACAGCACAATCTTAATTTCAGACTACTGCCTGTTTCCAGCTGAGTCTGCTCCACCTAATCTTCTCCTGGCGGGGGATGTCTAACTTTAGTGCATGGAGCAGGTATTTGCATTTAAAGACATCAGGGTCATTTCACAAAATGTCTTGAAGTAGTAAAAGGCAAAGAAGAAAAACAGGGACAGTGATAAGAGGAGTTGGTGGGTCTGGTGGGCAAAAATCTACCAGAAACCATCCAGGATAATCCTTGTTAGTGACCAAAAATAAAAAATAAAGACGGAACACCTAATGATGAATCTGTCAGCTCTGACATCAGTTCAAACCCACTGGGTCAGAACAAGACCTTCTGGAGTCCTAATGACGATCCAATGAGGTCAAAGCATTGATGTTGTTAATAAATTCACCATCTACCCTATGAGTCATTACACAGTATGATACAGGCTGACTCAGTCTCTTCCTGCTGAAAGGTAAGGAGTTATAAGTGCATTAGTGGCTCATCAGTTTTCCTGCGGTTTCTTTGTCACATCAGTATATGACAGTTAGAATGTGACCTGGACTGATTTTTGTTCCCTGCCCCTCAGCTATGAATATACTACCATGTAAACAATTTAATATTACTTATGTGGCATGAATCAATGTTATTGGTGACTTGGAGGGTAAAAGAACTCTACTAACGTGTTCACAAGCAATTGCCCATTTGTACATTCAGCAGATACGGAGTAATATTGGCATTCATTTGGAGCCTTTTTGGCCACCTGATAAATGCAAGTCCAATATTCACTCTCCTTTCAGCTCCGTTTTGGTCTCCACCAACTCCTGAGACAAATACCAGGATATTTAGCTGCTAATACTCCACTATGTTTACCACTTGTGTCTGCCTCCCATCAAGTGTTGGGTTGGTAGAGTGCAGTGGGTTTATCTGAGCTTGTTTCCTGGAGAAAGCTGCTTGCTGGAAACAAGACCCATATAGTAAATGTAACATAGAGCTAAACGATGAACATAGAGGCTTAATAGAGCTCGGTAGAGCCGCAGATTTGGGTGATAGTTCTCTGTCAGTTTTTCACTGTCGGCAGCCACTTTCAAATTAAATGCAATTATTTATTTCATCATTAGTATGAAAAATATTAAGCAATGAAGCTTCCAAGTTTATATTTACACATTTATTTATGTCCAGATAGGCCTTGACCAACAGTCTCCATGACCACCCACCCAACTCCCCCAGTCAGGCTCTTACACACAAATGATTGCATAAAAACACCTTACAATGAAACCATCAGAATGATGGTAATTTGCACTGGCTGTCAGACAAGTCTTGGTCGGAGGCGTCAGTGGCCTGTCATTATGATCTCAGCACTGTGAAACATGGCACAGTGTGCAGCCTCTCAGCACTCTGACATATTACTGAGCTGATGTCCAATTAACACAATGATATCATATGGCTGACATGGTCTCCAAAAATTAACAACTTAGTTGGGAAATGCAGCAAGCAGACCGCCATACTGCAACATTTGACTAACATGAAGTTAAACATATGAATGTATAGCAGTTTTACAGCACTGGCAAGCCCCTGGCATGACGCATTGGAACCAAATGCCTTTTCTGTTATATCAGAATTATTTTCAATAGATGGTAGCGAAAAATTATTAAGGCACTTCTCTTCCTCTATATATCAAATAATCTAAACAGCATCCTTTATCTTTAACAATGTATACCTTTATTCAGAACCAAAAGTCATTCAATCCTTTTCCTTCAATCTCACTTAAATTCAATGATGTGGCAATTAACTGGGTTGTTCATTAACAAATGGCTATTTGTTCCCCCTAGCACAACTTCAGTGTAAATGATGGGTGACATAACCCACAGTCCTCGTTCTGTGCAAATAAGCACTAAAGATAAACTGAAGCTTATGTAACACTTGACACAAATTAAGTGAGTATCATTGTCCTGGTGATGTGTATAGGTTTATTACCAATGTTGTGTATACTGGCTACCCTGGGAACCAGACGAATCTGCGGGCTCATCTTTCATTTGCTCTGGCAGATACGTCTGGCCGCTCTCCTATTCAAACTGATTACTCTGCTGATTTATCGGGATAACTAATCACAAGCGTTTATCTAGTAGGAGGCGGGTTTAATACGATGATTGACAGAGACGAGCGCCGTTCAAGTATCTTTGTAAATATCCAATATGGCGCCCCCATGTTCTCCGGCTGGCTACAGCGGCAGTATTAAATGGACGTGATGGTAAATTTTGTCCAAAAGAACAACAAACAACTGCACTTAAACTTTATGTTGATAAGAAATATTTGTTTATCGAACTTCTGACAGGACATACCGTCCAACAGGATGGCGTTTCATCGCTCTGATTGATTGTCTGCACCCGTCGATAACGCCCCTTGGAAATCAAAAATAAAATGAGAGGTTCCAGACTAATACGCATTTGCAAATGAGTCTGCCGATTCCAGGCTATATATTGGCAACAAATCTACATGTAACGGCAGGATGTAATCCTACGCCATTGTGTCTCAACTTTGAAACTTCACCCGGCTAACTCTGGAGACCGCTGAAGCCTTAGGTTAGCTTCCTTTTAGAATGAAATGAAGACTTGAGATATTGTCTCCCATTTTTTAAAGTGGAGTCATTCAAGGAACTTTATGGTCATGTGTACAGGAGGAATGATTACAGTAACCAGTAACGGGCATGTGAGTATTTTAATAAAAGAAATGAAAAAATCCAAACTTATTCTTTCAACCTCCTCTTTCAGTAGTCGCTGAATTGTACTTGATGAGGACACAACTGGATCAATGTAAAAGCCATTATAAAATGCTGCTATGCACTATATATATATATATATATGCAAATTTTTGAGCAATCTATGTTGATTGACCACCGGCAGCCAAGGCAACAACTGCACAGATGTTAGCTGTAGCTATCTACCAGCATAGCCTACGCACAGAGCATACAGTGGTTTCCATGCAGCTTAGTGTGAATTTTATATTCAAGTTGAAATTGTTAAAAGATCAAAAATTTGTTTTTCTTATGTTTATGTCCCCTAAAATGTCTGACCTTGACTATACTGACTTGTATCTTTGCAATGTTTGTCAGCAGAGTGACTTTAGATGAGTAGTTTGGAGGTAAAAGTACTCCTCTCTTCTTTTACCGGTCAGCCTATAGCACAAGCAGTGGTGTTAAACAGGGCTCAATAGATCCAGAATTTCTCAAAGCAGTGCTTCTAGTCCCTTTTGTAGAGTTTTTTTTTTTTTTTTACTTTTGATGTGGGGAAAGAAATCATAATCATAGAGAATTTGTACATACTTTAAAAATGTGCCCAGAGGGAAGCTTCAGCTTATTAACTTACACTTGCACTAAACCACCTTTACTTCATTTCTCAGCGCCTACACCAACACCAGTGGTTTCCAACATGAGGGTAGCAGTCCAAAAGTCCATTTCTAGAACAGCACATTTCATTTTAAATACCATTTCCTTCTTCCAATAGAGGTACAACACCATCCAAACCTTTGTTTGATGCCAGCTGTTGGTCATGTGGCATGATGTGCCTTGCACATTCATCTTCCCAAGCGGCAATCACCTGGTCTGAAAAATGAAGCCAATGGGGAAGTGCCTTAAACCTGCAATCTCTAGCAGGGGGCCAGTGGGAGGTTGAAAAAAGAAGTCTGATTGTATAGAAGTCAATGAGACAATGACCCTACTTCTCACTTGATTCATTACCTCAGTAAACATTCTTTGAAAGAGTTTATGGTCTCAATTGTTAGTTTCAAGTCTTCTTCAGTACAGCAGGATGTTCATTTTGTAAACTATGGTCACATTTAGAGTAAAATAGACGATAAAGCAGCAAATGCGTTAGGGCGGGGCTACAGCGTGATTGACAAGTCGTTACCAAGGCGAGCGCTAATCAGGATAGAGTCAGCGCTACCCGCTACTTGAAAAAATTGCTGTATATTCAGTCTCTGTACTGTAACATTACTGGAAATGAAGGCTGAAGTGTTACAGAAATTCTCACCTGGATTTACCACTGGTTGTCATCTTCCAGCTAATGCTAATCTGTGTCTCTCCTCATTTTTTCTCAATTTCCTCAATTCATTCTTACTTGTGAAGCATCTCGTTGTACTACCTCAATGCCGCTGTATAGAATATTATTATTCCATGATCCAATTTTCTGACCAACAATAAGACGCATTGAACATGACACAGAGCAGCATTAAAAAAAAGAGAAAAGAATCAAATTGGATATGCGTGCACATAACGGTGCTGTTGACAGTGCTGTCACACTCTTCCTGCAACGCTTCCTTATAAACAGCCCACACTCCTCTCTAAATGACAAAATGGATCTAACATTGAAGTGACAACTAGATGACATGTGACACAAAGAATATTGCTATGGAAATTAGATTTTTGTTATGCAAAAACAAGGTATTCTTACTGGAAAAAATGCATGAATGTGCTGTAATCGGTCTTTTGGGCAGCAGCGTCCTCTTGCTGAGTCTGCTGTGTTAAAAAGCTGCCGCCACACCATTAATAATGCAGGACCTGGTCGGACGTGACATTGATCCGGCTGTGTGTGCAAGTGTCTCAGGCTGTGTATATTCAAGGAAGCATGTATATACAGCACATGTTGGGGGTTGTGTTCTCCAGTACATGTATGTGTGTGTGTGTGCGCTCATACACAGACAAACACACTTGCGTCTATGTGCTAGACGGGGCTTGTCTGAATGTCAGCCGTAACGAGCGAGTGGCTGCTGCCAGTGGCAGCGTTGTGGTCTCCACGGTAACCCCTGTTTAAAGGCTGCTATGCTACTCTGAGGAGGCACTGAGGCAGGTTTGCATTATGGGATGTTGAGCTGCACAAATGCATCACAGAGCAGAGGAGAGGAGAGGATGGGAAATAGCTGAACAATTCAACAGCATCATGAACAATTCCTGAATCAAGCACACTACTGAGAGATGTTCACCCCTACCTTTATAACAGCTTTCACACACATGCACAAAATGAAGATGAATAATTTTTACATCATGTCTTCAAACTGCTTAAAAAGCATAAAAAACTCACATTTTCATGGCATTTATGCTTTATAACTCATATTATTCATTGTTTCAACACTAGTTGTGATTATGGTGAAGACTGGATTATCTGTTGTCAGGGGCCCCCTCTGTGGCAATCAGTATGTGGTCATTTAAAACATTAATTGCAAACCTAAGTACAATAAAAAGATAATGCAGCTCCTGCATAGCGGGCCCTGTCTTGTAGAGCGGCCCTGTGTCTAAGTGTGTGTGAAGACCTATAACATTTAAGTTATTATTATGCGTACATCTTGCATATTCTTAAATAAAGTTGTGTTGGGGGTGGGGGCTCAGTGGGAGACCACAAGTCATAGTTTTTCCACATTTTTTTCATTAGTGGATTTAGACAGTCATGTTGCTTGACTGTGACTGGGTATTTTCTGTCAGGTCAATGGAAATGTCAGAGCTTTAAAAAATATAAAACACAATTTCTTTGAAACGTATTTTTATAAACATGTACCACAAAATATTTTCTTATTATGCTTAAATGTACTTTGGTTGTGATTCATACATATTTTTTTTGGTGTAGTGTGAGCCTTAAGTCACATGCTGCCATCAACAGTGCTTACAGCCTTCACAGCTATTGTGTACCTTCAAATTTCACAAAAAGAAAACCTAAATTTGTAGCAGAAGATTGCTTTACTTTTGTGGTAGAATGAGAAAGGACAAAGGGACGGGGAGTTCTGTGGCATTGAGAGAACACGAACACACACACACACACACACACACACACACACACACACACACACACACACACACTGACACACACCCACTCACACACACGACTTCACACAGCTTGGTGAACAATAAGGTCCTGGTAAAGGATTGAAACAAAGTGGGAAATAGCCAGCAGTTCCAGAGCACATCAAAGAAACGTACATTACAATGCACGAGCGCACACACACACACACCCCTCAGTACCCAAATTCTCCCGACTATGCTGGAAACACAGGTACGCTGTGATATCTTCAAAAGAAAATGGATTCAAACAATGGCCGCTTTACTGTATGTGTCCACAGGGTATTGTCTGCTGCACCAAATGACAAATATTAATTTTCATCAAACAATTCGCCCTCTATCTCTCACTCTCTCCCACTCCGTGTGTGTCTCTCTTGTTTCTCTTGGCCTTTTCCTCGGCTGTGGGCCCCTGGGATGCAATGGGCTGCTATTTGAGGCTCAGGACCTAGTTTCACCACTACCATGGGTCCTGTCTTAGATGCACAATTTATAAAAGAAAAGAACGAGATGGCAGGAGAGTGAGACAGAGGTAGAGGAGAGTTTTGTGACTGAATTTAAATTGCGAAAAGTAACAGTTTGAGGAAATGTCCCCCCGGAACCTTCCACATCAACTGAACTTAAAATTAGGTCAATCAAACTAGACAGGAAGGCCTGTTTTTCATTTAAAGTGGATACATTTAAAAATAAAATAAAATACTCTGCCATGTAGGGAAGCCTATAGGGGATATATATTTAAAGTAAAGTTGAAAATGTAATTCAGTGTAATTCAATAGTATTATAATTTTACACAACTATGTAAAAATGTAAATGAAAATGCAATAATCCAATTTCAATTTTCACAAACTGTATCTGGAACGAGCCTGGTATGGCAGCCATAAGGACAGTAGGGTACTCAGAAGAAGCCAGATAGCTTTCACAAAGGCACAGAGAAAGAGATCTACTGATGGGTATGGTGACCTTCTCCCCGCCAAGATTCCACCTCCAACCCAAGGTAAATGCACAGCATTCTACAACATGCTACATATCAGAAGGCACAGAAAAGGAACCTCTCAAAAGTCGTCCCTGGCAATGCAGAGGTACATACCTCGCAAAGTGCAAGTGAGCATTCCTTCATCACTAAGCCAGGATATACAAGTCGAAGTACAGGTCACTGTCACACCAAAAACTGCAAGCAAAGAGTGAATATTCAGTAAAGTTATCTTTTTCTGGTATTTTTTTGCAATAAATGTTAGGCCTAATTAATCACTGATTAGATTTGTCATAAAGTGTCATGTGATGCAACGGGAGAAAAGACTACATCAAAACATGCCATGCGGTTTGACAAGTAGGCAGTTAGATTGACTGCGTCAAACATCGGAGCAGCCTGTCACACTGACCCTGACAAACCAGCGGTGTCCCTGCTGAAGAAACCGTGCTATCCTGTGGCCTACAAGGACTCGAAACAACACACAACGCTCTCTTAGGTACTTACATCCACTTTACACAGAAACCAAGTCTTCCAAAATATGCCAAAAGCAACCAGAAAAGTGATGGGGAGGGAAACCACGGCAATGTGCAGAAAAGTTTTTAATACAGCCTTAAATTACTCCTTTCACGGCATTATAGGCTTATACAAAAATACAAAGCCTGACAATTCATGACAATCAGAGTGGGTGTGTTGACTTCCAGCAGTCAGCTGCTGTATTTTATGAATGCGGCTGCGCAGATAAACGCAGCAGCTAAAAGCTGGATAGTTTTGACGCTCTGCTGCAAAGTGCTAACAGGAGAGAGGACTTCCTGTAAAATAAAGGTTTTATTTCTGGTGAATCTTAAATCTTAATCTTAATCTTAAAAACACTGAATTAAGGACCTAATGATTTAAACAAGGGCTATTAAAATGTTCAAACTTGGAAGTGATGTACCACAGAAAGGAGGCAAAGGGGAAAACCGCAGTGAGAAAATTTGGCCTTATACTGACTTTTTTGAAACAATGTGTGAAAAGGATCACACATTTGTCCAGAAATGTGTCACTCCAGAGCTATTAGCAAAAGTGTTTACAGCTTCTATTCTAGCAACATCACGATACCGCCAAACCATCTGAAGGCTAGGCCTATTATTGTGGGGTGCCTGTCCTACATAATGAAGACAGACTTGAGTGTAAATCGGGAATCTGTTAAAGACCATACATTAATATAAGTTGTTTAAAGCCTGAGACCACTCATTTAAAAATTTCAAGTTGGAAATGCAGTGACTGTATGCGTGAAATATCTAAAAGAGGGATAACACAAAACGACTGAACAAATTCTAATTTGTTTTATTCAGAACAGGCCACATACTTTGTAGGATATATAGTTTTTGCATATGGATGCATATAGTTATTTAATATAAAGGATGCATATAGTTTCTTATAATTAAAATTATGAATTAATCATTGTTTCTAATGTTCAACTCAAAGCAACATTTGAGGGAGACACATTTGTTAGTGCACATCTACACATAGTGTCAATCACCTGTGTTGATCCAAAAATACACTTTTTACAGACAAGTGTTTGTCCGATGATCTGCCAGTTAGATCTTTCATGGTATAATGATGTTTGCATTTTGAGTATGTCTCTGCTTTTGCTCTTAGGTCTCTAGGCTGTTCAATGAAAATATCAAAGCAGTCAATAAAACAGGCACATTTACAAAAGACCTGTCTAAATACCATAGGCATCGAGAGCTGAAGCTCTTCTCGATTTGGCCAAAACGCAAGTGCTGCATTCAACACTTCAATGGTTCTTCTAAATGTTCTACTGGCAGTTGGATTTTAGATTTTAAACACACAACCAAGCAATGAAAGAGGAAGGTTCATTTTCAGCATCGTAAGAGTTAACACCAGTTGTTGGAAGGGAGTGGTTTGTACCAGTCTGCAGAAATGATATCACAAACGTTAAAACTACTTGTAACTAGGGATATGCAGGGATTCCAGTCATTGCCTTTAATTTTTCCATCATCATTTTCAAAAACCAGTTAATCAAATGCTGGAGGTTTTCCTCCCTGTGCTCATTACATTCCCATTGTAATCTTGCAGTCTTTTCCTGGCATGTTTGTCGTCACACTGCTTATCAACAAACCTGAAACAAACCTGATAAAAATAACTGGCAGGTACTGAGCGTTATTTTGCCCTCCAGGTGGGTGTTTCTGTAAGGATGTAACATCACGTGAAAACTATGAATAGGGCTGACTTTAATGCTTCAAAGCTTCTACCGTTTGCCATGGTGATCGAAGTCCAAATCAGTTTTCCAATGCTGGATTCCAGCTGCACCCGGCAGTCGTCCAGAAGCGGCTCATTATCGTTGTCGCTGAACGAGAAAGTGACGTCCTAACTGAAGACCCGCCTTGATAAGAGGACTGACAAACCAAAAGAGTGTGGTAACATGGAAATGGATCTGAAATACACTGGGGGTGCAGTTTCGCTTATTGCGTTTGAATATTGTCCACTGTACAGCAGGTTAAGTCTCTGATAATGAAATGTCAAATGCCATTTTTGGGGGGAAATAGTTAGAAAAAAAAATGTAATTTCAAACGTGACTTAAATATTTCTTGAATAAATTGGAACTCTTTATATTGCATTATAATTTTGAAATGTAATTTAACAAATATTGTTATTAATGTTTTATTGAATGTTGTCAACTGTACAGTGCGGTACGACCCTTTCACCCTCACGGAGAAATTCTTTATTTTTATATTTTATATTATTTATAAATCAAATAATTTATATTTGCTGTGCAAATAATTCAAATATCACATGCCTTGTGTCCCATCCACCAATGCTCCAATGCATTGGGTTGACCGGTGATACAGAAGTGTACATCAACCTGTAAATACTGATGTGAAGAGTCTGTAAATCCAAACTCAAGTGCAGTTCACAAACTGCAGTTCACTGTTGCTTCATGTTTGTCTGAACAGAAACTCTCAGCCCACTGCTGTCACTTCAGCTAGCATGCTAGCAGGTTAGCGTATGTTCCATAGTGGAACAAACAGCGGGAGATTGTTCGCTCTGCAGTGATTCCTCTCCAGGTGAGTCCCTCGCATTGCCAAATGTCTTCCTGAGGTTGTTACGCATGAAGCAGTGCTTGACTGGATTCGTTTTTTTTAAGGCTGTCCTTGGTACACTGTACCTAAAGCAGACATGCTCTGCCACGGCGTTGGCAATTTATTTTGCTCCTCAAGTGTCTTGCATCACATGAAAAACACCACATGGACATGATTCTCACTGGAGGGGGTCCTTAACATACAAGCAGCAGAGTCATGAGCAGCAGGATGAGTTGCTGACCTGCCCTGGGTGTCTGCCTGCCTTCTTTCCCAATGCATGCTGGGACACAACTTCAGTCCCATGTCACCCTGAAAGGGAGTGAGAGGATGAATGGATAATTGTTAATTCTGGACTTTTTTTACGACGATGATGAAATCTGTTAAATGTTTCTGTCTGGCTTCATCTAACTGCTAAATGAATGTTCTTATGCTTTCAAACATAGGTCTCCATTATGCAAATGTTCCGTAATGGCTCTATTTAAAAATGACAGGACCATTTCAGATTGCGCTGCAATGCTTGTGACATTTTAGCATCTAGAGGAAGTGGCAGCACTGCAGCAGAACAGTGGTGAGTTACAATGTCGAGGAAGAAGACAGTTTACTGTACTGTCACATGCTGCATCCATGATGAAAACTTAAGTGTTGGAGCCTTAATTGATGACCATAATGATAAAATTCTGCCTATGCTGGGATTTCTGACAGCACCCCAGCATATTGAAAAACTCTCTTAACTCCTATGTTCTCACATGCTGTATGTGGAGTGTTGATAGTGATGAATATTGGATATCTGTAATGTAAACAGTTGGCATGCATAAAGTTGAATTGAGAGAAGGAGACTGACGTTCCAGATGATTTTCCTTCCTTTGTGCGAAGACGATGGAACTTTTGTCTTGCTCATAGTTCATAAATATGATTAATTCATGTGTTTGTGTTGGTTTGTGGATAGTTATTAGCTAATGCGAGCTGAACTCTTATTGTTGTAACTAAACTGCTAAAGTGAGATTAATCTCATCTGGATTTTAATCAATAAATTATCGTGCTGTTCTAGGCCATCTCGTGTCTGTGTTTCCTGAATAGGGTATTTAAGGAAATCATTTCCCTTCCTCTTTTACCCTCTCTTCCTCCACAAGAAAAACCTAGTTTTGGTGTACACATATTTAGACAAACAAACCTCAAGCCTCATTAAATAATAATTTCATGTCAACTACCAATACCTACTGCAAAGGCATTTATATTCACAAGTGGGTTTCCCTCTTTAGAGACACGAGCTGCTCCAGTGAAAACAAATTCAATTTGTAAAGATGTTGGATCTGAGCAAAGAGCTGAAAGTGAGATGCTCTACTTGTGGCTGGTGACCATCGGCACCTTTTGCTAGAGTGGCAGAATGCTGTGGAATACGACACAGCCGCATCCTGCGGCCGCTGGGTGGTTAATGCGACGACGTTCGTTTCCAACACGAGCTGTGTGCGACCTGGTAACATTGCCACTGTGACAGGGCAGGGGTAATAGTATGGTCAAAAATGATGTGGATGATTTGTTTGTACGATGATCAGGCCAATCATTTCCACCCAAAATCTACCATCTACTGAACACAGGGCAAAAATATGAGCAATATCACTTGAAAGATTTCATCAGCTTTCTACAACCAAAAGGCCTGAAGTCAAAGAATCCACAAAAAATCATTAAAGATGTGCTGAAATACCGATGTCAAGAACATCATGGGAAGCCTTAAGTAACACCGGCGAATAATATAAATCCATTTGTCATCTTGTCTTTTCCAATTTATTTTCTCATTCTTCTTCAGTCATTACCAAACAATCTTGAATTTGTCCTCAGTCGTGACCTAGCATTGGATTTGCATGAGCGTGAGCGCAAATTCTGTGCTCCCCTCAATTTCTTGCGATTGCTTAACACTGTAATTGTGCCGCTCCAGGAGCTTTCTAAATGGGTGAACTGATCGGAAACAGGCCTATTTCCATCCTGCGACATTAAAAATTTGCCACGCAGGGAAGTGTCATTATTAAAAAAAGATATTGTAAAGAAAAAAAAAAGGAACCTACTTTGAATGACACACACTTGTGACAGAGGAAGAGAGGAAGAGGGAGGGAGATGGCTGCAGAGATGGATAGGCCTGAAAGAGAAAGAGAGGGAGAGATGAGTATATGAGTTGCAGAGGAGCAGGGAGGCCGGGGACGAGAGGAGGCATAAATATGCATCGCCATGGGCTATCTTTGTAGAAGGAGCTTTGACGTTAGACGCGAGCTAGAGCTGAGGCACTTCTGTCATTCCCTTTCCTTTTCCTTCAGCTCCCTCCCTCATCTTCCTCTCCCTGCACTTCCTCTTGAACCTTCTCCTGTTTTTTTTCTAACTCATACATATACACACACACACACACACACACACACACACAGCCATGTGTACAGGCACAACCACCAGACACCCAGTGTTGTCAGTCTCTGGTGCATCAAAACCAATATCAGCTCTCTCCAAATTAATTACCCAGCTTGCGCCCAGGCCTGCCTCTGTAATAAGTCTCTCAGGGAGCAGACATGATGGGCTATACTGCGTCCTCTCCTTCCCTCTGCACAGGCTGACAGCTATTTCCCCCTCAGCCGTGGTCTTTCAACTCCTAATACCACCACCACCCTGTCACCCTCACGCTGCGTGGGGAAAGAGGATGAACCTGTGAAACAATCACTCCCCGAATTGGCTTTGTGTCAAGGGGAATTAAGTCATGTTCCATAATGGGGCCGCGCCACAGAAATGGCCCCATGTGTGATGCGCTGGCACAGTGTCGATGTAAAATGACTTGTTGAATATCGGCTCGTGCAAATCAAACGTGAAGCAGGATATTAATATGATGAGGCGGCTCGGGTGGCTCCGGGCGCAGCCGCGGCCAGGCTTTGATCAGTTATCCTCATGGCTACCTGCCCAACGCGACTGTCAGTCTGCACAACACGGCATTGCAGAGGAGCTAGGTAAACCAAGCTGGGTAGGAAATTATTCAGAAATGTAGTATGGCTGGACTCTCTCTAGCGCCGCAAGATGGCTGTGAGGTGGAAACATTGTGCTCTGTTGGCTTGGTTCAGAGATATAAATCCAGGGGTCAGTAATGAACTTCAGAACTGTACAAACTGACATCTAGGCTATGTTTGACGTATGAAAACGTAAGTCTCGTAAACAACTAATTCAGTAAAAAAAAAAAAAAAACCTTCAGATGCATGCTTGGGTACAAAAAATTTTGCTTATTTAAACTATTTCAGTTATAAGAATTTTCTATTTCAGGCTGCTTATTGCACAGAAACTACACCTGAGAAACCTGAGGTGTGAAAGGTCTGCTTTTGAGATATACGAGTCATCATTAAGTTTTTAAAATTCTCCCTTTTTACAATATCTGCTCATCTACAGTATAGTTAAGTTGGCAGGTTAGGGAGTTAGTGGTTATGATTTGTAAGAAGGGGAACTCTCGTTGTGGTGACTGGAAATTACCTACTTTGTCCATGCCTTCTAGAACGGAACAGACAAACGTTCTCTGATCTGGTGCCACCACCCTGACCTTATGATCTGACCTTAACACTATGGTTAAGGTTCAGTTAGGTTTAGGCACAAAAGCAACTTTGTGAGGTTAATGGAAAGATCATGGTTTGAGTTGAACTCATGCCTTGGCTTTTTCTGCGCTATAAAAATGGAGGTCTGCAAGCTGTCTTTGAGGAAGACAAACTGCAGCCTGTTAGTTTGATCTCAATTATGAGAACTATAGTCTGGAAGTTGTTTGACAGGTTTAAAAACCGGGGTCTGTGAACTGCTGCCGATGAATAAAAAAGCAAATCAAAGCTTGTGCCAAATGATAAAAGCCGAGATCTCTAAAATGCTTCTAAAGTGTACCGCTCTGAGATGCTTCTGAGGTGTAAAAACAGAGCAGGCTTCTGAGGCACGGTGAGGTCAATAAACAGACGTCTTCTTAAAAATGCTCAGATGTAAAAACAATCCCAGGTCTGCATGCTGGTTGTGGGTCTGAGGTAGACATACCAAAGTCGAGCCCTAGTTTGTGAACTGTTTCTGAAAAATGACAGCACACCATTCAGCTGCGTTTTAGGAAGAAAATGCTGAGGCATTTAAAATGCTTGCAAGCTCTGTCGAGGACATTAAAGCTGGGGTCTGCATGCTTCTTAGTGACTTATAAAACCTAAAGTCTGCAAATTGGTTGTAAGGTACAAAAACTGTGGTCAGGTAGGTTGGTCTGGAGTATGAAAAACAATGTCTGTTGTGTCAGCTATGTCAGCTGTTTCTATGTTGTAAAATCCGAGTTTTAAAACGCCTCTATGGTGCAGGAAAACTCAAGGCTGCAAGCAGTTACGTGGATCAAAAACTACAAAGAGTCATTCTAAGGTATAAAATGTCAGGCCTGTAAGCTGCTTCTGTGATAAAAAAAATGAGGTCTATAAACTGCTTCAGAAGTATAAAACCTGATCTGACAGCTGCTTTAAAATGAATAAAAACTGGAGGTCTGTAAACTACTTATAAAGCACAGGACCCGGGGTCTAAGCAATCAGAGCCCAACACAAAATCACTGTGAAAATCACAGAAGAAAATAGACTTGAAGCGCTTTGGGTCCAAAAAAACAGAGCTCTGTAATTTGGTTTTTAGGTCTGAAAGCAGTTGTTAGGTACAAAATCCGGACCAGGGTTATAAAAACTTGAAAGTCAGATAGCTGCTTTAAAGTATATAACCAGAGGTCTGTACTTTGCTTTTGAGGTATGACAACTGAGGTCACCACATTGTTTTTGATGACGCGGTCATGTTGGATTTAAACCAAACATAGGCTACCCCCCCCCGACACACCCCCGAGTCCCAACATATGGCCTCGGTCCATTTACCTTAACTGATTTGCAACAGCGATTTTTAAGGTGAGCAAAGTCCTGGTGGCTTGTCAGCAAATGCTTTACTGAGATGCACTTAGAATGAGTTGGAGTGGGAGGTAAAAGCAAATGACCACACACCATAAACATAAACACACACACACACACACACACGCGTGCACACACATACATACACATGCAGAGACACCATTGGCCAAGCGTTTCCCCATTCCATTTACAGTAACAAAAAAAAAAAAAAAAAACACTAAATATTATTTTAATAAACAATAAAATGGGCTCCTTGCTTTCCACTTAAGCCGTTAACCGGGTGACTCCAGTGGCAGTGTGGGGGGAGCCGTTCTTCACTCTAATCCGCATGTAGCAGCGGCAAGGATTTCCAATACTCCATAAATTCAGGGCTTATCTCCAGACAGTGACTAGTAAATGGTAAGCAATGCTATCAATCATGGTGCTCCCTGCTGTGTGATTCATAGTAATGTGTTTCCATTTAAAACTCCCCCGGGGTGGGGGAGAGAGAGAAGAGGAGAGGAGAACAGCAAGTCTCCAGGCATCAAATTCCCCACAACAATCAATACGTGGAGCTCAAACAGCCCATGCCTCAGCCTGCCCAGGGAAAATAAATGTATTAAGGTAAAGGAAAAAAAGAAAAAAAAATGCAGTAAAGAGAAAATGTGTTTAGGTGAAAGGAGAATAATCAGGAATGAGGCATCAAAGCAGAGGCTGGGAGCGTATGGAGACACGGCTGCCTGTAACAAAGGCCCGAGTGGTGTGGCTTTGTAATACACTCCCACTAATGCTACATTAGTTCAAAGGCAGACAAGTGGAGGTATAATGTGGACAAGGAGCAAGAGAGATGGATACAGAGATAACAATGGGAGTGGATAAAAGGGGGACAGCCTGGGAAACAGTCTGGATGAATTTACATACTTACAAATTATAGCTCTTATCTGCATCACCAACCTTGGGCTGGGCTGCCTAGAGCAAAGTTACATCTGTTTGCGTGCATTAGCGTCTTTCCATAGACTTTGCATGTTGTTAAGATGCCTTGTCTGAACATACCATTCAAATTCATTCAGTGCAACGGTACAATAAAAACATGCGTAACAGAATAATTTCACTATAGTTAGACTGAACAAAAACATACAAGGCAAGCTTACTGGCTTGAAATTCATATATTAATGTGACAAATATCTGAATAGTCCAATAGTTGCCTATTGTAAGTGGCACATCAAGTGCAATGAGTAATCTAGATCCCCTTTACCAATCTCTAGTAACAGAAAATGCAACAACACCAATCTCCTACTGCACAGCAGTCACAGTTGTCGAATTTGAGCGGGCCACAGCACCACAGCTTCCATCCATGCAAGTATCCCTCACCATCTCTGTGAGAAGCATCAAGGAAACACACGTTATCAATCAGAGCTCCACTCTGTGAGGCGTATGAAGAGTTCATCAATCAGAGGCTGCAGTGTTTAAATTGCTCCAACGGAACACGGATGAGAGACAAACTGATGAGCATGAACCCTCCTGGTAATCACGCCTTCAAAACAACAAAATTGATGTGAAGTATATTCTCTGCGTCAGCTTGCCCGTAATTCCCAGCCTATTCCCCAGTTTCATGTAGATTGCCCGGCTAGGGGGAAACTAGACACAGCAAGACATATGACTCACCTCTATCCCTTAAAATCTATTCAAACCTACAGGCTTCCTGGCCTATTTGACTTGAGATAAAATTATTAGCAAGAAGGTCTACTAAAGACCACCTGCCAATTACCTTATTCAAAAGGCTTTAAATAGTGGCTGCTAAGGTAGTGACAAAACTCAGATTTAAACCATGAAAGGCTGCATTCCCTCCCTGATTCTACTACTGTATATGCAATGTATTAATCCTGTTTGCCTACACAAAAACACACATGACAGATATCTAATACACACATAGTATTATATGGCTGCAGGGTATATAGGCATAATTTCACATCTATGTCAATATAGGATTTACTCAGAACAATTATTTATCAGCCGCAGCAGACAGTAAAGGTAACTCAAAAGCAATCTCTCTATGTGCACCAATGAATCACCAGTAAATCACGTCGTCCCACACATCTGTTTGCGTTAAAGCAGGTGATAAATCATGGAACAATTCTCATTTTCCATACAGAAGCTAGTCTGCTACCTATATCAAAGCTGAATTATGAAGTAGTCATGTATACCTAGGAGGAGGTGGTGGAAAATAGGGGTGTGGAGGTCGGGAAGGTGGATGAGTAGCAGAGTGTAGCAAGTCTAAACTTAATGCAGGAGACCACAGTCTGAGTCCTGTCCTTAACCAAGTGTTTAGTTGCCTAAACATAAGCCCAGTGTCACAGTTACAGGGTCGTCATTTGTTCCCCGGATCGGTTGCTGTTTGCTCTTAAGAGGAACTTGATTCCTTTTCGGGGATGGTGGAGGTTTGTCTCTCAGTGGTAGTCCTCAAGCTGTATGTGTATGTGTAGTCATACAGCACAAGGCCTTCTGGGCTCAGAAGCCCATGGACACCCGCCAAATTATTGGATTATTAGAAGCAAACAAATCTGGTTCCTGTATTTACCTCTGGAGCCCTGCTGACAGCTGATAACCCAAGAGCCAATCAGCAGTCTAGTCACAACTACACAAATAAACTAATTTCATCACAATGCCTGAAACTCATCAGTGACACCCAGACCTATGACAATAGAGAGCAACAACCCACAGTATGCCAATACATAACAATACGCACATACATAAGAATTCCCATTGATCATACAGTCTCCTTGGATACATCAAGGCCACAGTCAACACCCCCTGATTGATCTAGGCCTCAGGCAAGCAAACCAACCATGTTATAATTTAAATCATTAATATGGAATAAATTATTCATCAGTTTATCTCGTTGTGTGTATTTAAACTTGTATCAAATACATTTACTGAGAATAATACAGTGTGGAAGTCATTCCAATGGAAATATGACAGAGCATCTAGTGTAGCACTTTCCCCTTGTTGCTGTGCAGTTTACTGTTTACTGAACTGGATGAAAACCTGTTGGCCAGGAAAGAGACAAAAGAAAAGAGACTATTACTATTAAAATGACCAACAATAAATAATCAGAGCTATGGACACCGCGAGGGGGCAACAAGCATTATAGGCTACATACATTAAATAACTGCCACTTTAACAGCAGAACAAATCATCACCAAGGCAACCAACAGATGTATAAACAACATACAGTAAACTCAACCGCAGCTGCAGCCACAAACACACATATTAAAGTTAAAAAGCATAATTACACACACCGCTTAGCACACACACACCACACTATGTTGCTAGGCAACACAGTGGTTGTTGATCTCTATCTCTGTTCAGTGAGTTACAACATGGCAGTGAGTCTGTTGTTGTACTCACCTGGCTGAACGGCATTCTGTAACCAGTCCACTCAGCCTCCCTGTCCCACTGTAACCAGTCCACTCACACTCTGTCCCACTGTAACCAGTCCACTCACACTCTGTCCCACTGTAACCAGTCCACTCACACTCTGTCCCACTGTAACCAGTCCACTCACACTCTGTCCCACTGTAACCAGTCCACTCAGCCTCCCTGTCCCACTATAACCAGTCCACTCACACTCTGTCCCACTGTAACCAGTCCACTCAGCCTCCCTGTCCCACTATAACCAGTCCACTCACACTCTGTCCCACTGTAACCAGTCCACTCACACTCTGTCCCACTATAACCAGTCCACTCACACTCTGTCCCACTGTAACCAGTCCACTCAGCCTCCCTGTCCCACTATAACCAGTCCACTCACACTCTGTCCCACTATAACCAGTCCACTCACACTCTCTGTCCCACTATATATCTACTGCCTCTGAGTCTTTGTTTCACATATGTTTTTGCACGTGTTCAATATCGTGCAGTAGTTAATTGCTAATTCTTATGTAACAGTAATATGTAAAATGTTTAAGTAGTCCTCCAAAAAAAGATAAAAAAAAAAAAACCTTGAGTGACATAAAAACTAAGAATAAATCAGTTGGTTGTCAGCTTTTGGATCAGTCTTGACTGCAACACAAGCCAGAGCATGAGCACAAAACACTTTTACGCATTTGCAGCAGACATTTATGCAGACTTGTGTGCCTGAACATGCAAGCATAAAGAAAAGAATCATGCAAATTGATCCCTCTCAAACTAATTTACAAGCCCATACACTAGGAAACAAATGCAGGCACACTAGCAGAGCAGTAATCCAAGTGGGCATCACTACACTGTTACTTGACTGACATTTAAGGAGGCCGAAACAAGTGTCAGAACAGCAGAAAAGGCAAAGTAAAAGTAATGCATTGTGACGTGAGAAAAACAGCCGAGATGTGAGGCGCTATTCTCCACCAAGACTCTGTGGCATATTCCCATTAAAACACAACAAAGACCTAACAAACATGTCACCAACCAAACACAGCCTAAATGGAAATAGGTCTGCTTTCATTTTACTTTCATTCCTTGATAATCGCTGGCAGACATGAGGGAAATGGAGTTTGAGTGATGCTTGGTGAACACAAAGGACCTTTTCCTTGTGCAAATGATCCATTTAGACTTTGCTCTCACTTCGTTCTTCCATCAAGTCAACACGGTCACAAAACTCATAAATATATTTTACCAAAGCCCATTAGTGATCTATTTCAAAGAACCCCCTGAATTAAACTTTTCAAATAATCTCCCCACTCTTTCATAAACCTAAAATATGAATGACGAAAAACCCAATATTCTGTCGAGGAAAATATATATATATATTTTTTGTCATCACACAATTCAGCCCTGCTGTCTCTTCCAACTCCAATTTGGACGGTCTGGGGGAGGTGCTGAGAGGCCATGTAAAGAGAAATGGAAAGGATAAATGGATGGCTACTGTCATTCTAAAGGCAGATTTCTCATTATGGCCGAGTTAAATCAAACCAAGATGACAATTTAAGGCTGATTAGGGCAACACATTAGAGCAGAGCTGAGATTATGAAAGGGGGCCTGTTGTAAAAATGTAACAGTTGATAGAGTAGCTGCTATTTCACATCAGGGTAAATACAACCACTTCATGGTAATGGCTTTTAAAGTGCTGTCCCCTAAAACTGAATGATTTGAGCTGATCTTCTGCGTATATATAGAAAGATGTCTTTATCAATCACAGTCCTTGAGATTGTTTGCAGTCAAGAGGATGCATGTACCCAATCTCCCTTTAAGTGATGAAAGGCCTCCAACCATTTGGCAATGATTCACATCCAGAGATCAATACCCAATTATTTAGGTGTCTCTGCAATGCATGCCATTGTACAGCGTGAGTCTTGATACCTTGCATCCATGTCTGTAAACAGTGGTGGTAACGGTAGAAATATGTGCATCCTCTATTTACTGTATATATAATAATAAGCAACGCGATGTTTCCTCCACATTGCACCCTATTGCAAGATGTCATGCTGAATAGGATTAGTGACGCAGTTTGTTCTTGGCCGTGTATTCTCACTGTGAAGCAGGCACCAGGATGCGCCTCTGCATAAGTGGAACCAGGATAAATTCACAGTACCCCCGGGGTTCCGATACCAAGTCACCTTAAAAGATTCACCCAAATCCCAAAAAACAAGGTCAAGAATAAACTTAGAACCTTTAGGGGTCTCTTTTGGTGCAGCTCACTGAGAGAAGAGGTGAGGTCGAGGGTGTGACGTTTGATAGGCTGTGCAAGTCTGGAGATCGGGCAAGCAGGACCAGGCAGGGATTACAGGACTACAATGGCTGTGAGACAATGTAAAGCTCTATCAAACAAGAAAGTGGCTGGGAAACATTCTCTGGGTATGAGTGACGGAACAAGGGACAGTTGTGGTTCAGTTAGGGAGAGGTGCACAGGGAGGAACAGGACCAGGTGACCGGCAAGGGGGCAGGAAACTCTGCAGGCATCTGGTGGAGGGGTGGAGAATGACAGGGTCTGGAGAACTAACTAATACTATTTGCTGGGGTTGGGGGAAGAGAAGGGGAGCAAAGGGAGACAGAACACAGTATACTGCATGTGACTTATACAGTGTTAAGGATATTATCAATTAATCCTTCTCAGTTAGATACATACTATGCCCTGCTCTGCCTCATTTTACTCAGCAACCCTTCCCATCAGCTTCTTAAGGGTGTGTGTTTGTGTAGGCCATGGGTTGCGATTGTGTGTGTGTGTGTGTATGTGTGTGTGTGTGTGTCAGATAGCTCCAGAGGCAAGGTAGCAGAATCGACAGGCTAGTGAGTGTACCGATGGCTATCGGTGGGCTCAGGCAGGGACAAAACAGCCATGATGCTTCTACAATAAAAATCTACACTCCCTTTTCTATCAAAGAATGCCCAACTGATAGCCGCAACAATTCTGCAGAGGGAGAGCCATCCCCTCCCACTTTCAATTTTCTCTAGAGGACTTTTAAAAGTGTTGTTAAATGGGATGTTCCAGCCAGAAAACATTATTTTTAGACAGTGTTCCAACCAACTCATCTCCTCTCTCAATTTAGACATGCTCCACAGGATTTGTAGCTCCACAGAGGAAGGTAAGCTTGGCTAAATATGGGCTTAAAGGGGGTCAGGTAACTAAAAAGCTGAACAGCTGCCTCAGGTGAGCAGTTTCACACTTTTAGAAAAAAAGAGAAGAGTAAAGGAAAGCCTTAAAAGAATTGGGAGCGCATATCTAAAGCAGTTGCTGAACCTAAAGATATTTAAGAAGTGTTTGGGGTTTAAGAATGCCTAACTGCTGATAATCTATTTAATCTCACTCTAAACAACATTGCTATCTCTGCTTCTACCATTGATCTCCTCCCTGCGCTATCTGGTCCCCTGAGAGAGAAAGGCTTGTCCCACATTGTGCCTCTCACCAGCCAATCCTCTTAGTGCCTAATAATCTCCTTTATTCCAAATAGGTATCCACAGCGAGCATCATGGCACCTAGCAGCCCCCTCACTCACAGTCTAGAGGGCTAAACCGGCAAAATCTGACTGTGGTTTTGATCCCCAGGGCGATATGGTGCATTAAGAGGGATATTCTGCAATATACTTTATTTATCAAGTGTGACTCGCATCAGTTGATACCTACCTACATTATTGCAAATGGAAGATAAACATTATTAAGACAAGGATGCAAATTGGGGTCTCAAAAAAGGCGCAACATTTATCACTACACAGGATTTAATATAAATATATCCAACTGCTTAAAGGATAATAATCTCCTTATGCAAGAATGCAAAAGCTCCCAAGATTTTCATTTATGTTAATGTGAAAAGGAAGTAAATCCACACTGCAAATAAATGCTGTGTTCATGTGCCATCCATTATGTCTCTGAAATGAAGTAGACATAAAATGCAGCTACAGTTCATCCACTGAGTTGTAGTTCAAGCTCCATTCAAACTGTGTGGAAAGCAATGACAAACAGCCATGGTTAGGTTAGGAAAGGTTTTCAGGTAATTGCTGACGTTTTCCGGCATATTGGAAGCCCTCAACTCTAGAAGCCAATACCTATAATTTACAGACTGAACTAATGACTCGGCTGTCTCAACAGAATTGAACAGAAATGTGTGTCATTATCAACTTGGACAGCGCTGATGGGTTTTTGTCAGCTTGGTATACACTGTGCAATTGTACATTGATGGGCTGTTTAAAAGATGTTGGGTTATAAACATTACAAAGGGAGAGGAGTTGTTTCAAACGTCCAGGGATCAGGAAGTTAATTTGTTAATTGAATGCATGGACTATGTTATTTTATGAGGACACACTGGACCTCATGCAAGAACATATTTATACTCTTAAATTACGAAAGGAAATAGAGTACGAAATAATTGGTGAATGCCACAGATTCTCTTAAATCACTCATATGTGTCACACAAGAATAAATATGCGCTTATGCATGGAGCTTGCATGAGGCCCATTGTCTAATATCCCTGAATGCCACCAGCTTTTGTGTGGTGAATGTCTGGATATTTTAATGGATAATTAAAAACACTGATCTGCAAGAGGCACAAGATCAACTTTTTAAGGTATCATCGAAGGAAGTGGGATATCTTCTATTGAGGACTTTGAGTAGCTATATAAAATTTAATGGCAATTATTATCATCCAACAGCTGAAAAATAGTGGGGCAACAAGACAAATCAGGGGATCACCTGACCACAGTCATTTGGATTCATCCTCTGGAGATTATAAATGTCTGTGGAAAATTGCATAGTAATCCATTTGATAATTGCTGAGATGTCACTCTGATGAAAGTGGTGGACCAACCAACCAATTAATCAATTTCCTGACATTACCGTCCCAATAGGCCTGCTACTAATGTCACTAAAAAGTTTAATGTACGAGACTGTATACATATAGATACATATATCAGTGACTGTCAACGCTAATTTCAGTTTAAAAATTCCAATCTTAGAAACCAAAAAGTGGGTCAATTCAGCAACTTTGGCACAATGTTTAGTTCCCAACTGGAAGGACAAAGCCTTTTGAACTACAGCACCAATTTCCGCTTCTAACAAGCTTCTCCATAGCAATGGTTGCTGAGGGTCTTGGGTATTGTAAGTATTTAGATGATGGCTGATGGCCTTAATTTGAACCTACATTATTATTAAATTATCCAGGAGACTCCTGTGTTTCTCTGTGGGGGAACATTGGGAATATCATTAAAAGAAAACTTTATAATTACACCAGGGACCAATACTTTTGGGTTATGTAAACCAATTTGCTTCAAATACTGTCCATTCTGTATTCACTGAACCATTACTGAATGGCCACCATAAATTACTTTTTCAGATATAACATTTATTTTGCAGTTTGTATTGTGAGCCATTGTTTGAACATAGCAACATCTGCAAAGGATTACTGAGGAGAGGACAAATTCCATAATTTTAGTCCATCTGATCATAGTTCCACCAGGTCTAATTTATTTCTAGTTCAAAGTGCAGACAATGACATATTTGACATTTCCTTTCAGTTCTGATGGCATCCAATTAGTCCCAAGTATCATTTCAAAGAACAATTTAACTGAGCCATTAAAGTCTACCTCCATGCTGGTGCCAGCTGTGGTTGCTAGGCAACTTGTGATGCAAATGGGAAGCCTCTTTCATTACCATGCAAGTTCCTCAGCTTAGGTACAGCACACATGGTGTTTTCGAGACAAAACAATTATTATTAATACTACTTCTACCTTTTCCTCTTTATCTTGTACTTTCCCTCTTTGTGTACTTGTTCACATATCTAACTGCCCTCCTATCACTCCCTTCCTCTTTCTCCACTTCCCATTTCTAATTATTCCTATTTATCGCTTTCCAAAACTAAACTCCCACTCTGTCCCTTGGGGACTGTGAAGTATTGGAGTGCTGCAGAGTGCAGGCAGCTCCAGAGTTTCAGTTTTAACTCTTACATCTTTAGTGGTTTTAAAGTAGGAATATTAAAAGGGAATACATTTAATCCAACAAAGTGAGGTGAATTCAAGAATTTTTGATTTTGTCAGATGTTTCTGTCTCCAACGCAAGTGGCCATGATCACCACAATTGGCCCTCAATAGAAAGGGATCCTGAAGTGATAATGATCTGCAGTCAGTGTAATTCAAGGGGTATTGATTTCAGGTAAATAACTTGTGACAAAACGTACCAAAAGTCATAGTTTTAGGCGGCACTAGACAACATTACATTTTCAGCAGCAACAGGTATCCAGTATGTAACACGACACGTGTACAAGTATATCTCTTTATCTTAGCATATGGAATAGATTTTTGGGGGACTACCACAATGAGTATGAGAAAGGTCTCGTGAGCAACAGAGATGACAAAAGAGTATAAGTAATGGTACGTGGTCTCATCCCAACCCGTTTAGTACCGTTTCGTACGCAACTCTTTGGCTCATTACACCCTATGCAACAAATCATTATTGCCAAACACCTATTAAGTCTACATCTTGGCATATGTGGAAGATGAATTTGAGGGTTTCTTGTACTAGAAAACTTTAAAAGATAAAATGATCAGACAAAGCAGTCTTTCCACTTTCAAAATGTTTCAGAGCAAAGGCAGTGACCTTATGTTATTCTTTGTGACTATAATAAAACTTAAAACTTGGTATTACTCTCTGCTTATCTGCTGCTGCTGTGTGCAACACCTCGTTAAATGGCAAATGGACCGGTTTTATAGTGCTTTTCTATGTTAACGGACAAATCGCTCTGTAATTTTTTGCCACTCATCCCCCCCTTGATGCACACCTCATGAGCCCAGCCACCTCGGATAATTCATTCAGATGATTCATACAGTAACCATTTTGTTATTTACCATCAAAGAGGTCTTGTGTTTTAAGATGGATGGGATGAGGGATTAGCAGAGAACTGTCAAATAAAAAAACAACGGCAAATCATACAGTGGTAATGAAAACATATCATTAGAAGTAACTTATTATTGATTCATTTCCCTCATAAATCCTGACACACGCCACTCCTCTAGATGCTTTTAAGAAAAAAGGTATCAGTGTTTGTATTGATATTGGTGAGTCTGGCCCTGGTGTTAGCTGCCTCCATTGGTAATGGGACACTTGTGATTTTTGTTGTAGCAGTCATGTGTAACTTACCACTACTGAAGATGCTTAGCCAAAGTTGATGAGTTCAGTCTTGTCTTACCAAAGTAAGTGTGATGTACTGATTCAATGACCATTCTGGCATCATGGGAATTAGACTTGTTTGCTCTGAAATCCAGTCAACTGAAAAGTCTTTGAGTTTAATCTTTTGTCTTCCAGTGAAAATAAATCTGAGATGTGTTAATCCTCGCTTAGCACAAACAGTGGAAACATGAGAAAAATGATCTCTCCCTAAACAGTGAATAAATACTGCAGAGTATACAACATTATGTAGGCAAACCCGTCCGTGCAAAGTGGGCACCTATTTAGACAAACACTCATCTTGACTGTATAGTCATTACAAAGCAATTAGCACTAATTACTGTAGTTACTGTAGTTGTAGTTCTTTTACTTTATGTGAGGGTAGAAAAAATGTGTAAAATGGAATTTTACTGGCGGTTGATTGGATTGATAAATATCATTATGTCAAGATATTCACCTCACCCTGCTCACACCTCGAGGATTAGCACGTCCAAGAACAGTCCTGTGAACATGACGTGATATCGGCTCACTGAGCTGGAGTGCAAAGTCATCAGATCTCAGTCCTAGTGAGCATTTGTGAGGTACTCACAGGAGGGGAAAACTATATATAAGGACAATGTTCCTGTTTTTTTTTTGTTTTTTTTTTGCACATTCCATTTACACTAATATTGCAGTATTGCTTCAAAACCAGCTTTGAGTAATTCCATCAACCTTGTTGAAATCTCTCATCTCTGAAAAACAGAAGCTGACTGCAAAGGATGACACCTCATCATCAATACTAATTACCACCCATTGAGAAAGTAATTGGTGGAAATGAATGCGGAACAGCTACATATTCATAATAAATCCTAGACCACATAAACACAGCTGTGAACAAATAAGAACTGAGCAACCTCTATGGTTAGCTGATCTTCTGTCATGGATTGTATCGCCTAGCGGAGAATTAAACAGCGTTTCAATATGAATGTAAATGGCAGCTACAGAGCCATGTGGTGAGATTATAATGGATATATGTAACATCACCTTTCGTGCTCTCCGACACTTGTGAGCCTTTTCCTTATGTGCATCAAAACACCCAAGAAACACCAGATAGGCAAAATATTACCAAAAATGTCAACAACATTTCAAAAAAAGAGCACATTTGATAAAGGACAGAAACAGATTTGATGTTGTAGGAGCAGCTTTAGCTTCTTTGATTGTAGACAATGGTTCATGTTATGCCCCCACTCCCTATTAGACTAGAGAGCCCAAAAAGTAAATGCAAAGAGCAGGCATTACATAACCACAATGTCTCAGACAGGGTCTCATCCACTGAGACAGTTAAAAATGCTTCAACAATATTTAAACAAATCACGATTATCCTTCCTGATCATTCCAAACAAATTCCTAGGAATTTAGTCTATATTAAATCAATATTAAATCCCACACTTGTACGTCCAGTGTCAATGTAGGAAGCTGAAAAGTAAGGGGGTGGAGGAGAGTATAGCGCGTCTAACTTTCATACACAATACCGTGTTCTTATCTGGCAGTAGAGTTGGTCTAGACATACCTTAAAAGTTAGACCAAACTATGCATGGGCTATCTACTTTTCTGAACTACTGTGCCCTCACACGTCCTTTGGCCACCGCCACCAAGACAGGGAATTAAAGGCACACTGCACCATTTTGATCTTGCATGTTTCCAGAGATTATTTTATTCTGTAATTCTGGGAAGAAACGTCACTGGCTTTTTTAATGTTTCAGCCGTCATTATCGCTGTGAAAGCTTTAAGGTTTCGTTTTGATCCATGCAATCTGAAAATGCTTTGCTGAATACTACGAAAAGTGGCAGAATATTCCATTAAAATAAATGCATTTGTACTCAATGCACACATTCTGTAGGTCATTAAAACTATTACACATGTCAGCTTCCTTTTATTACAGCCATTCATTTTACTGTGCAATCCATTGCTGTGAATTGTGAAGCCATTTTAGATTGTGTCTTACGGTATTCGCCTGTTTTATCAGTTTGTACCTGCCAGACAGTTTTCTAATCACTCTAAGGCAAAACCAGTGCAATTATGAGGAATTCACTTCAGCTCCTTGGAACTAACATCACAATATTTTGCACATTCCTGCACAAACTGTACAACTCTTCATTTTAAAAACAGATATTCTGCACATATTTTAATATTTTCCATTATTAATTATTTTCATATTCTGTGTTGTAAATATTTCTATTCCAATTGTATGTTTCGTTATGTTTCTTGACTTTGCACTACTTGCTCTATAACTTATACTTTCTTATTTCTCTGTTTATTGTTACGCACCAATACACCACAGCAAATTCCCTGTATGTGAAAACTTACTTGGCCGTAAACCCTGATTCTGTAGTAATATAATTTAACAGTAATATAATTTAAGAAACATGCTAGTGAGATACAGTTGTATTTTTATTAATAATTTTTAGTTAATTATGTTTTCACTGAATAAATACAAATTCCTAAAAATGGTAAATCACCTTTGCAAACTCTATAAAAAGGTTGACAAAACTCCACACTACAATGGTGTGTCATTAAGTTGTACGCCAATGAGCAGTACCAGCACAGCAGCACTCAACAGGTTTTGCTATTCTTTTTGGACTTACCATGTTATATTGTTTCCCCATTCAACCTTCTGAAGCATTTTAAGAATTTAAGGAGCAACATAAACTAACCTGCCTCGTTTTAACAATGGCTCTTAGCCTCTCTAATGTCACTGTAAACCAAAGAGACTTCTCGGGGCCTATGGTTGATTCTACCAAGACCGCATCTGCACAGCACCGCCAAACAGTGAGGTGGCGCGGGGGGGAATGGTTTGACACTCCCATCTGAATCCAGCCTAATGGGGCGGCAGGGTCATGCTGTTTAATGGCAGTTAGCTAGCTGAGTGACAGCACTGCACCAGGCCAGGGGCTCAGCTGTCACGGATCGCAGGTGTGCTGCTGAGTTATGTGTCATTGTAGGATGCGATAAGGTCGAGAAGGGACCGGGTACGCGAGGGAGAAAATGATAGAAAAAAGGATCTAGAAAGAAATAGAGCAGGGAGAGTAAATAGAGGAAAGAGTGTTGAGAGAGCCCTGCAAGCGTTTGGCTGAGGGTGACGTGCAAGAGGTGGACAAATCCAACCACAAGGTTCAACACAAAGAGGCAAAAGATGATGTGGCATATTATGGTGAAAATCACAATAAACAGCTTTAAACTATATGTTTTGATCTGATCAAATAAAGATATTTAAACTCAAAATGGACACATGTACAATTGCAATTGACTGATTAAATATTTTCCATGGACTGACTGCACCATGAGAACGTAGCGAAAAGAGACTCTGAGGAAAGGGACTCTGCCAGCCTGCACACTGCTGATCCCACCTGCTCAACTCGCCCTTGTGTGCAATTTAAGTGGGAAATGTCAGCGGCAATTATAATGCAAAGCTAACCTTTTGTGAGGGAGATTACTGCATCGATATGTTGTAGCGTGTCATACGCGGTAACAAAGAATGCTTTTTGACAATTCTCTGCAATTCGGGTGAGGGGAAATTGCTTTACCTGTGCAACCTGGTGTCTGCTAAATAATTCCGACAAGAAAGAAAGGCTTCTTCAGGGGGGTGGAGCCGGTAGTTTGTGTTGAATAAATTAACAATAACAAAACAAACCAATATTCAGATATTACAGAATTCTCATAAAAATACAATTATTGCACTTACAATTATCTGATAACACATGGTCCATTTGAAAGGATTTTATATATTCTGCTTGAGTGTGAGTGTGCAATGCATTGGCAATTACTGCTTTACTGTGCACATGATGATATGCATATATTTTGAGACCATTATGTCGATATGTTGATATGTTCTACTTGATACCACAATATTAATGCCTGCAAATTGATAAGGTGACCTGTAGTTGTAGCGCTTTTCCGAGGCTTTAATGCAGATGAAACTTCTGGCCCCTCATCGCAGCAAAACATAAGCAGCTGTGTTAGAAAATATCCAGTTCTTTCATATAAAGTGGAATTTACATGCCTGTATGCATTAGAACTTAAAAATATAAGAACTACCCAGAAGCACTGCAGAAAGGAAAGGTTATTCCAGCTGCTAATGATGGAAATGGGTAGATATTTCACTTTGTAGTTCCCAATTAATACATTCAACTGTTTAAATCAGTTCACTTTAAGGTTTAGGGTCAATTTTGGTTAATTCATCAACTGGCTGCAGGAAGAAAGTACTCTGAATTTAATACAACTCAGATTTTTGGCCAGCATTTGTGCCATAGAAATGACCACTAAGGCTTATTGGTATTTAGAGCCAGTCACAATACCAAACTGACAGAAAGAAAGATTTCTCAGAAAAAAAGCTGAAATATTTATAACCATTGGCCATTTCATTGAATTACGCTGAGGCACACGGACATTATTTAAAAAAAATGTATCAAAGGTTAGTTTGCTGTGGAAAAAAAAATAACACAAAATCCAGAACCTGAAGTTTTTGAGGTTGTACCAAGAGGCTGGTGACGATCTGAATAAGTCGAGTGGAACTTAGAACAGGTAATTTATATCATATCCATTTGGAAGGTCTGATGGGTTTTTTTTGTGGGTTTTTACTCAACAAAGTTAATCAGTTTACTCAGTACACTTGGAATATGCCCCAGTTAAGTACAGAACATATGACCTCCTCCAAACATCAAAGAATCCTTGTGGTGGCACTGCTATACTCCCCCCTGGACCTGTTAAGTCCTTTTATTGTTCATAAAAAGGAAGAAGGGATACCTGAGCAATGCAGAGTTTCCTAAAATAGCAAGCAAGATTCCTCTGTAATGGAGACAGTTGGTCGATGGAGTTGATCAATGTATTGTTATTATTATTGTTATAATACAATAATTTTTGTTATCACATGGTCGAGCACATGGCATAAAGCCCCTGTGTGCATCTCTAAAATAACCTGAATCGAAAATCCATTGCAATAATTCCTGAACAATGAAGTGAAAACAGATGTATTGACAGTTTTGTTGGCACAAATTACATCCAAATCCAAAAATGTATTTCTATTTGTTCTATATCTTCTGCACAACCTTCTTTTCAACCAATCCAATCCAATGTCAAGAAGACATTTTCCGGAAATGGAAAAATTGCACCTAGGACATGCTGTTTGAAACTCGAGCCACAGCCACATTTCAGATTTGATTTATGGGCTTACATTTTGTTTTGGTTTTGGCTTTTTGTGTGTGTGTGTGAGTGACTTTTTTGTTCTTGGCTTTTAAACCACTTCTAAGTAGAGTGCAGCGTAGATTTCCCAAAGAACAGAGAACTGTTGGGGGCAACTCTAATGGAAAGATGGTGGCTAGGCTGAAACTGCAAAGATAACACATCTCTCCTTCTTCATTCTCTGTCAGTTTATGGATTTCAAATGTAAAAAATTAAGATTAAAAAAGCCAAACACATCAAATACACAGTGAATTAATGGGAAAACAAATCTACAGCAGGTAAGGCTTTGGATTTCTGCAACATTACAATCTTTATCTTCTCAAAAATAAAGTTTGCAACTATACAGAAGGCATATCTTACGGGATTACAAAATAGACATTCTGTATCCATTTCCTGCTTCTCAGAATGATTCCACAGCAATGCTGACAGTTCTCATATATTTCTGAGCTGTTGTTACGGACTACACTGTGGCGACTATACATTTCATAAATCTGCTGATTGTAGAGATGGGAGTAGCAGCTTCAGGCTGACACCAAAAACAATCTATGTGCCCCTTTGTGTCAAAGTAGTGTTGTGCGACACAGTGAAACTGTTGCCTCAAGCAAAGAAAATATCATCTCACATCCAGGTGCAAAAAAAAAACACTATATGGGTTTGTAGTAAATCTGTCTCTGTGCAGAACGATTAGGTCTTTCAGATCCATTAATCAGGGGCCTGTGGGGGTTTTAAAGGTCCAGGTTAAGTCTGATAGGCGACAGGGTTTTTGTTGTGGCTGCAGCCAGACGGTGGGTTAGAACTCCCGAAAGCATTACATCAGCCTCAGTATGTTTAAAAAGCCTCTTATAGTGGTTTACAAGTTTGCCTGGGCAGTGATGTTACTTCTTTCTTTCAAAACAAGTCATTTAAAAAATCTCTATATTTTGTAGGTCTGTCGGTTATAGACCATATTCATGAAGCCGTTTGGTTTACAGTATACTGTTTGAACTTGACAAGTATTTGTGTCAAAGTGTTTACTTTGAAATGCAAATAAGAGGTACGCAGAGGGAAATGACAGTTCATGTGAGAGGTTGAGAATGTATGAAAGTGAGTGACTCAGAATTACAATTAATCAAAAAGCCATTCAAATTTAAATCATATCCAAATGGCCATTCACCTAATTACAGAGACTCCCTGTCAGTGTTTGACAGTGTTATGATTGTTAAAATAGCAGCCATGTTATTCTTTTGTCATCCCTTTGCTATCAGTATTAAAGAGCACCTGCTTTTAGCATTGGTTGTACATTGGCTACATCACTAACCATCCAGCCCGCCCGACTTCACTTCCACTGAAACGATCCCACTCAGGGACACTGATGTCAGCCAGCCACCACCTCATTTATCTGCCGCTGTAAACCAACTTATCAGCTGACTCACCCACATTACTCTCACCAGTTATCAAGCCTATTCATCAACTTTACTTCCACCGAACCCCCTTATTCGTCTAAGGAAGTGCTCCGACTAGGACTCAAACCCTAGTCACCAGGTTGCCAAGTAGCATTCTTAACCCTAACCAACTGATTAACTATTTCACCTAACCATTTGCTGAACCACCAATCTGATATAACCTGACCTTACTTGATCGTCCTACTTTAAGCATCCATCCAGCCCATTTATCAACTTCACTTACACTAAACCTATCTCTATGAGTGTGCTTCACTTGTGCACCTTCTTTACCTGAGGAGGTGCTCTGATTGGGACTTGAACCCTGGCCACTATTCTGGTCTAACCATTACATTACTTTAACAAACCACCCAGCCCCTTTACCAACTTCACCTCCAGAGAACCTCATTTCTCAGAACTGGTCTTCGAGTAGCTGAGTGGCGTCCTTAACCCTCGAACACTTGAATGCTATTAGTTCATGTTCTGTTCATGATGGAATTTACTTTATTTTTTCAAATTGTTAAAAGGGGAGTTGTGTTGGACAGAAAGTGGACCTGTTTAACCAATCTTACCAACCTATCAACTGATTGAATCAACCATCACCTGAACTACCAGTGTCACCCAACCATCACCATTGTTCCTTACCCAACTCTCCTACATTTGTCTAAACGTGCATCTAGCCCATTTATCAACTTCAGTTCCTATGCTTATCCTGAGACTCTGGTCACAGAGTCATGTGTCCCGTATACAGTCAGCTAATCAACTAGTTCACCTCACCATTTGCCTCGAACCATTGGCGCAGCCCATTTATCAACTTTACTTCCACTGAACCTATGCCAATAAGCGCTGTCCTCAACTCCTACTCCATCACGCGGCTGATGTATACAGCTACTCAGCTAATCGACTGCCTCACATAACCATCTGTTCTAACCATCCCCAGGCCATTTATAATCTTTACTTCGACTGAACCTATCACTTCACTTATTCACCAAAGTGCTCCGACTTTAACCAGCCACTGTGAACTAGTTTGGAAACCAATATCACAGAAAAAGTATTTATACCCATGACTCTGCAGCACAGACCACCATCAATCTGACATCAGTTATGTAGACACAGTGGGTGTCTTTGAAGCGCATCAGGAATCGAAGCTGGCAGCTGTAGCGATAAGAAGCATAAAGTAGAGCACAGTGCAGGGTGGGGTCAGTCATAACATGCCCTCTGGGAGCAGACACATGAAATCATGTAGCACTTTGTAAAACAAGCATATAATTAGATCAATGCAGATGCGGAATATAAATGGAAATTTCTCCTCTGTAGCTCATTTGCGGTTGCTGTCAGAGATTACTCCTTCAATCACCTTAAAAATACTGAACATTTCTCAAACACATTCTGAAATCATTTTCAGCCTAAAAGCCCCCTTAAATCGTTCCCCTTTTATGCATTCTGTCCACAATATAGGTTCAAGTATACTTTAGAGTTTGATAACAGGCCATGATTGCTTGTGTGTGTGTACCGTAAGTGGTGCATCGGAGCAAGTAATGGGAGACAATGACTGGAGAAATGGATGACTCCTCAAAAGTCACCTTGAGTGAACAGAACTCATCATTCATATGCCACACATACACAACACACACACACACACACACACACACACACACACACACTTGCAGCCTCTCCTCCACCGACCAAGGTCTTTGTCAACATTAAGGACACTGAGCATGTTGTACGGCGCTTGGTGATATGCGCCGTCCGCATCTTCTACCAAATTTGCCTTCATCATGGCTGAAGATGACAGCGCTGACAGTGACGGACTGTGCAGCCCCTAACACTGACTTAAGCAGCAGTTTCAGCTCCACGTTTTAATGTGATTTTTATCCGACCCTCACATTTTCAGCCAATGTGGTTCAGGTGTGAGACTTTTGATTAGTCATGTATACTTTTCCTTATTTACTGCTAGTATTGCCCATGTTGGTTTTAAATGAAAAAATAAATATTAATCCTAACATGTATCCTGTCTGGATGTATGACCTGACAGCCTATAGCTCCACCCTCCTGTGTGTCTCAGCTTGCCCAAGTGATCAGCTTATAAACTAATCAGTTCACTTTGACTAATTTTACATATGAATGATGTTAATGTCAAAATGAGCCATACAATAATAAGTCTTCTCCTGAGCCATACAATAGTAAGATGAGGGAGGAGTGGTGGTGTTAGTTTACTAAATATTAAAGCTAAACAAGTTACTGGTATTAAATTATAATTGTAAAGTGATCATTTATATCAGCTCACCCGTGCAATTCGACCTTTTTAGAGATAGAGAACCGCTGTGTTTCCGATACATTAATCATTTCATATTTTTTTTTTTATTTAACCTCTCAATTTGTGTTCATCTTGTTTTGAACCCTCAGTTTGGTCAGTAAGCACAATGTCAGCATCTAACTGTTAGTGGTCCTCATGTTTTCTGTATTGCATCCAAAAAAGATGTGGAGCTGTGTGGTTCCTGTTTGCCAAGTCATCATGCGCCTACGCCCACCTGGGGCAAGCCGACCACACTTTGCTGCCAACCTCTGCTTCCTTGCTAAGATTGTCTTTAATTCTGTGATGTTTGAAACATTTATCCATTACATACCAACTGAGATTGCCACACACAAATCCACCTCACTGTGAACAGTTTTAAGTGAAACTACCTTCTACTGAATTAGTCCCTATGACAACTCCTGACAGTTAGCATTGACATTCATGCTTGTGCGCCTCATGAAGTTACATTTTTGGTCCATTTTTTAATCACCTGCCACCCTGAACATTTCTTCCTTTTAGTATTAGTGTGTGAGGTCTTCTGCTAACTGACTACAGAAATCTGCTACGGGTCAGACATTGATGGAATCAGTCCTGACAAATGGGCTATACATGGAAAAAGGTCACATCGCGCCAATAATGTGGCAATCATGGGACGAGACCTCATGTCATGCCTTCAAGTATCTTTATGTCTACTGTACCCTTCTAACCTCAAACCCATCATGTTAGTCATGATTTGAGCTCTTGGCCTGCGATGCTACAGGCCATGGGGTTCAAACCACATTCCCAATGAGCTCTATTATAAGGTCGGGCTTTCCCAGTTCCGCATCTCTAGGAAACAATCAGCTACATAAGGTTATTAATGCATATGACTGCAATTTCCCCCACATTACAAACCTCACTTTTGAACACATAATCTGAACATTGACCCTGACAAGGCTGGGATTTAACCCCTCGCTGCTATGATAGAGCTATTCAACAGGCCCCGGTAAAACAGTGGGATGGTGTGGGCAGCTCGCAAGTGTATAAATGAATAAGCGTAACCCCGAGTCCCCCTGGAACACCTCTCCCCGGCTGCTGCTGTAATATCCTTTGTGTATTTCTCTAATAGGTTACAACCACAAAGCCAGACTGACAGCACTCTCCATTTGCACTTGTAGCTGCCATGTCTTTGAGACAACCGAAGCTCAAAGCAATAAAGCAAACCAAAAGCATCCACCTACCGTGCTTCTAATTTGTGAATAACCTCCATAAGATCACTTAGAAGCCATAACAACCTTCCTCAGCTCTTTAGCTTGTCTCTTTCAAAAATGCAGCAGTGGACAGACACTGATGCCGCTTCTATTCAACACCAGGCTTTGCTTCTTGTTATTCATCCTCAATGCCTAATGGAAAGTTGGCAACAGAGAGCACAACAGGTGTCCCACTCAGACTCTCCCATACACACACATGCTTAGTCTAAGGAACCTGCTGGCTGCGGTCCACTGATTCCTCGGTGAGCGACATGCATCATTAACAGCTTTTAAACTGCAGAGGCGTCCTGCCTTCAGGATCTTATAACAGGCCGTCCGTCTCCCTCTCCTTACAACATCCCACCCACTACACACACTCTTTAAAGTGTTACTAAAGAGGCTTAACAGCCCATTCCAAAAAGCCTGCATGGGGCATTTGTACTCCATAAAAAAAACGCTACAAGCTACAAATGGAACCTCACTGAGTGCCCTTATGGAGCATACACCAGTTGATGTGCTGAGATGGTTAGGGGCAGCAGCAGGTGAGTGAAAGCGTTTTCTCTACAACACACTTGTTTTCCGATAATTGTTCAAAGAGGTGTAAGATTGTTTAAAAGTGGGTAAAAGCAAAGAATCTTGTAACAACTTGTGAAAGCATGCATATATACACACTTTCAAGTGCTTAAATAAGTGACATAGATTTAAATATGTCAGGATGGGATGACAAATCTGAAGTGGTTGTAGTGTGCGGGTCTTTTCTTTGAAGCGACTGTATTAGTAGGCTGATGGAAGGTAATCCTTAATGGAAAAGACGTTTCTCGTGGTGATTTTTAACATCAAAACAAGCATTTGGCTGCTTCAGCAGGCTCAATGCACTGCAAGCTGATGAATCCTTGTAACATGCCCTTAAAACCTCACACAATAACGTATAGACTGCCTTATATATCTAACAATAGAGCTTTAAAGAAGTGCCAGCGTTTGATGTCAATATGGTGGTGCATTTAGCAGCAGAATGCTGAGGAGGTTTTGTTAAGCTGGAGACTGAAAGCTGTAGTAAGTATTATGGGTATATATAGGTTTGTTCATTAAGTGAAGCACACACAACTCTACTTCACTGGCATATTTCTAAAATGATGTTACCGTTGATGTCATGGAGCTGATGTGAAATCTTCGTAACTGCACTGGAATTCAGTCCATGAGATTAAACATGCCTTAAAGCGATTTGAAAACTGTCCGGCAGGTACAAACCGATAAAACAGGCGAATACCCTAAGACGCAATCTAAAATGGCTTCACAAATCACAGCAATGGATTGCACAGTAAAATGAATGGCTAATATGAAAGGAAATTGACATATTTGTAGTAGTTTGAAAGACCTATAGGATGTAAACATTATGCATTGTGTACAAATGCGAAATCCTATAATATTTGTCCGATGAATCTGTATCGGTACAAAAACGCTACTGCATTTATTTTAACGGAATATTCTGCTACTTTCCGTAGTATTTAGCGAAGCATTTTCGGACTTCATGGATCGAAACGTAACCTTAAAGCTTTAATTTTATTTAGGCTTTTACAGCGATAATGACGGTAAACCATATTATTGCCAGCATGGGCATATTATAATTGAAAATCTTTTGTGTAGGAATAACATCTTACATTAATTACAAAAAAGCCATCATACAGCGCCGAAAAGAAAATGCAGAAAAATCAAAAGATTTAAATCCCGAAACCTTAAAAAGCGAAGCGACGTTTACAGAATAAAATAATCTCAGCAAACATGCAGGATCAAAACGGTGCAGTGTGTCTTTAATTCCTTGCCTTTGTGGCAGCGGCAGCGAAAGCGAGGGCATTCCAGGCGAACCACAATGCCAAGGGTTAAAGACGATACCATGCTGACTCTCCCTAAACGACATGCCACGCCATTTTACCAGCTCTTTATTTCCCCGTCATCGCAAAACCAGCTCCAACTTCCTGCTCGCTCGCATGCCATTCAAGGACAAGGATGAGAGAAGCAGCGTGGAGGGGGGGGGGGGGACAAAAAGGAGGAATCAGTGTTTCAACAACATTAAGGGAAGGTCATTGTCTGCGGGCTTACCCTGGGAGAGACGCGGAGGGCCTGAACCTGCCAGAACCTATCCACGGCGACCGGGAGCGGGACCTGCGAGAGACCAGAACAACAAAGACAGTTTGTGACAAAGCTGAGGCGCCGCAGTCCGAGAGGAGTGAAATCAAATGTGACATTTTTCATTTATTTGTAAATGCCTCCTTGGCGGCACACTCACTCGAAACGACAGTTGGGCTCTTACCAAGTTAAGGGGAGCTGATGGTAGAATAGAGGGATCCTGACAGAGGTTGTAATGAGATGCCGCATTAGGGCCGCTCTCTCATCCACTCTACCCTCTCTCGCCCAGGAGCACGCCCTTCACTTCCAATCTACTACCCCAACCATTTGGAAACGGTTAACCCTATGAAAAACTACACTAACCCTCTTTGGTGCTCCGATAAAACATTCTTTGTGGGTTTATTTTGTCAGAGGTGCCTTTGATGCTCCAAATGCCTTTGTCAAAAGGATTTCGGAGCATTTGGAGCCTTCGGAAGGTTGGAAAATGATTCACAATACCTGCCCAAAAAAGAGGAAGAGGAGCATTGTCTGAGGCTGTAAAGCAGTGAATTGCACAAATAGAAAGTAACTACGTACATTTACTCAAGTCAGGTACTTGAGTACAATTTTGAGGTACTTTTACTTTGTATTTGTATGAGTATTCCCATTTTATTTTACTTTGTACTTCTACCTGATTACAGTTCAGCAGGATATTTTTTCTACTTTTTACACCTATACCTGTTACTTACTTTTCTAAGGTATTACATTAAAAGAAAAAAAAACATATGATAAGCTTCAATGTATTGTAAAAGATGAAATCAGTGATTCGCAACACTTTTTGGCTCGTGACCCTTTATAGAAAAACATTGGTTGCAAATAACTCAGACATTAAAAAACATGAAAAAGAGTGACTGTGTCTCTAAACTTCTCAGATGATTTCATTTAAGTAATTGATTGAAGAAGTAATAGTGTCCTTAGTCCACAAAAAGCAAAGATCACGGAATTGTACAAACAAGAAATACAGTTTTATGTGGCAAATTTTTGTTTTTTTCCCCTTCTTACCCACCCAATAATCCACTCACAACCCCTAAAAATTATTGTGACTTTTTGGCGGTCTAACCTATAGATCCAATGTGGAAGTGCCTTAAACCTGCATTTTTTCTAATGGCCAAAAGGGGCGACTAGCTCCAAAAATAAGTCTGATTGTATAGAAGTCTGAGAAAATGACCCTACTTCTTTATTTATTACCACAGTAAACATTCTCGTAACAGGTTTATGGTCTCAATTGTTAGTTACAAGTTTTCTTCAGTACAGCAGGATGTTCATTTTGTAAATTATGGTTCCATTTAGTGTAAAATAGACAATAAAGCATAGTATTCTTTGGGGCGTGGCTACCTCATGATGGACAAGTTACCAACATGCCGACTGCCAATCAGGATAGAGGTGTTACAATGCATATCCATGGTAGCTCTACCCCATGGATGTATAAAAAGAACTGGATACAGCGTTGGAGGTGGGGTCTCGTTCATTCCTATGGAAGTTGTTCAGTGGCGCATGAAGCAAACATCCGGGTATTCAGTGCGCAGCAGTTTACAGATTTTCCCGCTCTGTTGGGCCCATAGAGCATGCGCACTAGCGTTTCCCTAAGCCCCGCCTCCCAGCCGCTCAGTGTCGGGCTCGTTCGGCAGAATAAAGTAACTCTGGATTCAGCTATTAGTGAATTTTACTACTTTTAGGACCTAATGATTTAAATAAGGGCTATCAAAGTGTTAGAACTGGGAAGCTGTAACTCAGTGGATACATTTTTTTGAGGCATATCAGACATCTCTTTCTCAATGTTAGTCAATGGAAAAAAGTCTTCTTGGGCCCAATAGCATCACGTGATGGACCCGGAAGTTGTAATTCCACCGTTTGGCCGCTATGTCAAATTGGTTTAAAAGTGCGGCGCACTTCCTGGGGGCTTGCTGTACCCTCTCATCCAAATAACGTAAATTCCAGCTCCAAAAAACCAAGATGGCGACGGGCAAATTGCCGAACTCAAGGCTTCAAAACAGCAAACCAATGGGTGACGTCACGGTGGCTACGTCCACTTCTTTTATACTGTCTGTTATATATCACATCATAGCATATGTTAAATACTATATATGTGGACACTTAAAACAGAGTTACATTAGCCCTACCAAGAGGTCCTTCACATTTGACACACAGGAAATACAAACCCATTATCATTTAAAATGATTGAACAACCATTAAAAGTAATGATTGAGGCATAATTTCCCCCTACAAACTAGGTCAAGCTGGAGAGAGGTCTCAGTGGAGGAGCTTGCAAGGAAAATGAACTATTACCCTCTACAAGTGTGTCTAGTGCCCTCTAAACTGTCCTGCAGATTGAGAGTGTGTGCTATATAGTAGGCAGCATGTGAGCTATGAGTTATGTACTTCATTAAGCTCAAGTAATTTCCCTCCCAGATATCACGTCGCCTTCAATCCATCCTAGCAGCCATGAGCTATATTTAGCTCTCTGGAGCACAATGCCACAGCTCATCATAACAATGTAGGTAAAGGTGTTTGGCTGAGGCCAAGTTGTACAAGGTGTCATTGAATTAGAAAATTAGATTCTGGCCTATATTAAAGAACTGATGTGGATAAACATCTGTAATTGTTCAGTGGCAACTAATTCATCATCCTTAGTTAACTTTTTTTCTTAATAATTCTAGTGCAGTAATTACATTCAGCATCAGCATGATTCCAAGTCTCCAAGATACTGTATTTAAATTTAAATGATATTAGGCCTTCACTGAACTGTAAAAAGTTAATTTAACAATCTATTTAATTCTGTATAGATATTTTGAGTGTAGTTAAGAGTGCACCAGCATTTATCTTGTAAAGCCAACAGATTTGGATACTGTAGTCACAATATGAATTTTCTACTTTGCACTGAATGCAACAGTGGTGCACTGCTGTGCTTCCTATGATAGTTTTGTTTAAAAGATATACATACACACATATATACATATATACACACATACACACACACACACACACACACACACACACATAAGCAAGTCATTAAAGCTGCGCAATATTTATATTATCTATCAATATTATATATCAACGATGGATCAAATGATAATGTTGCTTGCTGTGACGTACTCACCCGACTGCAGGTCGCCTTAGTTCTACAGCACTGGTGTTTTAGCATATTTCAGCTCATTGCTTTGGTTTCCCAACCTGCTTTCTGGTTAATTTCAGTCTCAATGTTCTCATCAGCAGCAGCAGGCAGCATCAAAAAAGCTCTTACACAGTACAAAGCACCTGGCACAGTTAGGGACTAGCTAGTGAACATGGCATGTATCAGAAAAACAATAAATGTTTCCTTCAGGAGTTGGTGAAGAAGGGGGAGTGAATACTGAACTTTGTAAAGCTGTTTGCTAACACATTTCCCTTACCGACTTTATAAGGTTATAACTGTCAAAAAAGCCCATCCTTTGACTGCGCTGTAAACACATACAGAAGTTGTTCTTTTACAGCTCCATATTTGTTGCACCCAGTGGTTGATAAGTGTGCCATTTTGAACAGATCTCTGGAAACTGTGTTAAAACACACTTGCTGTTAACCCCCAGTAACCACAGGTTCTGACAAATCAACCAGGGCTCAAATCTCCAAGCCTCAAATCAGTATTAACAATTGTTCAAATGACTAGTAGTAGTTTACAAATGTACACAATTCTGCAGTTCTCTTCAGCTTTAGAGTCTGTTAGCATCATTTAGCTCAATGCTTTAGTTTTACTTTACTTCTTTGGTTTCACTTTCACCACTCTCATACGCCCAACAGGTGTTTTCACTGCCTGATTAGACCTCTTCTAAGCACTGATGTGTGTAGACTGTGCTTCATTTACATCCGTTTACTCTCCAGCTGCACCAGTTGAGCTGGGTAACTTGCACCTTTTTCATTCTTTTTGGTACATTGAGTTTGCTGACCTTCCGTAATTCCATCACAACTCCGCCAAATTGCCACCTGAGCAGAAGTCTAAATTGGCCAGAATAACTGAAAACATCTGTGTGTGAGGACCCTTTAGGGATTTTGCCTTTTAACATTATTCAATTAAAGCCACTATGTGTAGACATCTTTACGTGATAAATTGTTCTGATGTCATACACTTTAGTTTGTAAAAAGACAAGACAATCCAAGTGAGAATTGGTGCAGTTGATGGGTTGCTTTCAGCTGACTCAGTCTCAGTGGCATGAGCTGCTGTCTGCCACAGTGTATTTTATGGTACTACCACTGGGGGTGACAAAGTCAGACATTTTCCAATCCTTTGTCTTTGACCAAGTTTCAGAATAAACAACCTACAATCAGTTAGCATTTACCAGAGGAATATTCCCTAAAAAGTGTGTATCTTATTATCACTATTTGTTATATTTTATTGCGTCAAGTAAGGCATACTGGATCAGACAGAGTTAATGTTACATCCAGACCAAAAGGCAAGCATAAACTTGGAAATACATTATCTGATTGTATGAAAAGTTATTAGGGATGTTCTTCGATATTTTTGTTCTAAAATTTAAAGCTGTGGTCAGTAAACGCTCCTTGTCGTGTCTTATGTGAAGACAGAAGCTAATTGGAAAATCAATACAAGAAAAGCTGTACAGGCCACCAATAAAGTAAGAACAGATAATAACATCGACTTCACTCATCTAAAAGTTGACACTAACTTTCACTCAGTGTCATGTATGTGCCCTAAATCTTCCAATATGTCTTACTCGTAACTTGTATTAAAAGGGATGATATATGAACTCCTCAACTTTAAAGCATAAATTGTTCGCTCAGCTCTTAGGTAACCAAACCAACCGGCCTCAGTGTGTGGATAGTAAAAGTGTCAAAACCACTAGATGACTGTAAAATGTACATTACACCCCTATAAAGTGGCTGTTCATCAGGATTTGAGCACTTCCAGGCAACATGCCAATTCTGACATTAACATAATCCGCCAGTGAAATTACACCTATGTCAACATCCATAGGAAGCCTTTATAAGAGCCTGGCAGATGCGGAGACTTCAAGCAACACTCACAGATGTCTCAGTCACAGCAATTGAATAAAAATAGCCTTGAAATAGTCTGTAACCATGCATTACGTTTCTCATAGTGGGGGAAATACTAAGTGGTTATTTTTACGAGCATTCTGACATCCTGACTTTCAATTTAATGCTTTGACAGTTTGAGTAAGTGGGGGAATGGGGAGACATGCTCACAATGTGCCTTTGCCCTTACAATTTAAATACATATTTGTAAGTTATATCTGAAACTCTGGCATTAGCGGAGCTTGACATCACCAGGTAATGAACAAAAGCAATAGCCCAGATAAAGGTGGTTCCCAAAATACTGCCTCAGGCTTGGTCACAATGTGGACGGCTATGCTTCAGTCTACATTTGCATATTTAAATCCGAGACAGCAGGTCATTTTTGTTTGATAAAAATGGACATGTATGGGTTTTGCAGGATGTTTAGTGGTATTTATTCCAATTCTTTTTTTATGGATTGTTAAAGGTGACACAACCTACCAATTGGGCCAAAACCAGTGCTCATAATCAAACCACTAGCTTCACATTTTAGAGTTTGGTTAAAGATAGAGTTTTCAAAACATATGGTATTATCCCTGAATATTATTTACAATATACAACACACTTACATGCATTTTTTTTAACTATTAACTGACCAGTCACCCTGTTTTATCCAGGATACATTACCACACTTTGATATTTGTGGATATATCTTGATTTCCGGTGGGCAGCATGGACAGCATATTGTAGCAGGGTGTGATCCAAAGGGGGCTATTGTGATGACCCCCCGGAACATTAACGTTAATCTCATGATTTATGCCAAACTACAAAATTCAACTGTTAACTGTTAGAAACGCGCATCACAAACTGCCGTCTGCTTGTGGAGTTTAGTTTTCCACCCAGACAACAGCGAGCCTGTCAACCCGGCGCTAGCTAACGGCGCGAGACATTTTCCAGCCCGGCTCGGTCACTCTGGCATAACGCTGCTGGCAGAAAGTCAACAAAGGACAAAATTCCTCAAATATCCTTCCAAGCAAATCACAGCAGGCTCGTCACCTTGGCCGGGAGCTCCGGAGCGCTGAGAGCCGAGCGGCAGCCTGTCCTGTCAGTGCGCGGGACTGGCGCATAGCATTAGCTCAGCAGGCACCCGGGAGACAGAGCTGCTTTATCGACGGACGAGACATTTACTACATTCAGTCAGCACTGAACGTGAGGCCACTTCTCAATTTAACGACTGAATATGTCATTTTAAGTATACTAATACCCCGCTATCATCACAAATACAAACAGTAATTTGGTCCAGTGTTCTGGATACAGATGAACTTTTAAGGTCCAATTAAAGTAAGAATTTGTCAGTGGTACAACCCTGGTAAAAAAATAAATAAAAACAGTACTTTGTTGAAGATCTTATTAAAATAATTTTTCATCTACAAAATCTAATTTCTTTGGTGTCATCCAAAATGACAATAGATAGAGAGTTTTCACATTATTGTTTATTGTCCATCTTGAATGAAATAAGTACAAAGGGGCCTATTTGAAACCCCTCCCAAACAGTTTTGTCTCAAACTATTTTATTAAGCTTTTTAACTGTCTTAAAAATCTGTAGTTTTTAATTTCTCTGGAAAAGGGTACCAGTTCCGCTGATGTTACATATGTGCACATGGAATAATGATTAAAAAAGAGCCCATGCGTTCAGTTATCTCATAAATGAAAAGTTTGGACAGGATTTAGACAACCTTAAATTCTAAAGTGTGGCACAACTCCAGGCTGTACCCCTGTGCTCATCCTGATTATTAAAGAAATTACTGCATGGCCTAACAAGGTCATTTTTATATGGTGATGTGATGTTTGACTGACATAACCTGCTGTTAATGCTACTGTATGTCATCCTGTGTTTGGTGGCGTGGTCCAATTTAGGTGGAGGTAATAGTCATGATCTTCAGTTTTATTGTTTATTCTGTAAAGTAATTAAATGCCTGCAGTGTCTGCCGTGCAGGGTTTAATAAATTCTGTACAATCTGCATGCTAAAACAGCGCCAAAGTGTTCTTACTTCTAGAACAGAAGTAATATTAAACTAATATTGGTTGATTAAGTAATTAAATCAGAACGGGTCTGGTATCTTTAAAAAACAATATTGTTTCAAGAAACTACAATGACTCTTTGTATTTGTAGTGCCTGTGTTTTGCATTGTTTATTTAAACCTATAGAATCTGCACAACAACATTTCAGAAGCAAATAATAACTGTTTCAGAAGCTGCCTGAATTACAAACTCAAACCATGCTTACAAACCTGAATTACAAAAGATGTTATTCTCCATACAGCCATGGGGCATGCACACCTATCTTTACTCTGCTTACATTATGGAATCTCAGCTATATTATCAGCTTTCACCTAAATTATTAAACCATTTGATCTTCAGTTAAGAAAACGTAGGTTCAATTTCCCAGCAGATTTAACTAAGGGGGAGTGACCTTGCCCGACACAGTGTTAAATGGACCAGCAAGAATGTTTTTTGTGGGTATCTAAAAGGAAAGGCTGTTAAAAGTCCACCATTTTCCCATTTCTCTATGTCATTGATGCCTGACAGGCTGTAATTTTCATTCTCTCACTTCAGCAGAGACTACTGAGCTGGAGATTATGGAGATGATGGTTTGGATTTTTAAGCACCCCCTTCATCCTGTTTTAAATCTCTATAATGTCTGAGCATAAATAAAAACAGATGCCTTTTATAAAACAACTGGGCAGTGGAGCTGAATAACATTGTGCTTGAGTGAGCTCACATTTATTACTGTCGCCGTTGAGTGAACACTTCCTCTAGTCAATGTTAATCTACATGTCAATGGAACCCCCCCCCCCCCCCTTGACTAATGGCTCTGGGAGAGACTGGATTGAAAATCTTGGGTAAAACATTAATTTTCTAATTCCCCTGTCACTGTCAATTTCGTCATTCATTCTGTCAATACTACTGTATTGTTCATGTGCAAAGGGCATTTAAAATTTACCTGTATTAACAGATTATTGGCGTGCACAACTGCTGTCAATAGGGAACAGAGCTTTAATTAAAGTCCAGAATCAGCTAATCATTAGTATTGACTCAGATTAGTTTAATTTGCTGGCGGGGGGGATGTTAGTGATAGTGACTTGCTCCTTGGGTGGCAGAAGGAGGAGGGTCAAACCGAGGGAGCATGTCGGTGGTCACCCCTGCATCAAATGAAGCAGAGGGTTTGAATCATCTCCTTGTCGCTTTGGATGAGGATCTCTCCAACCGACAAAGTCTTGGCTTTCACTGACCTCCCCGAGGCACAATCGGACCATTACCTCATCACTGTTACAGGAAGAACTGTCCGTCAGCTCACCTCGCTGGCCTTAAGGCCGTGATTTTAGCTGCAAGCTTAGATGTTTCTCTAAGTGATCTCAAGCCAACACAATGGTCTCGAATGTATTACATTTACTTTAAGTGCAGACAAGATCAGTTGTTTTGCAGACATCTTTTGTTGTGCAGCATACTGAATAGACAGCTTAAGCACATCTATGATCAGTAGGGTAACACATGCATTACCTTGTGGCTGTATTGTATTTGTTTTAATTATTAAAAGCAGCAAGCCATCTCAACTTTGCATCTCCTGCTTGGTGTAAATCGATAGAAGCAAGCACTACCTTTTCACAGAGTTTTAAGGATAAGTGACAAAGATGTATCACATGTGTTAATAATTCATATCATATCAATTGTCAATGAATACAGGTGTTTAAATACATTTACAAGTTAGTTTCACGCTTGGGAACAGTGTTGCCAACTACTTTTAATGGAAAGCAGTTAAAGTATTTACATATATACAAAATAAAACATGAAACAAAAAATAAATCAAGCTAAACTTAACATTTGCCATTATTATAAAAACATTTTGAACAGCTATTATCTTGTGAATATGCATCTTAATGTACCTTGAATTACATAAACTATGTATAGTGGTGAAGTGAGAAGAGTTATTCTGGTTATTTCACAGTCACAATTAGAGCACTTCTCCTGCTTGGATTGGGATGAAACTGCCGTTTAAATCATCAGAACAAAAAATGTATCTGGTTCTTTGATAAAAAGTCGACAAAGGGACGAGCTTGTGTACATAAAAACTTTGACGTAGGTGTGAACTACAACTCCAAATGTGCGTTTTGGCACAAAACATCTTTTATTTTATTATATTATTGCTTTTATTTGCTTTTAAAGCTGCCAAATCTAGCGAGAAAGTTGCAGAATTTACGTTACATTTTTTATTTCAGGATTATTTTAGTTCATGTATAAAGTAACTGTATTAGTATGAAGGACTACCTGGGTCTTCATTTTCTAGTGGGCCAGATTTTCAAGGTAATATGGTCGCATAGGACTGATCAAAATCTCACTGGGATAGGGCAGGAGGGATAGCACATCTGTGGAGATAGGCAGTGATGGTCGGAATTTAAAAACAATGCAAAGACCTGATCAGCTCTGTGTCCAAAGCCCCTCCCCGCAGATGATGCTGTCAGGCACGTGAAGGCTCGGGCGCTAGGCTAGGCTAGCAGAATAGTATATGTTCCACAGTTGAATAGACACAATACATCCATGAATAGATGCAGTAGATTCTCCACTCAGCAGCGCACCCGGACGGAAAAGCACCGCTGCCAGCGGCAGTGAGCCTGCTGCCGCGAGACATGAGTGGATTGATCGAAACAGCTGAATATCAGCCAGAGATTGTCGAGGCTAATGAATTTGCTCATTTCTCGCCGCTGTCCCAGTGTCACCTGAAGGAGGAGTGCTGCAAAGCAGACAACATACTTTCTGAACTGTTTCTGGAAACAACAAGCGTGTCGAGATGTGTGCATCACTGTTAAGTGTCCTCTGGATACACTTCTGTATTCGTTCTGTGTAATTGCAGTGCATTTCTGTAATGTGTTGTGTTGTCAAATTGATGAACATGTTTTCTTAATTTGCTTTTGCTTTTTCTATTTGCATGGGTTTTCTTAGGCTGCAGTGCGTTGAGCCTTCAGGGCCACCGTAATGACTTCTACTGTAGCCTACTACCTCCAGTACAAAGCTGGATCTAACGCTCCTTAGTTTCTTATCTTTCTTGGTTTCAGGCCTGCCTGCTGTCAAAAAAGGCCCTGTCGTGCTCCTTTAAATAATTTTTTTAAATGCACCTAGCGTGCTTTGGGTTAAGCAACGCAGTCATCCTTGTTTGTGTGTTTTCAGGTCTACCATGCTCCTGTTGGCAGTGCATGTCTGGCTTTGGATGCCAAATTTGTGAGAAATGGCCCTGTGGTAATGAATTGAAAATCATGTCGGAAATATTGCATGGCCAAGGATCGTGTTTGTCCCAAATGTTGTGGAATGTTCAAATACAGACCGACAGAGTGACATTATTAATGCTTTGCTCCCCTCCTCTAAGTCGGGGGAAGTCAATAAAATATGTGGGGTGTTGACTAACTGGAGGCAGGTTTAAGGTGATATTCCTAAAGTGGGCATACTGTGCCTTCTACACCCCTCCACCACCAGTGTAACGTCGTCAAATCAAGCTTTGTTAAAGTTTAATAAGGAAGATCTTTTCTCACACATTTTTCCTTTATATCGCTATGAGTGACTTCCTGCTATGTATCTTCCCTTTCCTAATCCCTCAGATGCTTTATATATCAAGTAAATTCAATATTCAATTTGAGACGCTACTGCACAGCCCACCACCTTCCGATCACCACCATTGTGTTCCAGGATGCTTTAGGAGATTTCATCCAGAATGCTGCCGGCTGACTGCTTGTGGTCTGTTATTGCATGGATGGGAAATCACAAACTTAAGAGCACACAGGAAAAGCACGTCATTTTGGAGTTGTGTTCCCTGTGTTTCCAAAGCCTGAAGTGATGAGCAAAGTGGCCCTCTCACTTAATGAGGTCATGGCTTTAAATACAAGAGATAAGTCCTTGCAATTATCACAACACTGCTATGCTACAATGCTTTAGTTTGTAATCAGTGACACATAAACATTTCCCATTAATTGGTCCTCTGAATATTAATGCTCCAACTACTGATTAGATGTAGAACAAACAATCCATTCAACAATGTTCCCAAATTGACCAGTTTCAGACAGCAATCATGTTGATGTGACCATGTTTTATGCCCCCTCAAACCTTAATCATTAGTGAAGCAAGCAGCAAAACGGAGGAGCTAAATGACTTGTGTATACTACATCCGATAAGCCAATAATTACTGCCCACTGTTCTCTTTGTGTTATTGATAGAGTACATTGGCCCATGAACAGGATAAAGGTCAGGATGTAACAATTGCCATTTACTTTCTTTTTACACTAATGGACATCAATAGAGACTGTGTACAGCTTTAAATGGCAAAACAGTTTAATGATCTGCAGTAAAAAATTAATGATCATAACTGAGGGAGAATCTACCTTAATGAAAACTATCCACAGGCTGAAGCCTTGTTATTGTGTTTCCATTAGAGAAAAACTGCAAGCAGTGATCCATCGCTACGAGCGAAAAGAAAAGTTTTAATCAGGGCTGGATTTACCCGCTAGGGGGCCCAGGGGCAAAAATGAAATGGAGGGCCCCTTTTGATCCCCCATCTGTCTGTATATTGTCTATTCTTTCACCTTTTGTTGTCGTTCAGGAACAGAGCATATGCAGTCCACATAAGCCAGCTTCATTATACTTTGCCTATAGCGTCATTTAATAAATAGAAAAAAAAGAGTGCTAGTTTCAGGCTCTCACTCACATTTACTCATGTCCTTAGTTGACTGAACACAATACAAAACATATTTGGCAGTTAAGCCAACTGGCTTTGATTAAACTCACTGACTCTCTGACGAACAGAAAAAAAGTTCCCGCCCTTTTCGTTCTGTCAACATAATGTTAACAAAGTACAAAAATAGATTTTTGGAATCTGGGAACTGAAGATAAGAACACAGAAGATAAGAACTGTGATTTTTATGTGAAACATTTTTCACCACACTTAATTGTTATTTATTAACTCATATTCACTACAAGGCAAAGGCATAATATACTATATGTTGTATAGAATAAGAAGGATGCAAGTGTATATTGTATTTCTTTAATGTTTGTGTTTTTGTGTCTATAATCAATTTGTGTGTTTTGGCTGTAGTAATGTCATTATTAGATTTATTGACGTATGAGCAGGAGGCAGTGTTCCTCACAGGCACAACCCAGCATGTGCACCTACTCATGGGCTGTGTGACAGAAGTTGTGCATTTAGCCATATTTTTGTGAAAATATGACTGAGGTTAACACTGAGCATATGGCTGGACACTGGAGAGGTAGATTATGCTGGTGTGAGACATTTCTATTCCATGGTTTGATCATGATTGAAGTTCACTTGAAGTGAACTACAGCTACCTTTCTCTGCGAAGAACAAAAATTGCTAACTTTTTTACAGCTACCTTTCAAGTCTACAGGGACTGAATGTATAATAAGCACAAGATGGATTTTGGATTTAGCATCTTTAATGACATTGATGACATTGATTGCATTCACATTTCATACTCTTTCACCAGTAGGCTGGAATATGAATGAGTAAATGCGGATGCAGCATGTTTAGACCAACATTTGAATTATACTTGAAATTTAACTAAACCACAGTAATAATACTAGTAATAAAACACACTGAACGCCTTCCATTCTAAACTATGTATAAATAAATATAGGCTAAATATAATAAAATAATTATTTAAGATGTGACATGTATTATTGTTTTTTTTTTTTTTTAGGTCTTTACTGCCAGGTGCTTTGGGTTTTAAAGCACACCTCACATATAATCCCTAACGCCGAATGATGCAGGCTTTAAAATATCAAATAATCTGAAAATACACAGTCAATAAACACTAGAAAGCACAAGGAGGAGCTACCTGGACAGAGGGACCCTTTTTACAACACTAGCATAGAGCACTGACCCAGTACAATAGACTATATTTAATGGTACAAGAAACTCAAAATTCTGAATTTGTAACCACAAAGGTGTGTTTTGTCAGCAGTTATAAAAGTTACGAAATATGGAATACTGCTCTACCTTGGGGATTCCTTTTGGTGCGAGATTGGTAGCTTAGACTTGAGAGAACAGCGGCTTGCTGACCCGCGTGGTGTTGAGCCATGTCGCACTTTTTCCAAATGAGGACTAAAAAGATAAGTTGGGAACCACACACAGTTCAGCCCAGGCTGATACAGAACAAGACTTTGTAGGCATAATTCAGCACAAGGTGGATTTTACTAGCAGTGATTCAGTATTTGTTGCACATATTTTACAGTTACAGCTGTAGCTTTGGGCAAACATTGTGTGAAAAGCTGTTGGTGTTGTTTTCTCAAATGCACAGACCCACAGAGTGAAATACAGGTCAACAATCCCCCAGGTTGCTGTGTTGAATCACTTTTGTGTGAGTGATAAAAAGCTGTTCTTGTTGCTCAGGTACATAGTGACATAGTGATATTCCATCACCCGTCAATTTAACACCATCATTCCCATTTGGTTACATGTTAGGTGGAATGGGGCAATGTTTTAGTTTAGGTTGCATCAAATGCTCAAATATCCAGTTTATGCCAGTGTTACCCTTGCTGGTGTGCACATGCTAACATAACATCCTCAACCACGTCGCACAAGCTGACTGTTACCTCCCCAGTGCAATGGGACAGATTTCCACCATAGATTATCCTGACAATATGTACAGCACTTCAGAGCAGTCAAAAAGACTGAGACTGCGTTTCAGTCTTTTTGCCCCATAGTGGGCAGAAGAGCTTGTTAAAGCTTGCTTTACTCAGATAAAAGAGTTATAGGATAGGAAATGCACCAATATTTCAGTTCACTATGTTCATATTTTATATTTGAAATTGTACATTGCAGACATCCACATTTACTATCCTGCAGTCTTCTTCATAGCCTTTGTGGATTGCTGCACTTACTATTCCAAACTTTGAAGGATGTGGTCCTACAAATGCTCAAGTTCTGTAATATAAACTGGGGCTGTAAACCATTTGTTGCTTGGAACATAGATCAGTTGAATCTTGAAGTCATGCTAAATTCATAAAAAGCACTGTAAGACATCTGAATGGAAGTTTTAAGGTTATTTTTCTTCATGCTTTAAAGCTGCCTTCATTGATTTTTTTTTTTTTTTTTTTGGTCCACTTGGGGCAACGGAAATGAGATGAAAACTCTACTTTGGCATATTATCCACTTATAAAGATGTTATGGAAAGCATCCAGCAGGCACAGAGCAACATTAGAATTCATTTGGAGTCGTGTTTTCATCTTATAAATTCCTCCTTTTCTCCTGTTTTAACTCTGGCTCTTCAGATGCTAAATCGGAGGCTTTATTTGTTAGCTCCGTGTTAACTTTGTCTGCCTGCTGTTTGGTGCTGAGCAGGTGGAGCACAGTGAATTCATCTGAGCTTTTTCAATGGAAGCAGCTGCCTGTGGTGACTTTTGTTGTTGTTAAAGTTGTTGAGAGTCGTGATTAAAAAGTTCCGTAGAGCTGAGCAAAACTGCATAATTGTGTAATAACTGTGGGTTTGTCACTATGAATAACCCTTTTTGCATTACACAGTCATTTGATTGACTGTTAGTATGCAACATATTGATTAGTGCAGCTATAAACTAAGTAAAAAGAACAGTTTAATCTATGCAGAGAAAATTGAAGCACGAGCAAACATGCAGATTATACAAACACAATACTTCTTATAGTACAAAAATGTGGAACTTCATACTTATTACCAAACAAAACTGCTTACTCTACATCATCTCTATATTGTTTCCCGCACTCTCCAGAGAGCTCATCTTTCAGTCTCCATGCAAACCTCATTCTCATATTTACCTGTGTTTGATCTGACCTGCACTTACCTCACGTCTGTTTCAATCTAATAACTTCATTTAGAATATTTGGTGTGCACTTGTTTGCCGCAGGAAACAGTACCTCCTCATTTCCATTCCACTTCTCACTCTGCAGTTCGCTTCAGAGCAAGCCATTCGGTTTCCTGCTGTGATTGACAGCTCTGAGACACCTCGCGATGACTCCTCTGCCTCTGTCATGTTTCGTCTCTTTCTCTGTCTTCTCTCCTTCTCCCTTTGATGCTCTTTGTCTTTCTAGCATACATGTATGCCTCTCCTTAACCTCCCCAGGGACCTCTCTATCCCTTAGCCCTTGGAAACTGAAGGAGTGTATGCAATGAAAAGCTAGCTGAATGGGAAAATATATATAATTTCTGATTTTTTTTTTCCTCTTTATTCTCCTGCCTCCTTCAGGTTTGCTGCAAAGACATCAGAGACACACTGCCGAAGCCTGCTACTGACTGACAGCTCCAGAGCCTATTATGGCAACTTCTCGTAAGCCATTGCACCTTGTGACCTTCTGTCTTAAGACAGAAATGCACTGGAAGCATCAGATGTGCTCTTTTTAAAACACACCAATTGTTTTGAGTGGCCAAGTGCCCTGAAGCATTGCTCAGATCTTGGTTCAATTTTGGGAGCAGAAAAACAGAGGAACGTACTACTGTTTTTGTATATGCATTTTGCAAAATGCATATTTTCTTTCAGATGATACTGTCAATCTGAGCTTTGATTTGCGGCCATAATGTTGTGGTTTTCACTGTCTGTCAATCTGAACGCTGTTTCAGTGACTGTGAAAGTAAGGAAATGTGGATTGATCAGAGTCTGCAATCTTCCACTCTGACAGATGAAAGTACAGTAGGTTAAGTTCCAGTAAGTGAATGTGTTAGCCAAGTCTGGAACCACTGGCGTTATCAACGTGCGCAGGCAAGCAATCAGAGCGAATGAAACGTTGTCCTGTCTTACGTCAAACACATCTTTCTTATCAACAAAAGATTAAATTGCAGTTCTTAGTTTTTTTTTTTTTTTAACCATCCAGTTTGTTAAAAAATTACGTGATACCAGAGCAAATAAAACAAGAGCTTGCAGACTCCCAGGCTATGAATAAGTGTCACAAAACAGTAGTCTGAAATTGGATGTGACAGGCTATGGGGGGAAAAAAATAACACAATGCATACCTTAAATGCTGTGTTGTGCTTAAATTCTAGCCGGTGTCACTTTTCAAAATTTGCTAGTTTATGATGATAACTCAACATATTTGAAATTGATTGAACGGATTTCTTGAATTGTATTGTATAGAAATATCCTTCTTTCCTGTCCTGTCTTTCAAGGATAGTATAGGCGATATTCTATAATTTTGTTATTGTTAAGACCAAAACCAACATTGCATAAGTCTGTCTCTCAATATTAGACAAAATAGTGTTTTTGTTAGGGACTATTTTCACTTGGTCCTCGTGAGAATTTCCAGCAGTGTGTGTGGGATTGACCGAAAATAGTCTTGTGTGTGTCCATGGTAATGAATTGTTTTAAATAGTTTTTGGACAGTTATGGAGCTCTGTGGCACAGAGGAAAGGGGGTCATGGGATTTTGTCTGCACTCAGTTGCTAGTTCATTAGATACAGCTAAAACTGATACAGTCTATTAGTCGACAGTTCTGCAATAAATCCCTCCTTCAGGGTTAGGGTTAATAGGGTTGTAATGAAACTGTTTAGAGAGGTGTTGATTTAACTGTATGGTCACTTTGGAGGCTGCAGTTTCTGGTGCCGTTACAACATGGTGCCACTATTGGAGGTACACTATCAGCCTCAGCGCAACAGTGAGGAGCCTTGTCTTCTTGACCTCAGCAGCCTCATCCATCGCTCCCTGACTCTCTCCCCAGCTCCCGTCTCCCCACTTCTCTTATCATACAGTACCTCCTCGCACGCCACTCATGCTTTCTTTACCTTCCTCTCTGGGGACCTTCCCTTCCTCTCTGTCTGTTTGCGTCCCATCCATCGTTACCATCTTCTCCCTTCGTCTTCCTTGCTTTTCCCTCTTGGGTGACTTGTGTGTCAGGCCTGACAGAGATATTCTGTACCTGTCCTATCTGGTCCTGTGGGAGAATTGGTGTGATGTTGACCCAGTATGACTGACGGCGATGCCTAGAAACCCAACACCTGAGGAGGGAAGGAAGGGGTCCTGTCTCTGTCAATGTATTACTTGAGGTCCTATCCAATAAAGGTTAAACTTAGACTTTCATTAAATGTAAGCTTTTATCATGTAATAATGTTGTCATTTGATGTCATGTACATTTTAACTGCAATGTTATTTGCATTTTTCTATTTTGCATGGCTTTTTCCCATATTACTATTCAAAATACATTTTTGTGATGAAAGATACAAAGCAGAAATATGATCAAATATATCGTAAATAAATGATTTTAATGTTTAAATGTCTAAACATTTTCTTGCAAATGTTGTAATGACTTCATCACAAGGTTAATGAAGCACTTATTTTTCTGGCTTTGTCCATCTCCTTTATAAGTCATGATAACATTATATTCACCGAGTAATTGCTGAGATGCAGGAATGTAGTGACATCAACATCAACATGGACAAGTGGTCAGACAAAATACAAATTGTAACCAAGTCAACGACCTTCTGTTAAGCATGTTTTATTCCACCGCAGGCATTTGAAAATGTGGAGATGCAAGCTGATTTCAGACCAGTTTTATATTATATTATGTCTGCTCTCTGTTTTCTGTGTGTTTGGTTTCACAGCTTTGGGTTCTTCTTTCAAAATACATAAATTAGTTTGTGCTGCACTGATTATGTGTAACGTGTCTCCCAAAGCATGTTGGCATATTAATATTAGCATTAAGCTCAAGGCAGCTGAACCTTGCTCTGTTTTCACAATTTCTGCAATGCAAAATGTACTTTATGATAAGCTCAAGTGCACCTGACAATGACAGCCTACAACCTAGAAGTAACGGATCCCGAGCAGGCTGGACTTCTAGTCTGATTTAAACTACAGAAGTCGCCTCAATAATTAGGAGGAAAGCAGTTTCCAGAAGACAGAACTTCACAGCAGCTTATCACTCACAAGTCCACAGACCTAAACAAGTAAAACTTGTCACCTGCCCAGAAATTACTACGTCCAAACTCATTTTGAGTAAGAGAGATGGTGGCATTAAGGGTTTCATCAGAGCAAAAGAGGTCAGAGCAACTGCAGTGGCATTTTTCTGTTTCAGCATGTGTGTGTGTGTGTGTGTGTGTTTTACTGTACAGTTTATCATGTCGGCCCAGGATTTATGCTTTCATTTGAACCTCTGATAAAGAAGTATTGATTTTGCTTAATCACACTCTCAATACGAGAAATCCACTGTGCAACATTAAATGTCCCAGTGAACTATTGATCTGAGCTTTGGGTGAAAAGCAGGCAGGATTTGATACAAGGACGAACCCAAACAGAGGTGTGTGATCCGTCTCTTGTCTGTCTCCCACCATGCTGACACACACTTCCTCAAAATACCCAGTGTAATGAAAATCAAAGATGGCTGACACACACCTGTCCCAGCATTGTGCTTCCCAGAAAGATGCTTGCTGCTGCCACTAGTGGCCCAAAACTGAAATGTCAAGACTTTTTTAATTTATTTCTAAAGCACAGATTTTCAGAAGTTCATGAATATTGACATTAAAACAATTTTTAAAAAAGGGTTTTATCATAATTATTAATTCAGGCAGTTTTGCCTTTATTAGATAGTGACAGTAAAAAAACAAGAAATGGTGGGAATGAGGTCCTTGCTGGATCCGGGACATTGCAGTTCCATGGAGTCTTAAATCACCAGGTGACCTGGGCCTTTACCTCAAAGCAAGTTCAGCTCAGTCGGGCTTTGTTTGTGTTACCTGGATAGTGGATGATGATGGATGATATTTAACAAGGTGAAATGTAAACAGTATAATCACAAAACTAAAATATAAGAAGCTGTAGAAACACAAGAAATAACATTCACATATTAAAAGCAACGCTTTAAATAAATGTGGGAATAATTATATGTCTTCAGAATAGTGAATATTTTTTGCTTTTTAGTGTAATGTTGAACTATTAGGAATATGTGATGCAGATAAAAAAAAGTTTAAAATAATGTGAAACTGTTTTTGCTGCCAAAGCAGAGAGGGGAGGGGGAAAAAAAGAGGCAATGCCTGATAATGTGTATCTGACTGAAATGTTGTATTCAGAATCCTGGGAAATATTTAACAGTGTGTTGATTATGTTTCTTATTAAAGATTTGAGTACCAATATCATCACTTTGTGATGACCTCACAACGCTTCGTGTTGTTCTGACTGATCTGCAGTGATGGAATGAGAGTGCAAAAGCATCGACACTGTCGGGAATCAGAGAAGCTTTGCACAATTAAAATGCAGCTATATGTTCTGTTTTAAAGGACAGGATCCTGCAGGACTGACAAGGTTTTCAGTGATCTGATTGGTCAGTCGTCGGGCTGTTGCCAGGTTTTGTTGTGAGTTCTGGAGCAGGTTAGCCATGCACCATTGATTATCCATAGATATATCCACATATCCACTCGAGTTAAAAGTAAGGGAGCTTCTTGATGCTGGAAAACCTCGAGTAAACCCTGAACAGTTACTGTATGTGGTTTTTATTTGTGCGTTTCCCTTTACTTATTAAATGTTTTCTAATTGTTTTTAAATTAACAGGAGGGGTATAGAAAACCAGTCCGTAGACTTCCAATCCAAGAGGACAGCCAACTATGCAGGACCAAGCCAGATGCACCGCTACCAGGAATCAAACCTTGGATCTGTTCAGAGGTGGACAGGATCTTGCACCCCCCATGGACACAAACACTGAAGACTTTTATAATAAACTGTGACAGTATATAAAATTTAGTTTTTGAAAGGAATATTAAATCTTTACATCAACTTGATACAATGTTGCTTATTCAACATTTGTTTGATTATACCTACATAAAAAAAACTTTAACCACCATTGCACACTTCTTTCCCCTCCCTGTGTCTAACTGCACCTTAAAGGTTCCCTGGGGAGTTTTTGACCTCTGCTAGCACAATGAAGCTGTTTCATGTTCCCTGTTTTGCTTATCTTGTGCATGTGCAAGAGGACGCACACAACATTGTTCTGCCAATATTTCCGCACTATTCCACTGATACACATGTGGCAGTAATGCACCGGGATTTGCTGCAATGCACCAGAAGAGACCAGGAAAAGGGAGGCTGTAAGGAAGCGGGGTTTAAACAATGCTGGCTATAAAATACTTTAAAATATCTGCTTTGCAAATGTTTTGCGATGGATGAAATGCATTCAACACGTTTGTTAGACATGGCCAAAAAAAGGCAATTTAATTTCAGTTGGACTTGATTTGAATAACCAGGAACTATTGTACATCAAACCCTTGGCAGGTAGAGCTTGTTGTCTGCTAGGTGAAATGTAATGTGCGGTCAGCAATGTGCACATACAGTGCAGTACTGTGTTTACAGAACAGGGAGCCAATAGGGGCCTAAAAACTTGACTCTGGGTCCCAGTCATGGATCACACTCTGGGAACACATTACCCTCAACTTAAAGATGAAGAAAATATACTAGAGAGTAAAATATGAAGTTATTTTCACACGATATATAGCTAACTTCACAGGCATGTTTCTGAAAGCCAAGATAATGAAACAAATATCACTCTCTGGTGGCTGTTTCCTTAATGATCTGAAGATGTTTCCATAATTCCTCATGAAATGGCGCAAAAGTATACAAAGCTGCTGCCTGCTTGCATTATTCAAGAGATCCTGCCCGTCTATACATTTCGTGCAGCTTCTAACAGACAGTTGCAGACTGCTGTTGCTGCGGAGAGAGCCTAGCTGTCAGATTTGTTGCATTAGCTTCACTATGGACACTTCCAACTTTCTTCACTTGCAGTGAGACAATGGGAACCGGCCGACTGCCAGATATCATTAAGCTCAAAGATATCCAGACGGACAGGCTGGGAGAAGCATCAGATCCTCTCAGATTTAATTTGTTTGCTTCAATCACGGCGAGCTGATCGCTTGTAGACACAGGATGAAACACGAGAGAAATGCTTCGCTCTCTTGTGTTGACAGTAACTCGCCTATAACGCAGACAATATGGGCCTGTGTTTGCACGCCACTGCGATCAAATGAAATAAATAAAAGGAAATGTGATAATAGCTCTCAGCGAGCCTGCATTTACATATGTTAACTGCATCAAAAGCATAATTGGAGATCTTTTCTATTTCTAAGTCTTGAACCTGTATTTACATCTGTTAACAACCGAAATAGCATCAGTCACAATGTATCTTTTACCTGCAGTTGTGTAAACCCAAAATAGGATCAATGACATTGGCAGAGTTAGGATTCAATTTTCAGATTTGAAGTGCCTCAAACACGCCCAAACAGATGTTATTTGCAATCCAAAAGTGTTTGATCATCAAATGTGTAAACAGGGCTCCGATCAAGTCCGTTGTGTGTTTTTTTTTTTTTTTTCGGAACAAGAAGCTCTCTTTGAGAAGACGCCAGGCCTTGAACAAGAGAGAGACAGTGCGCATATTATAATTGCCTTACCTGAGGGTAGCATCCAGTGGACCGACTCAAACGACGCAGAAACCCAGCAAAATCCCAATTAAATTCAACACAGACAATGAACAAAGCTTTTGCTGCGTGTGTTGTCAGGAAGAGAACAAAAGAGTGATTAAAATGTCTTGTAACGGGGGGTGGGGTGTGACTCACCTGCCTCAAAGCAGAGCAAATTTTGGATATCTATTAAGTGGCTGGGGAATTTCAGTTAAAGATGTCATTGTTTTAGTCTATCTTAAAAAATATAACCCCCAATTGAATTTGCTGTAAAGTAGTTCAGTGCAAACTTTTTCTGCCTTTTTGAGTGGCAGCGGACCCAGAAATTGTGTCTTTACAAAGAACGACAGCCAAGTGCTGGCACAGTAAATACTGTACAGTATAGGTCCCATTCTGGCCAACCTGTAGGAACACATACAGTATTTTGTATACATCTATATGGTGTAAATTATGGAGGTTTTTCTTGGTTAGTTTTGTTTATTTGGACAAGTTACATAAAATCCCTGCACTGCGCAGATGACCAGAGCTTCAGCCAGGATTTAAAAATCACTAGTCCAACTGCCCCCTGCACTCCCCGACCCAGCGCAGATAATTATGACAAGATACCAACAACAGTCAGAGGTTTTTATATTTGAGCTTGATCTAAAACTGGTTAGATCTCTCTTTAGCCAGTGGCATGGCTCTGGAAATGTCTGTCAGTCGGTCCACCACTTAGACTAATACAGCACAACAAGTACTGGATGAATTATCATGACATTTTGTACAGAAGTGTATCCCTGTCAGGATGAATTTTAGTAACTTTGCTGATCCTTTAACTTTTCATCTGGTGTTTCATCTTCTCATTTTTTTTTTAATTTTTATTTATCCACTAATTTAGTTAATGACCAAATACCTGCAAAACTAATAATATTCTCATCAGTCTCGGCTGCACTCTGTGTTTAGGGCTGATTAGAAAAAGCTGGCATGCTAAACATAGCACATTAACTAAGATGGTGAACATGGCAAACATTATACCTGCTAAACACCAGCATTTAGCCCAAAGCGTCGCTGTGCTTCCGGATCAGTCAGAGAAGGTAACTGCACTTCAGACCCCCGAATTTTGACCCAAAAATACTAGGGGCTTGACTCTGGTATTCTAGCTATAACCTTGGAGATGACTGAACATTTCTGCAAAAACAGTTAATTTAGATGAAATCTGATTTGCAACAGTTGCAACAAAAACCTGTAACCTGACAAGCCGCTAACTCTGTCCAATGAACGGAGCCCTCTCACTTCTAAATAAAAGGCTACATATGTATAGATACGACTGGCAATGCTCTCTGATGCAACTGTAGAGTTTCCCTTTCACACATCTTTTCTCAGCTTCCGCCTGCTCGGTGGCGCTCTGCGCTATAGGTGCACTAACATTATGTAACTGTTCTATTTGTGAGACACTGCTAAAGTACACAGCAATTACCCAACTGTTGTACTGCTTGCGACAATGGCCCTGGGACGGCAGCAGCACAGCTAGATCAAACAGTTGTGCTAAATTAAAGAGCGGGTTATCAGACGAGGCAGGAGTGTTTGATGTGCAGAGATGAGATGCATTATTATGGTAAATAAGCCTCCCCTTATCAAGCTATTCCTACAGGACCCTCTGGCTGAGCGGCCCACAGTAGCGTATGCCCTTGGTCAGACAAATACATGCATGTACACACACACACACACACACACAGACACACACAGCAGCAGCGGTGGCAGTGGGAGAGAGCATGAATATATCTCTGTTGATCCTTTACACTCCACTCCAAACAGCCGCCTGCTTTCCAAATGTCAGTCAGTCTCTGGCATAATTTGTTTCTAATCATTGGCAAAGAGCGGGAAAATGTCACCGTTTTCCAAGGAGGATGAATTCCGATTGATTTCCAATTAGCGGTAAAACAAAATGCAAGTTTGCTTTGTGTGTGTGTGTGTGTGTGTGTGTGTGTGTGTGTGTATGAGAGAGAGAGAGAGAGAGCTTGTCTTGGTGTGGTAGTTGAGATCAGAGGAAACGTAATGCAGCGTCTCAACCCCAGAGGCACACAAACAGACCCTGAAGTCTGTAGGCGGAGCACCACAAAGCACACTGCTCTGAATTTTCACAGCTCCTATCGTGCATTTATGGCTCGGAAACACATAACTGAAACCATCACAATAAAACATTAAGCACTGTTGAATGATTCAAAATCCTAATTGGTGTTACAGGAAGCAACATGTGTAAACAGAATATGTAAAGTCAAAAAAAGTGCATAATATTCTGTTCAGCTAGAGTTCCTAAAGGCAAAATGAGTTAAAATGAAAGGAAATTACCAAAAAATTATTCAAATCTCATGATAAATGACACTTTAAATTTCAGATCACTAATTTGTGCACTTACTGTTGATCTCATCTCTCTTGTGAGTACTTACAAACAAGCTACTGCTAGAAGAAAGGAGGGGTTTCTGTCTTCTTCTCATATTTCTACGAGTGGATAAAAAAATATCATGACACAGAAATGTGTCCGCGTAGCCATTTGTGGTTGCTGGGAGCAGTTAACTTCATTCCTACTGAAGAAAATTTGTTGATTTAAGAGTTGTCAAGTCAACTTACAGCAACCTGTAGGCTACAGGTCACATCGACTGCTTCTGTGACACAGGAAGATGACGCGATCTTAGTCCTGCCTACAAAGCTCTGATTGGTTGGTTGTTTCCACAGTCAACAGCATTTGAATTGAATCAGAAATGAGGGCAGTGAGAGGTCTAACTAATCTAAGGCTAGCAAGTTATATAAATGCCCTTGTTTTGTATCGTCTACCAGTATTATTATATTCTGGTTTCTGCCGAAACTGAGGTCATCTCTTAGTACCGGTCCAAGGCACAGCTGCGAGGCTCTGAATCTAGAAATATAAAGCTAGCGCTGTCACTGAAAAAAACAAAAACACAAATAGACAAACCACAAGCAAAATTAAGAACATATCTTCACTAATTTGACAACACACGCACAGAATTTAGGAAAGAATGCTGCAAAAACAGCCGAATCCAGAAATGAAGAACATAATGGAAAAGTTTCCTTGGGATTCCCAAAAGAGGGTCATCCCTGTGTTATTCCCATAATATAACACAACTGACTCACTTTACAACTGTTTTCCTAGTGATTTAAAATATTTACAGTTAGAATAAAATGGGGTGATTATTGATTAAAAATCATTCTTGTTATACATATCCTCTTTACAATGTAATTCAATCAGCTTTTGAATCCAAGTAGCCTAAAGCCATCAGCGCATATAAAGGTGTATTGGTCGATATATGTTAGAATCACCCAAAGATGCACTTCTTTATCTTGGTTTGTAATTAGGCCAGCTACAGTGAACGTTTACTTCTCTGACTTTCTGAACACTTTCTTATTATTGCTCTCCTCAGTCTACCTTCTGAAATCAGGGTTAGGGGGTTAGAGTTAGTTAAATGTGTCATATTAACAAGATACTGAGCTAGGGAGCATGGAACCCTGGGAACATGCCATAGATACACTCCCCTGAAGAGTGGTGAACATGCCCGGACATATCTGGGACATGTGTTAGCCTTTTGCTGATTGCTAACCAACAAATTTGAATAATGGTACATAATATCTGAATCATTCAACCAGAATGTGGATTAAAAAAATAATAATAATCCCATTAAGTGGATTTAACAGTTTTGTGAATGATTTCCTTTGTGCTTTGTGTGACTTCTGTATTTGCAGCATGTGTGTGTATTTTGTAGTTTTCTCACTTTTTTCCTTAACACTGTGAAAACGTCAAATTGATTTTTCTTGGTTGTGTATGCCTTTGTTTTTTCACTCTCGGGGCGGTGCAGGATGAAGGCTGTAAGGCGGTGCCGGGAGCTCTGCGTGGGTGTACAAATCAATAAGCAATAATGTAAAGCTAACTGCAAATCTTCACTCATACTGAGGGATATTCACATTATATGACTGAAAGAAGCCAAGTGCTCTGTGGATGCCCAACATGCTGTGGAGCAGACAACACAAAACGTACCATACCGTTAAAGAGAAAGAAGCATAAACTGAAAATTCCTGGAGGAAGACTTGAAAAGATCTTTCTCTTCAGCATGGCCTGCCCTCTGCAGTGAGCCTGAGTGACAGATGTTTACCTCCCGTGTTTCCCTGTTAGAATATGGTGGGTGGGCTTTTTTAAGTGCAAAGCGCCTTTTGTCTTCATGTGCGTGCCGCTGACGACGCATGTTCTGCTTTCAGGCGCAGAAAACAAATTTAATCCAGCCACAAACAAATTGCCAGAGTAATTACTTGTGAGTGAGAGTTGATGTATGCTTCACCAATTGAATTAGTCAACTTAGCGAGAAACAGCCACTGAAAATAATAAATGAAGACTCGAGAGACGAAAAAAAGAACATATCAGCATATTAAAATCATTTATTGTGCTCCAGAAGAGTAATTACTATTTAACCAGAAAGAAAGACAAGTGACAAATAATCTACATTACAAATGCCAGACCAGCTCTCATAGTGCCCTCTGTTTCACATGGCATTCAAAGGACAAATCCACCTTTACTTTTCAGACTGCTAGCAAAAAACCTCTCAGGATGAATCTGAGGGTTTGGTTGTTGTCGTTTCGGCTGCGATTTGAGGTTAGAAAATGGCACGTTGCGTTACATTCATTCGCAGTGTTCATCCCCCTCACCCCACCCTCCCTGTGCACACCACAGCACAGGCTGACTGTCGATCAGGGCAGATTTACACTCGAACAAAAGTGAAGCGTCCCCCTAGAACAGGGTTTCTTAAGTGTCTTCAGTCCCGAACTGTGTGGACTCGTACTCACCCTGCTAGACTGGCTCCTTAAAACATACTGGTGTTGGGATTCAACAGAAACGACTGAAGAAATGCTACCTGGATAGGTTCGGAGTTCCCCTCTTTGAACGATGTATGCGGCTTTAAAGGGGAGGTGACGTCGGATGAGAGTCCTTCTCAACTCTGGGGGTGTTCTCAGACTTTTTATCTTACACCTGCCATTGGGATGTGCGCATGATTGTTGTTTCAAAATGAGTGATATCACAAGTACACAGCCAATAAAGCCAAATTCAAGTCTTATTCAGGACAACTCAGATGTCAAATGACACAAAAAAATAAACACAATATTAGGAATCTTAACATAGAGACATTAGGCACATTGCAGAAATAAAGACTGATGGATAAGATGTGTACAAGCCTCAGTTATTGACAGTGGGGTATAGTTTGAACTGAAAAATGAACAATATCAGCATATGAATTCCTATGTAAATGCTCTCAATAGGAAGGGGCTGACATATATTTTTGAAGGGCATGTGCTTAAAGTTTACAACTAGGCCATGGATTTGTCTTTTGAAAAAAAAAAAGCAGGCGTTTCACCAAACACACAAAAGAAACACACTCCTGCTGCATGCTGTGTCCTCAGCATTAACGCAGAGTCTTGAGGAAAGATTAGAATTTTCAACAAACATGAATTAAGTCATGGACCAGAGATTAAATTTGAAAAAGGTGTTAAAAAAAAAAACAAACAAAAAAAAAACTGTATGTTTATGCTTTAATGGTCCAGTGAACTTAAACAAAAGGTATATCCTTCTCCTCAGACAAAAAAGTTGTTCCCTGTTAAAATTGCCACAGCATATAAACAGTATAAAAGCTGCAATTAAGTTTGAGCTTCTTTTCATATTTTATTTGCTCGTTTAACTATACAGTCATGTTTTATTGTTATTAGGTCTTAGTTTAAAGGCCCAATGTTTCCTCTATCAAAAACTAGGTGGGTGAGCTGCCCTGCCTTTAAATAGAGCTTTTAAAACAAGTTCAGCGCGATGCGTTTCAGTGGAGAGTTTTAGCGCCCCGCGATCGTGTAAACGCTAATCCAAGTTTTCCATTTTGACAAGACTAAAGTCCCAGGGAAACACTTGCTTATGGCATCCTAAAAACCATTTGCCACCCTTCGCAGTTCATTCTTTTCATGTGCATTTCCAGTTTTTGCCCGTTTTGTTTCCAAACATCTATATTTAGTCCTTTTCAAACAGAATTAGTTTTAGTTGTAGATCCAGACATTTGGGAGAGATTACAGTAAAACCTGTTATTTTAATCAACTTTGTCACACAACGAATCCTTGTAAATTTCACAAACAAGACAGCTGGACTGGTTCAAAAGTAATCTGATCATAAGCATTCAACTCCAGATGGCATCTATGTCATATATTTAACACCTCTGTTTATGGTGGCCAACAAATAAGTTGTTTTATTGGTTGATTGAATAAATCAATGTTTTATCTGCAATGCATGAGCAACACTCTGGGATTATACATACTGTATAGAGTGTAAAAATGAGTGTTAATTGCTACTAACTTGAATAACAATAATACAATCTCTTGAAACACAAGACATGTTTATTAATGTGAATGACAATATTGTTTGTATGCCATTACTGGGTTAAAATGAATTATCTGATGAGGAAGATTTCTTTATAAACTGCTGTTAGCCCTAGTCTGTTTAATCCTAGCCCTTACTCAAACTCATATGTTGTAATTTAAGAGGGAGCTGAGTTTTTTGCAACACAAGCAAAATCAACATTAGAGGTACCCCGTGGAACCTAGTTTTGATGTAAAAGTATTGTTGGTATCTCGTGCATACGCACATGAACATCGATCGCATGGGGGCGACATGAGCTACATTTCTAACAATTACAAGGACCAGCATATGCATATTGACCATCAGGGTGGGAGGGATACACAATAACAACTAGCAATGTGCCACCTATAGGGGAAGAAGAAATAAAGAGGGAGTGCCGAGGAAAACAATGCAAGTTTCCAAACTTTCGCAAAAAAAAAAAAAAAGCTGTGCGAATGTTCATGAGGTAGGGGATGCATTTGATATGTTTGTAAGGCCATAGCTAATTACCTAGGTGTTTTGTACTGAATAAACAAAATAACAAAAACTTCACAGGGCACCTTTAATATCCAGCTTATGTAAGTATGCGTCACATTAACATGTAGCCTTTAACTTGTTGACACACAAATTGTGAGTGTTAATGGTGAAAAAGTTGAAGTAAGCTTGTTATGAAAGGCAGTTGTCCTCCAATATGGCTGTCAGGGAGCAAATTGTGGCACCTTAAAGGTCTAAGTGGTTATGCCAGACGCCTAGTTTGTCCATGCTCATTTTTGGAGGCTGTTAAGAGGTTTAAATGTACGTTGTACCTGTACAGTCTTTCCTTTTTCTGGTACTGTGTTTCTGAAATCCTTTCCACCTCTTCTCACTCAGCACTCGGTTCACTCAGTCATACTAAGGCCTACTGTAACAATTTTTGCAGGTAGCTCAAGATTTAATCGATCCCCCAAAACTCTTCCTCCTTTTTTTTCTGGCCTGCTTAAGTACGTTTTTCAGTGACATAAGCACACTGTCATTAGCTCTTTCTCAATCTGTACAACCAACGCTTCACTTCAGGGGAGTGAAGGTCATCCGATGCATTTACTTTCAAAAGTCGCAGTTTTTCTCACTAATGACGCAGTTTCAATTGGGTAACCGTGCTTCTCCCCTGTCAGTTGTTAGGCATGATAAAGCTATTTAATGCATTTTCTCACTTATATAACCCTCGATTCATGAGTCACTGCAGCACCTCCTCTCCAGCACCTTTACAGTCTGCCTGTCTAGTTTTACATCAAGCAGCAGGACTGCTTTTTTCTGTGCGACAAAACTGGGACTTTTCTGTTTGTACATCGTCAACCAAATAGGCTAAATCTTGTGAGCAATTGCCACAATGCATTTCACAGCAGCTTCTAGTGATAACCATTTTTAATTTCAAATATGTCAGGTGCTGACCAGCACTTCTCTCACTCTCCTCACACTACAGTTGGCATTTATCGCCTATCATCAATCAGACAATTGAACGCATGGCAAGTTATTAATTAGCATTCATCCTCATCTGTCAGCTACTTAGCATGGCCCTGCAATTGCTTGACTATTTACCCATCAGTGCAATTACATGTTTAATTCAGTGGGTGGCCCTTGCTTTGCCCCTATGTCATTTCTCTGGAGAGCAGTGCCTGAATTGGGCAGGTGCTCACTAATGTACTATTCCAATCCCTGTGGGTTTTCATGGATAGAAGTACTACTGTTTACTAGCAGCATTTCACTGATTTAGCAATGTAGAGCCAATTGTATGTTTCACTACAATAAAATGATTAATTACTTACATACCTACATTGTGTAGGCTGACAAGAACTGAGAAGTTGAATTTAATTTCTTTTTGAAAAGCTACTGAAATTTTGCAGTCCTAGAGTTCAAAGGGTTTAGGATGCCTTGTAGCGCATGTCGTGATCCAGAGTGTTTTTTTAAGTCAAATAAATTTAACACGAACAAAATTGAAATGCCGACACAAAATGTGATACTAAGTAGCTACAGTAGAGTTTTTTTTTGTCTTTTGAGATGGCCACAGTGTCAAATTACCCAATCACAGATTTCTTGTTGTGACTTAGTCATAGCCTGCAGACTTGTGACCAACGTGGGCCGACAACGAACGTTAACATATTTAAACACGGATTTATGAATGAAAGTCAACCTGGAACCATTGACCATCACTCAGCGGGCCCTTCCCAGGCGGTAGGGAGACGCCGAATGTTTGGGTGCAAAGGGGGACGTCTCACCAACAGGTGTCATTCCTTTGGTATAATTCTCCTGACCCTATGCTCTGTGCTCCTTGTGGAGCACATCGTAGAAGTTGCCAAACTACATGAGCAAAAGCCGATGACAAGCTAGTCATTTTGGTTTGTTTTTTTTGCGACATCCAGATGTTGCGCCAAGACCCTAGTTGTATTTTTTAAAACAACACTCTACAGTATGTATTTAGAACTTCTCTGTCATTACATTGTCTAGCACAGGAGGGATATTTGCTGTTATCAAAATGTACTCAGCACTCACTGTCAGTAGGCTATCCAGCCAACATCAGCATTTCATTTTCCTCCAAGGTTCACCTCCACATCTTGTGTAATGTATTTCAGCCATTGGCTTGAGTTACAAAAACAAGGTCATGTAGTTTTTTATATGGGGCTAATAAATCTTGAGTCCAAGTGCAGGCAATCGGGGTGTTAGTCTATATACAATATCTTGAGTAGATACCAAAACACTTGGAAAGCCCAGGCCTAATTACTTAGCACATGGTTGTGTGCAAGGGTTCACACACACTTCTTCATTTGCATATGTTTGTATGTGTGTCGGCAATTAGAAACTGGCGAGCTAAGTGCTGGAGCTAGAAAGCTAGTGGCCTGTCGATACAATGCCAACAGACCTACAGGACGGATTGTTCTCCGATTCTGAAATTCACACTTTTTTTCTTTTGAATGTGGTTGGGTTGTTTATACAAAGAATGGTATTAGAAAAGTCCTTGGCCCGTGAGGAAGATGTGTGATAAAAGCCTTGGAATCTTGCTTTTGTTTCAGTCCCAGATCTAGCCCTGGTGGTTCATTTCTGCAGAAACAATCTGCAGCAAACAGATGTAATTAGTTTATTCAATTTAAAGCGTTTTCCCAAAAAGCAACACTCCCTATGACAGACTAGATTTTATCCCCCCCAGCTCGTCTGCCGCAGTGTTATATGGGGTAACAGTAGTCTGCACTCATTATTTTGAATGACTGCACAGTGCCTGTGAGCGAGCCAAAAGGGGCAGGCTGTATTCTCACAACAGAGGCCTCCACACATCTACACTTTAGTGAAGGGAAAACAGGGAGACAAGCGTTTCAGCTTACCAAGTAGCATCTCTGCGCCAGCGTACAGATCTTATATCTGAGCAAAATAGGCTTGCCATCCAGGGTATTCCTCTCTTTGTCTGTCTTGACGATCACCACTTTACCCCCGCAATGACTCTTAAGCGACTGGATCCGGCTGCAGTCTGCTGTATGACACATTCCTACTCCAGCGGCTAACGTCATTAGCAGCCGAGGCTTTGCTGACCTAAAGATGTTAGCGGTGGCTGACAGCCTTGCAGGAGACAGTAAACTGGAGGCGGTGTGGATTGCGAGGGGGGCTGGGTGGAAACCGTTTTGCTAAACAGCCCGACCTGTCAGCTCAATATAAAAGATGAGACAGTAGAGAATCCGTAGTAGAAAAAGAGTGGGGCCAAAAGAAGAAAAGGAGTAGCTCTTTAAAGTGAAGTAAAGAGGGTTGACTGTGGGTCTCAGCTGCTATGGGAGGCCTTTTCCTCTTCCTTCCCATAACGCAATGTGCCTCCAAAAGTCCTCAGCCTTGGCTAATGATGAAAACTAGATGAAAAGTGCATCATGGGAATTTACCTACTCTGACCCTATGCCTCTTCTTCTCATCCACCTGCTGTGCATTTCCAGAGCGTTCCACCCAACGTGATCTGTCTGTGCTTGGCCTTTGACTTGTGTCAGTCGTGTACAGGCGTTCGTGTTTAAACAGCTTTGCAGAACCTGGCTGGATAAAGGAGAAAAAAAGCTACATAGATTTAACTCTTCCGCTGTATTTTCCACTACTTTCTCCCTCCATTTTTTTCATACCGATGGGCATCCACTGCGTCACTCAACACAAAACTTCCAGTTAAAGAAAAAAAAAATGGGCAATGGAATAAACAGTGCAGGTAATTACTTCTATACGGTAAAGTGGTCCAATAGGTAGAATAGCAAAGAACATTGATCTCAACTGAAGGTACAATGAATTTGATTGATACAGTGTAATGTGATTTACCACTATCAAAAAGTAGTACCAACACACATAGTACAAAACTAGTCCTTATATGCCCAGCTCCACTCAAGCTATATTATGTTATGCAAGAAAGTTTTACCATGTCCCCAGCCCCTCCCCTTTCTATCCCCAACTCAAACACACAACATCCACAACCTGGAACTGTATTTCCCATGGTCCTGCGAGGGCGTGCGTTTTCCTGTAATCCAATCAGGAAAATCTGTCTGAAGTTGCTCCAATGCAAGGGAGAGGGTGAAAATTATTCTTAATAATGACATAATCAGCAGAGCAGCCATCAAGCAGATAAATTGTCATGCGCATCGTGCTAAAATATCCAATTATCCTTTGTCCCCCAGCTCTCTGTGTTGAAGTTGGAACTGCCAGAAAGCCAGTAGGTGCATCCCCATTTTCCCCACTGGTTCAGTCCTGTTGGCAGGTTTGCAGTATTGACGCCCCCTAAGAGAAGAGGGCTTAAACAGCCTTGGTGCTTAGTGTACAGATCTAGATATGTAAATAGGTCCTATACAATAAAATTGTTCCCGATCCTCAAAAATAAATGGATGAAAAGTATCTGTGAAATATTTTTCCCCCTCAAAATGGTTCCATTGTGCATACAGGGTTTCTTTTTTTTCCTTGAAGTTTTCAGTCCTTCCTTTGCTCTATTCAACAATTGTTTTTGCTTTATCTTACATAGCCTCCATTTATGAAGTTAACACATGCCTAAATTGGTTTGCAGCGCATCTACTCTGTGCCCCACAAAACAGAGTAATCTGCAGTGCGATGCCAAAGGAAAACAATATGTTTTCTTTCTTTTACAAAGTGCTCCCCTTTTCTCACCTTCGAGGCGTGTCGGATGCTCTGTTCTGCTTCCAGATAATACTGTCAAGCAGTCATTTGTCACAAGATCCCGAAGGCCATATCTTTCGCTAGAGAGAAAAAGTAGTTTACTGTACCTTGTTTTGCTGCAATATCAGAACAAAAATAATAATAAAAAAACATCTTCCTCATTGTTTAAGCTTGTAAGCTTGTTTTTCTTCAACTCCTTGTTTGTACTTTTTTTTCTTGTTGTCTTTAATTTTTCTACAAAAACATAATTATTCTTTTTTTTTTTTCCTCTGGTCCAAACTCCCAGAAATCCCTTGACTATATTCCTTCTGGTATTAACAGGATGTTGTACAATCCCAGTGTAATTCCATGGGTGTCTGGCAACTCCAGGCTGGCGTCTCAGCTCCTGACATATCTGTGGTTGTCAGCATGCCAGCCTTAAGTCTCTGCTGCAGCGGTGGCGTTAGATTTTGCCTCAGCCGTCAGAGTCCTGCCCGCTGGGGTGCATACACGGGGCTATACCCGGGTGGTGGAGTGTGAGTGCGGGTGCGGGTGGGGCAGGGTGTTGTTCTGCCCGCTGCTGGGGAAGGTGTTGAAAGAGTGGAGCGAGGTGAGCCCCCCCATGGTGCTGGGGATCATGGTTATGGTGTTTGGCGTCATGAGCGGGATGTCGTCCGGCGAGCGCCTCATAGCCAGAGTGTAGTCCGGTGGACAGGCAGTCCTCAGCACCATGTCGTGCGCATGCAGGGAGTCGCCCACCCCCCTGCAGTCCCGGTCCAGGTCTGAGTGCTGCTTCATCTGCAGGGACATGATCTCCTCCTCCTGAGTGTGAGCCAGGTCGTTGGCTGCACTCCGCTGGGGGCTGCAGCGCCTGTGGACGTCATGCCGGCGCTTGTCCTTCTTGTAGTAAAGTGCGGCAAAGGCCAGGATGTTGAGGAAGAGAAGAGAGGCTCCTACGGCGATGGTCACCGACAGCTCAGTGGAGTAGTCACGCTGGTCCACCAGGTGGGGCTGGTTGTGGCTGTCCTGGGTCTCAGTGGGGAACGGAGTCGGGTTAGGGCGCTTGGTCACCAGAACCTTGGTCTTCGGGGTGCGGTTTGTAGCCTCCGGTGGAGGGATCTGAAAACAGGAAGGACAGTGGTAAGAGTACTGTCTGACAAAGTTGCACTTTGTCAATGCTTTGTGCTAACACTATCTGAATCTTTTAATCAGATTTCTTGGAGAAACAGAGGGTCTGCACAATAAGGTCCAGTGCAGGTATTTAGTTAAAAAAGCCAGGCTTTGGCCTCTAAACCTTTGTGTTCCCCAAAATGTTGAACTATTCCTTTAAGCATTGAACATGTGAGGATTGATGCCATTCCTCTGGTGAGGACAATACAACAAATTCAACATGTAGAAGACGACTTACTAATAATGTTAAATCAAATCACATTTCACATTGCAGATGATTTAGTACCAACCTTAGTTGTGGTGGGAATGAGCTGGGTGACCTCATTGAGGCTGTGCAGATGAGGAACCAGCTCCAACCACAAGTTGACCTGAGGGGAGGAGAGATAATATGAAGCAGTGTCGGAGAGAATAGGAATCTAGTAAATAAGGCTGTCAATGAAAAACTGAAGAAAATACAATGACGCTTGACGATATTAAGGTCTATTTGACTAAAATGTTCTATTTATAATATATATATATTATATATATATAATTAACCAAAGATGTTTTTTTAAATATAACATAACATTTGGAATACTTAAAAAAGTGATGGAAGTGTGTGAAAGGGCTACATTTAAACTGTTTATAATAAAAGAAATTCAGTGCAATTAATATGCAACCTTTGTTTATTAGTTTAGTTACATAATTATAATGGAAAGCAAAGTGACAACTGATCTATAGTAAATACTGACAAGGTCAAATGTGATCTGATTGTGAGTATTTGGGCTGTTGATACGTTTTGATCTGATCCTCTGAATTCTTCAGGTTAGTTCAACATAGGTTACCACTGTAATCTATCCTGATTGAATGTAAGCCAGCTTTGTGATTCCGGAAAACCTTAAAAAAACAACGTACATAGCTGGCTAAGCCAAGGTTCCTTTCCTGAAATCTTTCTATTGCTAGTGTTCAGTAGTGAAAGTGTTAAACAGGAAGATCAACGTCAAAACAGAAAGTGCTTCCAATAATATCTGACTGTACCTTGTTGGCACGGTAGTGCTCTTTGACCCGGGGCTTCAGACCAATGTGCAGGTAAAGCTGGTCTTTCTGGTTGTAGCGTGTCCATGCCACCTCTTCAAAGCGATTGGGCTTGGTGTGGATGAACTTGGTGTCCTGGGGGACAGGCTGGTTTGGGTCTCTGAGGAGGAAGGAGGACAGAGTTTCCAATGAAAGACTTCACAGAGAGGCCTATTTCAAACAATGCCATAGTAGACATGTTGCCTTTCATGAGCGATGCAGCCCTCTCCTGGCCAATCAGTAACAGTTATGTCACCTTGTGGTTACTTTAGGGGACAGAAAGAACTAAAGCGAAACTAAAGCGGACCTTTTGACACAACTGTTTATTTAAATTTTAAATTTGACCTAAGTGTAGCATCTCCCTTAGGGTAATTAGTGTAATTATGAGAATACTGGAATGCAGTGGTGAGATGCAGCCCAAGGGTTTAATCAAATCAACAGTTGCTGAAGTATCACACCTGATAAAATCAAAAAAAAAGGTCAAAAGGGGAATTATTGCTCACAGATGATTGGTTTTCTAAAGATTCTGAATGAATGAAAAGGTCTTAAGCTAGCTAATAACCTCAGAAGTTCCCCTTATTTAAAGTTTTATTCAAATGCTAAAAAAATTGTCACAGCTTTTAAATTATGGATATCTTGTTGGGAGTGAACCTGTTTATATATAATTTATACTTAAAAAGAAGCTTCCAGCAAGGGGATGTGTAAATAGCTCCTATTTTAATCTTACATACCATCTACGTTTGGTAACATTAGAATTAAGACATCATAACACTAATATGAACTACACTTTAAATGCAGGTCAGCAACCCCATATGAACCCCCCCCCCCCCCCCCCCTATATTCAGGATATATGGTTTACAGAGCACATTCCACATGGGATCTTGTGCTAAATAGACCCACTTACACTTAATCTGAGCAGAGCAGAGCCAGCCATGTGAGCTATGGATGCCCATTCAGACCCACTGAGCGCCCCATTGTCTGAGAGCGGCATATGGAGCCAGCCAGACCTCATCAGGAGCACGCTTAACCATTCAAATTGGTGGCATAAATCTCTCAGGTACCCGGCATTCCACGTCAATTTGGGGTTATATATGTAGATCATTAGTGCCTTTCTGTTCCCCTCAGGGCTACTGGGCAGGGCACAGAAAAAGCCAATGCCCCCCCATTACGCTCTCGAAAAACAATTACCGCCATGACTATATGCTGAAAGGCAACGTGAGACAGACGGGGAGGAAAAGGGATTTTAATTTTGTCCCATCGAGAATGTCACTCTTCGGGCTACGATCATTCATTAAGAATGTATTTGAAGATATGTAGGGTATCTGCATAGAATACCAATTATACTGCACAGTCCATAAAACATGATAGCACCATTCCCGACTCCTGGTCATCAAATGTAGGTTAATACTGAGGAAACACAATTACAATGAAACTGTCAATTAGTTTGTGGTCTTGTAATTGTAATTGCATGTTGATCAAGTGCTCTAAGAGTAATTGCAGAACAAATGCCTCAAAAAATGTTTAAATAACCCTTTGGCTGACCATTTATAGAACTATGGTATGTATATGCACACGCTGAAGCTTGTAAATCAGGATGCTCCATAAATAATGACTGGACAGATGATTTGGATGATCAAATGGAATGCTCCTCGGTGTAGGGGGATTAGAGAATCCCCCACCCAGATTACAGAATCCAGGTTTTTCATTTACATGACATTAAAGAAATCAGTTTACTGCAGAAAGCTGACTTTAACCCGATCACTAAGTTGCACATAAGTACACTGATTGATTAAACTTAATGTTAGCTATTTTTTGACAGCAAGAAAAAGCTAGCTAATGCAATATTATCAATGTACAAGTACAAAGGCTGGGTAGATTTTGGATCTCCTATTTACTTAAAAAACACAGGATGTTACTATTGCAGACATCAATACTGACATGAAAGGGTAAAGGAATTATTTACATTGCAATAAAAGTACTCAATTGTAGCTACTAGCTGGAGCATGGATCTACAATAAGTTTAAGTTGAAGCATTGGTGCACTTAAATGCCTAAACTTGGACTCTCAAACAAGTTTACAGCACTATGTGAATTCAGTTGACAGGTTTTGTCAGAGTTACGACGGTGCCATCCCAGTCCATTGGGAAGGCACAGGGAAAGCAGTGTCCTCATACCCTGTCTTGGCAAAGTTTGTCCAGTAGGTCATGACCACGGCACTGAGCATCACGTCGTTTTTGGAGAAGTTGCAGGGAAACAGCTCTGTTGGTCCAATCATCGGTAGGCCAAACACATACGGGATCTCATCTCCGTGTGCTGCGTCTGCCCACGGTGGTACCTAATGAGCAGCGGATGAATCAAATCACATCAGCATTATTACATTTATGTGACAGATACAGGACAGTGAAAGGCATTATTTTTGCTGCTGACACACACACGCACAGATCAAAGAAGCTGGGAAACATTTGTTGAGAGCTAAAAGGGGAAATGAGATAAGTTTTTAATATTATTTTGCCTGCCAAACATGCCCATTATTCAGTATATTACAGAGGGAGACGAGATGAGAAAAAAAGGGATGACTGATTCAGCTTTGAGCTGAATTTTAAACTAAAATGTTGAAGTACATCTTAAGTGCTGTAGCCTGTTGAACGAAAAATATGCCAAAAGAAAATGCAGGGATTTAAACACCACTCATCACTTACTTTCAGGGCTGCATAATTAGTCCGAAATGTTTGTGTTTAAGCAAAAAACAAAATATGCAGAAGGTAGTTACCCTAAGGAGTTAGGAGTTAAGGAGTTAGGAAGCCAAAACTAACAAGTGCCACTTCTTTGTCTGCAAACTAGGCTGTTGCAATAATGTAACAGAATAATGCTGTTTTGTGCCATTATTAAGAACTGTCTCTTTGTACTGTGAGGCTATCTGCCTTCAATTCACAAAGCAATTAAGTGTTGTTCTCTAAAACAATCAGAAACAGATTTCTTCCCATTGACAAGGAAACTTTTTCTAAAACTTTCTGTGGAAAGCCACTACAGGCTTCCTGCTAGTCCGTAATGGTCTTTTTGGATTACCGTAATTATCAAAAGCTAAATTGTGTACAATTATTATGTTAGTACATTAAAGCCTTGCGGTGTGTTTAAGCTGAAGAAAATGTAAATGTCAGAGACAGAGAGACTGCATACACAGTGAATAGAAAGATGCGAATGGACCCGAAAAACAGGGTGCAAACCGAGACAAAGACATGTCCGTGTGACTAGAAAATATTTTGACTTCAAACTCCACAAATGACAGGATGAACTGGAGTTTTTGGTAATTTCTGAGAAATCAGTGCAGATTCTGAGCAGTCACAGACACACAGACGCAAATAATCCTTGCATGTTGTTAGCTGGAAAGGGCCAACATTTGTGCTGTCGCATTATCGTGCACTGTTTGCGGCGGGAGGAAAATCGCTCAAATTCGTGCAAGTAAAGTGCTGCGAACATTAGCTTTGTGTTCAGTTTGAGTGCTAGCTTGTTCGTCAAACTAAATTGCCCTTTCAGGTCATTCATTCAGTCTCACATTGTGTTCAAACTAGCCAATTTCTGTTTAGGTGGAGTTACTTTGTTTGGCCCTATCCAATCTGTAGCAAGCGCCCTCCTCGTCCAGCTGACCTCTAGTTTGGGCAATCCGTAAAGCAGACGTGCCATTACCCAGACAGCCAAACACCCACCTGTTCTGTCTGACAGTGGTGGTAGAAGGCGTAGAAGTACGTTGGTGAACCAAAGCTGGAGTGCAGGTCCGCTGTGGCGACAGCGGGGGCGACCCACTGGTGATCGGTGAAGAGGGCCAGCAGGGTCTTCCGGCGGGTCTCCGGGTTGTGCCTGTCAGCCCAGTCTGTGTACATGAACTTGATGGTCTCTCTGAGGATGTCTTTGCCCTCTGGGTAGCCGTAGAGGTCATCCACAAAGCTGGACACGGCGTAGTCAAAGTCGTTAGCCTGAACGCCGTTCTCGTTGTCCACGATAAGCTCCACGAACTTAAGGCCCTCCCCCTGGTTGACGCCCAGCATGATATCGTAGTTGAGGAACTCGCCTTGAAAGAGATAGTGCAGATGGTTGTTAAAAAGTTGAAATTAGAGGTTTAAACACTGTTGGAAATTTGCTGGCTCTTAAGCAAAGTGAATTCATACCTTGCTCCATGAGTATCTGAGGGTCATCAGGTATAACATCTCCATCAATAACGGGTCCAAAGGCGATGTGGTAGCGGGCTGGCTGGATGTCCTGATCCACTAGCTCCTTGTAATGTTTTTTCTGAAGGCACACCACCAACTCTACAGTGTCCTCCAGGTTACAGCCCACCTTGCGGGCCAGCATCCGGGCATACTTGGCCGGCTGAAAACTGACGGCCCAGCTGGACAGAGCCGTGCCACTCTGGGCGATGGCCCTCTGGAACAGGCCTGGAGACGAAAACAGCAGGGGGGCAAGAGGGAACGAAAGAAACACATCACGATTCGGAAACTCTTTCAGTGATCAGTTAAGAGGCTCATAGCACATCTGTCACTGTAAAAATGTATATTCTTTTCAATACAGAAGATGTAAAGCTTGTTAAACCTGCTTGGCTTTCTTCTTTTGACAAGCAGTACCGTATCACTGTAATTCAAATCAATGTGAATAATTGAAAATGATAACTATGAGAGAAAAACAAACTAAATCAACAGTTTTAGCAAGCCAATGTCCTTCCAAAATATCATATTATATAATTTATGAAAATTCATGAAAACAACTTCTAGTTGATTGGTTTTTGAAACCCACATTTAAGGATCAGGTGTAAATCTGACGGAAGACCACCACGGAAGTGTCTTTCAGAGAAAATTCTGACTGAAATATTTGTCCATTCCAACATTTCTCTTTATAAAAAACTCAATAAAACAACATTGTTTAACCCACAGTCAGTATGGTCTATGAGATAACATTGTAGTAATAGGTCACACAGCCAACAGTGGTCAGCCGGCGGAAAACATGCTAGCGAGTTAGGTTGCTAAAGGTTGTGCTAACTACTAACTACCCCTGCTGGTCAAAACTACGGTGCCCGGCTTTTTTAGGGAGTTTCTGAGCCCCTTTTAAGAATAAACCTTTTTTAATTTTATGTTTTATAAACAGTTACATCTTCAGTATGAGTCAATAAGCTCTGGATTTAGTGCCGCAGACGTCAGGAAGTCAGCAATTTCTGAGTGAAGCACTAACCCATTTTTGGTTTTGGTCTCTTAGTTGAAAAATAAAGAATAAAACCAGCAAAAGGATAAGGCAGGTTTTATTCTTTATTTAAAATCTTTAAAATCAAGCAAGCTTAAAGATTTTGTGTGTTCTGTCACAGAAAAAAAAAAATATCTCTTTCATTTCACCCTTTACCGAACGTGGTATCTGATTCTGTACATGAAACAGCATTGATAATTGGCAGCATATTTTTATTTTCTCCCTTTTGCTCTGATCAGATCAAACACTGAAAGCACTTCATGTTTTTGCAATTTGGTTTCCTACATTTACACGGCACCTTTTTTTTTGTTGCTCAAGTCAAATTCATTACTTTCACTAAGAAAAACCATCACCAAATCTCCGTCTTGCTTGTGTAACAACTCACATTTTAATGTTTATACTGCTATTTCTGCAGGAAAATACCAACCGTCGGCTGCTTTACATCTACTGTAGGTTTGTGTTTATTATGTACTGTATGTATGTATGTGTCTACCTGCCTTCAAAAAAAGAATTTAACCAAGACAAACTCCCTCTTATAAGCCCGGGTGCATTCACACCAAGCGTGTTGGAATCACCTGTCTGTTGGACGGGTGAAAACAACACTATTTGAACTCAGGCAGCATCTGATTATCACGGTTGCATGTTGTAGTTATAGTCAGATGTAGGACAAACAGCTCCTATGTGAGAACAAATCCATTCAAGACACTAAATCATTTGTTAGCACACACAAAGCAAATGCGTCACAAAAACAGCATCTGCGAAGCCAAACTGAGTTGTGTTGAGTTTCCCTCTGCACTGAGTGCTTACACGGCCACACGCCTGCTCAGGTGCATATATGAGTGCTGCCCACATACTTAAATATGCATGGAGATCCCACGTGTATTCCCCCGCGACTTTTACCTTTGGTGGAGTTGCTCCAGCGGTTACCCTCTGAGTAGTGAGACAGCGTGAGCAGGTTGACACAGGAGGCCCCAGCACCTGAGCCAAACACAGTGATACGTAACGGGTCACCGCCGAAGGCTGCAATGTTCTCACTGGTCCAGCGCAGGGCCTGGATCTGGTCCAACAAGCCGTAATTCCCTTTGGCTGCCTGGTCACCTGTACTCAGGAACCCTACAGGAGAGGACAAAGAACAGAGGAGACAATAGTATCATCCTTCTCTTCTTTCTTATTATTATGGTTTTAAGCAGAAGGGTTCACTAGAAATAAGATTTTTACTTTTAATACCATTGCATTCAATGCATTCAATATCATAATATCTGTGTGGTAATGCTGCTCAAATGAACAAATTACTGCTGCAGGGATTCCTTTGATAAATAGGAAATAAATGTCATTGTACTGTAAGAAGCCCCACATGAGTAAATGAAAAAGTATAAAATTTCAAAGCAGATAAATTATTGATTTGACACTAAATAAATAAGGTACAAAAGAACAGCTATCACAAGCTTAATTCTTCAAACTACAAATAAATGAAATCAATGATCAGTGGTTACAATGCAACCTTAGTGAAAAAGACCAGAGATGAAGAGTGACAGGACAGGACGGAGGTGTCATGTGACGTAAAGAAGTGCTGCTGAAGCTTTTTCTCACTGCAATTCTGTTACTATGGAAGTACTCTGTAACTATGTAATTATTGGAAGCAGTAGCCCACAAATTATGGACTTTGCTCCTACATTTTCATCACAAGGTCAACTTGGAATGGATTTTGGACAATCAGGAAGAGGAACACTCAGAAAGAAAGAAAAGTTACACTGACAGGCTTTAGAGCAGATACACCGTCACCTATGGTGTGTATAATTTGAGAACTTTTTGTCATATGGAAAAAAATAAATTCTGCATTCGTAGGTTTGCAGTTAATTAGCCCTCATATAATGAAAAGTGAAGACCACCAGGGACACAACTAGCTCTCACTTATTTTCTTTTTGATCTCCTTGATTCAAATAAAAATAAACAAAAATCTACTTTTGGACCATCCGAGCATAACTGCTGGCGGATAACGAGGCCCATTTCTCCGTCGTACAAGGAAAACCAACAAGCGGAGCTGTTTCATAATTTGCTGCAATAAAACAAGAGTTATTACCCTGTAGAGCCACTTAAAGTGTGGATGCGCTAAATATAACACAGACGGACTACTTCTGGAGCAGGACGTATCAAAATCTATGAGCCCCAAACAGAACTTGCAGTAGCACGAAGGTGAGAGTCGTGTGTCGCGGAAGTGGCTCAGACTGACGAGGATTCGTTGCCTCAGAGCAAACAAATAAGACAACTGTATGAATGTGCAGTAGAAAATTCATAACTTTCAAAAAATAGAATAACGTAATGCTTCATTGTGTATTTTACCACCCCCCATAAACTGTTACACATACTGACGCCTTTAAGTGGTGGATATAATATAGTGATGACTGATTTCTCAACAAGTCGCTTAAAGTGCAACACACGCTGGCCACATTATCAGTGATAGGCCCACCGGGGGGGTCAATTTAAGTACATGAAAATGCAAATTCATGTGTTTTTTGTTTTTGTTTTTGTTTGTTTTTGTGGTAGTTTTGGCCATTATTTGTGTTTGTTGTTACAACACTGTACTTAATTAAATAACTGCTGAGATCTCGGAGCACAGCGGCATTGCATTGATTCTAATTCCAGCCCAACCGCTGTCTTTTTATTTTTTGTCCTTTTCAATTAAAAGCCCTCAGGTGCTCCTGGTGCGGATGCATAGAGATCCGGCGCTCGTGAGGTATGAATATACTGACGAGACAAGGCACCTCGAGCGTACCCACGGGGGAGCTCTGGTCTTTTAGAGCAATTTCATGTCCGACACCCCTCCCACCTACAGCCGCCATCCCCGCCTCCCTCTCCCTCTGATTTCCATGCTAAAAGCCCCATTACTGCAGCAGGTGTCCAGGGAGTCCCCCAAGCCCTGCCCGTGGCCTCTACGCCACCCAAGCTTGCGTATTTCCTTCCCTCTCCTCTTTAACGTTCTCATTCTCGGCATTGTCCCACTCTGCGGCTAAACCGAGTGCTCATTACCCAGCGTCAGTCAACACTACAGATCATTTCAACAGGGATGCATTCGGGCCACATGCACAGAGACACCTGGAGCAGGGCCTCTGAGGAGATGCGTGCTCCTGTAATAGGCTGCAGAAGGGAGTGACTTCATCACCGTTCTGTGCATAAATACTGTCAATTTTAGTCCATTTCTTTAAGGTAAAAAAAAACTTATTACATCCTGTAAAGTCGTCAGCAGTAACAAAAAAAATCATGTATTTCTCCCCAATCTTTTATCTTTTTAAAGTAAATTCTTCTTTTGATACTAACAAATCCCAACCACTTTTTTTAAGGACTCTCACTGTACAACGAGAGGTATCAAAGGATTCTAAAATACAAATGTGATTGTTCAAGCTGCTTCAAATCCAGCGTATCCGAGGCAGACGACAGGTCTGTCAGTCTGTCACTTCTAGACTGAAATGTCTCAGCAGCTACTGGATGGATTGTCATGAAATGTGCTACAGACGTTAATGTTCCCCTCAGGGTGAACTGTAATCACTTTCATGATCCCTTGACTTTCCATCCAGCGCCATCATCAGGTCAAAGCTTCCGCTCCTCCAAAACTTTGGTTTATGGCTAAATACTGCAAAGGTAATGACATTCCCATGAGCCTCAGCTGTACTTAAGTGCTAATTAGCAAATGTTTCGGCACGCTGACATTCTGAGCGAAGAGGAAGGTGGACTGGGTAGACATTATACCTGCTCAACATCAGTGTGTTAGCATTGTAGCTCTAAGCACTGTTGTGTCTAAGGAGAGCCTCACAGAGCTGGAAAAACATGGCTCTAGACTATCACTTGCAAGTTTCATGTAAACTTGCAATGCATGCTGGGCCATCTTGAGTGGATGCTAGACCAGTTCTACACAGCTTTTTCATTACAATAGCGTCAGGAAATCATGTGGCTTTTTCTTGTATTTTGCACAATGATATGAATTCCTATGACCATAATGATTTGCATTTATGCATGATGGCGTATGAGGTTGTGATTACAGTAACCGTAATGCATATATTATTTTTAGAATGACTTGACAATGTCATACAGGGTCCTCTGCATGCTACTTAATATAAAATATAACTGCTGGGGGGATGTTTTTTAATTGATGGGTGACAGAGGAATTTGACAATGTCTTTTGCAAGCTATTATGACAGAGCTATACAGAGGATACATACACACAAACACACACACAAATGCAGAAGGTTTGTTAATGTATTCTGTCATGATGTCATCTCTCGTAAACATGCACTGCTTCGTAGTTTGCGCAGACTCACAAACCAATACAGCACATTTGCATCCACACTGGTACACACTGACGGGCACCTCCCTCGGCTGACTGTTTAATTGAGTTCATTCCTTTTTCTATTCCCTTTCCACTGGCTTATTTATTTATTTGTGGGTTTCTTGATCAAAGCCTAATCTCGTGGAAGCAACAGCCGCCATCTACAAGAAAGATTTTAATTGATTCAATTTAGCTGCAGTGCAGGGATGGGCTGGCAATCACAAAGAGCGAGGCAGGAAGAATGATTAGTACGCCAACAGTGGTGGGGCAGCGGGGCAGGGCTCTCCCTCCTTTTCTTTGTCTCTCTCTCTCTCACACACACACGCACACACACATTGAGATACAAAAACCACAAATGTGCATACACAGATGCAGATTCAAAACAATGCACAATCATGTTTGATTTGAAGTATTTGAGGACCTAACACTGATTATTTTTCATTCACACCTTTTCTTCACAATTGAAATCCAATCTTAAACTGTTAAATCCTAAACGGACAAAGAAACCCTCCGAGACTTTATTTTAAAAAAATGGCCACAGTTTGGGGGATTCCCCTCATCTTTTATTTCCTTGCGAAGACATTAAGCTCTCATCAGGGAGCATGTGGATGGAGACAGGGAAACGTACAACAGCACAAAAGCGGTGGTTGCAGGTTGGAGCTGCTAAAAGAAAAGAGAAGCTGCCATTTTGAACTCATGTGCACTCACTTCCACTTCATGGCTTCCGCTGCCACCGCTGGCCATGTGAGGCACCTTATCCTTTGATGCACCGATGCATGAGTTCAAATACCTTCCTGTTTTTGACGGCACCGTAATGGAGGCCACCTCCTAATGGTCCATACTTCCATCCTTTCATAGTTATTGTACGATTCCTCATAATGGGTGTCAGCTCTGGCAGGTACTCCAAGAGTACAGTATGATGAAACAAAGCAGGCCAATAAAAGCAAAAAAAAAAGCAAAAAAAAAGGGTGGGCTTACTAATGTAATACTACAAACATAGCAGGCCTACAGTAATGTTTCAAGTGGAACTGAATGAGGACTGGAGCTGCTGTTAAAAAAAATTAAAAATAACAGAAAAGAAAAGCAGATTATTGGGAGGAAGTTTGAAAAAGGGAAAAAAATAGATTATGTCATCTCAATTAATGTTAGCAAACACAATGTGGTAGAAGTTACTTAAATGTATATAGTAAAACTACTGAATCGCTATTGAATTTTCTCTTGTAACTGCTTTGACGTGTCAGCCTGCCTAGATTAGAAGGCACTAAGATGTCCCAGTGTCTCAAGACATGGTTGTGCAAAACTGGTTGCAGCAGGAATTTGTTGTTTGAAACCAAGACAGCAGCCAGCTAGGGCCATAAAGTATTGTACGTGCCGTGTATGAGACTACTCCTTGGCATCAAGTTAAAAAAAATATGTTGATCTAAGGCAACAGAGACTGACCAGGGAGAATTTTTGTATGTGTGTAGGCAAACACATCAAAATGTGCTCTGCTATTAAATGCAATGGTATGTTGTTCTATGGAAGAAAATATTTTATGTAGACACACTAATAAACTAATAGATGAACCACATTGTGCACTCACATCTTTTGAAGGCAATAATAAATACAAACCCAAAAATAAAAAGAAGCAAAACAGGAGTGGATTAAATGTAAAAAAAGTTCAAACTGAATCCAATAACAGAAATCAAAAGAGAAAAGACAAGTAAAGTCAAATCAAGTATAAAATAAAAAAAAAGCGTGACTATTAACTTTAATAGGATCGAACTATAAGTAATGAATAAAATATCTTAACAAGCCACTTCACCTCCCTCAGTGCTGCACTGCATTCACAGTGAGCTTATAATGCCCAAGTCTTTGGCGCTGTGCTGAGTTTTATCAGCCTCTCAGCTCATATGAGGCCCGACACGCTCCGTTCCTCCCCTGTATTGGATAGACCACATGTGTCTATGTCTAAGGTTTGGCTAAAAGCCACTGTCCATGATCAGTGAGACTGTGATACGGCCGCTCGGCATCCCGGCCTCTAAGCTCCCCGGGATGACAATGTTAAGGTGAACTCTGATCCAGGAATCCACCTTTTATCCCCGCTATCTCTGTTGAACCAGAGAGAGAGCGCTAGACGTAGAGAAAGATGGGATTCTTTTTTAATACTTCTTTCTCTGCACACATCTATTTTTCACAGTCATGGTCTGTATACCATAATCCTCCCTCTGTTCCCTCTCTCTTTCACTATCTGTCCTTTTGACTCTTGATGTAGGAGAAAGAAGACTAAGAAATAGGAGTTGACTAAAAAAGGAAGAGGGAAAACACCATCACTGGAGCGGGTAACCTGTAGCAGCAGATGTGGCTTATTAGAGTCAGTGAAATCAAAAGAAAATGCCGAATTCAGAGAGCAAAACGAAGGGGAAGTTAGAGTGTAAAGACAAAGAGTTTGACACTGCAGCTAGATAAAAAAGCATACAGAACAAGACAGTGAAGCTGGAAGAGTCAAAGCAATGGCGAGGTAAAGGATATAAGAGAAAGAGATAGAAAAAGTGAAAGAAAGAGGCTTGTATGTTCCAAATTACGGATGATTTATGAAATTTTTTTCTTGTTTCAGTCCTTCCAGACGAATGTCAGAGGTGGCAGTGTTAAACCATTTATACATTTGAATTCACAATTCAGTACATTAAATGTAATTATTTGCATTATGTGCATTATTTCATCATATTTCTTCATATTTATTTCATAAATAAGTACAAAGTACAGTAGTTCTAAAAATGCAATCCCTCCCATGTATCTACTGGAATATTACTCTTGTAAGGGTGAAAAATCTTCTGAAACAGCGCAAATGAAAATAAGGAATTCTGGAAGAGTGGTCCCATATCATATACACATACAGAGCCTGGCAGGTATCAGGGAGTATTTTGTTTATTTTTTAGGGCTGCACAAAATCTGTAAATTGAGCTCTCTGATTAGTTGTCCCTCATCTTAAACTACCTAAACCTGAAACAACTGAGTTTTTAGGCCACTTGGGGGCAGCAGAAACAAGTTGTGAACATAGGTGGAATGGAAGTCCAATATTCACGCTCTTTTTGCTCTGTTTTTGGTCTCCAGCTCCTAAGGGACATAGTCGTTAGTCGCTAACTTCATCTGTCTGCTGTTTGGTGCTGAAAGTGAACCAAAACAGTAAAGTTGCGGGCCGGACAGCCAAACAGCGAGCTAAAACTCACTTTTATCCGTAAATTCGAGGGGAGCTACAGATGCAGGTGATAATTCTCTCTAGGTGTTCAATATGCATTAGAGTATATGCTCAAATTGAAGTCGGGGGACTTCGAGAGACAGCTTAAAACAAGAATGGTTAAAATCATTGCAATGGATGCTGAAATATTCTGACCTTTAGTCCCAGATATGCATATAGCTCCAGAAACTCGTCGCCCCTAGTTTGTAATGTAGGCTTTTTGTTAAAAACGAAAAAACAAAAACAACAAAAAAAATAACTGCTCACACCATAGCCCAACTATATACACTACCCTCCCCCCTCTCCTCCCTGCCCTACAGTCTGCGGTTGTCTGCTTAAAACAAATGGTGCAACAGCAGCTCCAAATATTTACAGTGCCTCCGCAGCGCTCCATCTATATCTGCTCCTTCCATACAACAACCCCGAAGACAACAGCACGCTGAGGGCAACCAGCTGGGGAATATGCTGATGAGGCACAAAGCATTTCTCACTGGAAATAATGAATACGGAGCTACAGGATATTCACTCATTCAACCTTTATTTAGACAGCACAGGGGACAAACCCAGAGCAGGCTCGCATTTTCAGGTGCGCCCTGTTTGCGTGCTGACAGTTAAAAAGTGTGGGCCGGCGTTAAAAAGTAGAATGTATTATAATATGAATAAATGAAATATGCAACCAGAGAATAATAAAAATATGATGTATAGCCATGTGATGTCGTTTTTTACAAGAGGAGACACAGTTACAGTGATGTATTGCAATGCATAAATGAAACCCTTTTATGTCTTAACTGTCTCCAAACCGAGACAAACAGCTGTGCTATTATGCTCACTTGTACAAATAGTTGTATTGCACCTTTGGCCACACCCCAATCAGTCATGTCGGAGCAGGTGTTCTGTTTGTAACTCCTTGATATGACATCACTGGTTCAGGTGTGGCAAAATATACAAATAATGCTAGTCCATCGCATTACTCTAAGTACAACTGATAGTAATGTGATCAAAATCCCTCTGGTGATAAGCTACAAAGACAAAATATGTTATATTCCAGGTAATTTTAGATGAAACCTTAAAATATTATTTTAAAGATATAGAAAGTAACTGCAACTGATTTTCAAGGCTGTGTCGCACACTGCTGCTACAGTATGTCAAACACCTTATCAGGGAGGGCAGCGGGACTTCTCTAGTGAATTGATGAAATGGGAATAAAAGGAGTAGGAAATGGTTTGTAATAAAGGGGCAAACATTGTCAAGTTAGCCACGTCGTAAAGAGCCAGGTGAAAACACGACGTGGACACATTATTCATGTCTCCAAGCGACCCCTTTCACAGTGATGCTTACTTATTAGATCCATTGTTGGCATAAAAATATGGATCAGTGCATCTTTAAGAGCCCGATATTCGACTTAACCAACAACAGATACACAATTCCAAAAGAATGCTAATGTTCTTTTGTGTTTGCTGGATGTGTAAATGGGGAACAGTTTCATAAAAATAAAAACGAGTTTGCCATATAAACTGAAGTGGTGTTACATGTCAGGGTTGTGTTAACTTGCTGGTTTTGTTATCACCAAGCGGCCAAACAGGAGGGAAGAAATCTCACCACTGACCTAAGACAGATAAGCACTGTCACTGTTTTTATATGGGTAAAGGACAAGAGACATTCCCAGAGACTTCCCTAGATATGTCTGTCCAGAGATACTCACACATATAGACAAATGAGTCCTTTTTACCTTTGTAATCCACTAATTCAGTTACAAAGACAGCTGATGTGCACGTGTGTGTGTGTGCATGTTTGTGTGAGTGTCTACATTTGCATTTAAAAGGCACTACTTATCTTCAGTAAGTAAATCGAAGCCACAGAAGTTAACTGCCCATTTAAATAAGAGAGAGAGAGAGAGAGAGGGCTCCAGCACACTCCTACAGAGGGTGGTAAATGTGTGTGTGTGTGTGTGTGTGTGTTTCTTTGTAATCTTTGCAGCTGATGGTGGGCAAAGAAATAAACTGGTGGCAGTTTGCTGTGTGCTAATGAAAAATCAGGAAGAACTGAATAATACAGAATATGTAAAGATAGAAGAGATCAAACGCGAGATACATCAGTGTTCATTCGGCTGTTGCAATACAGACACACACACACATACACACGCACAGGTGCTGGTTAACACAGCATGTGACAGGCTGTAAGTCAGACGTGTCTATTACTGTAAATATCTTATGGTAAACGCTGTAAGCCCCCCCGACATCAGCTAATATTTCAAACACCAATATGTAGCAACATCTCAGTGTTTAAACACAGCCATCTCGTCCTCCATCTATACATCTGTCCATTCATCCATCCATCCATCACTTCCCATAACCGCTCTATTTTCGTCTACCATCCCCAGTTCCTTGTCTATCAAATCTCCTATCCTCTTATCCCCCCCCCCCCCCCCCCCGTGTAAAACAAATTATGCTGTCAACTTCAAAAATGAAATGAGCTGCCGTTCATATTTCTTGTTCTGCACAAACACAAACATGTGTTAATTTGTGTCGCTGCCCTAACAGATTTGCCTGTTAGGGCAAGCTGGTATAGATTACCTCCTTCTGCCGGGTTGAAGGCAGTGAAGGAGTGGGGAGGATTTCACTGTGTGGGTGTGGATGTGATTAAACTGCTACTCAAGCTATTCTAGCCTTGTGGAGTGAATACATAATAGCCAGTAATTAAGAAAATGTAAAAAATGATTGGGCCTCGACTGCCACTATGTTATCGAGTGAAAGCACGGAAAACGATGCTGAAATGTCAGTAAATAAGAAATGACAGACGGAATGAAGGATCAGACTACTTGACAAATGAACAAATGACTGAATGATTAAATGTAAAGCGAGACAGAATTGCATGCTCTGTTTAAAATGGCTTTTCACACAAGTTGATCACACAAAACGGAACACAATAGAAAAACTCCGACTTAGAAATTAGGTTGTCAACTTAGTCTTCTTTATAATGCACTAATGGGAGCAGCTGCAAGTTACCTACCTATGCGTAATGGGATGCAATGCAAAACACTGTAAAATAAATATTTGTACAAAAATGGAAATTCTAAGGAATGTTTCTTAATGGTGTGCTTAATGTTACATTTCCATAAAGCTGCCGAATTTGAATAAGATTGGTCAAAATTGGTGCAGTAGAGGCCCAGATGTCCAGATTTTTAATCCTTAGTATGAGTAAAGTTGCAAAGACAATGGATCCTACACTTCCAACAATAATGCAACAAGAAAGGATCTTTCCTTAGACTCTCTCCTAGCATGAAATGCAGGTTTTCTGTTAGACAATGTGTTGTCCCCAAGTCTAAACACGAGTCATCAAGGCTATTTTTGTTAATAGTTCAGTTTTTTTTATGACTTGATAAAACGTATTCTTATTTGTAAAAATTGGTGGAGTGCTCGTTTAAACCATGTCGGGTAAACAGAATCTCTGCTGTGTGGGATATTTAATAAATGTTTCCATATTTTACACCTTCCTTCCTGTCACTGCTATATTGCCATTCATTAAATATGGTATGAGTTAGTGTGACATGGAGTTGGTTGAGATAGATGATCCATTAAAATGAACATTATGTCTGTTTTTACTGTTGTAAAAGTATCAGAGATTTCTATGTGCATTGGTTGACATACAGAATTCAACACTTATTACCCTGCCATAACAAAAACAACACAAGTCTATGTCCCAGCTGAATAGGTATTGAACTACTGCATACATCATCACTTAAAGTAGCTTTATGCTGTCAAGTACATTCACTGTATTACTTGAGGGCTTCAAGATATTCTGGCTGTAAAATATTCTGAAAGGGTTCTCCTTGATCTACCACGGCAAGGATTAATACCTCATTTGCACATCGCTTGGACGCTTTGAACCAAAATTGTCTGCCAAATGAATAAATGTAATCACAAAAGTGAGCACTTGTTTATTTCTTTGATGTGAACAACCTGTGGGTCGCCAAAAATACAGTGTGGTATCTGAAAGAAGTTAAACTGTCCAAATCTGGCAGCTTTACCCATCTGTCAAACAAAGAGAAGCCTGATCCTTTATTGATTATTTTGTATAATTACTTTGAGGGGTTGGGGAAGTTACAGAAGCCACCTATACAGACAGTATACAATTAGGACAAGCTGGCATATGACCCTCAAAACATGGGAGGTGTCAAGCAGGCCTAACGCTGTTTCAATTACTTCTCAAATTGAAAAGGCTCATAGTGCATTATCATGATACAATAGGGTAACGTTGTTAAAAACTAATAAAATACAGACTGCTTCCAGCACTTTTCTAATTTGTACAAGTTGGTTTTCATACTGTGCTTTAAGGAAAAGAAGCCAATGACTACCTCTGATAAACAAAATCCCAATACACACACAGTTGTGTAAAATATAACTGATTTGCAGTGAATAGGTTAGAAACATACAAAAACACTGTGATTGTGATTACATATATGTGGAAGTATTTAGAAACAATATGGTGAGTAAATGCAGGATGCATTATTTTCTCAAAGTATTGACTAAGACCCAAGACAGTGGGTGCACAATTTGGTCAAATAATTTCCATTGCACAACAATCATGTACTATTACAGAAATACAGTTTTGCATTTTTTGTATAACCGTGTAGCACAACACTTGGGATAGAAATGAAGGCATTTGAGGGGACAATAAGAGTACAGAGTTGCAGTTTGACAAAAGTAAACGATAACAAAAAAAAAATCACATTTGGTTTTTGCTGTTTGTAATAATGGCTTCTAATACATGAATAAATACAAAAAATGGACAAAACTCGGCAGGATGACGAGAAGTAAGGCTATGCTGCTTCGCTGCAGGATGGGAGGGATGCACTGTGTTGGGTCCCGATGTGAACGGTTAAGCAGCTTCCTTTCTCAGCACAGGGGCATGTATTAGCATATAGGGGAAGACTGCACCCCAGAGAGGGATGGATGAAAACAGAGTGGCAAAAAAAACAAAACGGAGAGAAAGCAAGACATTTTAGTGAGAGAGCCGTCAAGAGAGACAGAGAGAATTAAGAGTGTGAGAGGTAGATGACAATGTGAGAAAAGGAGTGTGGGAGGTGCCGAGGGAGGGAGAAAAGACGAGGTAAAAAAAAAAAGGGAGACAGGTAGGAAGTGAGAGGGCTATCGGAATATAAAAGTGGTATTTCAGGAAAAAAAAACACGAACCCTGCATAGGCAGTGAAGTCAAAGATAGCTCTGACACATTCAGTCCTGTAGATGGGTAATAAAATAAAGATGGAGGCACGACGATGGACAGAGGCAGAGAGGATGAAAGAATAATGCAGCCGCTTTAAGATCAAAAAGCTTTGGAAAAGCTGGTGGAGAAAAGTTAGAGCGAACATACAGCAGCACATTGCGTGTTGGGCGAGCGGCGATGAGGTGTTTCTACTTCTTCAAATGGTTCTACTTTTGTAATAAAACCCCTGAAATATGTATGCGGGACATGCCGGTGTAACGGCAGCACAAGTGGAGAAGAAGAACTGACTCAGGAATGCCACTGACTTGGTTGTCCATCCTTTAGCATTTGCCGCAATAAGCTACCATTTAAACAGAGGCCAAACCCCTGAGTGTGCTGAACGGATCGAGGGCCTGATGCTAATAACACATCAGTACAATGGGGAAACCCCACAGAAAGAAGTGGTACAGCTAGCGAGATTCTGCCCCAGCACAGAGGAGGAGAGACAGAACATGTTATCCCTGCTGTCTTATGTGAGCTGTATGAGAAACTCCAGGACAAGGTGGGGAAAGAGTGCGAGAAAGGGGGAAGGAGAGAGAGAGAGAGAGAGGAGAATGAGGAAGGAATAAAGTCAAGAGAGACTGAAATTGCCCTCTGCGGTTTCTCTTACAGAGAGATGTCACTGCGAGTCATTTGCATTAATTCAGTCTGAATACGAGCTGTTGAAACTCTTGGAGGAAATCTAGACCACAAGATGACAGAGAGGCTCTGATATGCAGTCGAGAAACCTCACTAAGTTCATTAACTGAAGTCGTGTACTCAAGCAGAGTTTTGAGGTATTTGGACTTCACTTAAATATTTCCACTTGATGCAACTTCATACTTTGACCATACTACGGGTAATATTTGGACTTTTTAATACACTCAGTTCATTCTGACAGACAAGATTTTAGATACAAAACACATGATCAGCACATTCATTGCTATACTCTAGATAATGAGACTCCACAACACTATAAAAAGTAAGTGATAATATATAACAATAATAGAATATATTCCAAAATCACCATTCTGCATGATGAGTACTTTTATTTTTGAAACTTGAAGTGAATTTTGATTAACTTTGCAAAGGAAAGTAGCAGTATTTTTACACTGCTGTACCGCTTTTTTACCTTAAAGCTGCATTATTTGATTTTTTTCATCCACTTTGGGGCAGCAGGTTGGGGCAGCAGGTTGAGCTGAAAATGCAGTATCTGATGTTTTGGCACCTATAAAGTTGTTATGGCCAATGTGTTAGCTTATTTATACATCCAGCAGACAGAGAGCAACATTAGCATCCAACAGTCCAACATTCAGTTTCCTGATGAGAGCCGAGTGAATGGGCCGCAAAAAACAAAATAAGGAGCTAAAAGAGGCTAAAAGGCTAATGGCATAGTGGGGTGATGACTGTTGGGGGATTCCTCACTGTGAGCGACCCCGTTCACACTACACATGGGATTCCTTGTTAGTATAAAAGAAATATTGATCCGTCCAACTGTCAGAAAAAGGATCTTAATGCTTCTCCCAGCTCCGCTGACAAACACTGCTGTGGTTGTCCAGAAGGAACATTTAGAAAGTATACACTACTTTCAACATCTCAATTCCAAATATATAGGCGAGCTCACACCTCCCTCCCCGGTTTCAAACCACAAGGCTTATATGCAAATGAAGAACAGTGACATCTGGGGGCATTCAAGGCTACACCCCCCGTGTCTCCCTCTCATCTCCCCTCTCTAACTAATTACATTGTATTGGCATGAAGTGAAGAACAATATTGCCCAAAGCAAAAGGGCAAAAGATCAACATTTTACATGAAATCATTTTGTATTAAAGTCACTCACTCTCAGTCTCTCTCTCTTTCTCTCAGTCTGTAGCACTTCCTCCCTAATGACGCCCCGGCCACCCAGGAAGTGATGTCGCTGTGCAACAATCACAACTTCTTTCCCTTCCTCCTGTTATTGCTGCTGAAAATATGAGCAGATCCATGGCACCCACTCTGGCTGGAGAACAAATTCACCTGAGCAGAGAGGCATGTCACCCCTCTAAACACATTTAACAGACACATACATACACATACAGTAAATACCTGCACACACACACACACACACACACACAGGTCCCAGTCGCCTCACTGGTAGCTGGAGAAAAGGTTACTCGTCCAGATGGAACACTCTGCTCTTTTCTCTCCTCTTCTTTTTGTCAATTTGTGTGAGTCTGAGTAAAGGTTAGCATTGTTGAGGCACTTCTCTGTGGCTGTTTTTTTTCATTCTTTGGCCTTTAATACCTCGGACTTCAGATGGTGTTTCTCTGGCGAGAATCTAATTTGAGCCTTGGTGGAGGCCACTGAAGACACACAGAGGGCAAGGGGAAGCAATACAAAAGCCGTGTATCTAAATGTGAGTAAACACCCAAACTAGTGACTGGCACGCTGCCTGCTAATGATCTAATTTTCACCACAATCTGGGAAAACTGAAAAAACAATAAGAGTTACCGTATTTAGTCAACAGTAAATTGCTGCAGCTGGATTTTGGCATTTAAAGTTAGTGGGCAGATGTATTTCACACTAGAATTATGCATAATGCAGGTGTAATTAGTTTCTGTACACTCACTATAAAGTATATATACATATATACATATATATAATATATGTATATAATATAATGTATAATGAGTCAGAGGGTTTAATTCTATTAATATTCAGACGGCCCAACACATTTCTTAATCTTATCTTTAACCAGCTCCAGAGTAACTAGTTCTGCTTTGTAATCTACCCGTGTTCTTTTGTTGTGGTCAGTTGATCCAACACCTGTTAAATTTGATTTCCTCTATATTCTCCATCTGTTTTTTTCACGGTATAGCGGTTATTTACATCAGATCCTGCTGAACAAAAACCCCTTTGGTTTAGAATCAGGATTATTGTGAAATACAAGAAAGCAAAAAAAGGCAACGCTTATGTTTCCTTAGGCTAGGAGAGGATTATCTGTCTTATACCAATGTTTACACACATAACATTTACTGAGTTTATTGAGCTGCTTGGTACATATGAGACTGACAAGATGTACTGTAGGGCAGGAAAAGTTGGCCAGGCTTGAATTATTTATTATTGTGTATCTGCATGTGACTGAAAAGATCCCACCATTCCCTCTGATGGATGGACACTGAATTTGTCCAGATTAAATTTAAAAAAAAGATTTTAAAAAAAGGGAAAAAAAAGAAAAACATGGCCTGTGCCAAAATAAGGACTTTTGTATCCAACACCAGTCCCACAGTAAACGTCAGACATGCAAAAGGCAGTGTTTGTCCAGAAGGAGGATGATCAGAAATGTGATTTCAGTAATCTACCCAGTGTTTGTTTACAAGACTGTCATAGCCAACTGTTGTTGATCTCTAGTCAGATTTGATGAAAAATCCTTAACTGAATCCTTTATTCAGTATGTGAACGCAACACCGGGGCTGTGCGGTGTCGTGCCAAGACACAACTCATTCTACAGCATTTTAGTCAGGAACACGATGCTGTGTCACGCCTTGACAGAAGGCAAGTTTGTGCATCAACAGGTACGTAAAGACACTGACACAAACAGAAGAAGACACATCTTTTCAGTGTACCCATCTTTAACACTTTTAACACCCACCCTTCTTTTGGGGGTGATCTGCCTGAATTAAAATAAAGGGACATGTTTTCTTTGTTATGGTGCGATGAAGTTGGTCATAATGTTCTCAGGGATTTTAGGGAATTACCACAATGACTGAAAGAAGATGCTGATATGCTGTATATCCATGCAACTTTTCACATCGTTTTCAGTTTGACATAGTTCTAGCCTCTGTGGGTGGAACAGTGGATGGTAAACATTTTAACGAGTGATTCACAAATGAACTTTGATATTATGTTAAATGTTGACAATAGTCTGAGGATATTTGGCATTAAAGGTCTAGTGTGTAGGATTTACTGGCCTACGGGTGAAATCAGTTAACACCCCTGCTCTCTTTCACTTAACCCATTATTTTTTACCTCTCGGGGGAAGCAAAAGAAACTGAAAACATCTGATATCTGGAGAGAAAACGCTGCCTCTTTGGCTGCTAGATACTCAACATGTTTACCATTCAACATAGTCTGTCTGTTGTTTGGTGCTGGACAGGTAGTGTTCAGGGAGTTTTTCAAAGCTTTTCTGCTGGAAACAGCTGCCTGCTGCATGTGGAAACAAGAATTTGAAGGAAGAAAAAGCAAAAAATGAGCTGAAAGAGGCAAAAAAGCTCCACAGAGCTGAGGGGAACTGCAGAATAATAGTAACAATAATTCCCTGTGGGTTTGTTCATAAGACTGGCACCCTTCATGTTACAAATACGCATTTGTTCTATTGTTTATATAAAGATATTGATTAGTGCAGCTTCAATATGACATTTTTTTCTGAAAAAGCAAAAGAATTGGGTAGGAAACACAATAGCTACAGAGGCTGGCCGAATAAAGATGACATCTGAAGGAACTTGTATTTCTTTTATGTACAATCACACCGTTCGATTGACCAGCAATCTCACGGGAAGAAAGACCAAATCACCAGATAGGGGCCAAAAAAACAAACAAAACAAAAAAGAATTTCCAGTTTGACCTTGAATGGAGAGACAGAGTAATGTACAGAAAGGAAGCGTGATTGTGGAGGAGATTTGAGACACACAGAGAGAATCCAAGATGGCAGACAGATATAGATGGAGAGACAGAGAAAAAGGCTGCCAGCCCCTGCCAGGTTCTTCAGACGATCTGTTCTCATTCGTGGTGTCCAGCAGAGACTTTGGCTTGGCTTTCTTCTTGGATTTCCATCGCAGTTGTAGCCTCCATACTGAGCTGAGTGACACAGATAGACTCACACACACACTAAAGCACTCACACACATCAAGGAACCCTAACAGATGAAAACCAAAAATAAAATCAAGACATCGAGAGTGAGCACATGCCAAAAACCTCCACAAACAAACCAAATTACAAAATAAAAAAACAAGACAAAACAAACAAGAAATGCAGAAAAAATAAAAATAAAAATCCTTCAGATGTTAGCTGACAAACCCAAAATTAATTCTGGAACTGCGAAAAGAGCAGAAGAAGGGTTTAGCTTTGATTTGTGAAGCCCGTCAGGTCCAGACTGTCTCGGCATACCTCTGGTGGGAGGATTTTTTCTGATTAAAAACCATTTGTCTCCAGAAGATATGGTGGATCTGACGTCGAAAGAAGGGAGTCGGAGAAGAGAGTCCTGCTACAATGGCTGTCTTATATTCCTGTCTGTACGCCTCTAACTCTGCCCCCCCCCCCCTCCCCCCGTGTCTCCTAGTAAGCCCTCATACATTTTCATCTTGTTTTATTTCAACGAGTAAATCCATCTGAGCAGGAAGTGGTGGGACGGGAAAAGTAGAAGGGCAGAAAGATATTAAAATATGGGAGTAAATGTAAGAAGTGTGATAAAATGAACATGAGATTTACAATGAGTTTCTGTTTCCACGTATTCCTCTCGCCCGCCTCAGTCTCGCCATTTTTCTTCTCCTCTGTCTCTTCCTCTGCCACCCACACACCTCCGCTCTCCGGAATCAAAATGTCATTTCGTGGGCCCAACCTCTCTCCTCTCTCCACTGTACTCTGACACACTCTGGCACATATCTAGTTATCGATCCGTTCCTCCAACACTGGGCGACTCATAATCCACTTCATTATTCTAACTACCGCACACACACACACACACACAAACACGCTCACGGGCAGCAGCCGTGGGGAGGTGAGCAAACATGCAGGCATCCACGCAGGTACACAGCGCCGAGGCACACCCAAACACGGGCGGCAGATCATTTTTCAATTAAACCTCAAACTCCCACAGAGTACCCACCATGCACTGCAGCTGCCAACCAAGGGCCTCATTTATCAAAGCGTGCGCAGAACGAGTTTTAAACGCACGGACCCACAGCAAAGTCGGTATTAATCAAACACACGCATGCACACCTGCGTGACACGAACCTCCCACCTGTCTGTGTACAAACAGGCATATTTACTGAAGCAAACAGCTCCACAGACTTTTCCAATCACCATTTCTGATAAACAGCATCCATTTAATCGACCCCATTAGCTTAAATATGGGACTGCTTGTTGCTGGAAAAAACATAGCAACTAAAGACAAAGGCAGTGACGCTGAGGTACCGCTAACTGGGCCTCAGCTTAACCAAACGGTGATCTGACTGGTCAACGGCCAGTCAATCAGTCAGTCAGTCCACCACTTTGGCCCCTATTGAAATATCTCTACAACTCTTGATAATTTATTTTTTCAGTACAGACATTTATGGTCCCCAGAGGATAAATCCAAAAGACTGTTGACTTTTCCTCTTGTGCCACAGTGATGTTGACATTTGTGGTTTAGAGTGAAATATCTTCACAACTATTAGACGGATGACTTTGGTGATCCTCTGTTGTTTTTTTCCCCTCTAGCACCAACAGCAGGTCAAAGTCTTCATGTATTCAATCAAATATTTTAACACGTACTTGATGGATTGGCGTCACATTTTGTACAAGCATTCACGGTTTCCACAAACGATGTATGCTACTAACTTCTGCAAATCCTCCAGCATCAGTTGCAGGTTGACCTTTCTGGTTCAGACTGAAAGGTCTGCACAACTGCGTTATGGATTGTCCAGCTCCATCATCAGATCAAAGCGTTTATTTGTAATACTTTGGTTTATGACCAAATACCTGCAAAACTTTTGACATTCCCATTGTTGTAGCTTTGTGCTGATGTTAGCATTTAGCTCAAAGCACCGCTGTTGCCCCCTGACAGCCTCACAGAGGCACTAGCATGGCTGTAGACTCTTAGTTTTGTTTTCCAGAGGAGACCCCTTACTAACCCTGACCCAGATCCTCTGGATTCAGCAGTTCTTCTTCCATAAACTGCACCGACTAGACGATATCTGGTGCCTATGGAGCTTTGTGTGCTCAATGATGCAGGATTACAGAAACAAGACGAAATAGTCACAGGTAACCCCGGCTTCAAGGAGAATCAGCGGGAGGTCATCTAAATTTAAAAGAACTACATTTTATATACCCCGGAAGATAAGACTTGTCCTCAAAATAAAGAGAAATACCTTTTAAATGCCCTGATAATGGTGGATTATCTTGTGTCTAAGTTGTGCTTAAGCAACATTGAGTAGAAGGTCAAATGCATCTTCAGGCATCACAGTTGACAATCTGTTACTCATGCTGACAGGTTTGACAGCAGTGAAATTGGTTAACCTGTGATCATACATATCCTACAGTAGGGGCTTGTGCGTATACGTGGTCAGCCGCGCTTCTTAAGGAAGAATCTGATAGACTTCTATGTGTAAAAATAATTGCACATATGTTTTAGGTACAATGCTTTGTAAAAAATGAGGCCACCGGTTTTAGCTGCAGAGGAACACACACCGTGCCTCACTGTAACACACAGTAAGTTCTCTCCGCATACAGCCCCAATCCTTCTTCTAAAGAAGACAAAAGTTTTCCTCTCAAATGCTGATGAGCCCGTCAAGCAGCTCACACTTCATCTGCCGCTGCAGTAAACGACAGAGCAGAACCGGCGCCATATTCACATATTAATTAAGCATGGGCCATCTCATCGTCACCCGTCAACAGAGCCATCTTTTATTCATCTGTCGTATGGCTGGCGTGTCTGCAAACAGATGCGCACAACAACACTCAGCACACAAACAGGCGTGTTAGATCTGGTCCACACTTTCACACACAGTCCATGCTGAGGATGGGAACACTCACATCGGATATGACTGAGATGATATAGCTGGCAGTATCTTGCGTTTCTTTGATGTTTTTAACATTGCAAAGGCCAGCTGATTGGCCTTCAAGCTATCCAAAGAAAGGGGTGAGGGTTATAACTGTTACACTGATGACCTTAAAAGGGAATTCCAAGCTTTTTTTGTAGTGTTGGCTATTTCTATTAATAACGCTGCAAAAATCAACTAAAAAGAAGCCTGACAAGGTGAGAAACACACAAAAAGAAAACAATACTATGTGCTGTTTACGGAAGGGGACGATAACACATTATAATCTTGACTGTTGTTGAAGGTGTGACAGGGAGTGATGAGGTAAAAAGTAGCACAAGTTACAACATGTAAGAGGCCATTAATGTAAAAACAGAGCTAGAATGAAGTTACGATCTAATTTTGTCGTTTGTTTCATGTATATATATATATATATATATATATGCAGCGACAAACCTGGACATGACCAACAGCAGCAGAGAAGACCAGACAAGTTTTTAGACAACAGAGATTCTGGTCAAACAGTTGAAAAAAATTATAAAAAGGGCTATGAAAGAAACAAAATTACAGTGATGAAAGTGTGCGCTCTGCTGCCTCGTGCTTCATTTAACTGATTTCATGGCAGGGGTTTTCTCGTGATGCAACCTTGCAGCACGGGCAGAACTCTGACACTTTACACAAGTGTTCTCAATCCGACTTTCAGTCGATGAAAGACGTAGCCATGATTCTCCCCATTAAGATACCTTTGATTTTTTTTCTTTTGTCCCTTTCTTCAAATGGGTGACAATTGACACTCACAGGCTGATGGGCCAGCTTCAGAGTGCACCTTACACACAGGTGTCGGAGCGCCTGTTGTTTCCCCATGTGGTCACCATGGTTACTGTGTCATTTGCATGCGCTCCTCCACCTTTATGGAGAGAGTATATTATGCACGTCTGGCTTTTCCCGTTGATTGTTGAGTTTCACCTCCAGATTTGCAGTTTGACCGCTTTCACGCTCCAATTCCACCAAAAATAAGCATTCATTATAACATTAAAAATAATCATAGGGGCATGGAAACAGCTTATTTATAGCCACTTCAGGTAGGTGAGCAGCTGCTTGGTGAGCCAGGTTTTTCAGAAGTGGAGACGAAAATCCCCCTCGCAGCACACAGGGGTGATTTCTCGGCTCAGACATCTGGTATGAAATAATAAAAATGTATTGACGGGCTGCAGTCTGCAGAAATCCTGCGTCATAGCACAGGTAGCTCACTCTGACTGGTGATATCTGATTTTCAATTCAAGGCCAATATTGGCAAATCCAAAAAAATCAGTCTAAGCCAAACACGTAGCCACATGTGCACACAGGCATTCACACACACACACACAGATGGGGAGCAGATTTTGTTGTTTTGTCTCAGAAAGAAGGAGCTGTGAGGCTCCACATGGAACTGTCAATGAATACGAACTCAAAGATGAGAACTCGCTGTCGGACTCCCTATGCATGCTGGGTAAGAAAGATTGAAGCACAGAGAGGGGGGGGGGGGGGGGAGGACGGGACAAACGAAGGCTCAGAAAGGAAGACAGAAAGAGGGAAACAGAGGGTGAAAAGATGAAAAGTGAGAAATGGAAGGATAGGTGCGGAGGGGAGGAAGGGGAGGAGGAAGAATAGGCAGCGTGGCGTCTTTGGGGACTTGCTGTCAAACCTCCCTAGAAATGTGAGCAGAAACAGAAACAGCTTCACCCACCCACACACACACACACACACACACACACGTCCCAACAGCAGGTCCTTGCAAATTGATGCCTATTGAAGTCTCTGCACAAACATCACTAAGCAGTACTCCCACAAGGCTTTGCCTCAGCCCAGACATCACCTTAGCAAGTGAGATGCTGAAAATCCACTGAATTGATGGGCAAAGAGCATTCAATATCAAAACAGCAGGATGTCCAGAGGAGCTGAAAACTGCCATGAGGGCAAACACACACACACACGGGCACACACACACAACCTCTTTCAAAGGGAATATCATTGCACTTCAGATATGATATTTATTGGTTGTTTTTCTTTTTTTAAATATTGCAATTCTGTAATAATTTTAGGTAGACTTATATGTAAAGATGGTCTCCTTTTGGTCACAACCACACATTGTTTTTCTTTTCTTTTTTCTTTTTTTTTGGATTTGCCTCACTCAGGTTTATGTTAATCATTTAAAACTGCAAGTGAGCCAAGAAGCTTGGATAACTGGTCAAATTGTTGTCCTGCCATTTAGTGACTTGGTTATAGAATGTTATAGAATATAAGTCCAGACTACCATTTGCATGTTTCATTTAGTTAACTCAGGCTTTCCGGGCAGGATGAAGTGCAGTCAGCATTTAAAGGTCGACTTCTTCTCGATCTCACTTTACAAATGAAGGCTTGTGTTTTAAGGCTGTGTGTCATAGTTGGTTGAGATAGTTTTCTCATTCCTAACAAGCATCACCACAGTTGTCTTGGAGGAATACTGAATCTGATGGACAATTTACCCCACCCCATCTGTGGTCAAGTGTCCACACAGTGTATCGTTTAATGCAGCAGCAGGGCACGCACTGTATAGACCTCACAATGGACATTTTAACAATATCCTGCTATAATAGCCCATAGCAGGAGAAGCACAGGTGTAAGTAATACCATTAACAGTGTCTTGCACTGTGGGACTGTTGGCAGAAAGTGGTTTACATGCCATTGACACTACTTTTTTTATTCCTTTGAGGGAATTTTTTAAAAGAAACATGTAGTGCCAAACATTTCACACTCTCCTTGACTTGATAAGAAAGATATGACCACTTTCAAACTGACAGTGCATTTTTTTTTTTTGTATGTTGTTTTTTATGGAACCTTTTGCTTAACTACAATAAATATGACGGTATTAGAAAGGTCAATTTTGTTTCCTAATGCAACTGATTAAGTAATTTTGAGTTGTAAAACTGTAAAACCCACAACACCATCACATCAGATTTTGACCCTCTTCAAAGATAATAAATGAGAGACTGATTTTAGGCGGGGGGATTTTTGTTTTGTCTTTAGTTTTCCCCAGATGACTTTTATTGGGTAGTATTTGTTTATTGCTCGTAGTTCAAAGGAAGAAAATAAAAGCTAATATGCAGAAAATCAGTCAGAGTGCTCTCATGGCCACCTTTAACATTTTCAGAAGTATAATAACACACTAATACATCATAGTAAGATAGGCGCGCACACACACACACACACAACACACACACACAGTTTGCAGAGTGGGCAGTGCAGGGCCATTAGCCTAGCACTTAGACACACACCATGTCTTTCATTGACCGTGAATGACAGATAATGCTGTGTGTGGTCATTGGTGAGACCAACAACCACCATAAAGCCCTGGTTTCAATAACACATTTTCCTAAAAGAACACTCAAGGGGCCCTTCAACAACCCACAGCAGCTCAGTGTGTGTGTGCAGAGGGGTTGTGTGTGTGTCTGTGGGCGTGTGTGTGTGTTGGTTATAGCCACTGAGGGGGCCATAACAGTCTCAGTGCCTCTGCACCGTGAGTAAACTGTGTAGAAGTGTAGCCAAACAAGCACACACACACACACACACACACACACACACAGAGTAGATATATGACCTCAGGGTTGGGTATGAAGGGCTGGCCAGGGTGATGTATAGGCCAAGGCCTTGGCCATAGATCTAATAGATACAATGGACTGGACCTTGGAGCACACACACACACACCGATTCTCTGGCTAAGGCAGGGGGCTGGATGATGATCTCCCTCCACACAGACACACACACACACACATCAGATGTCTTATATTTCTGCATCATGTCAGTCATACAACACGCTGCCATGTTGTACCATGGTGTAACTGGCTGTAACTAGTGTACAACTGGTCGTTTTTCAGCGATGTGCAGCGTCATCGACTCCTCTTGCTCCAGGCGAGCCATCTGCCGGGGCTGACATGTGATAACCAGGCAGATAATCTGCTCCTCAGACTTTTCCCTATGTTTGAGCAGCACGTTTCAGATGGCACAGGCAGCTGTTGGTGGCCACTGTATTAGAGGCCTTATTTACGGTTGCATTTCTTGAGAATACAGTCTGTTTTTATTTCTCATTACTGCCAAATAGGTGATAGGAATAGGTTCTTACCAAGCACATCTACTCTAATACCATGAAATCTTACAGAATATTCTCAAATAGTGTTTTCTTCACCTTAACTTAAATATATTCAACCAAGTTTTCATAGGAAATCTCGACTTGATGCTTATCTGCTATCTTTTTAGATTTAGTGTAATGTACATAGCACATATTCCACTCATTCACGTATTCAGTACAACCATAGCAAGTTATTTTAATTAATATTCCCAGTGGCTTCCATGGTTGGTGTTCAGCTTCCGGGCCCAAAAGTCTCACATCAAAGGCCTTCCAAAAGCTCAAAGGGCACGGTATCTAGGGTAGGCTAGTAGGCATTTATTTTGAAACAGCTGCTTGAATTGTTTATGAGTTTCAAACAGGGCTGTCAAATCCACATGAGCAATGTGGGGCAAAAATCTGCTTTGTTTTCTTTGTAAGGCCACAAAATTTCTTGATGTTGGGTTGTTTGGTTGGAGGTACAAAGTGTCTGACCTCATCCCCTTGGCTTACTTATTTCCTAACCATATCCATGCAGTTTTAGTTGCCTAAACATTAATCAAACCTTTCTTTAATGAATGAATTTGAATTTGAATCTCAGGTGGCAGAATGCAATCTCCACTGCAATTAGAAGAGTCTCTGTATGCTTTTTATTGTTAACACCAGCCGCACATATATGATTGTGTGTGTGTGTGGCAGGGTGGGGGTGGGGGGTCAGAATAAGGATATATACAGTGTATTTATCAAGACAACTAATAAGATTGCAGCTTAATTGATCGTGGCTGTTAACCTGTGGTTTTCAGTCTCATAGTAACACAAAGCAACAGGGAAGACAATACAGAGTAGCAGACGGTAGTTTCATATGCACCACTGTGTGTGTGTGTTCTCTTCTGTGAGCACTAAATGTGCCCTTGCTAACCTTACCAGCTGTCGGCCCATCAGAGCACCTGTTCGATTTCCTGTACCATGACACTGAAGTGACACACACACACACACACACAAACGCGCGCCTACAGAGCCAGTATGTTCTACATAAAAATGCAGTAGTAAATGATGATGACTCCCACTCTGAAGCTGAATGACCTCTTGAATACTCACACACGCACACACACACACACACACACACACACGCACAAGGCCTTTTTCTTCAGTTTTTTTTCTCCAGACTGCCCATCAACACTGCAGATAATAACCCTCTTAGACCACTCAGTCATATATTGAAAAACTCTACCAGGGGGTGGATGATTTCAGTTGTCCTCGGTTCAAAACAATTTTCTTTACTAATGTCTTACCACTGTGTGCCCCGCCTTGTTTCAAGGCACTGTAATGTCCTGTTTATTTTCTGTCTTATTTAGAAGTGAGTCAAAAATCACTCAGCAGTTTGAAAGAAATTACATTTTGTTTAAGAAAATAATTTGAATAATTGGAAATAAGAGAATTTAATTAACCTTGCTGGTGGATTTATTCATGTCTTTACTATAAATGGCAAGCAAATGAATTTGACTGAGTTGTGATGTAATTTTTAATCATTTCCCCGAAAGCAGATTACTCAAGTCTGAAATAGATCATTTTTGCATGCGTGTGTGTCACTGTGTGTTTCAATAGGTTGTGCGGGACTTGGCCGCCGTCCCTTGAGGGTGATGGACAGGCAGCTGAGTCAGTCGGGAGGGGAGTCACCCACTGACTCTCCAACACACATTTACACTGGCTTAGCCTGTTTGTCAAGCAAAAATTATGATGTACCAGCAGACATACAAATACACACATTCAGAGACACGCACACACACACACACACACACACACCAAATGACAGAAACCGTTAGCCGTCCTGCTGATCTGATGCAAAAGCAATCCCGTTGATGGACGTAATCCCTTTTAGAGAGGGGGAGAGGGAGGGAGAGACGTAACACTGGCTGACAGGGAACTTTCCTCAACAAGGGGGGACCGACCACAGAAGCCGTGGTTGAGGGAATACCGCAGCCATGACAACAAATGATGGCTTTAATGAAAAATGGATGTTGTTTTATTAGCCTGGAAGATGCAACACTGTACATACACATGGAGGCTGAGCAGGAAAGTAGGGGCAGACACTGCTGCCCTACAGCTGGGCATGTTCACATCACGTATACGTCAAGCATACAGCCTGTGTGTTGTGTTGACGTGTTGATGTCTGGTTTGGGCATTTGGCCACCACTGCTGTTAACAGAATAGAAAATCCAAATTGATTTTGTACCTCACTCCCCCCTGTCTGCTTGTGCGTGGGTGTTGGTGTGTGTGTATGCTTCATCGGCGCTGTCTTTAAAGGTCTTTCAGGTCACTGGTCGCAGTGATTTGGCCGGTAAGCTGTGCCTCATGCAGGCTAACACAACAGTTCTGCAATAAATCCCACCTTCATAATATTAATAATGTTCAGTACTGTATGTATAGTGTTTCATTATGCTGCACCTGCAACACACCTCACAACAGGTGTGCTGGGATTTGCATATCCACCCTAGACGGATTTTCAACTCATGGACCGGGTTATGACGATAGACTTTTTTTCAAATTCGGTGTGAACACGTGTGACGTATAAAATGTATTCAGTTTAGCTGCTTCAGTTTCAGGGCCTTGGCACTGTCCATGATGGCTCACTGTCATGGCTTACTGGGACACCTGAACAGAACAGATCCATTGTTAATGTGATCATTAACACTTTTTTTTCACTACTATGACAAGTCATGACGTCTCCTGTGAAAAAGACCAACTGTATATTGCTTGAAGTAGAGATGGCTTCGAGATATCGAAGCAGTAAATAATTGGTGAGGCAGACTCAAGGCTGAATTACTCTAACCCCAAAAAACTTGACAACATGCATCAAATAGCATTCTGGGATTGACAAGAGGCAGACGTTATTACAGTGACAACAGTATTCTGAATAACGGAGAAAGGAAATATATGCTGTGCATTTCTAAATCCCCAGAGTTACTGTGTGTAACTCTACTCTCCGATCCTATCAGAACTATTATGTAAAAAATTAAATGGCAGAGAATAGGGATACTAGGTTAAAAAAATAATATTGTAATTGTTAACATTTGGATGTAGTTTTTAGTCTTGTAGCCTGTGCTGCACGTTTGGTGTAAAAGATGGGTAACTAGGACAAATCAAACTCATTCATGCCATCTCATTACCTTAGCTATTAAATCCCCCAAATTCTTTTTGTATGCAAGTACTTACAATGACAAGAAAACTTACTTGCATTTAGTGATGTATAGTACCATATACAGTACTCTGTGTAGCCAAGCAGAGCAACTGGTGTACACATATGATAAAATGATATGACATATTATCAATCAATGTCATCTGTGGCATTTTATCCTCGTATGATATTGCCGTAATTCTTCACAGTGAAAGCTATTTACCCGTAACACGAAGGTTTGTAAAAATGACTTACTACCTGTGTTGGCCTGTCAACCAGTTTTCGAGTGATGACAGGTTCCATGTCTGGATTTTGACTTAGGGTATGTTAACTGTAACTTCAACTAATTCTGTTAACATCTAATACATGTTGTCCTTCCACTATGCTGTATTTAGGGCACTGCGGTGCTCCTCTGATGAACAAGAAAACAGTAGAGGACATTAATTAATGAATAAACTGATTGCAAATTGTCTTAAAATTGTAAGCCGATCAAAATAAAGTTGACGTAATCTGTTCTTTAGATGCATCGCCTATCTTTTATTTTTAACCTACAGAAAAATAATCTTCTGATGGAGTTGTCTACAATATATCTCCTCCGTTTTTTTTGTCAGAATGCTGTCGGGAGGTAAGAAGGGAGGACAGGAACTGAAAGGAAAGGCAATGTCTATTAGTCTGCAATCCAACAACACAAACCCTTTTCAGGAGATAACATGTAATCGAATAGGAGACTGCACTGCTGCCTCCTTTTCAAATGAAATGTTCCTGATATGTGATGTGCCTATATGTGTGTGTGTGTGTGTGTGCGTGTGTTTTGGTGTGTGCCTTCAGACGAAAGGTTAATTGGGTGGCTGCTGTTGTCCCAGAGACAGAGACAACAGGATTTGTAATAGCTGTGACATTCCTGCCTGCTCCCCTGCACACTCCAGGCAATGGTGTGAGAGCGTGGGCTGTGGAGGAGGGGGGGGGGGGAGGGTTGTGTTTTGACGTCCTTATATAAAGTCTCCTTTGTTTTCCCTCAGAGAAAAAAGTTAGAGGATTCTCCAGTGTTTGACACTGCTCCTGTTTCTGCAGGAGCAGTCCATGTCTTCTGCAGGGACACGGGGAGACTTCTCCACAATTACTCACATGCACTCTGTTGTAAGTCCAACAACACACAATATTTTATTATATGTTAATATTAAGTATATACAGTATATTATGTGTATTAAAGGATATGTTCATTCAAATTATTCATATTCCATATATTCTCTCCCTGGTAATTAGCCATGTCAACAGTTTGGGTTTTATCTCTTGGGGTTTTGAGATTTCTGCAAAGACATATTCATGTGGAAGCATCACAAATTCTCTGTTGTATTGTGGCGCAGAAATCTTGAAGACAACTCGAAACCTGTAAGAACTATATGCATGGTTTAGTGGAGTTGAACTTACCCGACCCGACTGAACATGACAGCCAAATATGAGACCCAAACTCTACTCAAAGCTATACCGGTATTCTGCTTTATTTTATCGTTCCTGACCGTTAGATTGCCAGATTGATGTAATATATTGGCTACACTGTATCTCTTGCACATTACAACACATGTCGTGGATATAATGTCAGTCAGAGAGAAAAACAAAAACAAACTTTCTTATTAAATAACCTAAACCTGACCCGAGTCCAAAGCTCTGCAAAACAAAATTGCCCGATCCAAACCAAATACTTAGTCAGGACTTGTCGGGTTTGGGAAAGGCAGAACTCGTTCAGTTACCCTCTTCAGTAATACAGGTGAACTCAGGCTATCACATTGATCTGCAAAGTACCAAAAGCTATAGCTATTAGATACAGGCTGAGTCAGTAAAAGTTCTTCCTATAAATTAGTCAAAATCAAACAAAATAGTATCTTCCATATATGAGTTATTCTGCTCAAGGTTAATATACACTGACATTTCATTACATACTGTCTTGACAAGCGATGGCTGTTTCCTTCCGCAATTTGTTTGAGGGAAAGAAAATCCCTCCAATGCTAATTAGTAGGGATGCTGATTATAAGCCTTAGTAATAGATAACACATCATTTGGACATTGCTAGTTGCAGATTGTTACATTTTGCTGACAATGTCAGAAAAATTAAAATTGGAATTTTATTAACTGTTTTCGCATCGACCCGATAAGATTTTGGGCCTACAACAGAGCTTTTATTTGGAGTATCTTTCTTGGGTCGACTTTTGAATTGTAGTCAAACAATAACCTACTGCAGGTGAGAAAGACGTCCCACATCTGAAAGTAGCTCTCCAAAGCTCTGATGCCAAAAGTAAAGTGTGCAGCGGTGTTCAATATTTCAACACACACACACGCAAACACAAATCCCTCTTGAGGGCTCAGGTGAGTGCGGGTGTCATGAGCCATCAGCTCACTGAGTGCGCTACAAGATAGCCAAATATAGACACACACACACGCCACACACACACACGCACGCATGAATGTTGCATTGGTGTGAACAGACTATAGAAGGCTCCTAGCTAAAATGAGTCTGTGCTCATCTAATAATGATGCTGCCCGAGAAAATCAGACCTGAACCAGGCTTTCATCACCACCACATCGACGCAGAGAGGGAGAGAGAGACAGAGTGACGGAAGAGGCAAAGACGGAGCCGGAGAGAGATGGAGGGCGCGAGAGAAAAAGAAGAGGTGCAAATACATTTTACAGTTTAAATTCCCTCCACATATGTTTGGCACACATTACGTGGCTCAGTGCTCTTTTTAAGTAACACTGCACAGTCATTAAAGGAGGGCTTGGCAGATTTTCGACTGGCTTTGCATCATTACAATGTAGGCAGTATACGCAAATGAACAATGTTTAACTTTCCTCCATGTTGTCTGCACCCTGAGTGCATTTCACAGGCAAACCTGTCTTTGAAAATTAAAACGGCATCAATCGATCACGCAGCCAAGTTGTAAACCAAACACTGACATATTTTCATCTTATAAAGTTGCTATATTTACACATTCAGCAGGAACAGAGCAACATTAGCATTCATTTGGGGTCATGTCTCTGGCCACCTGATTTGGTCTCCACAGACTCCTGACACAAGTATCTGGCTGTTTAGCAACAGAAATCTTAGCAGAAGACCTCCACTAACTCTGTTTTTAATCTGATAATGAGGAGGCCCAAAATGGAAGTTGTTATGGTAAAAAGTCAAGAAATGTTATGCATGTCCAAATTAATCTGGCTTTATCTCTAATTATAGATATGTATGCCTTCTTGTGCTCTGTACTGTTTCTTTTTTTTAATGATACGCCATGTAACTTTCTTTTTAATATCATTCTGTGAGAAATACATTTATACAAATAACAACTGCTCCTTCTAGCTGATCTTTGTCCTCCCTCCATTTTTCTCAGAGCTGATGAGAAAAGTAATAAGTCCGGCCGAGTTCGACTGCAGTGAATGGTGCTGTGCCTTGGGATGGTATGCAAATACAGTTTGCAAGAATTTGCATTTAAATTCCTGTGCTAATGGACGACATTGTAACATCCTTTAGTGTAGAAAAGGGGAATACAAAATGCTTTACAAGCTGCATAATCAAACCAAAGATTATAAAAGCATGGCATTAAGAGAAATGGAAAATATAGTTAAGAAATACAGGCTGTTATGATTACATATGTTAACTTTCCACCCGTGGAAACCAACAAAACAATGCAAAACCAACCAAGAATCTGTTGTTCAGGAAATGAATGCATACAAAGGCATGTGCAAAATGCTGTGTGACAGTGTGACAACACACCCTGCAACAATGACCAAAAGAAAATGCAACAATGTGTTAATAGTGGGAAAAATGTGTGCAAAGGGGACAGGAATGTTTGTGAAGTGTTCTATCCTAGTAACAAGAGATGCCGTTTGAATTATTAGTAAATGTTGCGACATTGAAATGTAATAAATGTTAATATCACTGGCGTCTTTCTGGTGGATGTGCGGGCAGTGCCATCCTTTGCTTCAGGTGCGCAGTCATGTATTTGCACTTAGTAGAGGAGCTGTCTGTATAATTCATCATTTATTGTGTGTATCATGGATGTCTCCAAGAAGTGTGAACCCGTTCCAGGGAGAGTGAGCAAGGCAGTGCTGGCGAAAAGCTTTCAAATGTGTGCATGTGTGCGTACTACAGGGAAGAAACCTGCGGGTTGATGGCTGCTCACACTATGATCACGTATACACTCACACACTCACACACGTATGGCCTCTGGCTGAGAGTTGCCATGTGGAAGTCCTTCCAGGTCAGTGGCTTTAAGTCTGCTGAAACGCATGCACACTTTTTTGCTGTCCTCCTTCCACCTTTGTCTTCTCTCCATTTCCTTGCCTCTTTCTTTTGTCCACCACCACCAGGTTCTCTGACCTGCCTCCCTTTTCTCTTTTTTGCTATCTGGTAATTCGAAATCCCACCTGATATAAGGCTAAATTAAAAACAAATTATGGCCAGCAGTAGTTTGACGCTACTTCCTCTCACTGGTAACTTGTATTCATTGAAAACAGTCCACAGTATAACCTCTGCTGCAACTCTACATCTCCATTCCTTTATTTCCTCTCTCCTCCTCTGTCATTGGGAGAAGCTGAAGGCACCAATCACCTCGAAAAACACCAGGAGACGGGAGACAGGAGGAGGAAGGACTGTTAAAGCAGTATTCCGTCGCATTTTGTTCTCCCTCGCTGTATGGGTTGTCGACTCGTAACACTGTCTACTCCTCTAGAAACATGATTGAAGAGGCTTTGTTCTCATAATTCTGACAGACGGAGACATCGTTCTGATCCTGCTCAACAGACCTGTGTTAAATTTTGATTCTTTCATGCTAGAAAAAAATACAAAAATAATCAAATAAATGCAACATTTCGTAAAAACGACTTTTAGTCATTGTGTTTTCTCTCCGGGGAGTAAAAGCCTCTGAAACAGCATCACGCCATCTGGCACTAAAACTCCCAAACTATTGAAACCAATAATGCTAATAATTCTGTGTGGAGTCCAATCAAAATGTAGCAACAGCATGAATACTTGTTACGGTCGGCACAGAGGCAAGCACTGTGTTACTGATCAAATGGACAATAAATATGTAATGAAACAAACAGGTGGACAACATTGCATGAAACACATGCACACAGAGCCGATGAGAAGACGTAAGCTCCAGTCAGCCTGTGTGTAACTGCAGTCTTCCCTCTCTTTAACTGCTCTCTCCATATGACTTTATTATGGTTGTGCTTAATGAGGCCACAGTCGCTCGGATATGGAGCGTTTACTTATTTACACCATATGCAATGACTCTATAATGTGAACTCTTCAGATGTCCATTTTTTCCCATTCTGATGTTTTTTTTTCTTTCACAGCTGTGAGTGTAGTTGGTTTATGAGATATGAGATATGAATGTCACACTGCAAAGACACCCATTCTATGGTATTGATGGATAATTTTTTACATACAGAAAGTCATCATGTTTGTCTCTGTGGGGTCTCCAAGAGGAGTTTAGAAAAGGTATAAACAGTATAAATGCATAAAGTTCGTGCATATGGGTCTATATCACCAAGCACACTTGTACTCTCTAATGCAATTTAGTATAAGCATCAGGTCCATATACGTCATACTGTAAACAAAGTGTGGGCCATATTCCACTGCGCGTAGTGACACATTTTGAAGGGGTCACCAAGGGTCATCAATAAACACACAAAAAATGATTTCAACTGTAGACAATATTTATGTAAATTACTTTCCTGCAATTCACCCTGCTGGATACAAATGGAGCTGGGCATTGAAACCGCAAAACAGAAAAACATACAAAAGAAAAATATAAAGGGCCGCACTGGTGAGGTACATTGTTTAAAACTGAAACACAATCCAGGAGGCCTGGTTTGGGTGACAGATCCTTTTTTGTGTGAAGTTATGCTAATGTTCTGTAACTGGACTTAAAAAAAAAAATAAATGCAAAAAATACATTTTACAAAGTCAACCAATTTCAACCAAAAACAACATTCAATGAGTTTTGCTCGTGAGGAAGCTGAAAGACTTCTAAACAGACCGATGTGGCAAAAGTTTAGCAAGTAATTGCAGAGTCACACATCCAACAGACGTTTGACATTGGAGTCGTGATTCTGGACATTTCTCCTTCTTTTAGCTCTGATTTGGGCTCCACCACCTCCTAACAAAAGCTCCTCAAACTAGTCGTTTAGTTGGGCACTCAGCAGTTTTGTGCTGGGCAAGAGCATAAACTGTTTTTGCTGAGAGCTAGTGACCTTAGGGCCCTTTTAATTACACAAATTACACAAATAACATGCAACCGAATAAAACTAAATAAATACTATATCTGGATCATCAATACTACACAAGAGGTTTGGTGAAGGTTGAGTTGCTAATGTCAGCCAACGAGCCTTTCCTAAGGCTGTTTCTTCACATTTCAACAGATAACTAATTAGCTTTATATGCTGTGGCCTCGTGGCATGGAGCTGTGCTGAATCTGTCTCTGTCTTCTATCATACTGTACAGTAAGCAAGTCCATCAGTCACCAAAGGCAAGACACTTAGCCTCGGTTTGACTTCACAAACAGACACTGATACGCCCGAAGAAAAGCTGTGGTTTCTAGATAGCAGTTAGACCAAAAGCGCATCACACGCGCGCACACTCACACAAACCCTGAGCCGCCTTGTTAGGGCCATTCGTGTAAACACCATTTTGCCTGGCGAGCCTCTGCCATTGGGAGTTTTTTTTTTCGTTGTTGTTTTTTTGTGAACGTGGCTTATTTGGAGTTCAAAGAGGAGGCAGCAAAGGGAGCGGGAACCGGAGAGCAGGAAGAATAGAGGGGAGAATAAAGACACCTGAAGGAAAGGGCACGCAGAAAACAGAGCAGTGGAGGAGGAGGTGGAAGAGAAAGAGATGCAGGCATCCCAGATAAAGAGCCTTAATTGACTGTCACAGGGCCTTGTGGTTGTGCAGCAGCTACTAATGGCCAGCTAGAGGCTACCGCGGACACGCGGAAAGCCGTACTCTCCTCTCATTATCGCCGCTACCCCTCAAGCTTTTTTTTTCCCTCTCGTTTTCCTCTCCGTCTTGCGTCTACGTCTGCATTTCAGCTCCACTTTGAATCCCAATGAATCCCATTGTCAAAGCATCCTATAATGACTAGAAATCATAAAAATAACTAGCGTGCAGCAATGAGCTGCACTGGTATGACTGCGAGCTTGTGTGTTGGTGTGTGTGTGTGTGTTTTAATGGTGGATCTGGGTTGCTGTGTATGAAATGTTGTGTGTATTGCATCAGTATTATGGGCTTTGTCTAATTGTCTTTCTGTGTGTGTGGTTGTGTGTGTGTGTGTGTGTGTGTGTGTGTGTGTCACACGCTCTATTTCCAGTTCATTCGTAGTGTTTCATTGTAATGAATGTTAGCTGAAAGGTATTGCCAAAGCATCAAATTGCAAGTAAATTCAAATAATAAAGAAGTTAATTAGTACATGAACATCTGAGGGTATTATGTTATTGTGTGTGTGTCAGTGTGTCTGTGTATGTGTGTGCATTATACACCTGATATCACAAGTGTTACTGTAATCAGTTATGTTTGGGGTTAAATTTCTTACCAAAGGGAAAAAGTAACACATAACAAACATTTGGATAATGATTTGAAAAAAAAAAAAAAGGCCAGAATAAATGTATTTTCTCTTCCTCCACTTCCTTCTCCACTTCTTCTCACCTCCTCCTAATCCCCCCCACCACCACCACCACCATTCACCACCTTCATCGTCCCCCTCTCCACTCATGTCCCTCCTGCCCTGTACACTCTAATAGGCTATTGATTTTCCATCTGCTCACGAAGCAGACTCTACTTTTACCGTTCACTCATGATATTAGCTGTCCATTAACAGCAGCGAGCGGCCCTGCTTGCACGTCAGCAACTTGGATCTCTTTCTCACACACACACGCGCGCGCACGCACACACACACACACACACAGAGGTCAGCTGCTTTAGTCCTCTCCAGCTGGTTGACTTTTCTTACATTCCTTTTTTAATTTTCCTTCAACAGATGGTAGAGGGTAAAAGTTTTCAACTCCACTGACATAATTGACCCTTTTTGTTTTCAAATTTATGATTGATGATAAATGCAGGTCACAGTTTCATTTTAACTTCAGTGACAAATACACCTTTCACATCATGCAATTAAGCTCAACCTGCAGTTACAAATCAGCTTGTGAGTCAGGTGCGCATCTCTGTTCTCTTGTAAATAGATCTGATTATACATTTAACTCACATAAGGTAACAGTGACAAAAGTTAGACAACATGCCTGCATAGTAGCTGTAAGTCAACATTAACATCAGCTGCTTGCTGGCCGACCCACAACACCGGCACTGCTCCTTGCTTAGTTGGGAATCAATTGCCATGGATACAGGTGTTGCAGTTCACTGTGTTGCTCGGGGTCCAAACCAAATGTGTACTGCTTAATGCTACGCTGCTTTTCCATCTAACTCTCGTCCTCTTCCCCCTGCTGCACTATAAACAACCCTCACACAGGTATTTGTCTTGACAGCCGGCTGTGTAAGTTTAGTTTGAAAAAGTCAGGAAACAATGTGAGGTGATGCTGCATTTGTATTATCACCCCGCTGCTGATAATTAGTTTAGTTTAGGGATCCAGTTGCATCAGCTGATAAAATATGGCCATTAACTGTCTAGTTTGTCCGTCTGTGACATTTGCTTTTTATTACAGATGAAATGGCACTAAACGGCATTGGCTTTTGTCTCGATTTGTTAATGAAGTTGCATTTGTTTATAGTTAAAGTCCCTTTTTTGTGAGAGTATAAATGTCATTGACATATAATAACATACACTAAAACATATGATTTCCGTCTGTGCTGTTATAACTCAAATGTCTGTATTCCCCATCTGTGAGCCTGTCAGGGGTTGATATGTGTTGTAGCAGTATACTTACTGTGTAAGGCGACAAACAACATGGGGGAGACAGATTGACAGTAGGATGTCTGAGGGAGGTTATTTGTAGGTTTGTACAGTGTGAGGTTGTTCTGGCCCTCAAACCAGTTTGTCTCTACTGCCAGTTATAGTCATTATCACTTTGTAATGAGAGTTGTGCATCATGACAGTTCCTGTCTAAACATGCTTTCCTTTTCTTTTTCTTACTGCCCCGTTTGATTTTCCTGTTTCCTGTTTTTATTTCTTTGTTGTCTTTCTCATTTTCTCTACTCACCTCCCCTGCCCTTCTTTAAAGATTTTGACCACGTGTGGTGCCACGGAACTGCATTTTGATGAGCAGGTCCCTGATTTCATTGGATCTTGAGACGCACCCAATCGAGCACATGGATTCTTGCTGATGTGTTCACGCTATTCCACTGACCGACCCTTGGTAGCAGTAAAAATTACAGCCCGGGATTGTTACGTCTGCAGGTTTCAAAGTATTTTTAGAAAGGCTGTTTTGCAAATGTTTTAATGAAAGAGAAAATTAATTCATCATGTTTGTTAGGCTTCATGCACACGATGCATTTTGGTGAGAAACACTTGACAGTAAACATAATTGTGGAAGAAAACCTTCAGACTGAACATGTCTTACACAACGTAACACACCTGAGCGTGTGTGTCTGCAGTGCAGATGTGTGTTTGCACTGAACTCACGCTGGTGGTTCAATTAGAGACTGGCAGCTACGATGGATTTAATCACTCATCTGATCCTTACTTACGTTTGAAGTTCATTTGTCACTTCAGTTCCCTTATTATTGCAGTACATAATAATAATGTTTGGACCAAATATTAATCTCTGCTTGAAGCAGCACAAGGTTAATCGATGGTAATACATGCAGTATTTGGAGAACATGGGAATTGGGGAACCAGTGGGGCTGATTGTAAGAAGCTGTTTTACAACGACTGAATTCAGGTAAATATGAGTGGAACACGTTTTAACTGCAACAATATGATTTTTAATTGACTGAATTATTTGCTGGCTGTAATAGCGTTTTGTAGTTATTTCTCCTGTATTGTTCACTCACTCTCATTTCTTCTCATGCCAAACTGTGTCCCATTTGCCCCGTTGACAGGCCATGCAAGTGAACAGTTGCTTTCTTATTGAATGCGATCCCTGTAATCGGATGCTCCAAAAATAGAGAGATTTGTCCAATTTCCTGCCACGTCGCTCTGCAACATTGTCTCCGCTGTCTTTATCCCCGTCGTCTCATTTCCCTTTGCTCTGTTCCTTCGTTACCTGCTCGGCGCGTCTGATCTCTCTACCGGCGATTAAAATCACACAATCCTCGCTGTATTTCAAAACAGACAAAAGCAGCTCATTTATGATCCCATGCTGTAGAGGCTTTCAAATTTGAATGTTTTTCACCTCCCAGAGAGCTGCGGAAGAGTCCTTGGAAAATGCAAAACATACTGTAGGTATATTTTCTATCCCACTTTTGTGCCATTTGGGGGTCAGAATAAGAGAGATATCTTTATGTAACCAGGGAAAAACCAAGTGAGAGCAATTACACCCAGAGGAATATAGAACAAACCCTTATTAGTCAAAAAGACAAATGAATGACTTTCTTCCATTTTCACAATGCCATGAAGCAGTAATCCTACTAGCAAAGTTATAACAATGAATAAATGAAATGCACATAAATACGTTTAATGAAAAAAATTTCGAATACAATAAATGCAACAATTTAGGTATGTTGACAACAGCTGGGTTAGAGTAGTAGAGGAGTGCCACTGCAGCACTGTACTCCCAGTGTGAATGTTGCAAAGTTTGTGGAGATCATTATGGAGATATCGGATATGTTCTGCAGAAACTTAGGATAACATCATCTTCACTGACAGAGAGAAATGCTCAGTGCTCTGGTTTCACAAAAAAAAAATAGTTCACACCAAAGTTGACTGAAGCTCTTTACCAACTACTCCTTCATTAGGGAACTGACCTACTGTACCAGAACAGGTCCTGTCCCACACCAAATGCTCCTCGAAATGCAGCAGGGAATGCACCCTCCACGTACAATAAAGAATTATTTTTAATCCCAGTGATTATTCAAAGAAAACAGAAGTTTTAGGGTGTATTTGCCATTAAAGTGTTAAAGTATTTGCCAGTCGGCCATCATGTGCGTAAGGCAAAACATCATAACTGCTGCTTTCTCTTGACACTCGCTCTGTTTCATAGCAGGATTTTGCAATTAGTCAGCTGTGAAAGGGCAATTTCCCACTCATAAACTTTTAAATATTTGACTTTACAAGTAGAGGAGCACCTGGCTGCACCATTAGCCAGTGCTGTGAGCTGCGTCCTTCAGGGGATCCGGATGCAACGCTTTAGTCATTGACTTTATTATCGACGTGCACTTTCGGCATGCAGAGACCTCAAGCTCAGGCGAGGTGCCCGCCGTGTAGGAAACTCCGGAGTTCAGGTTGAAGTTTAGAATCAGGTTTAAGTCTGTTGGCTTGGGAATGAATCTAATCAATCCAAGGTCCTTCCAAGTATTGTGCCACAAGCGTGCATGTAAGTGACTGTGTGCGTGTGTGAATATGTGTGCAAAATGAAATTGCGCTGGCCTTTACGGAGCCCAGTTAATTGTCTGATTGGGCGGCTCGGCTCCCTTCTGGATGGCTGTAATTCACGGATCCCCCGGCATATGTGAGGCTGCCGCAACGCATACTTGACCTTCTCGGATAACGGGGCCAGATAGAGAGGAAGGCGGAGAGAGAGACGTCTGTGTGAGCATGAATGCATGTCTGCGTGTGTAAGAGTGTGTGCGCTGACAATTTGTTTAATAAGTGGACAGCTGGGCCGACAGCTCTCTCTTTGGAGAGCTAAAAGCCTCTTTAATTTAGAGAGTTGGAGTGAGGGGAAAAAAGAGGCACACAAACAGAGAACGAGGGAGACTGCAAAAAAAGTGCAGGCTGCCCAGGGAGGAAGTAAATGAAACGAGACAGATGTTGATTTCCACTCCTAAGCCAACGTAAATAGAGAGAAAAATACACAGAAATGAGACATTAAAAACAGATTCAAATAAAAAAAAACCTCCAGCTCTTGTACTGGTGGTCATTTTTACATCTTTTATTTTTGGGGGGGAGTAATATTCATTTTTCTTTGGTCTGAGCTGAAAATGGAAAACAGATAATATAGACTAATGTTTGTGTGTGTGTGAGTGTGAGTGTAAACTGCATCTATATCTGCCCACCCTCCGGTGCACTCACTGAGCTAAAAGCTTTCTGAGGACACCTGCACTCACCTGTGTGTGTGTGTGTTGAAATATTGAACATCGCTGCACACTTTCTCCAGCATGAGAGCTACACTCAGAGGTGAGATGCCTTCGTCACCATCTTGGTTGGTTTGAAACACGCCGTTGCTTTGGTGTGATGTGGCTGTAAAAGCTAGGCCAAAGAAACCCCCAAAATGTCCTTATAGGAACATTTCCAGTCCTACGAGACTGGCGTGGAAGCAGAGTTCCATTTTCATCATTCTGACAGGCTACACACCATTAGCAAACACAAATTGCTATTAATTAACTTGTTTGATTTATAGTAAGTTCAAGACAGCAGGCTGTAAGTCGCTTGTATACGGTCGCTATGCAGCAGTAGTTCAGTAGTGACTCAGCTGTGACTGTTCATATCACTGTGTTGAAAGGAAGGGCTTTAACAGCCTTTGGCTTATGTATTAGAGTGTCGCAGTGGACTACAGTGAAGTAAGGGATGAAATTTGGCTCACAGTCAACTTTCATGTGGCAATAAAACTAGAACTAAGTTATGTCTTGGCTGAAAATTAATTTTTTAAATCTAACATTTTGAAATGTCAGTGTTTGTGGTGCTCAAAGCTGTTGGCAAACAAACAAAATTCCATTCACCTCCAATCCATTGTGTACAGGTGGCAGAATGTATCTCGAAACTCATCACATAAAACCTAAACTATCTGCATGGCTAGATACCACTAAAGTTGCCAAATACCTCTTCTTTGGAGTGTTTTTGCTTTGACCCTTTAGGTTGAAATTAAGGGACTTTAGTGGTCCATCTTACAGTGAAAGCCAGTTCTATAATCTGAATCTATTTAAATCACAACTAATGCTATCCGTGCTACTAACTGCTGTGCACTACATACTACCAATACTGGAATCATCTGAACACACAGATTGACAAATTGAAGGAAACACCTGAATAAATGAGTGGTGAAACATGACAAATACAGACGTTTTGGTGACCCATTCACCCTTCCATCCACCCCAACCTCCTTCCTGCACAGAGTCTGTGGCTCTAAATAAGAACTTCCACCTTTTGCTCCAAGCCAAGGTCAATTGGATTTTGGTATCAATAGTGACTTATTACACAAAGATTCCTGACTGATTTGTGGCAGAAGTTGCAACACCCTGCAGCAGGCCTCACCCTGCCTGGCAGTGGTACTCCACCTGAAGGCTGGGGGTGGTGCAACACCGCAGCAGTAATGCAAACAGCATGAGAAAGTCTAATTTCAGTGGCATTGTGAACGTAAATGCTTGTGATGAACAGCATAAATTAAAATATGGTTTGGTCATGTGCATTTAATGTTTGACACCCACATCGGCTCCCAGACATATTGACATGCAGGATAATGCATTTCCATGTATTTTTCTGTCTCTCTCTCTCTATCTCTTTCACTCTCTCTCCTTCCCTCTCTTTCACTCTCACACTCTCTTCCATCTGCAAACTTAAACACCATCAAATTCGTCTTTGAAGAAAAGTTTGATCAAATAATTTTTTTCGAGAGTTTTCATTCAGAGGAGCAACTTCCACAGCCCCAGACTTCAGTGGCTATTACAGCGTGCAATTTAAGCTCTGATACCCAGCATTTAATGCATGTTTCGTAAAGATGTATTCAGAACGTGTCAACATGTGTGCAACTTTGTATTTATGTATGTGCATATTCTTGTGACTGCTTGTAGTACGTGTGCATGTACAGGGAGGGTGGGCAATGCATATGTGTGCCTGTTTGTTGGTGCAATGACTGCAACATGAACTTCAGAATTATTCATCACATTTCTCTGAAGACACCACAGGGAGCCCAAAATAAGACTATTTATACCACTGAGACACCATGCACTCCGTCACCCCTCTGCATTTGAACTTGATGGGGACTGTGGAAAATGATCTGCAATGTAAAAATTCCACCTTCTTGCTCGCACCAGCAGTGAAACATTCCGAACCCAACGGCTTTGTTGTGTGATAGCATCTGCAGTGGTAGCCATGGTATGAATCCTCCATTCTGCATCTATGTTGCAATTAGTTATGAAGTGCTGACTGGAGAGATTTCTGTTTACATCGCTGCCAACAAGAACTGAATTGTAAATGTAAAATTGGTTACAAAATAAATAATATAAAAGATTTAGCAAATGTGAAAAGAAAAATATTTGTTTTCTTTGCATAGCCAGAACATTATTGAATCAGACTTTATATTTGCATTGTGTGCTATAGTTTATCTCCTTTTTCAGCGGGCCGACACTTGGCACATATATCTGTTTGAAATGCTCTTTTCAGTAATTATTCTTTCTGTGGTTTTATTTCTGTGGAAGCATTAATTTACATTGTTCACTTGGTGGACTGTGCACCTATTGCAACGTATTTGTACTGAAGCTGAACTGGCATTGTGTGGACAGTGCCTACACCTGTAATTCATCAGCCCAGCATACTGTATGTCTTGTGAGAGTTTTTAAAGGACAATTCTGTTTAATTACAAATTGGGTCTTATTTTTATAGTTTTGGCAACTATTTCTAGCAGTTATTATCATATATATATTAAAATTTAGAAATCTGGCCACAGCGCCACAATGAAGTCCGACATGACAAACACAAGCAGTTTGGTGATCAAAAAGGTTGTAAACAAGCTGATGGTTTGGCCAGATTATCTAAAACCTGGGTTCCCAACCTATGGGTTGGGACCCTCTAGGTCTCACATTGATGGAAAAAGAAAAAAACAAAATTTTACTGTATATGAAATTAGTTATATTTCCTAGAATATTTGAGTTAGGTCAAATTTAAAGCTGCCTATTTGTAGAACTTGACGAATGTTAGTCTGAGTAATAATTGTGCTGTTTGCCTTTGATTTTTTATTCCAAATAAGGTGAATTACATGACATGATATTTGCACTGGAAGGCCAACAGGCTTCTTATTTATCTTTTCTTGTTTTGCCACTTTAAACACATGTTGAATATATTAAATAAGTATCTTATCTCTTTGCTCTTTAGCTTTTTGTTACGTTTTTCACGCACTAGCAGTCAGTGCACAGCTGAACACATGCCCAGCATGTGCAGCATCACACATTCCCCCTTCCCCTTCCTGTTTCAGGACAGTAACCCACTCCATTAAGCCGGAGAAAGTCAATTTCCTCCTGCCAGCATCTGAATTTCCTGGCTGGTTGTAGCTCCCTGCTGGTGGTGACTCTACTATCTGTTAGCAGGATCCAGTAGTGTTGGCTTAACCCCTCCAGCTCTCTGCTTGCTGTCTTGTTGATGATGGCTTCTCTGCTCTCTGTTAGGGGACTCCTTTCAGCCCTGCTAATCCTTCACTTTTAGGCTAATCCCACTCGTTCACGCTGCTCCCACTCTCCCCTCCTTCTCTCTGCAGAGCTCATTTACTCAATCTCTTTCACTTTTTTAACAGCCTCTCTCTCTATCCATCTCTCTTTTTTTTGCAGTACCCATCTGTGGCGTTCTCCTGTTTCTCTATCTTACTGTAACAGCTCCTCTCACCTTGCTGCCTTATGTTTACTTACTGTAAATTCTCAAATGTTATTTACCTCAACTGCAGAGAGAACCAGGCCTTTATTTGAAAGAGGCTTACATTCGAAAGGGGATTTATCCATATTCTTTTTTTCTGATGTACTTTAATTTCCTCTTGATGCTGCACTAATTTTAGCAGTATAAGAACAGTCATGCCATCCTCATCACTCTGTTGTTTTTATGACATCTTTATTTTGTCATTTGTTTTTGATCACTATAAAGATAACTAGCTGTTTTTTTATGAGCTGGCCCCCATTTTGTTTATCTCATACATGCACGTGGGGATGCACATGCCAATGGTTTCACACAATACTGCTGATCAACAGGTGGCGGGAACACGCCAAGGTATGCTGCAATGCATCAAACAAAGGCAGAGAAGAAGATTACTGCAAGTTAATATAGACATAAACAATGCTGAATATGCGATATTTTAAAACTTAGCTTTGCAAATGTTTTATGAGGAAGGAAATGCATTCAACATTCTAGTTGGAACTCAAAGATACACACGATGTGTTTCGGTGAGTAGCACTGAATTTAAACATAACTTCATAAAATCCACAGGGCACCTTTAACAGCGACAAAAAAGAAATATGGCACAGTAGCAGTGATAGTTAAAAAAGAGAAACTCTCAGTGGTGAGTATGACATAATATTAATTCAACTGTTTCTCTGGAAATTATGCTGTTTTACAATGTAAGACTTTGTACAACAGGGAACTGTTAACGCCTTAATGTTTTTTACCTGGCCTGTAGTATTAGACAGCATATTAGTTTGGCCAGTCTTTACATGAGACTGAGCTAACATTCCAAAAGACACATTTCTGATAGTGTGACTGATATTGGTCTTTCATTTATAATCTAGTCTGGACGGTGCTTGGGTTCAAATCTAATGTATTATGCACTTTCTTAGATGACATACTGCTTATATAATTAACTCAACAGTCTACCTGGATGTCTACAGGAAGCTGTTAGATGGTGCTGATTCAAATGAAGCATTCTGATCATCTTCCACTCAACATGCAAGATTATGTAGAATAGTTATCACTGTTTCAGTATGCATGTTTTTAATGGACACTTCAAAGTTCCAGTCTCCATGCTGTTTTATAAGCGTACCCACTAATGAACAGTTTGGGAGGAAATGTCTGATATGGAGCTGGCCTAATGGCCGCTGGCTTTTAAATATCAGTTGAACCTTAGTTTTCACTCACAGGGGTCAGTCCTGTGGTTTACAGCTTTGTTTTGATGAGAAAAAAAAAGCTTTGAAGAACAGAGAATGTTTCCTTCCTGCTTTTTTCCTGTAACTTTACTCTCTGCAGTGGAGCCAGTATTGGAGATCATTTGGGCAAGTCCGGGGGAGGTTATTGCTTTTTCAGCCCTCTGATGTTGCTTCAGTCCTTTGGTGGCATGTAGGAGGGCAAAGGAGCCATTAGACAGACAGCCCACCCATGTCTGGACTGAGAAACCACTCAGATGGCTGTCTGAGGCTAAAAGCTCTGCATGTTGATGCACTCCGATCACAGTAACTCGGCTGGGTGGGTTGACACATTGAGTGAGAGTGGTTACAGGGGAAGCAGTATCTGTCACTGAATGATAAATCTTAATCTACAAATAAAAATGGGTGTGTGTCTAGGTTTTTTAACAGTTTTTACTGTATGTGTGGATCTAGCAGCATTGCTGTGGAACTGTGGATTAGAGTGTGTGTGAGTGTGCTTATGAACAGCGGGGATCTCTTTGTATTACCACCTCTCCTGACCTAATGAGTACCTAATGTTAATTTTCAACTTGGTGAACATCGCCACAAAAACATACAATTTATCGTATAAATCAAGGTCACAACCCGCACAACATGTATGCACACACACACACGCTCCAAAATCCTGTCTTCAGAAAACACAGTTGAGCAGATAATTACACTGTCACATTGGGTGGTTGTAGAGAAAACAGGAGGGCGGTCAAAGAGAAGGACATTAAACAAAAATATGTAACTGGACGACTACAGAGGTTGGCTGTATGACGGACAAAAAGACTGAAAGCCAGGTGTTTGTCCAATTGACTGATCAGACCTTCAGTATGCACGATTCCAGTCTGCAGTTTTATTATCAGATTAAAAACCAAGTAGCTGCATTGAGTTACATTTTTCAAATTCTGATCTGGATCCCATGGGTTGCTGCTAGACACAAAATCAAATTGTCAGCCATGTGAAAACATGAGACTACAGAACGAGCATTTGATGCTTAAATGTGCTGGTGAGGAAGTAAATTAAACGGAAATGGCATAAAAGTCGGTACATTTCTCAAGTGAAGCAAAACCCTCTCGGTGACAATCCATACCCCTTCACCTGAGTTAGGATAAGAACATGATGAAAACAAAGGACATGATGCCTTTTGTTGTTATTACCCTGTGCTTATGTTTTTGACACTGCTGTCAATTCACTGATGGATATGGGTTACATTTCAAAATACAAGAGTTCAAAGTACAAACGGCTACTTGGAAGCGTGCATGAGGGCAGGTGGTGCATCAGTGGAGCCTGTGGGCGCTTTCACACAAGATGAAGTTATAAGGACTGGCAAGTAACTCACTGATTGGACAGTTTTCAGAAGACAGAAAGCACATCATCAGGACAAAATGTAATTCACTGACAGACTGCAGGCCGTGCAGCACTTTAATGTTTCTTATGTGTATATTTATGTTCTCCGGTGTCACAAAGCACTCACGAAGAAAAGCCCAGATGAACCATACTGAACGGGCAAACGCACCAGAGTTCATTTTAACTGAACAGGTAAAGTGTGAATGCACAATAAAAGTAAATTCCTGCAATTTTTACTTTCTCCTGCAAATTACTGTAGATTCCTCTTTGTTCTTGTTGTCAAGCTATTAAAAACAAAAAAAGCCATAAGAAGCCTAAATACAGCCCTACAAACCCATAAGACAGCTGTACAAAGCCTTTAGCCAACGGTGTCGAACCATGAAGCAGCTATGAGACACCACCGGAAAGCGGTAAAAGGACATGCAACAGGTGGAGGGAGCCAGAAACGAGTCCTAATACCTTTGCCATAAAGTATTTAAGATCCATCTTGCTCCTGTCAACTGTGACACAAAGTTTGGAGTATGAAGACATTTGGATTGATGAATGTCCTTCATCTGCCATCAGCGAGCGGTATTACACGAGGTAATAGCGGACGGATGGTTTGGATGCCAGCAGCCTGTGTGATGATACCATCAGAGGTGACTGCTCGTCCTGCCTGCAGGGAGAGGCGTGTGGGAAACACTCTGGCAAGAACAACCACCTTGTCAAAGCCGCGATTTGCTGTCGCTCTCTGCACAGACATGAGATTAAGGTTAAGCTGTGCCAAAAACTACTGTCAAAACAGGATCAGTGTGTGTGTGTGTGTGTGTGTGTGTGTGTACTGCCATATAATGTTATTCCTCTACAGACAGCTCTGGGCAGTTGTGAGACCTGTTCCTCCCTGAAGCCATCTTATGGAAATGAATTCACCTTTTGCCTCATACGCACATTGACACCTGCACAGTCACATGCAAACTCACAGAGCTTTGCGTGCACACACAGAAAGAAGGAAAACCTCACATCTGGCACTTTTGTGAGAAGTTGGAGTGACATCAATTGCACTCAGATAAAAATGGATTTGGCCCCGGCTGTTGGCTCAGTAATGCATTCTGATGCTGCAGCAGAGGAAGATTTATCAGGAGTCAAATCAGACGCCTCACTTTCACACCCAAACACATATCACAAGCGGGGAGGCGGCAAACGGAACTCATGCATAGAATTACACCATGCTCACTGCCGCATTCGTTTCATTTCACTCTATTCAAAGTACCTCATTACTTCTGGGAGGTTTGAGGATATTAGGAAATAAAGGTGAGTTGGTCTTGTCTAGTTGAGTGGATAACGTTCTGTAGCATCCTCGCTGGGGTTCAAATTTAAAGCCGAACCTCAACATCTCTAGATCTCTAGATGTAGGTGCTTCATTTTAGGCTTTCTGAGTTAATTTGAAAATAAATGTAGCTACAGTATAATAAACTAAAATTCTGTCATCACCGACATACTGCAATGACAGACCTCAGGTGCACATTAAATATCATAATTGAAATCTTGTTTACATGTCATGTTAATTCTCCCATCCCTGATACTGCTGAGTTCACTGCCCTCAAATTCTGCACATTTACGCCAAGATGTTCAGGTGCAACGATAACCAGCATTTCAGAGAAATTCACTCCCCTAACCTTAAGATGTTTCAGTGCTTTGTTACATCTAGGGCTGCGTTTGCCTTTTAGTTCAGAGGACTTGCGTAAATACATCGCCCTGTTCTCTCTCAAACACTCAAACAAACTGTTGGGATGTGTTCAAGTCGAGTCAGTTTAATGCCTGATGCCACTCAAATCTAAACATTTTGACAAAGGTTGTCATACTGTGCTGTACTTGTGTGTCTGGATGTTTTTTGGAAGTGGTGATTTAATTAACTCAGTAGCTTTTTATCAGGGAAATACTGACAACTGAGGAAAACAAAACGCAACAATCTGAGTTTGAGCCATCACGTAGTTAGAACTTTCTACAAAATGAAGAGACAGCGGTGAACACCAAGCGGAGTCGCAGAGAAAGGTTGCCCATGGTTACATCTGTACTTTCAAACAGTGACCAGATTACCACAAAACTACTGCAGCTCTGACAGACACAGTACACCTCGGTGTAAGTGTGCTCTCACACTTTTATCCATGTGAGACCCAGTTGGAGCTGTACACCTTCAGGACAAGGATACTTTTTTGTGCAAAATGAGAACATTTTGGCTGGTCCTCACCAACTCAAGGGGCTCATTTAGGGCAGGTTGAATGCTGTCAATGTCCGAAATGTTTTAAAGTGAAAGACGGCAAAGGGACTGGGAAAAGAACCTGCTTGGATAGCACAAAAGACCGCAGCAGTACCAGGCTCAATACGGTATCTAGCTTGATATACATAGCTCTGAAAGGGAGCTGTGGATGTGGCCTAGCAGCAGGCCTCACTTTACACTCCTCCTGCACCTCTACCCGGACTTCTTAATGATCTCTCTCAAGTGAAACCCTTCCGTTGGCCAAGTCGGGCCTCATATTCACTCAGAAATCTCCTCTGTGACTGGCCTACGCTGAATACAGAGCTCCATCAATCTGAAGTGAACGGTGGGGTTGAGTTGGCTGCTGAACAGGACTCTTCATCGTCCAGATATCCAGCTGATGGTCTGTTATCTGAACAGTGTGCCTGGCATTCATTTTATGCTCCAGTGGACCCGTTGTTGGGCAGCGGTTCAGACACTGCTTTGCCCTGCTGTGAAACACTTACAACTTTGATCCTTAATTGACACAAAACCCTTTACAGCAGGCTACAGATGTCGTCACAATGTGGATTTGTTTGGTGCAGAGGGCACAAGTGATCCAAAGAAAGGAAAAAACATTTAAAACAAGCAGTTTAAGGTTTGGCAACGCTTGTGTAGTAAAATAGTAAGTAAGTAAAAAAGTAAAAGTAAGTTTTTGTTTTCTTTGTTTACAATATAGGCACTGGTATAAAAATAAAGGAGTGAAAAGGTCAGCTTCAAACCAGGAAAGCAAGCAACTGCTTCGGGGCCCCAGACCCACAGAAGTCCCAAAAGTCCCAGGTTCCCTGTATGTCAAGTGGTTTTGGGTAATTTGAATGATTGCAAATTTGCTGTGGAATTTTCACCATTAAAGTACATCAACAAGGGCAGTTTTGTATCATTAGCTAATTATGTGAGTCTATCTTGTTGAAAGGGCCCTGTGTGAAAATCTAGTTATATTTTAGTTTATTGTGATCAAATGGTGCATATCCCTTGATAAAAATGTGTTAAATCATATTACCACAAACTAATTGACACATGGGAAACCTGGGGCCAGGCAGTATTACTATGCAGTATTATTACAGCATGGGAACACAGTTTAGTTTCTGGGTGTGTAATAAAGCTGTCATGTATAGTCAGTTATATGTAAAGTTTATGTATATTGTATACAAAAGTGTTTATGGTTTGATCAAATACTGCAATATAAAAAAGACAACCCTCAACAATGTAATTCAAGGGCTTTTTCTTACTGAGTAATTACTGGGAGTATATAATTCTTATCTACACCTACTTTCCAGCTAATGAAGTGATACTCTACAACACTCTGCTTCTAACAGTCAATACTTTTCAACAAAAGTACATGTTCTATGCTGTTGCTGCAGTTCAAATCACATTATTCATTTCTGATGGATGGATGTAATGGAAAAAAAGGGGTCAGAGAGAAAGTGAGAAGGACGAAGTCAAGGGAAATACCAGAAGTTACCTGGGGTAAGCTGATGGTAAGGGTGTATTTTTGGACTTGGAAAGACAGTTGGGGTTGGGGGACATAGAAGGAGGACTGAGAGAGAAGAGGAGAAAAGGTAAACCAAGGAGTCCAGATCTCATGCCAAGCCTAATTACCTTTACCTCCGGGAGAACAGCAGGGAGAAACCCCTTCCCTCCACAATGACTGGATGGAGGGAAAATGACTCTCGGGAGAAGAATGACAGAACAAAACCCCAATCTGTCCAAAGAAACCTGTGAGTGCTCCCACATATGCCTCTGCGCGTAAGCGCCCCTTTGTTCTGTATGAACAACTCAGATATGGGCGCATGCACGCACACACACACACACACACACACACATACACACTAGTGATTGTCAGGTTTATGGGGCAACTGCACTGCATCTGATTGGAGCAGTTTGGTGAAATTAGCTGATTGAGAGAGTCTGCAGGACAAACTATTTTTAGCAGACAGACAAGCAAACAGACACAGAGAGTCACATATCTGATAAAATATGCAGTGCAGGTTATTTGATTACATTTGATTACTAACCAACACAGGCACCAGATCAGAAAGCGCTGGGTTGGATAGCCAATGACAAACAGCCTTGTATTTGACTTAGAATTGGTATTTTCAACCATCTGCCTGCGTCCCCATTCAATTTTCTCCACCTTTTATTCTTTTTTCCTATCTTCACAACTGCACCTTCCCCCTTCTCTTGTTTTGTACCCTTTTAACCCTCTAACCCTCTTCTTCTGCTGTTTCTCTGCTTCATTGCCTCGCCTTGTCCATCACAGTGTACAATTTTCCCATCTGTTGTAATCTTCCTGCCCTCCTCTTCTGCAGCGCCTCATCCTTCCTTCCTTCCTTCCTTCCCCCCTATCTATCCATCTCTTCCTCCTGTGTTCCCTCCAGCCACGCCCAATTCCATAGACTGCTAAAAAGCACGCAGAAGATGGGGAGGACAGTAATCAACCACTCAGAGATGGCAAATTATAGCTTACTATCTCTTCCCTCCAATTGTCCTTTTCTTTCATCTACTTTACTTCTCATGTCCTTGACACATGCCTTTCCATTATCTCTTCTGCTGAAGAGGCTGCACTCTTTCCTTTTTTTCAAGGATGTTTATATACGTAAGTAAATTCAGAGAGACAAATCTTAATGTACAGTCATAGTCGCTAGGAATTAGTTTATTTAGCTTGACATTTATTCTGACATAATATCCTTCACATGGTGTAACAGTATAAGAACAATTTATGCATAAGTGCAATTTGAACTTTAAGGTTGGGGGTCTAGAGAAAATGTAATGTCTACAACAGAGGCTTTGTTTATACAAAAATTAATAATTGGGATGTCAGCAGGTGATATATCCCGATTATTATGGAATATTGCGAGAATTACCATAGGCACCGCCAAACCCGGCAGTAAACCATATACAGATCCCAGCTATTGATGATGATGCTGCCATTAATGTTAGCATTAGCAACTGCAGTGGTTTCTATACGAAGGAACTCGAGTCCTCTTCAGAATTTTATTGGGACCAAGTATTTTGGAGTAATGCAGATTCCACTTTTTACCTTCGATTGTGTGACAGCGCATGCTAAGCAGCAGTCACTTGACTATTCTGCACAGCCAGTCAGGGTGTGAACAAAAGCGCCTGCCAAAGGGGAATGGGTTTCGTGTCAAGTACTGTACAATGAAGAGAGGCCAGAGGCTGTGTTTTAAGTAATGCAATCTGCATTGAGCTCAGAAGTACCTGACACTCCTCAGGGTCAAACGTAATCACAGAATGATTTTGGCTTGTGTGCAAATTTAATATTACCTCCTGCTAGTCAAATAAATAGGCCAGAGCTCTCAAGTGCTTTTCCCCTCCCCTGAAGAACAAGATATGTACAGTACTGTTGCTCTGAACTGCAGCACATTATGACAGAGCGCAGACATTCACAACACCCAGTGTTCATAATGAGTGAATGCACTTGTGCTTTTTAGTTCCTGAAGGTGGGGGCTGTTCATGACCAAGGCAAGTAATAGTACCATGAATTTACAAACTCAACTGTTATCACCGAAGTGCTGTGCTAGCATAATGCTGTTGGTAGTAATAGAATCGGTAAACAAATTGTTTAATGCATCTGCTGAGTGAGTCACTGCATTCAGAAAACCACTGAGCTATGGCACTTCCTGGTGTATAGCTCCTGTACAGAACACCTTCCCCAAGCTGGTTGATGCTTACATGATTTCTACCCTAGTGCCTGGTGTGTGGGATCAAACTGGACACTCCTTTTGTTTTGCAGGCTATGGGATTCTCCACCACGCATTTACATAACAATAATTCTTCCCTGGGACCAGTTTGAGGAGAGCTATTTGTTTGATGAGCAGTACTTTTTGTTTGATGCTCCATCTTAAAATGCCTGGTGTTGTAGCAGCCTTTATGGTAATGACCACAAAATTGGGATACACAAGAGAATAGGTTACACCCCCTGTGTTTCACATTGCATTGCTGCTTGCTTGTTGGTATTTCTTATGTAGTGTAGTTTTGCACATTAGATGCAATTTGTTGGTAGACATTGTCACTACTCTTACTGCCATAATTGGAAATACGACCATCACTGCTTTGACCACTGCTATCAAACATACCTCCTGCTTTTATTGATACCACACTGCTACTATACTGCCACTGCTAACATTATAAGGGGATGTTCAGACATAGGGTTTTCAAAGGTCCATCTGATAGTAAACAAGACCCAAATCAGTTTTAAATTAAAGTCAGTCAATTGGGCCAGAGTAGGGTCACAACATTGTTTGATATTGTGCAACAGCTTTTTACATACAATCCCTATGTTTCTCCTGCATGAAAGTCAGATGTGCTAGACTCCCATATATCATGCTTACATCCACAAGTCCTTAATTTACACCTTGCGACATCAAGGCCACACTACTTCCTTCACTGGCACTAAAGGTTGATGTTGGACGTAAATCGCGAGGTGCAGAATTGTCCAACATGGTTGTATTTCTTGCGGATACTGGGCTGATTACCGTGGGTATCGGACATGCGTGTCAATATGTTTGAATACTAGAGTGAACCTGAGCGGACGCCATCATCATCGCAGGGGAGAAAAGAGATTACTGAAGCGAGACAGAGTGTGAACTGTGATACTGGTTGTTTTGGACCAGGGCTGGAGTTGCACCACACTGATGCCAGTTTTGGTGTCCTTGCTTTATTCAGGGCTGTTCAGCTCAACTGCATTGTATGCTCACAACTACCAAATATGCAAGTGCCATTTATTTTCCTTCGCCTGTGCTGCTCTACGGGACTAGATGCAGGATGCTGATATCAGAGCAGTAACGGTGCTGCTGTATTTCATCTCCAGATTAAAATGTGTCCTTGATAATGTTAGTGGGAGTGGAAGGCTGGTATGTAAAGCACTTTAAGTCCATCTTAATCTCGCTCTAACAGCTACGGGGAGCTCATTTCCAGACAGATGCACAATCCCAATGGACTCCTCCTTCACTGCTATCTGATGGCCAGGGACCATAAAGCACAGCCCTGCCACTCAGGTAGGAGTAAACACACACGAGTATGCATGGTCACATGACCATGCACGTGCACACACAGAGGATACAGGGGGAGAGTTTTGGTGATGGATTCTGCTGCCATGATATTTTTGTATCATCATCTCGCTTCCCCTCAATTTCCTCCGTCCTCCTTTTCCTTCAGGGGGGGTCAGCGCCTGTGAGCATGCCCACACACACAAACACACACTTTACTCCACGGTCCTAGCTTTCTGCCACTCACTTTCTCCTTCTTTCCATACCTCTTTCATACTGACAAAATCCAATTTACGACAGACCTCTGGGAGTTTGTGTGTGCATGTGTGTGTTTCTGAGGGGACGTGCACTCTTGTCAGTGCACACATGCTTTCATAATATAGGTATGACTATGCAAGTGTGTATTGTATGTGTGGAGGGGTATTTGTACGGTTGTGCAGGGATGTGTGTGCGTGTTGAGAGAGAGGTGATGTTGGCCCTCCTATTTGAAGGTTCCTGGAGGAAGGCACTGATGGAGCCTCAGCAATGAGATTTCCAGGTTCGTCGTAAATGTTCGGTCGCTTTTCCTGTCTTCTCTCTGCCTCTCAAATGAGTGGCGCAAGGGTAGAGACACATACGGAGAGAGGGGCAGGCGGGGGGCGACAAAGGCAAAAGCAGAATAAATCAACTCAATTAATGGAATGGATAGGACGAGAAGCAGAGATAAATGCAGAGGGAGGCAGGGGGAGAGAAAAGGGAGTTGTGGGAAAGTCAGTGAGGGAAGTGATTTCACACACTGCAAGGACGTCTTGGTGTTAAACACCACTCCTAACCCTGGACATGTGGCCCTGAGCTGGGAACAGAGAGGAGTGAACAGAATGTATTTGTCTGTGTCTCTGTGTGTGTGGGTGTGTGTGTGGAGAGATTTAGTATTATAAGTGAAAATATAACATTATGCCTTTATGTCAAGAGGGGCAACAAGAATTGCATTTCTACTATCGTAAAACTATTATTAATACTATCACCACTGTTGCTAGCAGTACCACTGCTCGTGCTATTACTACTACTTCAACTACTGCTATACTACGGATATGCGTACTACAGCTACTGCAGGTATGCTACTACTGCTACAACTTTTACTGCTACTGCTACAACCACTCCAGCCAGTACTACTTCGACTGTTTCTACCAAAACTAAGATAACTTCTGCTATTTCTGCTGGTCGGCCTACTACTATTACTGCCACTCTGACCATTGCTGCTGGTCATGCTATTGCTGCTACTACTTCCACTCTGTTACTACTGATATCCCTGGCACTACCACTTCTACTATTAGGATTACTTCTACTACTAATACTTCTGATACTAACTACTACATGTATCTTACTAAAAAACAATAACAGGACCAGGGTGTAGGATTTAGTGGCATCTAGCGGTGAGGTTGCAGATTGCAACCAACTGAATACCCCTCTCCTCACCCCTCCCGACCAAGCGGGTAGGAGTTTAACCGTTCTGGGCCGCAGTACAAACATGGCGGTGCAACATGGCGAGCTCCATGGAGGAGCCACTCTGTATGTAGATATGACAGGCTCATACTACGCTAATGAAAACACAGCGATTCTTAGTTTCAGGTGATTATACACTAATGAAAACATACTTATGAATATTATATTCCATTTCTGCCAATAGATCCCCCTGCATTCTACACACTGGTCTTTTAAACAAAATGTTCATACTTATTCTACATAGCAAGGGACACCATATCCTATCTGTCAGACTTTTGGGAATCATGTATTTCCAGCTGTGCGTACCCACAGCGGTTTCTCTGTGTACTCCGTCTTGCCTGGATGGAGGTAAAACAGCCGAGGATTGAGCTATCTGTCTGTCTGCGAGACAGAGGCAGCCTCCCCTGCATCATTCCTTGTAAGCGGCGGACTCAATCACAATAAAAGCCTGCTGCACCGGTACTACGCACTCACAGCGCCTGCTCGGGGGGGATCTATGTGACGGGGAGGATGAGGACAGAGGGGAAGAGAGGAAGAGCAGAGAGGAGGAGAGGGCTGGCTGCGGGCCTCCCTTTCTCCCTTCTCACCTCTTCTGTCTCTCTCTCAGGATAATGAATCAGGCATAGAGAGCGGGGTTTCTCCGAGAGTGGCCAATGCATAAATAACGCCTGCAGGATAGAGGCCCCATTATAGTGTTGCTGCATGAATCCATGTTTCGCGCACATGCACGCACACACACGGCAGACACACACCTCAAGCAGAGAATAGATGGTGTGGTACCATAACAAGGTCTGCACAGTCATAAAAAGCTTTCAGACAAATGGCAATCTGTCCTTTATCATAAATTAGGTGACATGAACAGGGAGGGCGATCTGTGTGTGTGTGTGTGTGTGTGTGTGTGTGTGTGTGTGTGTGTGTGGCAACTTCTGTGTTGTGACAAAAAGAGAGAAAACAGAACTAAGACAGCGTGAGGGGGGTGAAATGGAAGAAATGGTGATTCCCCAGCCCTTTCTAGGTTATCACAAATGATACAGTGTTACAGATCCCAATCGACAGTCATACTAAGTAATTGCACTGTATTTTTTTCTTACAAAATTCTCCATTTCTACCATTCAGCGATATCACGCAGAGAAATATCCCCTCATGAAACTTTGATTGGGGGTTTTGATTCCATTCCTGTCCTCTCATTTTTCTGTGCACTATCTCCCTTTTAAAGTCACCACATCCCCATCTCTATCCCTCTTTCTCGGACAGCTCCGTATGACGCTTCTCTCTGCGTTGCGTAGAGGAACGCAGCAAACACCTCACTCTGTCTCTTCTTTGTACCGAGATTTACCTTCTTCATTTATCCCATCTCTAATCAGCTCAAAGAGAAAAGATCAACATCTCCGCTTTGAAGGCAGGTGTGAGAACAGAAACACAAAACTGACAAGAGTAAAACACACACTGCAATTCAGTCACACATTCCAGCAGTCAAACAGATTGTAAAACATAAAAAAATCATGCTTTTATTTTATCCATCTCTTCGTGTCACTCTCGCCTTCCATCTCTGCCGCTGTCTCACAGGCTCTCCATCTTGAAGCACATAGGGAGGGAAGTGAAATCCCTTCTTTGCTCTTTGTGGGAAACTTAATAATTCAAAAGCGCACCCGCAAAGCACACAATGGTGTGTGCATGTGTGTGTGTGCGCGCGTGTACTGCATACTGTATGTGTGTGTGTGCAAAAAAGGTTGTCTCTGAGCATTGCAGTGCCTTTGTTTGGCTGTGCCGTCATGTTCAAAGTGGTTAAATACTGGTTACACTTTCCATGAAGTATACAGCCACGTATAACAAGCAGATTAGACTCTCATTAAAAGCACTGATTCACTTTTGCTATGATATAATCAACAGACAAATATTACAAATAAATGCATTCATATAAATCCCATCATCTATACAATTGCCCCTGAAGAAAATAAATGGTAAACCGAACAAATGGGAAATATGGAGGAAGACGAGACACCTAAAAAGCATAAAACAGGGAACTTGAACAGTAGCGTTTCTCATAATAACAACACTAGTTTACTAAGTCCAGTCAAGTCAATTTTATTTGTATATCGCCAAACCATAAGAAAAGTTATCTCAAGATAACTTCTTACATACAATAGACCATAGTCTATACAATAGACCAAGGTTCAGATACTCTTCCATACTCTTTAAAATAAACAGAGATAACACAACCACAAATTACCACATGACTGAGTGTGTTTTTGACTGAAAAAACACCTGCCTTTAAATTATATCCAAAACCTTTTTTTCACCCCATTCATAGATCCTAAGTGAAGGCTGAACATTTTCCCAGGCCACTTGTTTTACCATTTTAGCTCATCGTCAGAGTATAAGGTGGTAAAAGTAGAGAAAAATGTGCTCTGAATGCAATGAGCCTCCACTGCAGCTGGTAATATGCTGACAGGGTGGAGTCTCATATCGGAAATGCATCTCTCTCATTCTGTCTTTGTCTATTTCCCACAGTCTTTTTCTTTTCCTCTGAGGCTTGTGCTGAACAAGCTGCTACAACTGAAGCTATTAGATAAGGAGTTTGTGTGTGTGTGTGTGTGTGTGGGTGTGTGTGTGCGTGTGTGTGTGTGTGCGGGGGTCAAATGTGGTTTGTCAATGCATGAATCTTTGCAGAAGTTCGTGTGTTTAGTTATATAGTGTTTTGCAGTTGAATGTGGTTGTTGTGCTTTCTTCTTAATGCATGGTGTACAAATGTGTGTGCGTACTCTGTGTGTGTGAGTGTGTGTATGTTGGGTGTGTGAGAAACCAAGGAAAACGGGGGAAGCTAGAGTAGCTGCTGAAAAGAACAACATCCAACATCCAACTCCCACTGGCTCAGTGTGTACGAGAGACAAAACGCCAAGCCAGCAGGCCAACGGATCACGTCTGAACCTTGCCCAGCCGCGCACACTCTCTTTCCCACACACACACACACACACACACACACACACACATCGAAAACACACATACCCTCTGGGCAATGCAACAACAGCCGCTGCCCTGCGGCATGGGACACTCGTGTGTGGAACTGAACCAGACTGCAACAGAACAGACTATCAGAGCCCGGCGGATCAATGTAGTCCCAAACACATTCAATCACACACAAGCAAACACACACAAACCAAATACACACACACACACACACATACACTGGCAGCTCTGACTAATCTATTGTCAACAACACAGCCAGCCAGACCAACCAGACCACTACCGCTACCAATATCATCCAATTGCAGAGGAGCTGCGCCAGCAGTTCCAGAGCTGTTCTTAATGTGGCAGCAAGCACCACCTATAGGCAAGAAAAGGAACAGCAGCTAGACTTTTAGTCCTGCAGATGTAGACATACTGACATACACATACATGCTAGACACACGATTATTTAGCTGCTTATTATGTTGTTGTATAATTTAAGACCTATTATGTGCTTGAAATCTCTGACATTATTTTTCCCTATACTAACGTCCAGCGGGTAATAAAGCGTTAAACACATGACTATAATTCAGGCTGTGGCTTCTTGAGTCATTTCTAGAGAATGTATTAGTCATTTCATATCAAACATAGAGGACCAGTGGGAGGTTTTGTGTAGCATGCTTAGAAAAGCAGGGCTTATTGTGAAAAGCCTGGCTTGAAAAAGCCTAACAAACTGATCCAGCATTAAGCTGTTTCAGAAAAGAAAGTTGGAGCTAACGTGATTATTTAAGCCTGGATTAAGAGTTGCTTAATAATGACTTTGAAGCACACACCCGAGACGTCAAGCACTAGATCACTTAAGTTCACACACCAGATCACTTCAATTCACAAGGCAGAAACCAGCAATGGAAAGACAGAACTGTGATGTTATCATAAGATAATGGGCATTTTCTAGGCATATATTGGTGTGATTATACTTCTGGGTTTGTACAAGCGACAGAACAGCTGTCAAGTTGTGGAAATACTGTTTTAATTCCTTTAGCTTTGTGGTCTGGCCTTGCAGTATTTAATACATGGATTGTTGGATGTTTGTTTAAAATCTTAATTTTTTATGTATATGCCATTTAATGTGGGATCAACTGGTGAAAATGCTAATATGAGGCTACAGCCTTCATTTTGGCTGCAGCAAAAAAAAAAAAAAGCAAAAAGAAGATTTTCTTTGGTACATTTGTTAGTTATGGAGTAAATCACTTACAGTATTTTGACTGTAAGGCTGTGCAGACATTGTGCAGAGATAGACATAGGTCTGAGCTCCACATCATAAGGGGTGACTGTGACGTTAAATTGTGATAAATGAGATATATGTTGCAGTTTGACTTAGATCTAATGGTCTTAACCCTAAAATAAACTGTGGTGGAGGAAAAGGTGTTGTGTTATAGTCGGCCTGGTTAACCCTGCATGAAATCTAGCCCACCCAGGACCAGGCTACTCTGAGGGGAAGGTTTCCATTTGGTCAGATTATTATTATTATTATCCTTTAAATTTCCTGAAAATAAACCAGATTTCTGATTTACAGGAAGATTACATCATAAAAAAAGATACTCTAGCAAGTCTCTATTGTTCTTATTAGAACAGACATTAAACATCAAAAAGACAATTTCTTTAACTCTTCAGAACCATATAATAAAGCACTGAACTACACAGGACAATCTTTACAGTCTGATTTGTTCTACAGACATGTGCTTTATTATGAAGTGCTGTGCGGAATCCATAAGCTCCTGTATTGGCAACTAGGACTGATAGGAGTTTGTGTAATGAGGCTGGTTTAAGACTTAAACCCTTTGATGATGCTGGCAGCTTAAATCTATAGCTGACACATAATTACGCTGGTTTATATAAACAGATAAATATCTCCCTGCCTGTCAAAGAACAGCACCAGCAAACATTGTAAATGTGTGGGAGGGTTTGTGTTTGGAGGTGGGAGGCTTGCTAGACTACCTGACCATCCCCACACAATGTCTAGTGGACACAGGGTTATAATTGGCCGACTAATGAAGTGGTGGGGAGATGCAGTGTATCTGATACGAAAGTAGAATAATTGCATCTATAATGGTAAGAGATTAATGTATGCCGCAGACACAAATGGACAAAAACAAGCCCCGACCCTTACAACAACAGTTATACTGTATGTGCCGCTGCAGAAGCATGTGTCCGCTCTAGTAGAACTCAAAGCAATGATAACTTCCTCTGGTAAAAACATGTTAGAGTGCATAAGTGTTCGCCTGATGTGACGGAAATGAATGCATGCAAATTTATAAGTTGAAGATGTAAATGTATTCTACATGTTTGCTGCACTACTTTTGCTGCTGCTGAAACTTTTAAACCCAATAATAAGAGCAACTGTAAAATTTTTAACTTATAATTTCTATCTCATCCATGTCATTTTCCAAAAGTTCCAGCACAGAACTACATTCTACAACTCTGAAAAGAGTTTGATAAAAACCCACTGTCATCAAGGGGAAATGTTGGAATACCCCTTTAATTATATAAACACACAGCATAAGTTTAATCTCCTAATACATGCTCATATGGTGCCATGGAGCTAATTTATGTGTAATAAAATGTAGAGTAAGAAGCAGGCTTGATGTTGGTCACTGATGTTAAACTCCCAGGAGGCTAAAGTTCAGATGGTCTGCGAGAAGTTGAAATAAACATGCACAGAAAGCAGCTAACACTGCAACTGCACCGTTATTTAAGTCTTAATACTAAAGAAAAAAAAGCTTAAAATTTGAATAACAAAGAAAGAAATGTATATATTTATCGTGAAATGGTTTCGATAAACCGCCTTAGTTAATCTGTATTTCCACAATGTGTATGTCTGTGCATATGACAATAACAGAACAAGGAAATGTACTGCTAGACTGGCTGTCTTCAAAATAAAGCACAGTGCAAATGACTGGTTATGCGCTTGTGGTAAAAGTAAAGTAAAAGTAATGAAAATAAATCCCTCGAATGACTGCAGTTAACAATATAAAGGACTAACATGACATTTAATAGGGCGCTCATCTCTACAACTAATTATGATAGAATTGCTTATTATGCTTTCCATAATGATGTAGTACAACAACAAAAAGGCTGTGTAAACATCTGTGTGGTTAATCCACTTCAAACCTTTAAACACATTCCCCCAAAACTCACTAAAAAAGCTTTTTTACAGTTGATGCTTTTGTTGTAATCAGCAGACTGACTCTTAGGAAATTGATTAACTGACCTGCATATTACACGCATGATAATCATTACATGATAAGTAATAATTGGTTCTAAGTAGAATCACTTTATCCCGTCTCCCTGTAGTTATCTGATCAACCGGTTCACTGTATTATCCTCCTTAAGCTCTACCTTTTTTTTATTAGCAGTCAACTTGAATTATACCCTCAAGGCTGAGCGAGTACTATAGACTTAAGCGCCTAATGCATCTTTATTCCACAGGCCTCGGGCTTCTCCTCTATAGCCAGACCTCTGTATTTGCCCAGCCAAGGCTGGCGCTGCGCTGGCTGGCAGAGGCTGGAGCGTGTGCAGAGCGGGAAGGTGAAGGTGAGTCAAACTGGCAACGTAGTCTGGAGCCAAGTTGATAATTATGTTAGCATAGGCTGCTATAGGCAACAAAAAAATAATACGCAGCGCCGGACCATTCGGCATGCACCCGGCTTACAGAGCAATCTCCCGAGACACAGACAGAGTGTGTGTGTGTGTGTGTGTGTGTGTGTGTGTGGGGGGGGGGGGGGGGGGGGGGGGGGGGGGTAAAGAGAGGGAGCGGGGGAATGGAAACATGAGGGAGACCGAATAGAATAAAGAGAGAAAGAGATAAAAGGCCTTTCTGTATTCACTCGGCTTCCATCCTCTTCCCCCAGCGGGCCGGGATCGCCTCCGCTCATTGAAGAATAAGAGCCGTTGGCGGATTGGCTGATAGCCAATAGACAATACACAGGAGGGCAAAGGGAAGGAGGACAAAAAAGATGGGGAGAGAAAGAGGGACGATGACATAGACATGGAGGAGAGACGGGAGAAAAAGTCAGGAAAAGCATTCACACCAGTTTGCCTCCCTTTTATAAAAGCCCTGCATATTTTACGCCCAAACACACAGAGGGCTGCGCGCGCCACACAACTGGAGTATTAGGATACTGCGGTGCCGTGACCTTGCATCACATGCCAAGGTCAAACCGCACAGCCAGATGGTGGGCGGAAACAGGCAAGAAGAGACAGAGGAATCTGGAAATCTCTATTAAAGGCAGTCGCTCTGGCTCCCATTAGCTTTCCCATTCAGTGATAACCAAACGGGGCTTTGAGGAGGTTAATGTGAGCATTTGTAGCCTAAAAGCCGTCTCTGCCCTCGAGGACCCAGCATACAGAGGTCTCATTTAAATGCATGCTGTTCTTATGTTATCGATGATGTCTGGAAATGGTAAAAATGGAAGTAGGAATATACAGTGTGACACTGTTGCTAAGGATCCCAGTATGAATATATAACATCTAAAGTATTCCAAACTAAAGTCCAAGAATCTTTAGTAAAAGAAACCTTAATATAAAAAGAGCAGATTGGTGTGAGAAATAAACTCTCATTGCTTTACTAATTTTAATGTTTACTAACCAAATTATCCACTGTGAGGCTTTAGTATGTTGGAGGAAAAAATACTTACAATGTAATAAAAAGTAATATCAGATGAGACTCAGTGGTTTTAATAAGGTCAGTGGATTCCCAACAAGAAATACTAATTACACAAAAGAAAAAAGTACAGCAGTTTTTACTGCATCCATTAGTTTTTGCAGATTTTGCCTCCAATGCCACTTGTTATATTGCTGCTGTATATCAAACTACTTTTAATCTGACATGTGGCGATGGAAAAATTTGAAACAATTTATTTTCTGTGAATTGTGCGACTTCAAATATGCCACATACAAAGGGGTCAGTGTACATGCCCAAATGTTCCGCTGAACATCGGGCACAGAGGTTTCAGAAGGTTACAGAAATCCCTTTAAAATATGGATCTTAGTTGCTCTCAGTTCAGTGCAGTGCAGACAGAATTACATTTGACTTCATTAAGAATGGTGGAGTTTCATTTGCCCAGAGACCACTTGTCAAATATTGTAGGCAGTAAATGTTGCTGATTAAAACTTGATTTCTATGGGTGGGACTATATTCTTTCTCTGTTTGAACTTAACTACCAAACTTTGGTTTTCCTCCAACCGGAGATGAATAAAACAAATGAACAAAAACATAAAAAACAGATTATGATTGCAGATTATTGATATGAAAGGGTCAACACTCAAGTGTTGAAGTTTCTTAACCTTAATCATAACTCCAGTTGATGTGCCATAGATACAGTTTCTAATCATATTGTAACTGCCATGCACAGTTTTGCAGAAAGAAGTAATTTAAAATACAGCCGCCAATAAGCAAATGCCACCATTACTCCACCAAACATCAGTTTCTGTGCACTCCAGTCCCTGACTGTGTAACAGGTTGGTCCAGATGATGTGACTGTTTTGGGCCCGCATTGAGATAAGAAACACTAAATACCAGCGAGGATATTCACTTGTTTCTATCTTTACATCATTCATGTCTTTTGAGGGTTACATATGCAAACAGTAGCACGGCTACATAAACAATAGAGGGAGGGAAAACCAGGCAGAAAAGGAGTGTAATAGGGGATTATTTTTTTTGTTTTTTTGGTTAAGTTAAGAGAAGAGAGGGGGAAAAAAACTACTACACAGATAGAAAGGAATAAAGAAAGACAAGTTGTTTTGTGAATGAGAAGCTTGACATTATCAGTCTCTCTGGAGAAGCGCAGCCATTTGCAGATAAATTAAGACCCTTAGTTTAAAGTTAATTGGATCAACCAGTAGTGCACCTCTGCAGTCACCGCGGATTATTCATATCCAGGTAATTATATGTTATGTGGATGTGTTTTGTCAGCTTGCCATCTATGGCCTGAACTCGGCAAAAACATGCGAAAAGGTTAAACTGGCCTCCGGCAGTGGAGCTCAGAGAGCAGATAAGGTGAAATATTATCATAACGCTCTTCAGGGGCCGCGGTATAGTGCTTTAATTGGAGGAAATAACACAGGACCTGGTAAATGACTTATCTGTGTATTTGTCCTCGATTAACCACTGAAAAAAAAAAGAATAAATGAGAATAAATGCAAATGAATATCATTTTCATACCAAAAATACACGCTTTGATATTGGCCGATTAAAAGCTTTTCCCCACATTTTATTCCTTTTTTTAAATCTTTCCTTCTCTCTTACAGTTACATCATCTGCTCACCCACACACTGTTTCTGCTTCACTCTGTCTGTCTTGCTCGCTTGCTCTCTCACACACACACACACACACACTCACACACCTAGTCACGGCTCACCTATACACACATACACACACACACACACACACACACACCTTCTTGCCGTGGGAGACTCTGGCTTCTGTGTCGGTGAATAAAAACCCCATTATTCAGCTAATTAATAACTTAATTAAAGCTCGCTGGCACGTCAGCCGTGCTTGATTACATCATTATTAGGAGTAATTGGGGATTTCTTTAATGGCACCTTGAGAGAAGAAGAGAGAGAGTGAGGGTGAGAGAGATAGAGAGTGAAATAGAGAGAGAGAGACGGAGAGAGATGGTCGTGCAGCTACAGTGCAGAGTGCTTGCCTCTCCTCAAATGCTCAAATTAACACTTTGACAAACATCTATGGAATAAAACAGCGGGAGGATATAATTTCACTCAGCTTAATCCTCAACTATCAGCTAAGTGTTCTGTGCATAATTTTGGCATCAATGAGTCATCAATAAATCAGCTGGCAGCTGCTGCTGAGCCCACCACTTCATTTTACACTTTGTGCCTCTAGTTTGAAAATGCAAAGTTGTATTTAAGACAGTGAATAAAAAAATAAATAAATAAAATCTAATAAAAACAAAAAGGACACTTCCCGTTATTCTAAGCTAGGAGTGTAACTCATTCCATGATGATACCCCTATAGCAAATTAAAATCTCCCTTTAACACTGAAAATGAAAAAAGTGATTTTGAAGTATTTTTTAAATTCTTACTTTTCTACAATATCTCTACATGGAAACTGAAAAGGATTGGGTAGTAAGAAAACATAAACTGCAGATCTTCATAAAAGTCACGCTGCATGCCCACTCTCCACCCCGACCTCCACACCCTTACTTTGCTCCATAGGGGACACACTACTGACATTTGCCGCTATATTACGCACAATGGATGTGTTTGAGAAATGCTATCTGATGACAGCATGTGATACGTTGCGCTAAGACTCAAGACTGAACATGATGCTAAATGAATTTGGAAATTTCCAAGTCATTAGTTCTTTTGACATTGTGATCAAACTGGAAATGTGAAACATATAAGGGGCCCTGACCATTTGCTGGAATATTTTGCATGTTATGAGCGTGTTAATAGATATGAAAACAATCATTTACATTCAGGGATTGCGCCAAAGCCAATGAAAAAAACTGGCTTTGCAGTCTTTTTGCAGCCAGTTTGTTGACATTTGTATAATTCCCCATAATCCAACTTGGAATGACAACTAGGATTTGTAATTCTAAAACTAAGAGCGTTAACCCTCGGCTACGGTCTGACATGATGTCATTGAGGCCCATGGTCACTATGCATTTAGTGTAAATCCTTCCCTTCAGTGATAAATCATGTTTTCTAGAAATGGTAACTGGTGGAAGAAAGGAGTCTGGGATATGTGGGACCAGCAAGTTTCACTTCCACACCAATACAGCTGTGAGATTTAGCCCAACAATCATTTTCAGACACTCTCATTAATACGCTGAAGTATCCCAAATAATTTGACAATTGCAAGTCTATGTGTAAAAAATATGCACACATTGCACCTTTAATTCTGATTTCCTGTTTAACATACACGTGCACTCATCACCAGACACACACCCCTGCCAGCCACTGCTCCATAAACAATATATCAGCTGTTATTTGAGTGTTATGCTGTCCTGTGGACTGTTATGCCCCATCTGAGAATGTCCTCTTTATCTCCGACTACAATAACTGGGGACAGGAGGACGCTAATGAAATTAGTCCAGACAAACCCCTTCCATTTTCTTTGTGCCTCATTAGAGCCTGATGTCCATTCACTGTGAACCATCGAGCAGCACACTGCCCGGCCCCTCAATGGGAACCATTAAAAGCTTGGAAAATCCACCTCTGTTAGTCTAATCAACTGCTGGATGAACAGAGAGGAAAGAGGGGGAATGAACAGGTGGAAACAGAGGGCTTGAACCTTGTTTTCTTTACAGGGGTTTGTAGCAAATATGAATTAGACTAATTAATCCATCGTTCAGTAATCAAGAGAAAATGTTTTGCTGCCTACTAATGTAAGCTGTGCGATGCAGACGTTTTTGTCCAGTATAAAAACTGTTGCTAGGCTACTGACAACATTAACACATGGTGCCTTGTTCTTGTTTCAATAGAACTAAATTAGTCTGTGTTTCTTCTTCAAGTTTCAACATTATGAATCACAAATACTGTTACCATTGGTACAACTTGTGTAGTCCAGCTATTAGTGCCTATCTTCTTGGTTTGTTTAAACCTAATTATTTGACAGTTGTGAGAGCTGGTGTCAGGTCTTCAGGGTCAAGTCCAAGCAAACTGTTGTCAGATCTAAAGCCAAGTCTCAAGTTCTCGCAGGCTGGTCCAAGTCGAGTCTCGACTCCTGTCAACCGTAGTCCAAGTTGAGTTTTTAGTCTTGTCAAACCTAGTCCATTTTGAGTCTCGACTCCTATCAATCCTAATCCAAGTCGAGTCTCGAGTCTTGTCAAATTTAGTCTTAAATTCATGTCAAGCCTCAGGTCCACCGAGACAAATTCAAGTCAAGTATCAAGTCTGGTCAAATCCATTCTCAAGACACATCTTCAGTCCTTAAGTGCGGATAAGACAGGAGTCTTCATAAGGTCTTCCAAGTCTGTAGGACTGTGAATGCTGATCATGAAAAGGCCACATCATTTGAACAATTTCTTTTGAAGGCTGTTGATGCTATTTCTTTTTTACATAGCTGAGGCCAAGTCCAATTAATACACAGCCATAATAACTGAATGTTCAAGCTGTGTGGCCGTGTATAGAATGTCTGTTCTATTTTATATTGTTTGTATATGTATTTGTTTAACATTGTTCCAGGATTTTTCCATTCCAAGTCTCAAAGGAAACAAGTAAAGTCTCACAGCAGTCAGGTTTAAAGCTCTGACAGATGGGTAAGGTGGGCCAGGTGTAACCTTTCAATCACAGCCAAGAACATTCAGTACACAAACATCCTTTGCATCAAAGGGATATCAATACAAGTGAAAACGGCACAAAGCTCCCACCGTACTTAGAATTCTGTTGTTAGCCTCCCTGCTCTTAACCATCTCTAACTCAGACCAGCTCTCAAACAGCCCTGTGTGGAATGAGACAAATTGGTTCTTGTGTTTTTTATATCAAAATAAAGAGGCCGACTAAAGGGACGGGTGGGGGAGCCAGTATGGAGAAGATAGATGGAAAATGAGAAAGAAAGCATGTGGTATAGTAGATACTAACCTTTTGTAAACGACTAGCTGCGCAATAATAAATGTGTTTAGACTGTCTGAGGGGACTATAGTGTTTGTGCAAAAGTGCTATTCTTAAGTGGATTTTATTGTTTCCTCTAAATCCCTTTTGTTGTTTATTTATTTATTTTTTTTGCTTTAGTAGATGAAGAATAATCACCAAGGAACAAGGCTGGGTATTTCATTTACAAAGCATATTTAAACAGATGTTCGCTCTAACCTGCGAGAATTAAGGAGTCGACTGCATCTTTGTTCAAAATTTGCTGATCCACTTTTAAATCCTTATTTATTTCATTTTATACACTCCAGCGCAGTGGGAGTAGATTGACTATAAGCTTGTTTAGAGGCACAATTTTCAACTTCATCTGCACACACAGAGGCACAGTGAGAAATAAACAACTGTATTACCCACATTATCTCATTACTACCTGAATCACCTGCAGTATTTCATTTCTAAGGAAAGTAAATAGATGTAAGGATGTCTTCTATCTATTTTCATACTCATGTGAAATAAATATTTGAAACTATTTTAACTTTGTATATGTAGTTTTGGATGCATTTACCAACTCTGTGAAAGACAAGAAAAAAACCCTACTTGTTACATAACGCTTAGAGAAAACAGAATCGGAAATATATTATGACTGTTTGGAATTTTTTTACTCAACACTGTAACTTATTTTAACTTCCTGCTGTTCGCTAGCTCTTGGAAAAATGCGACAATTGGTCTCTTGGAGCGGGCAATGTGAGCAAGTCCAACTCCACAGGGAGACAGAGTTTGGATCATCACACCAAGAGGCAGATTATTCTCTACTCAAAAGGGAAAGAATTAAAAAAAAAAAACAGAGACAGAACTGAAGTTGTCTGTCAGCTCGACTGGGATCAGAACAGGGACTGAAACTGTCACCTTGCTGCATTGAAGAGGGATTTTCATAAGTTCAGGTGTCCACCAGTTGAAAGACAAATCAAACTGAATATAAAAGTATAAGAGGGAGAAATCCTTCAGACATATTGTTGCAGCCTTGAGGCTGTACTTTTCTTTTTAAGATTCTCTGTCAGCTTTTGAACAGCCTCTACTGTACCAGTCAGTCAGCATTTTCAACACTTATTTAAAGCACTCTGTTTAGTCCGTCTGTTGCTTCATCATGGATAAGTTATTTCTCTGATGTCTTTAGACTTAAAGCACCTAACAGATCAAGTAACCAACACGTTAATTGATTTATTTGTTCATTTTAAGAGAAGCAGACTTGTTTACTGTCCTCCTATCAGCAAAATCCCAGCTTTCATCTATGTCTATGTATCAATGAGCAAAAAGTACTGCTTTGTAGGAGAGGCCCCCTTATCCTTATTATCTATTCAGCTATTAGTGCTCATCTTTCTTCCTCATTTTAGGCCAAAAGATCTTCAAGGTTCCCTGCAAAAGCTTTCATTCATTGGCCTTAAGGTGAATGGCTACTATGTCATAGAACATAAAAAGATATCATAAAATGGAAATTAATTATTTAAACATGACTTGGAAAGTTAATTTAATAACTTAAACATATATACCCACTGTCAAATAGCTGCCAATTACACTGACCACTATTTTACAGCCTTCTGAACCATTCATCAGACAGGTCCACCATTTAGTCACCAGTGTTTTAATCATCCAATCAGTCAGTCAGCTATACTTATTATCAGGTGGTCAGCTTGGCTCTGACGTCCGGCCTATTACTCAGTCTGTCACAGTTCTGAGCCCGGCTGTCAACATTACATTTGAAGCTTAACCGGAAGAATGCATAATCCACCACAGGGCATGTAGCTTTATATGGGGCATTCACACCAGGGGAAAATAAAATAAACAGAAAATAAAATCAATATAAAATAATAGTCATTAAGTCAAAATTAGGAGATTCTACATTAATAATCAAGTCAGTCATATTATAATCATTATTATTTTATAATTTTGACAGAGTAACAGTGTTGACTATCTCATGCATTCAGTTAGTATCACATTTTGACTTTTGACATAAGAAATGTGACCTTATATGTCACAATTCCCAATTGTGAATATTTTTATTAATATTTTTTTATTTCTGTTTAACTTTTTAAAAAAGGTAATAATTTGACTTGATACAATTGAAAATATTATTTATTTATTGTTACATTGTATTTTTGAAAGGGCTCCTATATGTATCAGGTACTGTATGAAAAAAAGTAATCATCGAAACATATTATTTATTCTTTTCTTTGAGTTTAGAGTTTAGATAACAGCTTTACATTTTGACCACCTGTGAAAATGTTCTTAAAACCATTGGTGTTGTTTGGGATTGGCCAAATGTATCTTTACCTTATCCAACCCTACACACTTCCTCTGCAGTGTTTACTCCCCTCCCAGTTAAAGCTCCTCTCCTTTCCTTAACCTCTTTCCTTTACAGCCTCGTCTTGTCAAAGGCTGACAACATGCACACACACATACAGGCACAAAGAAAGGTCCTGTAAAATTATGGAAATTCATGAATAATGTTAAAAATTATTTTGTCATTCATCCATAATCCTTTTATTTTATATTCTTTATAAGTATGCAATTGTTATTTCATGACTGAACATGAAGAGCTGAACTTGCATTATTCATGAGCATAATATGGATTTTAATGGTCTCTAATATTTTTGTGAGTAAACAGAAAATCTGAATGTTTACATGAAAGTCAATTAATACAAACATCACATTTAACAGAACAAGGTGGATTTATGTCTATCCTTATCGGTTATTGTTAACTCCATATAATAATCAATGTAAAAAAAAGTTATATTTAAATTATTTTTCAGTTATTGCATATTATCTTCAAATGATGGAGCAAGGATGCAACCAGAATGGTGAAAGAGGGCTGGGCTCTCTCCAAGGTGCTGATCCTGGAGCTGTCAGCAGCTGGGGACAGGAAGTGTTCAGCTGCTCACTGGGCTTTTCCAGTCACTAGGACTTTACTTGCTTGTGTGGACTGTGAGGGGTCACTCTACCGGCCCCTTAGTCTTAAAGAGTGTTATCCAATTAAGTTTTGTATCCAATTCATGACTTGTTGTAAGACAAGACACAAGACAGCTGAGTATATTTATGTCTTAGTTATTCCTGTTTATTATGTGGCACATTAATGTGAGAGTGCTTATTCAGGTTTATTCAGCCCTGTTGGCTGTTGCTTAAGTTATTTTGGCAACACCGTGATTTGGAGATCATCTTGAGTAAATTCTGCCTTTCATATGCACTGTGGTCCTCATCCTGTCACTGCTTGCTTTAACATTGGGAAATGCAGCACCAACATCTGTATAAGATATTCACTACAGAGTGTTACCTTCCTGCATGCCATATAAAGCTGCAATACAAAATTCTAATCCTAATGTATAATACAGATAAAACTGCTTATCAAATATGGAACTGGGAATCAAAAATACCATGCCTTTTCTCCTCAGTATGTGAGATGATGTAGGTATTTATTGTTATTATGATCACCTCATGCTGCCATCTGGGGCTGCCACTGTGGGAATTTGCCACGTGCAGCTTTATTTTTTTAGAGCTGAACTGATGACAGTGATGCTGGTTAAGGCTGTAGCATTTGCACCTGCTGTTATTTCTGTAAGATAATGACAAACTTTCTTTAAAGGTCCGGGGACTAGCTTAGCTTATGTATCGACAACATTATCGCTGGCATCTTCAACAGTAACTGTCTGATGTTAGTTACGTAATTACTATCACTGAGTCGCTCCATTGCTCGTGGGCGAGGACGAGATGTCGGAATGAAACTTGTTCAAGAAGCCTGGAACCCACCTACCTACAGCGTGTGTTGTGTGGCTCGGCCTGGATTGTTTTTTTCAGCGCACACACAGAACTTACAGCTAGCGGAGCGTGAGGAGATATTCGCTGAATTTGACAAAAAGTGCATTGGATTAGAATCGCTGACTGCACCTTTAACTCCCAGACCAGGCTGTCTCTCTGACTGTTCTCTCTTTTAAAAACATCAGGTTAAACGCTTGTCTGGTGCATATGTCTGTCCAACTGCCTGCCTGTCCGACTGCCTCTGTAACTTTTTTCCACATGTTAACACAATCTGTCACGTCAGTGCTGGCTGCCGGCCAGACACGGGCTAATCACACAGGGTCTTTGTGAGCATTTGCACGTGTGTGCGTGTGTATGGTGTGTCTGAGTGTTTGTGTGTGTGTGTGCAGGCGTGTGTGTTAAGCAATGCTCACGGCAGAAAAGGCAACCCAGACAGCCTGTTCAAACAAAGAATAAAATAAGCATCTCCAACCATTTCTGTAGGAAAATGAACATTTTGGCACTCCCCTTAATTGGCTTTATTGCAGCCGTAAATCAATGTGAGATGCAAATGTGTCAGCAGATAGAGTCGTCACGCGTGGAAACAGATGGGAGCTGTTGCTGTGATTTCCACTTTAGATCAAAACGACACGAACATGCACATATTTGTGCTCCGATGGCGTCCGGCAAAAGGCTGAGGCCAATAACCATTTCTCTGATGACTGCATACCTCTTTACATGCAGACCGCCGCCATCCCTCAACCGGCGCACAGCTGCCTGCTGGCGCAAATCATGCGCACCCAAATTGAATCAGCTGTTTCCTCAGGAAAAAGGGTGGACTTATTTTTATATTCATGGCATTTTGGTCTTTTTTTTTTTTGGTCACTTGCTTTTTTTTGGTCAATTTTTCTTTTTTCCTTTTTTTCTTTCCCAATTTTGTAAAAGTCAGTGCAAGTTGTTAATTTCATACTGAATTAAAGGGCTGACCATAACATATTCAAAAAGATAATGGTGGTGAGAATGAAACGTAGCAATTCACGCTTAAAAATACTTTCATTTTAAATGCATCATATTATAAAGAGATTAAACTCTGCCTCTTCTTCCCAGGCACTGCCTGGACCCAGCAGCTCCCTGAGGATTCCCAAACCCCGCTTTGAGAAGCAGTGGTCCATATATCCTCCTCTTCTACAGAGTACAGAGAAACAGCTCTGGCCTACATTTTACAGCTCATTAACTATAGGAAGACTGGCTGCACAAAATATACAGGCAGAGAGCATGACTGTGTTGTCTCCAGGCCCATCCCCGAGAGCAAACACGTGTGTGAAAACTACAGTGTGGGTGTGTATGCATGCATGTACATAGAAGAGACGTGAAGAGAAACCAAGACGGAGCGGTCAAAGAAGTAGGCTTGTGACTAAAAATGTATGGCGAACATATGTTTGAATATAACCTATACTGTACAGATATATTTTATAACCTCTAATAAATACGAGAAATATAACTTACTAAGTAACACTATATTAAGTGTTGGAAGGGAATGTGGAGAAATCTGTGCAAAGGACACCCAGCCTGTTGAAGTTAGGGATACAAGTGATGAATATTTACACAGAATATCAAGGATAACTGGAGGCAAAGGGGAAGTATAGCATGGGGAAGTATACATATACGAAAAGAACCAGTGGAGCAAATTAAAAGCATGGAGAAAATGACTTCACTGTGTGCAAGTACACTGGTATCTTTCCTGATCTATTAATGTCAATGCTTTTGGGCTTCACTGCATTAAGGACACCTAACACAGTTATTGTTGTTGTTATTTCTCTTTAAGATTATCTCATTATTTTGGTGTTATGAACCCAGTAATGACATAACACCACCCAAGTATAACAATAATAAATAATAATAATAATAAAAGCTAAGAAACATAGAGTCAAGTTCGCACAAACATGTGTGCAAAGATACACAGCATGTACAAGACACATACCCTCCACATGAACCATGTCCAGCTGGCTTCACATACTATAAAGCATCAGCAGCATCTTTCCTCTCAGTCAGAGACTTGAAGCACCCCCCCCCCCCCCCAGCCGCGCAATCACCCCTTTTCCTGGGTGTCACTAAACCACCATTAGCTGATTAATGTCTCTCTGCTGTGAGTGTTAATTGACATAATCTATTCTTCATTAGCTTTGCCCCCTCTGCCGACAGAGTCAATGTGTTCCTTCACCCCTCATTTCACCAAAGGTGGTCTTGCCCTTCAACTTGGGCTAATGATGGACTGAACCAAGTCAAGGGCCCCGCGGGGGTGCTGAGGAGGGGTCGGGGTTACGTTCTGCCGCTGTCTGCGGTGTTAGTGGTGGTCACGGGTGAAGTGCATTACTCATAGTATAACTTCACTAACTAAATCTAGGCAATGTCGACTGTATGACAAACTCGATGGGAGAAATAGTGCGAGCTGTCTAGAATTCATCTCAGATATGATTCTCTAACCACCCTAATCCTGAAACAGGAGAGCTATCATCATGACGGTGTTATGGATCATTTCAAGTGCATAAGAATAAGTCAAAAAGCAGAGCCAAGGTACTTTATAATACTATAAGTAAGAAATTCAAGAAAAGCTAGCGAGAATGACCTCTTTGGTTCGAGCCTTAAAATCAGACTGAATCGCCATTTAATTCTAACGTCATCATTAAGACATCATGTTCACATTAGCCTTTTGGGGTAATTTCCAGCTGATACCAAAGCTGCCGCTGCATTTGCTGGCAGTTAGTTTATTTTTTGCAGATAAAAGCCAATCTAAGATTCCTGTGACCCACAAGAACTGCATTGATATAATCTACACCTGCTGCTATTTTTGTGGCAATTTCTGTGACCATTCGGCACAGGATGGTGACATATCCATATTCACGTTCATATCAATAACCATATGCATATCTATATCTGTTCTCCTTCTCACAGTCAGTGACCAAAACATAAGATGTTTCAGAATAACTGAAGAAAAATCAGAGATGTAATTAGTGGCTGAGAGGTCGGGAACCAGGGTACTTTGGTTTCACACAAAAATAAAGAAAACCATGTTTTTCGCATGCAGAAAAATAGGAACCAAAAACATTCAGGGCCAAAAGGCATCCTGGACGTTTAGAAATTTCGACAGAGTTGGTATTTATAAAGCTCCTGTTCTTGCTGAATGGCAAACTAAAGAAAATAAAGTTGAAAATTTTTTGTTTCTTTTCTTCTTCTTTAACGAGGTCAAGAAAAATCAACCAGAGTAAAGATAAGCTCTTGTGGAACTAAAGAAAAAAAAACAGAGCCGAACAAAGTTTCAATACATAGGCGAGTCAAGAAAATCAACATGTTGTTGTAGAGTCAAGAAAACCAAGCAGAGACAGGCTGAGCTCTTGGTGTATATTTAGACTGAAGCCAGCACATAGAGAGACAGAGAGACAGAGAAAGAGAGAGAGAGATAGAGTAAAATGAAGTTGAGGAGGGTGGAAGGGATTGATTTTCTCTGACATTTCCCACTGAAAAAGTTCTGAACTCGTCACAGGGGGTTGAAAAAAAAATACAGAAAGAAAGCATATCTAAAACACAGACCGGCTCCCTTCTCCGTTTCTTAGCAACAGCCTGCACCCGAGGCGAGAACGACGAGCTGTTGAGATGGAGTGATATAGAGAGATTGCAGCAGAACAGAGGAGAGAAAGAGACAGATATTGGAGTGCACCGTACGAAGTGTTTGGTTGAGGCTTTGGTACATATTGATTGAGCTGATATCATTGCTTAATCCTTTTTTAATTTTTGAAGAACTCGCCCACTTCCACCACTACATGGATTTCCTGAGGATTTCTGCTTTTGGTTGATATTTGCCTCTTTGTTAAAGTCACAGTCCTTAAAGCAATTTTTTTTTTACAACTATGGATCAACAATGCAGGTTGAACCACTATGAGCAACCAATTTTACATTACACATAGCCATCTGGAGTCCCAACGTCATTTAGAATGGAACCCCAGAACTTGTGTTAAGCAAATACACTCACCATAACAACCAGTTCACACTGTTGTCACCAAATCAAGACAACTGAAGTCTAAATGATTGCAACTTTAACAGAATAAAGGACACAACGTACAATTACATACAGTATAAACAAAATGGTATCAAACGAATGGTTTGGATGAAAAAGACATTTAGAATGCTCTGGGATAGCATTTGATGAGACGGAATGTCGTGAGAGCTGTGATACTGCACAGTAATGATGAGGCATTCAAGTCATTTTACCTTGGATGTTTAATTAACTTTCTTCAAAGAATCCACTTGAATAAAGACAATGTGAATGCTAAACAGCAATTAATTTGATTAATTTTCTCCTTTACTTATCAATAAATAACTTTTTAATTTACTAGACTAAAATTATTAAAACATTCAAAATAATTTGACATATAAAACCTGAAACAAACTAATGTGTCTGATGGAAGAGAGGAAATTAGTCAACTCATTATTTGCGGTGTACACAGGGATGACCACGCGACAGACATTTGAGGTCTGAATTGCTACAATCCAAACCCTTCTGTTAGTATTGTGTCACTGCTCTCAGTGTGTGTGTGTGTGTGTGTGTGTGTGTGTGTGTGTGTGTGTGTGAGCCTGCATGTGTATGGTCCCCAGCAGAAAGTGAGTGTTTGACCTTGGTGCCAGCGTGGCAGACAGACAACTGTAGCCACCAGATGGCCGGTGACCCATCGACTACAGCTGCTTTACACAGGGCGCAAACACACCGCACAGACACACGCACGCACGCACGCATGCACACACACACACACACACACACGCACAAACAGGTGGTGGTCCTTACACACAGAATACAACCAGGAATGGGTTTGCTAGGTGCTGTTATTTCAAGTCAATTGTCCTTTACCATTGGGGAGCTTGGGACGTGCTTGACCCAGGATAGTTAGGCTTACATGCCAAGAAAGTGGGTGCAGACAGTCTCTGGAAACACTTTATAGCCTTATAAAGAGAGACACTGCTATGATGTGGTGAGTATTAATGCTATGAAACACTGGGTATGCCTGATAATTATCTCTTTGTTGTTAAAGGACTGGTAGGTTTGAAGGTACTGCATATTGGCACAAAATATCCGAGGCATCAGCCTGTGCCGCTTCCTCTTTATTATTTGATAGTAATAGATTGGTCATATTTAGTTTATCAATGGCCTTAGAAAGCTCTCAGGTTATCTCTAAGATGCCACTTGTAATCACTCAGGGCTGACCTTTGACAGTTCCCTCAACCCCGACTACAAAAAAATTGAGCATATACAGGATTTATTTGTGGCCAACTGATGCTTTTTAGATAAAAGCCACATCAGGGATGTACGACATACCTCTATCTTTGCTTTTTTCCTCCGTTATTATTTTTTTTCCCCCTTTCTTCAGCAGTGAGGGTTTTGTGAGAGAGAGTGAAATAGAGAGACAGTCTATTCGGGACAGTGATGGCAGCTAAAGATAGAAGCTGAGTTTGAGAGGCGAGGAGAGGAAACATGGCTTGTTTCAGAGAGATCTAATGTATGATCTGAGCCCGAATCAAGGCAGAGAATAACAGAGATTATAAATAAGCGATGACTCTCTCTCTCCCTCTGTATCATCTCTGCCTTGTTCAGATCTCCCTCTCTCTACCTCTACTTTTAGATGTTCTCATCTGTTCTCCCGTCCTCAGTCTCTTCCGTCACGCAGATATATATTCTTCACCTCTCTCGGTATTGCTGGTTTTTCTCCCTTACGTCTCTCCGCTGCCACTCGTCTTCTCATCCTCTCTGTTAGCCAGCTTTACCACAACACCCACCATGTGTTTCATGTAACAAGGTCATTTTCAAGGAGACATGTTGCATCACGTTTTTTGCTGCATTTCCCACCCGCGTGCCCTTCATCCCTCTTTTATCCCTCTCTCATATGTGTCTTCTGTTGAATTTACATTGCCATGGCCAACAAGTGGTCTTCAAGTGGTCATATACAGTCCGTGTTCAATGCGTGGATGGTGTGCTGGATTACCATATATATATATATATATATATATATATATATATATATATATATATATATATATATATAACCCATGCATTTTTTTGAATCAGGTTCATATTGGAGACAGGTCTTTGTTTCTATTATATTATATTCTATATTTTATTTCTGTCTAATTTTATAGTATTTGTTTTATTTCCATAAGATGTCTCTTTATTTTATGATCTACTCTCATTTTAATTTGCTGTTGAAGCTGTCTGCTGTCAATGCACACTCTACGCGTCCTTCCTGTTTACCTAAATCCATCAGTATAACAGTAGGGTCATGTCATACTCACATCTTTTGTTACTCTAAATTTTTCTCGAAATCCAGCTGATTCTACTTCAACACTTTTTTCTATCACTTTCTGCACACGTTTCTCACTGAAAGCCTACCAGGAAAGGGCAGGATGCTGCCGTCTGAAAGTGATACAAGTTGACTGAAAACATTTGTACTTTGCTGTTTTTATTCAATCCCTGTTAATCTTGTGTCATCACTTCAGGCATAGACGTTTCACATTAAAACCCCTGCAGCTGCTATAGTGGCACAATCCCTCCCTGAGCTTTTACTGTGAAACACATGACAGAAGCGATAATCCATGAAAACAAAACAGTATTTTTGTTGAAAAGAGGAACTCTTTGTGAGTATATGACTGTAGAAATGTTCAAGATGGTGAATCCATTACAGTACAGCTCATTCAATAACGTTAGCACCAGCCTTTATTTGTTTGCTCTGGCTATTATTTGAGACTCGAGCATTGTTTGACTGTTGGTTTTACATGATATATATATATATATATATAGATGATATATATATATATATATATATATATATATATATATATATATATGAAAATTATGCCTTTTCAATTTAATACTGATCAATATGTAACACTCAAACTGAGTTTCCTATAATCTAAGATTTTGACAAATGAATGAAGTCTACATGCATTGGATTAAATCTCTGACAATGGGACCCTGCTTCTGCAGTGAGCGCAGAAGCTGACGGGGCTTAAATGGCAATTTCAATCAATGTCAAAACTTGCTTTGATAAAAACTTTAGTTTGAGTTTAAGGCAGTGGAAAATATGATAAAGTAAATAGTACCAACCAGTGATGATTGGAGTGAAAAGAAAAACCTTCATGTCTGTCAGCCTGTCAGTTTGCAGAATGCGAGTGAAAGTGGTGTTGTTATAAAGACAAGTCCTCCTGTGTTGCCAAACCCCACAAGTCAGTGTTAATAAGAATTCATATAAGATGTGCACAAGTAAAAGCAAACCTGTTCATGCATGCAGCTCTAACTGTGGAGCAATTTAACTAGAGCAAAGTGAATCCAAAGAAATAAGACGGCTGCAAAAGCCCAATCAAACTGAAGATGTCAGGAATGACAGCAGACTAACCGTGAAGTTCTAAAACTAAACCGACCTTCTTTGTCTCATCCACATCCACACACTCACACAAACACAGACACACTTATACGCAGGCCTAGTGAAGCCACAGCACCCTGGGATCCACTGCTTGCAATGCAAATCAACTGGAAAAAGGTTCTGGGGGAAGAGTGCTCTTAACTAGTCACCATGGAAACTCTGCAGGACATTGCTCGGTCTCTCAGCTCTGTTGTTTTTTTTTTTGTTTTTTTTCTGTTTGTCTAGTTTAAAACACATCAGAGGCAGCAAACTGCTGCTGAAAAAGACAGCCAGATGATCACAGCTGTGAAAGAGCTAACAGCTGATGATTGAGTTCATTACATTAAATTATATTAAAATTGGATATTGTTCATCCCAGTGGTGACACTGGCCAATTGCAACAGCAAATAGTAATAGGCAAATAAAATAAGATACTCTGGAGTCATGTACAGTACAGTTATTTATAGTAGGGGTACTGTATTCAACTGATAGTTCCAATATTTATATTACATAGAAAATCTAATGATGAGAATGTCAAATAAATAGAGCAAATTATTAATGGTTTCTATTTATTAAAATATCAGGAATGATGAATGTACTGAATTTATATTATTCAAAAGAAAAACAGGAAAAATTTAAACAATAGATTATGCTAGAATTTATGAAGATTATATATATTTATATATATTTAAAACTCATCTTCAGTTGCTTTCACAATTGCTTTCTTCACTTGCTACCCATCAACAGTCACTGTGAACTGTGCTTGGCAGTGTCCTCTTTCAAAAACCATGCTTACAAAAGTACAACTTTCGTAAGCATGTGCAACTTTTGTAAGCATGGCAACGGAACATTTAGGTGAAAAACTGTGTGAATCACATATTTTGCTTATTAAAAAAAATATGGTGTTTTTCACAGAAAATATGTAAAATATGTCTTCTCCTCCCTTTCAGCGATGGGGTTCACCAACTAAACTGGCTGGATTTCATCAGTGCTGAGAATGCGTTGTTCAATTCAGATGCTTCATCATCCCTCCAAGAGAAATATTTCCAAGCGTGTTAAAATTGGAAAACGTGGCTTCTTCCATGTCTTGCATGTTTGATAAAGTCGGTGGGTCGGTGAACAAATCATTAGCCAAAATCCCTGCCAACATACTGTGCACATACTGTACATCCACATGAACACTAATAGGTGGTGTACATCCAAAGAGGCTGGGTGTTGTTCCAACCCCAGGGACACTTGATATCTCTCGCCGCTCAACCAATCAGCATTTTTTTAGAAAAGCAGATAAGCATGAGATGTAATTGAGAATTTTGATGTACAAACACCAATTTTTCTAAGTACCAGAAAGTTGACAATACTAGCAGCCTGACTGTCTGATTTCTATGGCAGAGAGCCTACTATATCTCCATTATAGAACATTACAGAGGTCTCAGCTTCCATAGGGAAAAACTAAAAGGCTGGGTGCTACAAATGCAGCACACACAAAAACTTCTTCATTGTGTGGTATCAATGGAAAATGCTCACTAACTGAAGGCTCACATGGGAAATTATTTACCGAATCTCCTAGTGGAAAGCGAAAAGAAGGAAGACAAGGAGATTGAAATTCTGTGGGTTTAAAAATGGTACAACATACAGATACAGATCAAAATACTGATCACTTATTTCATTGATGAAGTATATAACAGTATATAAACACCTGAAATGAATGTAATGGTTTGGAATGGATTTATGACATCTTATACTGGTGATTGGATGCTCTTTTCTCTATTTTTCTTTTTTTGGGGGGGGATGGGGGGTGGATTTAGGTTGATAAGACTGCCAAAGCTGGCACTTTGCTCCAGCCATCAGGTTGATTTAGCAGAGTGCACAGAAAGCACAGCTGGGTCCCTATCAGGAGGGACCTGCTGGTGAATTATTTGGGCTACGTTGCTTATTACCTGTGTAATGCAGACCAAAATGGGATATAAATAAGCCCGCAACAACATAGGTATAAATATATTTTTCACTGCACTAAAGAACAACTTTCCCTTTTGAACAAACATAAGTTTGTTATTTGGAAATATTAGTCACCTCTCCTCTCAGATGGTATTGTAAAGCTACAATTAAAAAAATCAAATAATCTATTTTTTTTATCGACTTGTTATTGCCTTTCCAACAGTTCATCTTTTTAATGACTTAACAGCAAATCACGTCGACGACATTAACAATGAAACTCCATCATTAGCAATGACGGATGCATCAATTCTCCAAGCATAATTTCTAAGACTTCTTTTGTTCTATTAAGTAAAAATTGCTGAATGAATGCAGTCAACGTCTCACCAGTTTGGGATACGAAAACTGCAACTGATGTATGCGAGATAACTGACATTGGTACGGAAATAAAGAAGTGCAAAAGCTAAATTAGCTGTTGAAGGCAGAGGATCAGGAGAGGTCCTGCCATGTCCAACTTAATGACACCACTTGTCCAATGTGCACATAATCAGTGGGACATTTCATTTATTTTTCGGTCGTGTTGTGAACAGCCATCTAGATGACCTGAACCCTGCATTAGGCCAGTAGTTTGGTGTAATAACTGGCTGTGGTGATTCTCTGATATAGCTTTGTATTTTGCGTTTTCTTCAGCGTTTTATCTCAGGCCTTAGTGCAGAATTGTACCATGTCTCTATGGCGATAAACCACTTTAGAGGCTCGGGGCCCAATATTTTATCTCAGCACCATCACAGAAGGCAGGTGGAACTGATTGAAAAGAAATTATGAAAGACCAGTGAGAAAAAAAAAAAAGCAGCACACAGCATCTGCAGAGCCTGGCTGAGGACATTGGAGTGAAGATTGAATACAGGTTATCAAATCTCAACCCAAAATAAATCTCTTTCATCAAGCACTCCATCTCATTCTCTCTCTGATGCTTTTCTCTGAGCCGCCTGTATACTCTGTATAACCAGATCAAACCTGCAATGAACCGCTGACTCAGTCAAGGATCTGGCTCCAAACCCAGATGAACAGAATTATTATCACTCTCTCTAAGTCCTGAAATGGAACTTAAACACCCATTCTGTTGCAATCTTTTGTAAATTTGAAATATTCTTTGAGTATGAGATCATTTGTTTAAAATTCAAGTCCACATTGCACGTTATCAATGTGTTATCATTTACAATATCAATTAAGATTTTAATGATTTAATGATCGCCAAAGCTTCAGCGATGTCACACGTGGTGTGGCAGAAATCTGTTTTTCTTCTAACTCTACCTGACAGAGATGACCTTAGCATGTCTGGACTCCAGATTCAGTGCTTCTTCTTTAAAGGAGCGATGAGCCCTATTTTGCATGAGATGTAGCTCATCTCCCCAGACTGACTCCTGAGCTCTGAGGCAGGCTGTGAGCAGACCATCCACTGTCCATCCTGCCTTCACACTTCACCACATGCTGCCAAGAACCACCTACAGTATATTGTGGTTTGCTATTGGTACATTTAAAGGTCTCCTTACCATAATTATATAATGCTCATTTATTACTGTGTCAAAACTGTTGTAATTTCACTGTAACATGCATGCTGAAAGATGTTTCAGTCACTGACTGCTCCATCATGCTGTCACCTGTTGTATTATTAATGATAATTGTATATGTATTAACATTTATGTTGCCATAAAGGTATTCCAATTGTGGGAAGTACCTTCTAAAGCTGTCTGTTGCACTGCGTTTGCCGCTTTGCTATGCATAGAATTTTGGGACACTGTGAGTGCTAATCATTGGCAAACAGAAAATTGCACCAGTGTTAGTTTCTTGCTATTTCCAAGTTTAAGAATCTATGTATATGATCTGTTGTATATACCAGGCAAAATGTTTTTTTGCAAGGACCTATAAGCAGCAACATGAATGCTGCTAAAAGCATGGATCACAACAGAGATTCAAACTGCATTTTCTAAACGTGGAGACTTAATCTGAAGATTCTCAATATAATGATAATTTGTTTAGAACTACGCAATTACTTGATTAATTAATCAGTCACTTGCCCAAGAAAATAAATGTAAATATATAAATAATCAGAACCAGTGAATCTTCTTGGTCATTTATTATGAAAGCCAGACATACACTGGTTCCAGGTTCTCAAAAGTGAGGGTTTTCAGCTTTTCTCTCTTTCTTATGATGGTCAGTTTGGGTTTTGGTGGAGACGACAACCAATTGAAGGACATTATGTTGGTCATTGGGATGCTGTGGTTGACACATTTCATTCAACAAACTAAACGACAACATGTAAAAAATATTTGTATGATTCAACAATAATGCCATTAATAGCTGGAACCCTTCGATTAGTTTATGTATTGCGTAATGTAGTTACATTCAGAAACACACCGTTAAGGGAGGAATACACAAAAGCTGTTTTTTTTTTGCAATAATGTGAACGTGCCTTTATCCAGTAGTCAAGGTTACTTTTGACATAATGCAAGTGAATCAACTTTGCAAAGGTATATCTGTGTAATAACTGCAAAAAGATCTTCATTTATAGGGTACAAGTTGTTATGTTTCTTCTCTGTGATGAGTGAAGAGTTTATCTCTGAGCACTATCACAACAGTCCCATAATCCCATCACAACGCAGCCATATTGGACACATACAGACATGCAAACACACACAGAGGCAGGGCGGAGTAGTGGTGTGGCGACTTTGGTAATTGCAATGTGCTCTGACAGCTATCTTAATGAGATAACGAGGGAAGTCAGTGCCACCCTCCTCCTCCTTCTCCTCCTCCTCCGCCTCCTCTACAGAGCCAGAGACAGACGGTGGGGTCGACCTCGAACCGAGCAAGATGACAGAAGGGAGAATGGATGGAGGTTAAAAAGGGAGGAGAGAGAAGAGGGATGAGAAAGAAAACAGAGGAAGGGGAGAGGAATGCTCTGTATTTAAGGAAAAGGATGGAGGGGATGAAGAAGATAAGGAGGAATAAGAAGGATGATGAAAGAAAAGATGGAGGGGAAAGGCAGGTAAAAAGGAGGAGGAAGGACAGAGGAAGGGAAAGGCTCCAACAGGACAGAGTAAGACAGGTTGCAGATGGACAGGAGGGTAATAAAGACAATAGAGCTGCACAGAAGGGGGTCATGACTCTGATCCCCCGATTTGCCCCCCAGAGGGAGGGGCAGCACTGATTGGAGGCCAGCTGGTTGCTTGCCAGACAAAGATGAACAGCAGCAAATGGAGCCGAGCTAATGCAAACATTTTAGCGTGAGCCACATAAAAACAAGCCGCCGTAACACACCTGTGGGTGCCGCCCATTTCTGCCCAGCACTGGCCGGCCAATGACAGCTGTGACTAACATCTAACAAGATGGAGGTATGAGTTCCTCAGTCTTCATCGGTGGAGGATGTACGAGCATTAAAAAAGAATCCTAATCAAACATCCCCTCAGAAGTGATTTGCCAGTTTGGCACCTTTAGCACTGACAAACAAAATGTATGGAAATGTGTAGTGTTCAAAAGTATTATTACGATAGTAGGGATACTTCATTCTATCTTATTTCAATTTCATGATATATTCTTAGCCTAAAAACATTGACATTTGAAGATATTTAGCCTAAAACAATATCAGAATCAGCCCTCAAAAGCCATTCTGTGTGATTTGTGTATAACTGTAAATTCTTCTTATTTAGTTTGTATTTTAATTCTGTGACAAAACACTCCCTGCATGCCCTCAGTGCCCCGACTGCCCTGTATCCAAGCCTTTGTTTTAGTTCACCGGCTAAATGTTTGCCACAGTAACACGCAAAAGAGTCCGTCTGCCTCTCTTCACCATGTTTGTATCTCTATCTGAGCATTCTTTATCTCTCTTTCCCTAACACTCTCAACAACCACAACAACACAATCTTCTTCCTTTTTGTGCTAAAATGCTTTCACTCCCTAATCCAGCCCCCAGGTGTTTTTCAGGAGGTTACTAATGTGGAGTGATCCTGCTCTGTTCCAGGACTCACTGTTCTTTTAGGGCACTCGTGCACACACACACACACACACACACACACACACACACACAAACACACACCCATACACACACACACAGCCACATAGTCAGACACGTGCATGCAGATATACACAAACTGAGAGTGGAAGCCAGATGGGCACATCTGTGACCAACTGCCATCTCGTACAGACCAGGTGTTGAGGTGTTCCAGTGTGTGTGTGTGTGCGTGGATCAGTGTTTTTTACACAATGAAATAGCACTAAAAACCCTTTTACTGGATTGGAAAGCCATTCTCAAATTAGATAATGGCTTTGACGTTTTGTGTACAATTTGTACACTAAAGCATGGATTATAGTCCCTTTGTATTGCATTGTGTGGTTTTATACTCTGTTTTAAAGTGTTAAAAGAGACACTGTGTGTTATTTTTATCATTTACTTTATCTGTTGCCGCATTCTGCATCTGCATCTTAAGTTTGTTATTTTTGTCCAATATGCTGTCAATAAGCTGAATCATACGGAAATGGGACAAGGCATAATTTGTTTTCCAGGGAAGAAAAGTTCAACAAATGTACAGTAGAGTAGAACTGACCAAAATAAAAGTAAGTCTTCACTGTCAGTCACTGGGGCCAACCGGGGGTTGAGCAATATGATAATATGTATCGTAGTTGTATTAGGTCATTTTAGGCAATGTATCAAATCAATGAGCATGCTTTATGGCAGCATTCATTTAGTGTGTGAATAGGATACAATGAGTTAGATTTGTCAGGTATTTAATTCACTTGATTAGCCTCCCCCAAAAAAGAAATTGTTTGGTGTTCAGCTGAACATGCAAAAATGTCAAAATTTGTCCACACACACCATTCTACACGTATGAAGAATAAACTTTTAAATAATAAGAGAATAATAAAAAATAATAATAATACATAGTTATTTACTTTCTGTTCATTAAGCTTTTCTTTTAGAGAAGTTCACATTTTCTCTAATAATTAGTATCAAATCAAATATTATTTTTGGTAAACTTAATGGGAAATTATTTTTTTATTTCTTTATTTCAATTTTTTAACACAGACTCATAATCATTAGAAATTGTATCACCCACACCTACTTAGATTGAACACCCATCCTTACAGAAATATACTATACTTTTTTTTTTTATACTACAGCACATTTTTTATCTTCAAAAAATGTCCTGTAAAGATCTTAGAATGTCCTTCAGTCCATCAGGTTCCTTATTTTCTTCTATGCAGCACATTGAGGACCCTGTTCTGCAGCTTTAAAGATGAAAGTCAGACAGGACATTGTTCCTTGTGAGCACAATTGGAATCTTTTCAATTTAAAAGTGGACTCTATCTGATCATTTCAATCTCCCTCAATCCTTCTTAATGTTTCTCTTAAATAGCCATTATTACAATGAAGCATTACTGTAGTTCTTCAGAGATTATACACAGTCGTGGAGTGCTATTTTATGTGAGAGATTCATTTTTTTAAAAACCAACACCTCCTACTCCCTCTATTACCGGGGCCTAGCTCTGTCAATTAAAGGTTGTGTTGGACTTAAGAATTGAAATACATTAACTTAATCATGTCCCTTCACTTCTCAGCAAATCAAGTCATCAAAAATCCTATGAGAGCATAGTTGTAATTCAGAAATTCCACCATTCATTTCATGCCTTGGTTGTAAATGCAGAACATTTAGCCCACACATGTACAATATTAGCATAGTAGCTATGTTAATATTGTACAACACACACACACAGCATCTTGGCGCTGTATGTGGCATCTCCTGTCAGGGTTCCTGGATGTGACGGTGAAACTGATGGTGATTTATAGCGGGCACAGAATGGCTGCCTGAGATGGATGCAGCGCACGCACTGTTTTAATACATCAAACACGTACCACACACACACACACTGCTGTAATATATCACACGTGCACATGAACTCGCACATAGTTTTAATTCATCATAGCTGACTGACCCATATATCGCTTCTAAAAGCACAGCGAGAGAAAGCAAAAAGAGGGGAAGGACACACAAACAGAGGAGTAAGTACAGAAGTGGGGAGACTGTGGAGGAGTGGAAGACAAAATTATGGATGGAGGAAGGTGGGTAAGTAATGATGTAATCGGATTCTACGCTGGGTAATACAATATGACACCAGACACTAAAATCACAGATCAGAGGTCAGGTCTTTTGCATGGATTCTACCATTACATCAGCGCTCACTACACTGTGGCTGATCACTGCCCATTCTTCATTCAAATCCTGGCTAAGAGGCTGCTCTAACAGCGTCAAAAACCTACTAACCTAAGGCACTGCAAAGCTGTGGAGTGGATATATTCTTCCTGACAATACATTGGGGAGTGAATATGGTTATTTCTTGTTAAATCAACAGTGGATGCCCATAAACCCAATTAGATGTTTACAGAATCTGGACTTTTACTGTTTGTCAGAATTGGAATGACGCTTACATAAAACACAAAATCAACTTTCCAAACTGGTTACCCCGTCCGCTCGGTTATTTTCCACTATGCTAAAAACACTTTTTGCCCTGATCCTGGTAGGATTCCTAGTACTAAGTTCACAGTAATCAAGACCCTCCCTGGGATCCCGGTATAATATTCAGATAATCAGGTTGGTCAGGGTACCGCCGTGGACTGTGTGTTGATTAACGAGTGGAACCAAGCGGGCTCACCTCTGATCGCCATTGCACAAAAGTCTTAAGTGTTTTAGACGCAAGACAGAGATTGATGATAGACGGTGATTACTTGAGTCTTTACAATTGTCAGGCTTTTTTTTTTTTTTCATGCACGTTGGCTTCAGGTATTTTTTTCACAGGCACGTTTGAGATCGAGACCTCTTACAGTGAAATTGGCGCCATCATGAATTCCAAATGTCATCAGTGCTGGATCAGTCTATATGGGGTCAGTGTACAGCATATACGGGTTTAATTCAGTCGCACTTTTGCATCAAAACTTGGTAGAAAATCAGAACAGTTGTGTGGTTTTATGGCTCCTGCAGCTGCTCAGGAGAGTGCAGGTACACTTTATTGAAAGTGCTGTCCATTTTCACAAAAATTCCTTCATAGAATTAGACTTTGTTTTTTACCTTTCCAATACTACTCCAGGTTTTAATTTCAAAGTCTTTTTCGTCAGCCTTCTGTCTGGCTGGTTGTTATTGTATTAAATTAATACAAAACTAAAGTCTTAATAAAACGCAATGGCTGCACCACTGCACGCACTGCAGAAAAGGTTGCAGTGGGATAAACATAAGAGAAAAAACAAAAAAACTAAACAGTTTTGATGAATCATGCATTCCCACAGAAAAAGCAACAATAGCAACACTCCTCCCCATCACCAAAACTGCACTATTAACACATTTTTTCATCTCTCTATCGATCCGCAAGAGACGATTCTCTCCCTCTGCCTCTATTGTTCTTCTGCCGTCTCCTCCTCCTCTCCCTGCGCAGACAGCGCTCGGATTACATCTGTGCTTTCATTACACAGCTTTATTTTCCGCGGGCTGATCTGAAATTGTGTCTTGCTGTTTGCCATCATTCGGCTTTATTACCGCAGCAGCCAGAGAGTGTCAACAGGCTGCTCCGTCTGATCCTCTGCTCTGGCGGTTGTTAGACTGTCATGTTGTGGACGCTTGTTGACTTGGGAAATTCCTGGCAGCCATCACAGATAATAAATGTCAAAATATTGCAAGTAGAGCTTGAAATTAATACTAACCACCGGCCTGTGGTTATCGTTTTATAAGTCTTTTATGTCTGTCAGTTGCATTAGGTGCTCTGGCAGCCAAAAAACCCTCAGTTTCGCCACTATTTTGGGTCTTTTACAGGTAATGAAAAAATAAGTTGGGTTTTGAACCTGCCAAGATTTCATGACCTGAAAATGGGCATTGTGACGAGTAAAGACTTGTTTCTGCATCTTACTATGTCTATTTTATTGATTTTCCTCTCTTTCTGCAGGTACCCAATACCGCAGATCCATCACCAAATCCATCAACTCACTAACGTCAGCTCACTCAATTAATAAACTCTATTTCTGGGATTCACAAATAGCTTTAGAAAAAGCTTAAACAATTATCTTAAGTCTTTCACCATAAAAATATGCTTGTTGCTCCTTGTTACTTGACTTGGATGCTTGAGCTTCACTGTGCACAATGATTTCTGTTTCCCTGCACTCGCCTGATACCTCAGTTTAACTAACACTTGTATGCACATGTGTGATTTGTAAGATCACCACTAGTTTGGAGGCCAATCAGGGTCCAATAAGACATATTGAATGGACTTTTCAGTGATACTGTATGAGACATCTTGAGTCCAGCGACTTTTAAATTGAAAAATATTTGAATTTTCATTGATTCTGGACTTTTCAGTTAAGTAGAAGGAACAGATGGGATCTTCCACGATCAGTTATTCACATTTTGATCAACTGTTTGACTTATAAAACGTCACTAACAGTGAAACATCATATTTTATCCCAAATTAAATGCCAAATTATTTTCAACTGGCTTGTTTTGTCCAAACAACACTTCAAAACCCAGAAATGTTGAATGAAACAGAATAAATCAGGACATTTTAACATTTGAAAGCTTCTGAAATGTTTGGTATTTTTGTATGATAGATGATTGGTAATAAACGTTTAATTTATTTCAATGTAATTATCAACACACATTTCTTTTGAGTTGTTTCAGCACTTTGAATCTCCTTCTGCTCTTTCCTGAGTTTTCACTCAAAGTTCTCTCATAGATGGTTTTTGCAAATTTGTTGGACTTTTTTGTTGTAAGCTGGCAATTTAGTTCCTGGCATCTTTGTTGAAGATGTATCATTAGCACGGTTTTCCTCGCTACAGTAAGTGTATCTTATCAGTAACTTTTGCAGAAAGCTATTATTGAGCCAATTTCATCAACACAGCAGGGAGGTAGTAAATATGCAAGCATGCGTGCTTCTCTGCCATCCTGCTTGAGTACATTTTGTTAAGGTATTTCCATTTTTGTGACCTTATACTTCTACTCCACTACATTTCAGTGGCAAATAGATTATATATAATACGTTGAATGTCTGCTGTGAGCTGTTTTGTTATTTCACTGTGCAGGGTGACTAAACCGGCTTCACCTCTTCCACCGCTGCTGATACATGCTGTACAAGGGCTGTACGTGTTCTCTCTTTTTCTTTTTTCTTTTTTTCTAACTTAACAACTGTTACACAACAACATATATTCCTGACCTGATCAGACCGTCTTTGTCTTGTAAAATGATCTACCTGAATAAATCAGCTTGAAGCTGTGAGGCAGAATAAAAAGCTGTCAGTGAAGCAGCTTGTCCCCTGATGAAATGATCACTCTTGGCTTTTTGCTTCCAGTGAGAGAGCTTCAAAATAAAAATGATAAAATACTTTTTGTAAAATTTGTTTTTTTGGAGATGAGTAATTCTCCTTAGCTTGCTCCCTTACTTGTAGCTCCCTAAGAGGCCTACAGTTTGGCCAAAATACATCAGAATGTGTCACTGGAGCACGATGATGGGGAGTTATTCACAGTAGTGTTTTAGTAGACTTGAACTTCATAACTGCATATAAGAAATGCAAATGTTTTTTTCTGACATACCCAAATTAAGTACAAATAGTTATGAATATTAAATATTAAAAATGGATTTAAAAATGAAGCTGAAGCTTTATTTGAGACGTCCAACCCCCGCTGATGTTAAAAAGCACTTTGAAAACAAGTAGAAAGAGACATCACATGGCATGGTATGGAAAATGTTCCTGACACCTTCTGTGATCCAATTTTCTGTTGCATTGTTGCTTCCTGTGGGACTAGAAGCCTTTCTCAGTTCTTCACCTCCCAGCCTCACACTCTCTACTTCCTCCCCGCGAGCGTTCCATCCCCCCTTCCCGGCCTCAGTCAAAACACTTTTTGTTTTTGTGTGGTCAACTATGTTCTTTCTGTGGTTTCTCTGTGGTACTAAAAACACTAAAGAAATGAAAGAGGTTCTGACTGGAGCAGAAGGTTTTATTTACAGTACACTGTCTAGACAGAATATAGGCAGCCAAAGTAGAGAAAGTAGAGTTCAAATGATGTGGGCGTTTCTGAAGGCCAATATCAGATAATCTCCAGAGGAAACTGTTTACATTCAAGGCTGCCAAACACAGATCAACAAATGTCCCTTTTTTTGACGACAGGAACACGTTCACCCTATTCACCAACTAAACTGATACAGTACAATGGTCTGTCTCTAACCCCGGTTATACCTAGCTTTGCAAGTGTATCCCCCCCCCATGTTTCACTTTCATCTCTATTTGCCGTCCCTCAGTAGGAGCACCATCGCTGTTACATTTTGGGCTCCCGGCCGCTGTCCTTCTTTATTGCTTCACCTCTCTGGTCTCTCCTCCTCCTCATTCCCGCCTTACACCTGCCCTCAATTTCAACCAGCCTCCTCCCTCCCCGTCCTCCCCTCGCTTGATACTCTTTTTTTTTCTTTCTCTATTGGTATTTATTATTGCACTTTCCTTGCCTCTGCCCGACACTTTTCCTCACATTCCATCTGTTATTTCAACTTTTCTTTCAACCGTTTAAAATGTAATATGTATTGTAGTGTTACATTTAAGACACGTTAAGACAATGTCATTTCTGTCAACAGACCGTACCCTCACTGTGGAGCACGCTCCTGATTTTTGTGTTTACAGTATATTGTGTCCAACCAGGTCAGGATTTGGCCAGAAATTTGCTGCAAGACTTTATCAAGTGGATCTTTCAGAAACCCTTCTCTTGCCAACTAGAAATTTTAGATAAGAGACAGTCAGAGGACAACTGGATGCTCTTCAGTAAAGCCAAGGATTTGGCCAAATACTCTTTTTTATTTTTTTTTTTAAATAGAAAGGTTCCTCACTGACCAGAAGCACCTCCACAAGAAGCAGCCATGATGAGAGCCTCAGATTCTATAAAGAGTCCCGGCGCTTCCAGAGAGATGCTGCAATCCCACAGTTTGACCTGTCCACAGGCAACTAAAAATGTGGACTCCCTTCCCTGCTCTGCGTGCAGGGAAATTTAAACATAAAAACATCACAAAAGTAATGTGCGTTTGTGTGCTCTGGAATAAAATGACAGGTTAGTGCTGGATTATATTAGGTGACATAGATGATGTTTACATTTATTTACGTTTACAAGCTTCATTTTTTTATGCACAAAGCCAATGTTACTCGTTGAGTATTGTTTGCAGCCTACAGCAGCATATACACGAAGCCTGTTGTCTCTTTGACATGTGCCAAGCTGCTAAACAGGAACAAAATGAATTCCTAATCTGTTGTTTTACTCCCTCTGTCTGTGTGTCACGTGTTCATGTGTGTACTAACATACACATACAGCTTTGTGGATGTTGTACATGCCATATGTATGCACCTCAGTATATAGTAATGTCTTTGCACGTACACTTTAGTGCATTTGTGTGGGTGTGCATACCTCCCGCCCCATGTTTATGTGCAGGTGTAGGTGTGCATGCTGTATGTCTCTGTATGTGTGTGTGTGATTTGAGTGAAACGTCACTAGCTGTTGTCACTGAGCACATCGAAGCAGCACGGCTATCAGCTAATTGGCCGACTTCCCGGGGGGGTGGACAAATGAAGCATTCCAGTCTTGCCTCTTTTTTTCTCACCACAGATGTTTTAATGAAAATAATAATTAAAAAAAAGTTAAAGTGTGTGCCACTTTGACTGCCTATAAAACAAAAGAGGAAATACACTGAATGGAAAGCAGTTGCACATGCAATGAAAGGAGGTTGAAGTAAAAAATGAAAGAGCTGCAATGCTGCTTCTGGCTTTTTCAGCAAGATGGATAATAAGACTGTGCTGGATTTTTTTAGCAAAGATGACAGAGTCAGAATAACAATGACCTCTTTCCTAGATCATATACTAAACAACGACATTAAGAAAGTTAATTTCATTTAACTCAGATAACTGACAAAGCCCATCTTGTTCACCAACAGAACATCTTTACAGGTGAGTGGCGAGGTGCTGCATGCAGCTGGGAGGCCTGTTCCCTCTCTGCAAGTCACACAGACAATCCTGCGCAAGGTCTGAAGCCTGAAGCTAACATTTGGTGAGAGGTGGGGTACACCCTGGACAAGTTCTGACACATACACACACAAATTCTTCCTTGAACCTCACGTCTTTGGAGGGTGGGAGCTGGACATACGGTCCTGGATCAAAATACAATTCATAGCTTGATGTCTGGTTTGTGACGGTAAATATGAGATTGGTTTAACGGTTGAATGATATCGTTAATGATTCCCTCTACTTTAAAGCTGCTGTAATCAATGTTTTTATATTAACAATGAATAAAATGACTGTGGTATATATGAGGGGTTCATTTTCTTTCTTTATTTTCCTAAATCATGTATTTTTTGTGCACTCTAGGGAATATTAATCAAACTGGTGTTGGTTCATGTATTTTAAGAATGAGAGAATTATCACCTCAATGTGCAGCGTTTTAGCCTCTTTCAGCTCTTTGTTTTGGTTTTACGGCCCACAGCATCACCGTTTTGATTCACTTTCACCGCTCGCATTGGAATCATTTCCAGAGGCAGCTCTGAAAACCTACTGAACACTCCCTGTCCAAAACCAGACGGCAGACTAACTCAACTAACTAACTAAACTTACTAAAATGCAAGACTATCAGCAAACATAGCAGAGCGTTTGGCAGCAAAATATTTTGCCCAGGTATTGATGCAGAAACACAACTCCAGCCTGTTCTTCAGCACACGGTAGGATGAAATGCAGCCAGCACCCATGGTGGCAGAGTTGCACCCTGCTGCCACCAATTCAAAATACGGAACATTAACAACTCTGGGCAGCAGACACAGTTGGAGCAGCTCGCTGTGTGAAAGCACCATAAGTCTCTTCCTGCCGCTCCGCCGCCTCGCTCTGTCACTCCGTTCGACTCTGGTCGTCTCTCTTGTTCCCTCTCCTCTGTCTCCCTCGCTCTGCCTCAGACATGCACACATCAATTAAAAGAAGAGATGGTAGGAGGACAGAAAGTCTATCTGCCTGTCTGTCCTGTGACATGGAAAAAAAAAAACCTCCAAAAAAAACAAAGCACACGCATTCACTCTCTCTTCCCTGCTCTGTGGTGATGCCATGTAAATAGTTGGCCCTTCAGTGAACCGGTGAGAGTGCCTCGTAGCTTCACACAAAAACAACACACACACACACACACACACACACACACACACACACACACACACACATGCACATAGACACTTACGCAGCTCCCGCTCCTTTCTGCTCCGCTGTTCCACTTTCCTACAGTGTTTCTGACTTTTAGCGGTGATGAAAATGAGTCAGAAATAGCTGGCCTACTTTCAGTCAAAACCCTCTAATGACGTGAAGAAACCTCATTGCCGCCGTTTCCCCCGCGCTCCAGGGTGACACGCGTGCTGTAGATTAAAGGGCAAAACGCCGGGTCAAAGCAAACATCGAAGCAGGCAGGCGATCTGTGATGCCTGCAAGTTTAACTGCTTTTAGGCTTAAGGAGTAAATATAGGTGATTTATATTTGTAGGGTCACTCATACATGGATGCACTGCTTAGGACAAACATTTAGACATTTTCAATGGGAATTGAATTTGCGCTCGGATCAGGTGTTAAATTATAGCCGACGACCAATGAGGGAGAAGGGAGCTACACATTAACACAATTGTTCAAAAATGTTTAGTTTGGAACTGGGGAAGAGTTGGCATACTGCTACCAGATAGAATTTAAGTCGAGCGGACATTGGTGTGACGTGTTGGGTTTTCTATTATACCTTTGCTCTCAGCATTCATTATTTATATATTTGTTTTGTGTTAGTTATTTTGAAGAGAATCAATTGAATAACTACAAAGAAGTGCAAAATAACCACAGGGAGACACAAAACGACCACATTAAAACATGAGCATCAACACCCGAAGGTGCTCTCTAAACAGGAGTGACTGAAGGACGAGGACTCTTCTGGCTGAAGCTCAGAATTACAGATAGACGTTGGCGACTAACAGGTTTGTGGTTTCTTCTGTCCAGACTGGCCAACCAGAAACATCATATTCTTAGTTTTAAACCTCAAACACACAGAGACATACATTTGTAATTGACAAATGGCACAATCTTTTTTTCTTTGGATGTGTCTTTTATTTGCTGTTTTTTCTATCTGATGTTATTTGATTGAATGATACATTGTTTTTTCAGAGAAACTTGCTTAACCCTCCTTACCTACACCGTGTGTACTCATTATGATGTTCTAAATGAACAAATAGACAAGCTCCTCTCACTACCTTAGTAGTAATCGGTGGTAATGAGCTTGCGGGACAGCACTGCTTTGTGAAACAGGCGACAGTGCCGTTGTTTGTGAGAGTACGTTGCACCCATTGTGCTGAATCGCATCACAGGCACTCTGACGCTCTTCACTTGTGTCGAAGACTCAGAGGGTATTTTGAAAGTCTCTTCAGTGCATTTACCGGCTGTAAAGCTGTGTTGAGTTGCATCTCGTCATATTGTGTAAGAATGTTAATCTCATGCAGAAACGTTGGATGGTTTGTTACTCAGCACTTCCCGGAGCATCTGTCTCTCAGACTCAGACTTTGTGTCTTTTGAAATCGGGAGGAGAATGGTGGTCAAGTAATGCAGGAGCTGGAGCTCTGTCAATGTCTATGTGATAACACACAAGTTCCCCTCTGAATAGTCATTTTTTACTCTGTGGATATAAATTTGGGTTGCTGCTTAACTATTTTTTATTTTTAGGCTGTTGATGCACTTGGTTATGGTTAGTTGGTCATAGTTTTGTCTTAATACACAGTGACTTTGCATAAAACAAGCGACTTCATGCCACTCATGAAAAAAAAAAAGTCCTTGAATTCATCCAGGAAATCACGCAAGACTGAACAGGCGTTTTTTTTTTTTGCCTTAAAAGTTGTGCCACGGGCAATATCACTGTGCCCTTGGGCCAGGCACACTCGCAGACGAGTCTCCCGCTCCACCTCCGAGTCCTCCGCGAGGGCATTAGGATGCATCGACACGTCTTGCCCCTGGTAATCGGCCAATTTAGGGATTAAATGAGCACGGCGAAAGGCAAGTGAAACATTGTTTCAGCACAGCATGACCGGACAAATACAATCAGCCACATATTAAAATGCACCATGCACACACAAACACACACACACACACACACACACATACTGGTTATCACGTTCATTTACTGTAATTGGGAGTTTTTGGGAGCCTCATTCCAACTCTCTCTCTGATACCTTGCCTACGGCCCTGAAGTGTCCATCATCCTAAAGAAGTCGAAAAGTGTTATGGTGTGTGAGGGGATTTGTGCGTATAGAGCGGGCACTTATGTGTGTGTGTGTGTGTGTGTGTGTGTGTGTGTGTGTGTGGTGTGTGTTGTGAAGGGTAACGCTTCAAAACTTCAGCTAAAGTATCTGTATGTTGCTATAGTGGATCGCCAAGTCTCAATTAGACAACCTTGCTCTCCAAACAGAGGATAAATAATTCCCTTTGAGCCTCTTCCTCCTCTCTCTCCTCTCTGCTCCTGATCCTCCTCTTCTTCTTCTTCCTCCTCCTACTCACCACAGGAGCTCTGGAGGTTTTCTTTTAAAGAATAAGATTTTTTTGGGGGGGAGAAAAAGAAGCGGCAGCCTTGAGATGCTCTTCCTCCAGGCTGAGATGGATTTATGATGCGCTGTCAACTTGCGGCGGGAGAGGGAGCGAGAATGAGAAAGCATAGTAAACATGTTTTTTCCCCTCTTTCCTACCGTAATTTGAGAGGAGGGTAGAGAAAGGAAACACAGCAGGACGCTTTTTTTTTTTATAATCCTTCTCAGTGAAAATCAAAACATGAAAACATCACCATGATGAGAGCGCAGCCTGGTCGGAGACATCTCCTGCGCTGACCTGCACAAGCTCTCATCAGCAGTTGTATGTGTACCGAAGGAGACCAAATGTGATGTTTTCCTTTTGGTTCTTCAAAATTGCTTATACACTCCAAGAGGTAAAGTGATCCAAATATTTGCCAGGAACACAAACATTAGAGGAAATTCTAACTAAACATTATTTTGTGCTGCAGAAAATACAGTATGTCCTATGCATCTGCTGCTGACATGGCTATAAAAAGACATCTGGATTTTAATGAGATTCCTTAATTAATACCTAACAACTACGTGCTTATTAATTTAATTACATTTGTTTGAATGTTGATTAATGTACATTGTCCCTTTTCAAGGACAAAAAAATGAAATGAAGAAGCTAAACGCAGATAATTAAGGATACAGGTATTGTCCATTAGATAGACTGGCATGGAAATGTGTCTAAGGCACCAGGCAACAATAGTGACATGTTGGCAACAGCTGTCATGTGTTGTCAGTTGTTTTACTAGTTGAGTATGCTGATGAGATTAACAGTTTCTAATAGCTTAATGTGTTCTTTTTTCCAGTTAACTCCTTTAATGCAACGAGTCAGAGGGCTGTTGAGCGCAGACTAAGCCTAAAGATGGAAGCGACACACTTGAAAACACAACATTCACTCACAGCACTACTGACGGTCAAGTACAGTAGCCATCTTGTATTTCTAACCTGGTTGTTGTGAGTGTACATATTTGTGTCTGAGCTGAGGGGGCTTTGCATACACGACTGATTCTCTAAAAATATGTCTTCATTTCATGATGTGTCTTGCTTACTCTTGACCCCCTGCAGATCATATAGCGGCTCCTCCTTCACCACTCTCCTTACTAAGCGTAAGCTGTGACACTTCAAAGCGTGTTAATACTTAATACTTCAAGAGTTAACAACAATGCGTGACATGTTGGGCAGGAAATGGAAATTCACAATAAAGTTATAATGGCCAAAAATCTCAAATATTGAAACAATTGCTAAAAATAATATGTGCTGTCTTCCCACGCATGAAGAACACTCTACATCCTCGCTTGTTTGCTTCTGGCAGTCCAACGTACCCAAGGGTCTCCACTTATGAAGGATGGTGGGCGTTTGTTAATGGTGATCAACTCTGATACTCTACTATGACATTTCTCCCTATGAGTGTGTATGTGTGTGTGTGTGTTTCAAACTCTCATCCATCCCACTCACTCTCTTGTCACTCATTCCCTTCCCAATTTAAACCTGGCTGGCTGACCAAATTGAAAGACTAAATTTTTTTTTGTATGGACAAACAGAATCTACACAGTGTTTGGGGTCTGTAAAGGAGCTTGGCATAAATACGAAAAGTCCTCACAGTATGAAAAGCCTCAGCAAGCCTCAAAAATGACTAGGGTGCAGTAAGAACTGGGACAAAATGTTCCTGTATGGTCTGATAAAAGTATTTTAAACTACACAAACCATTTAAAAACCCTTTGGATTATCTACACTGTCACAAATCTGGAAACATGGCTGCCTTTTGTAGCTCATGAATAGTTGATGTTTCCAAGAACATGGCTTTGACATGTGAGCAAGGTATCACATACAGTATATGACAAGGTAATATACCCATTGTGAACTACCATGTAGGCCCAGATAAAACAATTCTTCCAAAATTAATGATTAATACATTAATACAGTTTTTGATTGCTCTGACACATATAATATATATCCAATTATATCCAATTATTAGCAAATGTCAGTCCAAGTATACTTTATAAAGTGTATATATATTTTATCCAACAACAGACACACATACCCAAATGATCCTAATTGTGCTATCCAGATTGATAGTGTGTATCAAACTGATTCACACCCTCCACTCCCATCAGACATGTTCAAGGATACCGACGTCCTCTGTGTAACAGTCAGTATTCAAGTACTGCTGGCACTGAACCATGTAAAGCTTGAACATTCTTTGAGATTACTCGTTAGGCAAGGTATTTGACTTCATTTAATGCTCCATATTTTAATAAATCCTCATCATCATGTAGCTGTTGTGACATAATTTGACATTTGCCAAGGTTGCCCTCTTCATTATCCATCCTTCAAAAAAAAAAATCCTTCTTATTTGTTGAGTCTGAGAATTTAGATCTGAAAATTCTTGTTTTCTGTATGAAAGTAAAGAATGAGCCAATAGGGTGAAGTTATTCTACTTTTTTCAAAAGCAATTTCACCTCTTTGTCCTGAAGCAAGCACCCTGAGGCTTGTCGCTCTACAAAGTACTCAGGAAAATCTTGAGGCAGGCTGATTTACATTAGAACCAAGTGGAATTATCTCACTTCAATGCCTGATTTTTTTTTTATTTCCCCTCACTTATCATAATAAAGGATTCGAAGCCACTAAATGCTTGACTAAATTACTTATTAAAGCGACACTTTTCCCAGACCTCTTCTTCTCCTCCCCTCTCTAACGCAGACAGGATAAACTCACAAGTCCCTGCAACCGGGCTGAAGAAAAAAAAAAAAAGAAAGAAAATAAGGAGAAAAACACCACTCTAGCATCCCGTGATTTGCCCAGAATGCTGGTTCCCATAGCAACGGGGCGATGATAAATTAGCCCGTTGGCGCTAAGGATTCCACTCACACACCCGGCCTGCCTGACTCACACTTTTTTTTCCACCTCCCATCTCCATTTTCCCCTTTCTCTCCATTCAGTGGCCTTCATCGCACCATTATCGTTTTTTCCCCAAAAACAAAGCTGGTAAGAATAGGTGGTAAACTAATTGTCTCTCTTTAAAATAAAAGAGAAACATCGCATTTAGTTTGTGTTCAGTTTTACAACATGAACACTCATTAGCACATTCACAAAGCCGTAAGCAGCTGTAGCATGTGGTTACAAATCATTCAAACAGTAACGAGGACATACGGGTCATTGCAGTATCTCCGCTTGACATCCGGCATCCTCCAGTTTGGCTTATTAGTTCTGTTTTTTTGTTGTCTTATTTTAACAAAAGCAGCGTTTCGGAGTGCAGGGGCATCAACAGGAGCAGCTTCCCAAACTTGTAAACCCTCCAGCTAATTTAATTAAAGCTTTTGTGTCCACAAGGCTTTCCCAGTATTAGTCAACCAAAAGAACAATTAGGCTATTGTGGCGGCGGTGGCTTTGGCACGCCTACAGATTCTCACACACTCATGCACACACACACACACACACACACACTTCAATGCTGTGACCCCTTATGGCTCCCACCCACCCCAAGTTCAAGCCCTCTCCTTGAAATAGTGTGTGTTAATCAGGTAAAAACTGTCGGCTTTGACATGTTTTAGTCATTCAGATCACACTGAGGACTAGAAATTGTCCCGGAAAGAGCAAAGAGATGGATACAGCAGTAAACTCAAACTCCACGTGTTATTTGGACATGAACAAATAAAAATAAACAATAAGTCAATATAATAAAAGGAAATCAGCAGCAGTACAGTATATTATCCTTATATAATACTATATGAAGGGATAAAGGATTTCTCTCCTGAGCCTAAGAGTGAAACATTTTATTGTCTGCTAAAAAACAGTGGATGCTATATGTTGTTGGAAAGTCATACCAAGAAGACATAACAAAACCAAGGTGGGACACTGTGAAAAGTAATAATGTGAGTAATAGTAAGTGGAGTAATGTGATTTGTTTTGTACTTTCATGGGATAAAGAAGGTATGGCTAAAGTTTTTAAGGGGATATTATTCTCATTATTTTCACCTCATTTTAAAAAGAAAACTATAGGCCACGTCCTCATTATTGTCAGCAGCCATTCTCACAAAGAATGTCCCCACATTGTCCTTTCCAGTTTCTTCTTATTGTTCAGTCGCATAAGTTAACTTTATCTAAAGTAGCTAATGGCTTGAAAATAATTGAAACTGCTTTTATTCAAAGCTTGTTGAGAGAATGAGACAGGAGCAAGTAAGGGACACCTATTGCACATCTGCCATGCTAGTAATACCTTAAATAATGCCAATGAACAAGCATGGCACCAAATACAGCCTTCAGTCCAGAGACTGTGGTTTTAGTAAAGCTCATGAACTGTTAACGCACCCTGTCCATCACATCATTCAGTATGTTCTCTCACCTATACCACTCGCTTGTTTTTCACACTCTGCTGCTCCTCAGCTGGTTAGAGGGTTTGGCGTGGAACCAGCCCTGCACTAAAAATCAAAACTTTGGAGACATTCCTTAAATTTGGATATGGATTCAAACAATGCTTCAGACAGAAAAAGAGTTTCCTTTCTTTCACTTCCAATTACATTGAATACCCTGAAGAAACACCAATTGCAAAACAAGCTGAAACAAATTGAATGCAGTATGTTTTTTTTTTCATTTGTTGATTTGTTTCTTGCAGAGGTTTATCTGTGTTTCATTTCTCAGAAAGCTGTATTGTAGATTTAATATTATTTAAACATTATTTAACAGCTTTTGTTTATAGCGTTTGTTTGGTGACAGACATTTTCACTGATACCCCATGACATAGTATGAATACAAATGCATTGACAAGCCATCCCAATGACATTACAAGTCCATCCATTCATCATTTCCCTCAATATACCTAGTATCACTCTAGCACTCTCTGCATTAGTTCCTTTCTTTTTTCTTTTTTCTTCCCCCTATTGGTTGATTACACAAACAATGCAGTTGCAATTCAACAAAGCATCCACTGATGTAGCCGGAGATTAGTTTGTAGAGTGAAGATGCTGGAAATATCTCAGCTGAATCTTAAGCAGTTCCAGCTTCCAGCATGTTTTGAAATACATGACTGCTTATTATATTTTTTGACTTTTGATCTGGCTGGCACGGGCCAATCAGTGAAAAATTGATGGAGTTCACGAGTTCAACCTAAATAAGACAAACAAATTAAAAAGAACAAAAAGAAAAAAGAAAAAGAAAAGGAATTGAGGGGAAGGTGCGTCCAGCATGCCGGCACACAGTGTGCAGGATGAGTTGATGCTTCGCAGACTGATTGTGGCTGCTGCTGCCGCTCTCCTGGCATCAGCTACCAAACAGTGTGTTACACTTCACGATCACCTTGAGGTCACTGTTTGACTGCTGCGTTCGGGATGCTTAGAGCGTGTCGGGGCATCACCTCAATTAGCATATAAAGTATGAGGGAGATCTCTTTGTTTTTTATCACTCATCTGCCTCTCTCCTAATGTTTCTCCTGCTGTGTCTCTCAGGGCCCATGCCTCCGTCTTTTATAAGGCCTGGGCGTCTGTTATTCTCTTTACACAGGCAGGTGTGTGTGTGTGGGTGTGTGAGACGCAGAGACTGAGAGAATGATGCTACAAAGAGTTTAGAACTAAAGAGTGGCAATTCAAATAACTTACATAACCACATTTACAAACTTAAATGTTTACAATGAATCTAATAAATTACAAATTAACTAATGTACTTTTGTAACCTACTTGAGATATCCAAGAGAAGACTCATTAAATAGTCGATGTTGCTAATTTAAAAAGTTAATTAATTTAAAACATCTAGCAAGCTTCCCCCGGCGCCCTCCTCCCCACAGGCATATGTCGCCTATAGGAAGCGTCCACCCCCCGCTGTAGTACTGTATGTACAGCAGAAGAAAGTGCGACTGGTAATGAGAAACGTGAGAAAAAGGGGGCTTGTTTTCTACAATTCCAACAGCCATTTCTTCCTAAATGTTTCTGAATTCTGCCAGCTGGTGGAAGAACCCTTATTCCCTCTCCAAACAGACACTACGCGTTACAATAACGCACAGACCCCCGGCGTAATGCGTTACATTAACGCACACTTGTGGACTACAGTTTATACTTCTGCACAGTTTTAGTTTTATTCATTATCATCTAAAAAAGATATATTGCACACATTTAGTAATTTTTTTTTATATTCTGTACTGTAAATTATATGTACTACTACTTAGAACTAGTACTCTAGTACTTTAATACTACTCTATTTATGCATATGCTGACTTTTGCACCTTGCACTACTTGTCTGTAATTGTCTGTACTTGTTACGCACCAATACACCACAGCAAATTCCTTGTATGTGACAACCTACTTGGCAATAAACCCAATTCCGATTCCGAGTTGTTTGCTGAAAAACGACAGTGACCTGCTGTTTTAGGAAATTACTTAAATTAAAAAAAATTAAAGTATGTTTGTGACCAGTTTTTAAAGAGTTATGTAAGAAGAAGTAATGACAGGGGCTGAGTGCCACAGACAGGGAACGAAAGGGTTTAGGGCCTTGCTTCGGGGCACTTCCTGGCAGTTTATCTGCTGAGGCAGGATAGAGTGTTTCTCTGTCACCTGCGCTGACCAGGATTTGCATCTGATCCAGCTATTTAAATCAATGAGCTGCCAGTCACCAGCCTGCTACTCTCAGCTATTACACTCCCTCCTCCTCCCTGTTCCGCTATTGTCACAGCAGAGTGGAAACGGCAGAATAAAATGAAGTGGGTTCGTATTTGAGGCATAATTTGTGAATGATGTTGCTTTTCTCTTGTTTTATTGAAAACAGTAGCAGGTGCGAATTGAGCCGACATCTGCCAAGGTTATCAAATTCATAATAGTTATTAGTCCCCAAACTCCTCTACTGGGCCTTTCAATCAACACTGAGTCCATTACACTGATGTCTGGCCTGTCAACACGCTTACACGCACACATACACAACACCGACTCCCGCTTCCAGCAACCGGTGTCTGCTGCCACATTAAGTGGCGGACCATAAAGCCCAAATCTGTCCATTCATTCTCCGCTCCTTCTGCACGACAACAACAATAACAACGGCCATTTCAAATGCACAATTACATAGAAGTGCTCTCGGGCAGACGGGCTGATGGCACGTTACCGCACGCGCCCGGCTCCACGCGCTCAAGCGTTTGCTTGTACAATTTTGTCGGAGCCATTCTGAGAGTCTCTTGACCGCGAGTATCTGTCTGAGTGTGTTTTGTGTGTGTGTGTGTTTGTTATGTAAGTCAAAGAGCGTCAGAATGCAGTTAGTTGGTCTCTCATGAAATGAAGCTCTGCAGACAAGAATGGTGCAGATATGAAATGTTTTCTGTTTTGTGTGTCGGTGGTGACAAACAAACAGACAGTTCATTCTCTGTTTTTATGAGGGTTATCAATAAAGATAACCATCATGCTGCTTCTAAAAGAAATAGCTGGTAATTTTCTAATCCGTCGCCATCTGTATTTAGGAATCCTGAGAAATAATCAGAATTTTCTATTGATTAACAACTATGTGTTCATTTGAACAATTTCGATTTGAAAAGCAAATAGATTTTTTTTTGAGTAAATCTGTATGTATATTTGTTTGTTTGGATTTGTTTATAATTGGACAACATAGTAATAAAAAAATTCTCATTAAGACAGAATCAGTGCTAAAGCTACTTCCGCTTTCTGAGTAAAGTTACTTAGACCAGCTTGCTAGCTTCCCCTCTCCATTCAAAATACAAACTTACCAGCAGGATGGGTGTTTAATGGCTGGTTAATAGCCAACAGCATGAGGGATGATTGTCAGAAGGGGAGCGATGCCGTGCATTAATGTTCGGCTACACGGGAATATATATATATATATATATTTCCCTACAAACATGGGGACAATTCACATTTCCGTTTGACTTTAGTGAGATATATATGGTTTAGCTCCCAGTTATATTGCTGAATTGCTGCTCCCATGTGATCCAGAGCGCAGGCTCTGAACCTCAGCCAGGGATCTGCTGGCTGTTCCTAAATCCCAGCTCAAGATTAAAAGTGACCGGGCCTTCACAGTCAGGACCCCTCAGCTTTGGAACTCCCTGCTGAGGAATCGAGGCTGCAGATTCAGGGACATCTTTTTAAATCACTTCTCAAAATCCATCTTTAAAAAAAAATGTTTTATTAATGCTGTCACACTGTTTTATTTCATTAATTTAATTATTTTATTTATGTCTTATCTGTTTTTATTAATATTATATGTGTCCAAATAAAATATATTTTTTTCTTCTTCCTCCATGCTGCTGCATCTTAAGAGCTGCTTATCCACCCATCTATCCCTCCATCCATCCATACATATACCATGGCAGTCATCCAGAAGGCCCAGTAGGAGCTCAGTGATGCAGAAAACTAAATTGTTGTCGACCAGTTATTCTCGAACGCTAGAGTGTTCAGGGGTAAAAGTCACCCCGAGGGCCGATGAGGAGCTGTGTGTGTCAGCGCTCCCGAGAAGAGACGCTCCCACTGCAGACATGTGGAGCTCTACTTGCCCGCTGCATTACCCCTTACACCCCCCCCCCCCCCCACACACACACACACACACACACACACACACACACGTATTCCTTCCTCCTTCCACACACTGATACATATTGTTTAATATAGAGTTGATGCGTCTTCTTCATGGAGTTGTTTCCTGGTAGATAACTATCTCTGGTGTGAGAAAATCTATTGCTCCTATGAGATTGTATTACAGTGTTGACAGCATGTAATTAAGGCAGTACAACACACTAATATACTACTGAAGTTTGTGACTAGATGAGAGTAAATATGAAAAATGGAAAATTCAGCAAGAGAATAATAAATTTAAAGAAAGTGCAACACAAGGCTTAACAGTGGGCCAAAAATGCTGCTTAAACTTCAGGAAAAGTGAAACCTCTGTACTAAGCAGATGGGTAAACCTTGGTGTTTCTGCTGGTTTACCATGTCCCTGGGGAAGTGTCTTGAAAACCTCCTCCTAACATGAAATCTAATGACCCCTCAAGCTTGATGATTTTATGATGTGGATTTTGCCTTTTTTCCCAGCACTTGAAGCTTAAACCTTTCTTGGTGGGTGTCGCGCCAGGGGGGGGAGGCATTTGGTAGGTGATCAACACGTTCCTGCCGCGTCTCCTGCCCCCTGAGGGGGGCGACGCCGGAAGTGGTGTTTGTGCACTGTCAGCTCCTCCCGGATGGGTTTGCTCCAGGGCCACCCTGAGGTGACCACCGGAGACAGCAAGCAGGCCTTTGAGGACACAGAGTGAGCCGGGGCGGTTGACTCCAGCTCCATTATTACAACAAAGACTAACAAGATTGCTTTGGTTTAATAAAGTCATATTTAATCATTATTACAAATATTTTTTTATTTTTTTATTAACAACAGCGCCAAGACTGCATTTTGGAGAAACAGTAATAGTGATTCATCATAAAACAATACAGTGTGTTTTGAGCAGTGGGCATGAAGCGAGCAAAGCAATAAAACTTGAGCACACACTGCATCATCATTTGCATAAAACGGCAATTAGCTCATGATTAAACCAAACGCCACAACTAACGTATTGCATCACTCACTCCTCTATTCAGTCAGTGCTTCTCAATGTTTTCTGCACTGGAACGCACCTGATGATATTATTCCCGAAACGAGAATGCTTTTTGATTAAATCTCTGATCTACCATGTACGACTGGCTGCCGTCACACTACCTTGGGGTGGGGTTCATCTCGTTACCAGAAACGAGACAAGACACAGGGAGGACAGACAGTCGCCCGGCCCACCGGACGTCGACTACATCAAACCAGTTCTGAATACACAAAGCATTAAGCACGCAAAAAGCAATTCTGTGAGGGGCTACTGGAGACAGTGCATGGAGTAATAATAAGAGGCGCATGCTCAGACCAGTGCTGCAGGGCCAAACAAGAGACAGACAGGGAGACTCTGAGATAATGGACTGCGACAAGTAGGGGGTTTTGAAGGCCACAAGCAGTTCTGTTGGTTTACCAAAGCCGCCAACAGATAATATTCCATTATAGTTTTTATCTTTAAATCACCAAATCCACCAAAGAACGTTAGAAATCAGGTGGTGTTCCGTAATGTTTGGTGAGTAAACATGTCCTGTTGGCTATCCTCTCTTTTTTTTGTCTTTCAGATCACCGGGATGAATCCCGCCCAGTGTTGGAGTAAGTAAACGTTCCGGACATTAGTAACTGTAATGGAAGTAATTAATTTTCATATTTGTAATCCCTCACAGCAATCATTCCCGGAGAAAAAGTAATCACGTTATTATGATGCATCACTGCCTGACACTGGTGTTGTATCACATCAACACACGCCTCAAGAATGTGTGCCATTAATGCTTGGATAAAGACACCACTGACCAAAATCTCCACCTGATAGATGTAGGAAGCACATATCTGTGTGTGTGTGTGTGATTGCTCTTCTTCACTAGTTGATTTAACATAGTCTCCACCGCAGGTATTTCTACACTCGGAGGCCGGAGGGGGGGGAGCCCTCTGAAACGGCGCCCACACACCGTCATGGAGCAGTGACGCTCTCCAGTGACACCATGACAAATTAAATTGTTTTAGGTGGGTTAGCAGCTCCTTAAGCCGGGGCGAGGCAGCCTCCACTGCAGATTTTACAGACTGGTAGCACCAAGCTGCTGAGCAGAGAAAAAAAAAAAAAACACATCCTCGCCTCCATCTTATTGGCAAGGGACGGGATGAAATCTGAATTTTAATAAAAGGGGCAATATCAGGCGGATAAACGCAATACTTCTCATAGAGAGAAAAAACAAAAACAAAAAAACGGAGACAGACAGACAGCATTAGAGAGACAGATAAAAAGAAGGGAGAGCACAATCTGTCTAATAAGTAGCCAGATGAGCAAAAAGTGTGAGAGGCTGTAAGCCAGACTAATGTGATTTCTTGCACCATATTTGCCCATTATGACATTGTTATCGAGGTGGAGAACCACAGAAAATATCCATAACACACCTCAGACATGACATACTGACCAATCACCTTCACACAGTGTGGGTGTGTGTATCACGGACATATGCAGCACAGGCCTGCAATTGTTTTGTGCATTTTTGCAATGCATGAGTCATACTGTGTGTGTGAGTGTGTGTGTGTGTGTGTGTGTGTGCTGTAAAAAAATCATCTTGTCTTTGAGTCTGAATGAATCTTCCGTTACCTCTGTTTCCTTCCCACACCTCCCTTTCCCCCTCTCTTCGAGTCTGCAATGACGTCGCTTGCTCATGAAACCTCCTCCCTCTTTTTCTTCCCTCCGCCCTTCCGAGCCCATAGGAGGCATTAATAATTCAACCCTGAGTCATTATTTCAAATATTTGAAAAGGAAATTGACTTTTTGACAACGTTCCAAAAAAAGAGAAAGAAAAGCCAGACACTTTCACCCGCAGAGAGAAAAGCCCATCACCTTGTCAATTCCGCACTTCACATCTCTTTTCTTTGCTTTTTAATAATTTACTTAATTCTCCTGCAGATATTCCACATCATGAATGTTACATTATCTTCACGTGCTTTGCCCGTGTTCCCCTGCTATGTTCTTACTGGTCTGCTGTTGTTGTTTGCTGCTGTAATGGCCCTGTTTCCCAACGGGGATCATTAAAGTTTAATCTAATCTGATCTAACCTAATCGTGCTAATACCTTGTCTTCTGATAAATGAGTTAACTCTTTATTTTAAGGGTCTGTGTCATAGCATACCGTATTATTAATAGTGACTTAATATGTGCTTAGAGAGTCCTTATAAAATAAAATAATCTCAAATCTCTTAACTGCCACAGAAATGCAGAGTCACAGCAAAGTGATTGAATGCACTCTTGTCTGCTTCCATCATTCTTTCCTCAAATAAATCCCCCACGTTTTTGCTCTTTATTTCCTCTGCATATTCACCCCTATCCATTTTTTTCCCTCTTTATAGACAAAAGAGCAATGTTTATTACCCCGACTCCTCTAATATAGCTCTGCTGTGTAAAATCATTAGTGGAAAAGGCCTTCATCGTATAATTATTATTGATTTGACAACAAGCTGTTTCAGCCGTTGGAATACACTGATAGCAGCAGCGGCAGCAACAACTCTACAAGTTATTAGCATTCCTTTTAAAAAAAGATGCCAGTGTGCTCGATCGAAGCAACACGGGTGAGCGTAGTCTGGTTTCTCAGGCTCCTTGCAGAAAAGAGAGTCAGGGAAGATGAACGGAAGGATGTCAGTTGCAACTGATGTCAGAATACAAATCTGCTTGACACCCATTATAGTAATAAAAGAAAATACAGCGAAGCCTGCACTAAAAAAGGCGTACAGATGGCTAATGCCCACACGCAGATTAGCCAAAACATAATTTCACAGGTCATTTTTGGGTTATATTGGAGACATTTTTAAATCCAGATGTGCAACTATAATGCTCTTCTATAATTCACTTCCTTGGATGTGCCACCTATTACCACAGCAGTTATAATCCCTGCGGATGTGTACTTTGACTGCCAAACCTCAGGACCAGCGAAAGTTGTGCTTGTCCAATCCGAGATTTAAAATCAAGGAGGGCACAGAAAGTCATCAGGGCCAGATTAACCTGATAGGGTCATATTCATACACGGAGGCACGTTTGCTGTTAGGGCCGTATTGATCCTCCTTCAAATACTATCACCTCCAAGTTCTCATAGAGTGCACCAGCTAAACTTTGCAGATCAGCTTGACTATACATCCAGAAAATCAGAAACCGAGCAATACAGTACACCTGTGCCAACGTGGCCCCAGGTCAGGGGCGTTTTTTTCATGGATAGGTAAATTTAGCCTCAGTAGAATGAATGCAGGCTCAATGTAGGCACTGTAAGAATGCACTGAAGGTTAAATATTGTAGGAAGAAAATAACCCAAAATAAAGTTTGAGATAAATATTTGTTCATAAACTGTTGTCAGGACATCTGTGCATTCAATTCTGATACTGGTTACACCTGAACTCAGTATAGAAAGGACATATTTATTTTGGGATGTTGAGGAGTCACTGATAGTCACAAACTTTGATAGTGTTAGAATCATATAAGAAGACAAAAATAATCAGTAATCCATAATTAAACAGGGACACTTGTGGGCATGTAATGGTACTAAGATTAGCTAATAATGGAGGATCTGCCATAGTTAATATTGTTCTTTAGTGGTGCAAACAATGCCCAATTAATCAATTATTCAAATCATTGACATGCAGTGAACCCCAACCTCCCCCGGAGGTCTGGGGCCCCCGGGCAAGGTGCCTTCCTCACCCTGTTGGTAATCCACTCTTTATCCTTGGTTTAATTAACAGAATTGTGCTGTAATTATAGTTCTGATAACTTTAAACTTGCATAAAATATAAAATAATTCCACAAAGCCGCAGAATTATGAGGCTACCACAATTAAATGAATCCACAGGGGGGACAAAATCAACATGCACACTGTAATTCAAAGAAGCCCCAATTCATTGTTAGCACAACACATTTGTCCAGAGCTAATTATAATCCAAGAATAAACAGTGATTTGTATTATTGCAACTGGATGGAGTAACAGGTTTTTTTCTCTGATCTAGTTGTGGATCACCTCATCACAGCCCAGTTACTAATCACACTGATACTTTCCACACTCCATGTGTCTTCAAAAATGTCCATGTTAGTCTAACCCTGATGCTTCTTCTCACGTTGAAACCTGTATTTATAAGCTCAGATTTATGGTTTAAGCTTGGCATGTATCCATCCCCACCTCCCACATTGTGTGGCCTCTAGACCTGTCATGACTCTTTTGTCCTAACCTGTGGATTCTGACTTTCGACAGACACCCACTGGGACATCCAGCCACCTAAAATAAACCATGGTGTCCTTTGGCACTCCGTTTATTCACAGAACTATGTCTTATACAGCTATTGTTCATTACTGTGGATGACTTACACAAACAGTGCCCTCGATCCGATTACCAGCCACTGTACGTAAGCCATTTAACCTCTACCACTGTGCACTGAACCACAGTGGGGTAATAGGCCATGTGCACTGAAATGAACCAAAACCAGGGAGTGTTTATCTGAATTAGAAGCTAACAATATGACTCATTTCCACTCAAAACAACTAAAAAAGGTTAATAACATCTACTGATGGAATAACCTTTTGTCACTCCAATTAAACAATATCCTTCTTCACTCAAAATAACCAAATCAAGGGACTAAAAAAAAAACAGCTTTTGCGCTGCAATTAACCAAAACAATGGACTGATGTGAACATCCAGTAAATTAATCACACCGAGCACCCCGATTTGTATCTTCTGCCCTTAAATTAACCTAAACAAGAGACTTGATGTGTATCTTGTGCAAATGAATGAACTGAAACCAGGAAGTGATGTGTATCTTGTGGACGGAAATTAATCTAACAAGGGAGTGATGTGTATCTTTTACATATAAATGAATAAACAACAATGAAGTGACATTGTTAATTTATACTGAAAACTGAAACAATGCACTGTATGTCCTGTGTGTTTGAATTAACTGTTACAAGGGACATTCACAGCATCGCAGGTACTACTGCTAAATATGTCACAAAGGGGTAAATGGTGTGTATCTTTTGGACTCCAAGTAAACAAATCAAGTCAGAAACACTTACAGTATCCAGTGTCCAAATGAATGAATTAAAAAGATGCTGCAATCTGTACTTTTGCGAGTAGACTTTAAGTGTGGAAACCAGGAAATATGTATAATTTCCACATAAAAGAAATGCGCTAATTATGTAAACAATGCATATCTTGAGCTTGCCAGTTAATTCTTGAATGTGCAAACAGCAGCTGACAACATAATCTCCACTCAAGGTCAATTTATTCACTGAAGATTTCAACCATATTACACAGTCATCATTAGCAGATGGAGTTTGTTGGGTTTTCATGGGACTGTAGGCACTATATAAGGTTGAGTAAGTGGACAGGGATTGGCTTGTCAAAATATGTAGCTAACCTGCTGTGACTAGGCTGCTGCAGATCTGGGTGATATTTCTCTTTAGGTTCATTGTCAACCTATTCGTTATTACAAAAATAAAAATTCTAGCCGCTTTTAAGAAAATAATGCAAACTAGTTATTTTAATGCCCACTTGCCTTATACTCTCCTGCTGCCTTGACTTCCTTTAAGGTTTATTTATTGTCATTCTACAACACAGGGTTGCACAATGAGATGCAAGTTGAAGTCCGATTTGCTACATAAGAAAATAACTATTATTATGGTGGAGTGTGGGGGATGAGTTTAGGAGTCTCACAGCCTGAGGGAAGAAACTGCTATGTAGTCTGATGGTATGCCAGCCGATACTTCTGTATCTCTTGCCAGACGGCAGCAGGGTGAACAGGCTGTTGATGGGGTGTGTCTGGTTTATGTGCATGTATATGCATTATATGGCCAGAAGTATGTGGACAACCCTTTTTTGTATACTTTTGGTACGGTGCTGTTATCATTATTAGTATTATTCTAGACAATAGACAACATCCAACACCTTTGGGATGAACTGGAAAGCCACATTGGGGACCTATTTGCCCAACATCAGTGGCCGACCTCAGTTATGCTCTCTCGGAAATTTACCCAGAGCAGGTAAACTACCATTTTTTTGCCTTGCTGTTTCCAGTTTGGTCCGGCAGGTGTGCGTACTCCACTCCTTTAATAGAATGGGAGCAAATCCCTGCAGCCAGGTTTAAAACTCTTGTGGAAAGCCGAGACTGTCATAGCAGCATATTGATGTCTATGATTTTGGAATGAGATGTTCAACAATCAAGTAGTGGGTGCAATGTTCAATTGTCTTCATGCTTTTGGCCATGTAGTGTATAAAAGTCATATGGTGGCATTGTTTAAAAAAAATCCCCCAAAAAAGAAAACCAGGACAATCCCAGACAGACACTAGGCCCATGTATGCACTTGTTCTGTATCACATCCAGATTTTTTTTTAATTTAAGGTTCTGTCATCACTGCAATGGATTCTTCCTTTTTTCTCTGGTTTATTCTCTTCTTTTTATCCCATCTTTCTCTTGCTTGTCCATCTGTGTCTTATTTGTTCAACTGCCAAACAATGAGTGTTCAGAGCCATTTTCATAGCTTCTTTGCCACAACATCCACATTTGAAGCTTTGTCTAGTGTCATGGCTACAACTGTGTGTTCTGTCAGAATCAGCTTTATTGGCCAAGCATGTGGACACATGCAAGGAATTTGACTGGAACTTACACTCCTTACAGTAGTCTCTGAGTGAAGACAGCATGTTTCTCACTGGGAATGATTCACTGGAATCATGCTGTATATGTCAGTTTAGTGACATGTACTCCCCCGCCAGAAAAAAATTATATAAATTATTTTGAAGTCTTCACTACATATAGTCTGGCCAGACATGATGTAAACTGCAACTTGACTGGTTGGAGGAGGCCTACAACCGCGAGGTGGTAAATCGAGTTTCCCATGAAACAACAATACACAGTCTCCACAGAATGTGACAGATTTTATGTAGGCCAAATTCCCCATGAAGAATCTAGCTGCCAGCTAACTGCCCTGGAGTGCAGATTATCCAACATTATAATGGGTTGATAACCCTGTAAATACTCTATCTCTTCCTGTGTAATGTGTGTGTGTGTGTGTGTGTGTGTGAGAGAGAGAGAGAGAGAGAGAGAGAGAGAGAGAGAGAGCGAAAGAGCGCCTATATCAGTCACAATAATAATAACTCTTAGCCCTGTTACGATAACCCTAATCTGACACAGGAAGTAATTCCTTGTCTTCATCCAACAACAGCTGGATTTGCCGCCGTGGCTGCAGGCTGATAGTGTCATGGGAGAAGAATAAGGGACTTCTGCCCCCACAGTACAGGGATTATGTTAAGACAATGTGCCTCTGTGTATTGGCTCTCTCTTTATCTGAACTGTCATATTAAATTATACTACATGGAAATGTATTGTAATTGTTTAATGGATTTGTAATTACACAATTACAAGGTGTAAAATGCGGAGCCCCCATACACACACTGAATAGGGACATGGTGGTGCAATAGACTTTTATTGGAGGTTTTATCCCACAGTAGCTTGGAGCCAGAACCTTTTATCACATTATCTAAAAAATCTGCTTTCACATTCTAAAAGGGAGTTTACATATACATTCAGTACATATACTGTACACATTTCCTTGGATTTACATTTTGTGATTTGCATATTCTTAAAATAGATGTGATTCACGGGATTACCCATAAACCACGTGTGGAAGTACAAATTCATTTTCGTTTGAGCTTGGTCAATTTCCCAGTTAAAAGAAGCTGCAGCATCTTCGGTATAAAGGGACACCAGCTGGTTTTGTGTGGATCAGGGCACCTGTATTATGGGATGTTCTTTCTCTGGGAAAGGGGTCTATTAGAGCTGTTACACTAGTGGCTGTCCTGACAGGCCTGCACTTGGCCACGTATGAGGGACCACTGTGTTTTGTCATGTGTCACTCTTGGGGGAGGCCGTGGTGTCGGGTTAATCCAAGGAGAGGGACAGTGAGCACGGAGGCAGAGGTGCAGCATGAGAACAGCATGTCGCCATGTGTGTATCGCATAACTGTGGGAGCAGCTTGAAAAATATCTCCTCCATTACACTGTAGCCTGAAATAAAGAGAAACTCTGGTAAGAAGCGTTTTGTGATTACCCAGGGTTTAATTTCTTCTATGGACTCAAATATAAAACTCCTACGTTTGTCCCTCCCCACTTTCATAGTTGCAATTTGATTTACTCACAAAAAACTCTCTAAACAGTGCTCACTTTACTGTTTAGCTGCCGATAAGAAAAGACTTTGTTGATAAAAATTGTTACTCTCATCTGAGTTGGCTTAAGTTATTACCGTGCACTTACACCCAGAAACTCTGGCCGCCCCAGCCTATTATAGTAGTTAAGGTGAATATCACAGCGATATCACTTATTTACCTGTTGTTGCAAGTCTTACATTGTCAACCATTACAAATAAAGTCAGTGATCCCAGAAAAACAATTCAGGAAACCAGCAAAAACTGTAGCTATTCAAATAGTAAGGATGGGTAGTTATTTTGCAGGCTCTCTACAGGCAGCATTTTGGGTGTTTGGTAATGTACCTAAGATGATAAATTGAGTGTCAATCAAAGATTAACTGAAATTATTATAGATAGCACCATGACATGTTATTTTCTATGTTGTTGTAAAAGTATGTAAATGCAGTAAGTAGCATTTACATCTAATCTCGTTCAATCTAATCAGCAAGCAAACATAAAAAAAATCACATTTAATATAACATATCAATAACTGAATATCTGCACTTGATATAGTCTAATAATTATGTTATTATTATTTTCACAGTGTGCATTCTGTGGAAAGCTCTGATGAACTTATGATTAAGTGCATTTCTAGTCCACACGGATGTCTGGTGAAGTTCGAAAAAAAACTTAAAGTCAGCGGCCACTAATTCCTTTTAGCTCTGAGCATTCTGTTTTAATGTGATTCTAGTGTCTTATAATGTCTTATGGGCTATAAATTACTAAAGAGATTAAAAGCAAAATCCCAATCTGTTTCTCACTACCATTCAACGACAATTGGCAGTTCTCACAAGTACATTCTGACACTAATGTGTGCAGTGTATTGTGTGCCAGCATGTGATTTAGTGATTTTTTTTTTTGGGAGAGTAAAAAGGAGGACAGTGTCCTCCAGAGATTCTCTGTTCTGTTGGCTGGCGTGCAGGGCCTGATACAGGCAGTCAAATGAGGATGCGTGCTCTTCCCTTCTCCATGTCACACACACACACACACACACACACACACACACACACACTGAATCTTTTGTGTGTTTTCCGTTCCACTGTCACCACTACACATGCGCAAACAAATTTACAGCACACACACACTGGCGTGTACTGTGCTGGAAGTGCTAACACATGCCTGGGCTGTAGGCATGCTGTGAAATACACACACACACACACACACTTGGGGGCCTCAGGGAGTGTGTGTTGGTCAAGGAAGACAGCCATGACTTTGCCAAAGGGAGTGAGGACAGTAGAGCAGAGGTGGGGGGGTTAAGGGGGTTGGAGCTACAGAGATTAATGGTCTGAAACTCTCTGTTTCTCCTGAGTGTGTGTGAACGTGTGTGTGTGTGTGTGTGTGGGTGGCCCCTACGGTGGAGACATTATGTAGAGCAAAGCCCTATCTCTGAAGGATGGGCTCGTTTAACGGTGAGAGGCTATTTCCACTGTGACTCGCACTGGGGTGGATGTGATTTGGCTGGATCTCTCTCTCTCTCACTCACACACCTCTCTCACACACACACACACACACACACACACATACATGCACGCGCACACACGCAAACATACTTTGACACAGCGAGAAGAGCCGCTGGTGCAATGTGGGGTGTCACAAAAAGTCAGCTTTTACCAGAACCCCCCATTGAGTGACATATTAACCTGATACCCTCACACACAAACACACACACACATTTACCCTCAGCATGTAAACCAAGGCAGGAAGCCAGCATGATAAGATTACCAAGGAGTTTGGTTCAAGATGCTGCTTACAGACACACACACACCCACACACACACACACTTACATGCATACATACAGTACACGGGGGGCATGACAAACCAGGTGTGCTGCATAATCCACACAGAGGAGGCAGAAGGTACATGAATTAAAGATTGATTGGCATTTAGCATGTGTTCCTTTGTCAGGTTAGTATGTTTCTGTGGTGTGCTTGACATCCTAAAGATACTTCGTTTTTCATTCTGCCTCATCTTTCCATCCCTGAATCATTGCTGTATTGTTTGTGTTTCTCCCATTTTCCTTTTATTTTCGGGATACAAATACTGAGGCCTATATGCATATTAAAAAAAATAAAAATAAAAGCTTCACAATGTTGTTTCTGGAACGTGGGTGGGCATAGCCTCGGGAAGCCGGCATTATGCCGCCGAGGTCGCCATTTGAACTGCCTGGAACAGCTGGGAAACTCTGTAGGTCGGCATGGTGGGAGACACTCGAGCGAATGAGGTGCCTCTCAGCGAGGCGCTCGCTGTGACCTCGGCGCTGACTTCGCCAGGAGTCTCCCATGTGGGGATTCATGCAGCCGCGTGAGTGGGAGGCATGGCGACTGAATTGAAGCATCTCAGCAAACGTTTCCGCTGTGAACGAAGGCGGCGAGAGGGAAGCTGCGGTGCGGCATCACCGAGGGCTGGCAGGCGCTACTGAAAAGTTCTGTTTCATTTCGAAGCCTATAGTTTGATGGAGTTTTTTAGAAGGTTTATTGTTAGGGGGAAAAACTGAAAAAGTGGTTCTGCCAAATGTGAAGATGAGCATCCTTATATCAAAAAAAGTTGTTGTTGGATTTATTGAACTGCACTGTAGAGCTGCTCAGTGTTGGAATCTTTACATTGTACAATATAAGTCCACCACAGTTGGCTTGGCCTATTAAAGATAAATTATATCATTGGATTTAATCCACATAATTACAGGTTTTCTTTAAAATTTCAATGTCATAATTTAAGATTCATAATCATGTGAATGATTATGCTGGTTTTTAAATAATACAAGTTTAAAAAATATATATTTGGAGTGTTGTTCCAGAATAAAGCCTTAAGCAACAGATGAAACAGAGTCTACAGTGACGGATCGAGATAGATGGAGAGAGAATAGTGTGACATTAAAAAAAAGAAGAAAAAAATGAAAAGACAGCCACCTAAGCTCTCAACATTACAGCATCTCTGTCACCTCTGACTGAAACCCGCGGACAGATACAAAACAGAAATATACACAACACGTACTGTAATCTTTTACGTGTGAGTGAGGAAAAACAAATTGGCATTTGGAAAATATCACAAGGGATCACGCTGATCCAGAGTGCGGCCGAACAAACACACTCACATCCAGGTTCAGAGCGGGATGGAGGCAGGGAGAGCAGGAGCAAAGGAAGGGAGGAGAAGAGAAGGCTTCAGAAACCCAGACAGCTGACAAATTATTCTGTGGAAACACTTAAATGAAGATGAAAAAAGTTCTGAGTGAGAGGTACAGTAGGTAGAGCGAGGTGGAGAGACAGAGAGAGAGAGAGAGAGAGACAGAGAGAGAGCTTTCCAGCAGATGAAATCCATCTCCATAAAAATCCAATCCTCTTACTCTGCAATATGCTCCAAATGGGTGGATTGACATAAGGGGTCACAACCCTGACCGTAACCCTGGCAACCATTCCAATCCCTACCCCAACCCTCACACTCCTCTCTTCATATCTCCTTTGGCTCTCATATCTTGTCCTTCACTATTTTCACCTCTTCTGGTCTCTTCCCTGCTTATATAAAACCTACACCCTGCAACTCACCCTGACACGTGCTGATTGTATTGGAAGATATAAAAAGGGGAACGGGCCATCACCTTTGGCCCTCGTTAAAGGACTGAGGTTTTCCTTGTGATGGAAGGAGCCATAATGAATGAGTGGAAGCGGGGACTACAAGTGCTGGACAAAAAAGCAACACAAAGGGCTTTTTTGGAATGGTAAATAGCTCTTTTTGTGAGATTTTGTCATCAGCGTAATCAACACCTTTTAAAATTTGCCATACAACTTCCTGTTCTGGAGGTCATCTGAAGATGCGATAAAAACGATGATCATGGGAGAAACAAACTGAAGCAGGCCAACATCCCTTATTTTGACCTCTCATAACCTCTTTTATTAACTGTGGAAAATCACGCAAACATAACTTGTAGTTAATCCGATTTTGAAAAGCACATTAAAGAATCCCCTTAATATAAATGACTTTCCAATGGCTTCATTACAGTTCTATAACAGCAGATCTAAAATCTGTAATGTATGGATCTGTCACCCAGCAGAAGACTGTTCACAATATCTGACAGGACAGATATCAGATGATGAAAAGGAAACAGCTCGATGCCACTGTTGTATAAAGACAACAAACATAATTTTCAATAACCAGTTCTTACTAAAATGTGTGTGTTTAAAAAAAAAACAGCAAAACTCACAAATCAAAATGGTGATAATTCAGATAATATAAAGACATAATAGTCCTGTAAACTGTGGTAGGAAGGAATATACTGTAACAACTTACATCACAGTTGTGTAATAACTAGATTTCCACCATGCAAACATTAGACACATCATGCAAAAACTAAATAAGTCCTCATTAACCCTGCTGCACGATGTACTGCACAGAGGTTGATGTATGTAAGGATGTAGAATTACCAGGGTTAAAGCTGTAATTTCCTACTGTGACAACTGCAGTTCTAGAAATTTTACAACAGTCTGTGTTTTGCATCGTATATTGTTTGTGCCGATTTACAACACACTTAATGCAATGCCAAGTTATGTCACCTTACAAGCGTCATGTTAAACAAGAGTAAGAAAAAAGTGGCAGTGCTGCAGAGAGTATGGGAGAGAAGGAGAGAGTGAAGAAGACTTGAGGAATGAGATCTGGAGGAAAAGAAGAACCTAAGTTGAGGAAGGAAGGGGATACAGACACATGGTACAGAGCGTCCTTTCTATAGAGGTTATAACCGACCATTCAGTGTTGACCTCCAGCCTGTAGTCCGGGCAGTGTTAAACAGAGTAAACCAAGAGAACAATGCTGCCTTTCACTCTTCCTCTGACTCTCCTTGTATCACTTAGATTACATTGAGCCCATTTCAATTTGGCATACCTCCTTATGCTGTAAAATACATAAAGTAGAAAATAAATTTGGCTCCTCAGTAAAAATGCAGTAAAACATTTCACGTGAGTGTTTTTTAACTTACAAAATAAATAAAAAAACACCTTGTACTTTTATATTATAGACTGAACTGATATGGGACTGGGAGTTCTTTGGAACAGCGGGAGCTAAAATCAAATGCTACCCACAAAACCCACTCATTCCCACTGTGCACCCAGCACCACAAATCCTGAAAATCCCATAATAATGTTCTGCAAAGCTGAGATGAAAGTATAGCAGTTCTTGAGAGTAAATGATTCATTTCTTCCCACAGTGCGCGCCTTACCTACAGACTTCCAGTAAACAACATGTGCTATGAGATGTTGGCATCATTGACACAATGTACTGCAGTGCAGATATGGACATGAGCAGCTTCTCCAGCACTTCTTTAAGAAATTTTATTGCAACATGTAGGTTTTACATTAAAAGTTTATTTTTGTAATTATGGAATAGTATGTAGTATATTGAACTAATCATGTTTGACAACATGTTGTTTTCATGGAGTCTCACAAAGTTATCGACCACAGATGATTTATTTAAGAAGATCGGTATTTATTTATTTATCTATTTATTCATGAATTTATTTATGTATTATTTTCAAATCAATGTCTTTATTAGAAATTGCCTGTGTTTCAGATTTCCAATGTTGTTGGGCCTTTACGTACAGGCCATGCTATTATTTAAAACTGGGTCATTATTTTGTTTCAGGCTTTCATCAATATGATAATAAAAATGATAAAAACATTTTTTGGTTTTACTCACTGGGTGAGTGGCTATCTGCTGAGTTGCCGGCACAGCTGCATGGCTCCATTCTATGTGGGGTTTTTTTTTTTTTTTTGGTCTTTTTTGGGGATTCACAGAAAGACTGGGGACTGATACAGCTGATACAGTGGACAGTTGACAACAAAAGCATGCAGAATGGAAGACGCTGCCTCCTTTGAGCACGGAGTGGCAGGAAGATTTGAGAGACTCTCAAATCTCCTACTACGACCACTTCAAAGACAAAAGTCCCTCCCATTATTTTTAATTTTTAGTTTTTCTTGTGGGTTGAAAAAAAATAGTCAAGTCAGTCAGGCAGACAGGCGAGCAGCTATTCCCTGGCTGCACTCTGCGGAGTGTGTGGCGGGAATACAGATTTTTTTTCTCCCTCTGACATGCTTTGTACTGTTCTATTTTAGCCTCTTCAAACACTGGGAGACATCTCTCCATAGAAATGAACCAACCAGGCGAGTCTCCCCTGGCACCGAAAATTATGCAGCAAGTTACTGGAGCGATGTTTCTACTATTCTCTGCAGTACATATTACACAGACACTCATGCACACTGGGACACTCATATGCTAAGGAAAAACAATCCCCACACACGCTCAATGAGATGCACACACAAGCACAAATGGAGGCATGGCTCATTTGAAACAGGCAGGGAAATAAGAGCTATGTGGCTGTTTGTTGTTAGTGAGGGTGAACAGACAGACACGATAATGGACATGGACAGCATCACAGACACACTGGGCTCCTAAGTATGGTCATGCTGTGCATTTTATTGACATCACCCAGCCAACATTGATGGATATTGAAGTTTTCTCCCTTTAAACATCTTGCTGCTATTGAGATCCAGAGTCCCCCTCCTCCCCTCCACTTTCTACCCTCCACTTTCTCCGCCCCCCATTCCTCTTCATTTGCAAACCAGCAGATTGGGGGGGCACTTCCAGAGTGTCATCTGGAAGTGCTGCCGCCGAGTGGATGTTGGAGTGATATTGGAAACCGACTTCACAGTACAACACGAGAGGCGAACACAGCTGTGTGGTCAGTCAAAAGTCAGATAAAAAATAGTGCATTAGCAGCGATGTCTCAAATTGTAACAGGCTGCGTTGCATTTTGGAATGGGGAACGACACTTTATAGGGTAATAAGAAACAATGTAAAATAACTTCATAGATAATTGCAATATATAAGGCATGAAATATTTTTCAAAAGAGTATGGAACTTACGAAAGATTAACTGAGATGCAGTTGAAACCTCCGGACAAAGCAAGTAAATCAAACCTTGACTTAAGATTATTTTGAAGACTGTTGCCAAGGTCAGCAATGACCTTTCAGGCTCATGAAAGACTTTCCTTCAGGATGTCAACTTGTGCTGTGACACAGTGGCTGAATGAACTGTTCACTTGTTGCTCTGGCACTTGATGAATCCACTCCATGCACTTTTATTTTAAAATTCAGAACGTGGTGGAAGTACAATGAGCAGCTATCAGCTTCACTACACATAACGTTCTGTGTAGGGCCGGGTATCACACAGAAAGGCTTTTGTGCTACTGTTTTAAATGTGTCCATAGCAGTAAGTATTGAAAAGTGTGAGTACTAACAGCCAGCGTTGAGTGTTTTGTCAGATTTGCATTCTGCTTGACTTATTCTTTAATTGGACAGTTTAGGAACACAAAGGCCCTGAAAACTCAATCAACTTCTTTGTGTAAGCAATGGGGTCCTACTGAACATACCATGCTCTTCAAAAGTGAGAGCAATTTTGGCTCGTTCACGTTAGAAATTATTCTTTCTTTGGGCTTTTTAAAGTGGGCAGGGCTTAGTTGGAAAAAAGGTGATGTCACATACTTAAGTGCACCAATCAAGATTTAGCAACCTTGAATCAGCGTTTAGTGACACACAGTCCTTGAGTTGTTAAATTCCTAATTTTTTTAATATTTCAATTTTTGACAGCATCGTACTCACACAAAGTTTAGACAACATTCAACATTTAAGAAGTTTGGCTTCTTTCTTAAGTCCCAAAAAAGTTTGATGAAAAAACACCTTTATTTTGGTAAAATTAGGAAAATTGAGTATCAAGAAAGCCACATTTGATAGAATTCAATGATATTTGCACTAGCACTGAAACATGTAGTTTCCATAACCTGTTTCTATTTGTATTCTGCACATTTATAGTTTCAAAGTGTCCATTAGCCATGTGCAATCTCTTAAAGGCTGATTCCCACTGCTTCTGTCTCTACTTTCTTTTTCTTTGGTTGGTTGGTGTCAATCCAGTTCCAGGTGCCACTGACTAACTTTCAAGAAGTCAAAAACCTGTAAATACTTTTTCAGTTAATTTTAGAATGAATGTTGCTAGAAAATTTTGGAGCATGTCATGATTCATGGCAGAAGACAGGAAAGAACTTTATGCTGTACACTTGCCCCCAACTGTGAAACACTATAACTGCATTGCAGCTTTGCATCAAAGAGTTAATGAATGCAGGATAAGGCAGGATGGTGAGACATACTGGCGTCTGCAGGTGAATAATGTCCATGGGGTCTTGTCTTAAAGACTACAGCGGGCCACAATAACTCACTGGAATAGGTTCAAGTGCACATCAATCACTCCCCCATCCAATCAAAGAAGCACAGATGGCGGGGCTCGCCATCAGCAGAGTTGTGATTGGGTTAGAAGGGGCACAGCATGGAGTCTGTTGCTGCATTATCGGCTTCAATCACAGTAATGCACCATTCTCCCATACAACGACCTCTGGGGGTGCGTGCGTCGCCCGTATATCATCACTATCCATTTTGCCGGACCCATCGGCCAACGCACCCACACGGTACATATCTCACTTCATATCCTGGCACTGAAAGCGCAGACAAACAGCCACGCAACACAGCACAACGTGCGTGAAAATAGCTCACACACTATTCCAGAGCATCTACGCGCCCCAAAGTAGTCTATCACAGAGAGTGTGAAAGAGGAAACAGGATTAGAGCAAGTGGTTGGCTGGGGCAGAGACCTGCGGCACAGACGCAATGCTCGATCACGGTCTACAAGCATTTATAGAGACAGGGAGACAGCGAGAAGCTGAGATGAAAAGGAGGATTCTCTCCTCTTTTATTTCAGTCCCTCCCACTGCTCTTTATCTAACCCTTGACTTAGATGAATCCTGTTATGGTGTGACGTGAACCCGGGGCGGCGGAGAGGCAAAGACAGACAGAGGGAGCGGGCTACGTACAGCAGAGGCACAATGTGGACACAAACCAAAAGCAGCTACAGACAGGCTTATCGACAGAGAGGTCTGACTGGTCAGCAGGCTGACAGGCCAGCCAGCGGGCTGACCACATGGTAGTGACTGCGTTCTTGGGTTGAATTGATCTGAATCTGGTTTCGAACTACAGGCACATTTTTCAGAGAACGTCCTGCTGGCGGCTCGTTTGGTGGCGTGAGCTCATGGCTTGATTAAAGGGGCAGAACGTTATTGTTTTGCCCTTTGTGCATTGTGTTACATGACAGCTTCATTATTTTCCCCAGACACCCTGAAACTAACGAGAGTGTCTATGGTGGCATAATACTTCACACAACGTCTTCCGTCAGTTGAGGCAATATGATTTAAACTTTATTTAGGAATGTTCACCTTGTGAGCACAATATTACCTAAAGTAAGCTCTTAAAATAACCCCATCACCAGACGAGAACCCTGATACTGAACGATAAAAAAAAAAAAGCCTGGACTACATACAATGAAAACAATTATGGCAACTACAGTACAGCTAGACTAGGGGAAGATCGTGGAGAAGGATAATCAAAAAGCGGATGGGACGCCTAAACACCAGTCCACCACCCCGACCTCCCTTAGTATTTCTGTACATTTTTGTATTCAGTCAAACTATGTGCAACTAGCTTCCATACAGTGAAGCAAAGTGTGCCATCACGTCACAACAATTGGAGACATGAAACACAAACTGACCAATTCCCAACAACTAATGAACAGCTGTGATTGGTTCATTCCTAACGGTTGGTATGGTACCACAAACGTCAATTTATGTTGAAGGGATGCTGGTTTAACTTTCTTCACTGTAACAAAGCAATGGCACATTAATATATATCAGTCCCAAGTATAATTATTAAGCTCTACACTACCAAGTATTTCAACTTTGTGAGACATTTCAGATGTTAATATTGTACTTTTTCTATTTTATGACATCTGTCTGATGGCTGGGGTTAATAGTTTGAGGAGTAAAAGTTTTATACTCAAAACTGAGCTCATCAGATATGCACTGTCAGAGTTTAAAGTCTCCAGCTCCAGAGAAAGGAATGTGTCAAGGAAGGAATGCTTCAAAGGAACTTTCGCTTTCATCAAATATTTTTCGAACAACAGAATTAAATTAATGTGCAGTTGGACTTCATATAAACACAGGGTAATCTCCCTTCTTCATTACTGGGTGAAATGTGTGTGTGTCCTTTTTTTATTATTCTCTCCTCAAAAAAAGTCCAACATCAGCAGTGCACTGTATGAGGTAGTCAGACCACCTACAGGAGTACATTAAATTGAATTTTGGACAATAACTTTTAAGTAAATATCATTCCATCATTGCATTATATGATACAAGATTTGTTTTCCACTACTGCCAAATAACATATAGTTTCATTTTAAAGATTTAATATTTTGACTTGCCTCATTACATTTTCTAAAGTAAATGCAACATTTCGATACATTATATTCCGGGAAATTCCCAATTCCAATTCCCAATAATAAATATGGGATGTAAAAATGTTATTGATTCATGGCTTGTCTCTTTCAAAGCAAACAAGTGGGCTGGATAATACTTTGTTAGTCTACAGTGTGTACATTTGGTCCCCATCTGGTTAAGGTGCAGCTAACTTGCGTGACACCCAGAAGAGCAGGTTAAGGCCCTCTTCGGCTGGGGAGGGAGAGCTCGGTGAGCAGTGGGATGTCCTGCCCGCTGCCAACTACACTATGAGGAACACTAAACTTCATCAGAACTGCCACGCACTCAGTAAAGCAGAACTGTCTCATAACGGCACAGCAAAAACTTGGCAAAAACAGACACATTACTGATAAGCAGCAACACGCTGTGAAATCATAATGGCAAAATAATTAGCACGCACAATTACACCGTGTAATAGAAGGCTCTATGAGTGCTAAGCTAAACCTGGGAAATGGTGGGAGGGAGCTGACATACCATGTCTGCAGAGACAGGAAGTGGGATAAGGGAGGTTTATGTGATTAGTTAACGTGAGGGTCACCTTTACTCTGGTGGTTGGTGACCGCATATTTAAGAGGAAGCATTATCAAGATATATGGTAGGGTTTACAGTGCAATGACCTCCTTGGCCTCTCCGTCGGGGCATCACAGAGGTTCAGCTTTCTTTCTTTCCCAGGTTTGGCTATTGTGTTTAATTTGTCTTTAGTTTGTATGTATATAAACTCATTTTTAGTTATAACTCTTATGTCCAGCCTTGAGATAGGTTGTGACAAATGGATGATCCTATGATCTTATTCATCATTATAAAATTAGAATATCTGTATCTATATCTATATATGACCATTTAGTAATTTTATATACTGAAAAATGGACAGCCTGGCTAACCACATATACTAGATATATTACATTTTATCCCTTGATTTTTGGATCCTTTATGTTTCTTTTTCTAATTCTTATCTTATCTTATCTTTTTTTTTTGTGGTAACCTTTTTAGCTTTTAGCTAAGAGTACGCACCCCACAGTTCACTGCACATATTGTTTGAGTATGTGACAAATAAAACCCTTGAATTCTCAATAGGCCTATTTGGATCCGATGTCAAGTAAAATATCTGAGAAAAATAGGTGGCACTTCACTACTGCAACCTGCAAGATTTTGTATTTCACACATCTCGAGCACTGCAGACTACACTGCCAGCATTCACACAAACACCCTCATTTAACCCTCCTGTTATGTTGGTCAAATTGACCCTTTTGAAAGTTTGAAAATCTAGGAAAAAATACTTAAATGTATTTTTTCAGCATGAAACTTCTTTTATTTGCCTTAATTAGTGTAATCAACATTTAAAATGAAAATGTTCATGTGTGGTCATGTATTTGGAACCCCTCCCCTGCATGTTTATATCACAGAGGTACTGTTTGGGTCAATTTGACCCAGCAGTGAAGTTGAAGGCTTAAAGGGTCAGAAGTGTCCAATTTTGACCATTTCTTTCTTTGCAAATGTTGGACAAGGTATTTCCTCCTCCTTCCCACCATATTTCACCCCAATTATACACACACACCACCCATGCACGCACACACACACGGACGCATGTCTCTTCTCCCTATTCTCCCTTCCTCACCGGTAAAATGCAAGAAGGTGCAAATATTATTATGACTTTGATGGGAACGTTTTATTTTCCCACAGGAAAACTTCACCCACACTCAGCAGAAGAGGGGCCAAACATACAAAAGGGTCTTGCATGGGAGTCCTACCAACATTACACTCCGCAGCTACATACAGCACAGTACAGCCTACTCACTGTCAGACAAAATTAACAACAGAAGCAAAGGGATGACAGCCCTTCACAACAGTGAAATACAGGAGGATGTGTCTGCAGATGAAGAACATCTTTAGGTCAATTCGGATTACGTGCCACATGTGCAAAAGTAGTTTGCACAAAGCACACTGTGAGGATATGTCACTCGTGTGCACAAACACACACGCAGCTCCTCTTCTTTGCTCCTCTTGACCTTGCAGGCAAAATTAATAATTCCAGATGTAAATGCAAAGGCCCACGCTGAGATGTCATCATCCAGAAGTATCCAGACACAGATTGAATGCGGAAGTGGAAATGGGGTCAAGGAAATTCTACTTGTAACTTTGTACTGATCAAGTTAGCATTTAAACAGTGCTTAAAGATATCTGGCTTGAGGCCATTGCCTAAATTATGAGTGGCCTATACATTCATACATTTAAATCTGAGTTTTTAGGTTAATTTAATTCATATGTGGTGGTCTGTGGATGGGTTTTTTACTAACATGCCTTTAAAACTGTGAAAACATGCCATTTAGTCCTTGAAAGGAACTAATTTATGCAGTTTGAAGTGGCAGTAATTTGTTGAAGTTCTTATAGAAGAACATTTCACCCGCGCGTATGCTTGTGTGCGTGTCTTCCATGTAAAGTCTATTTAACAGTCACTTGAGCATCAGGGAAGCAATTGAGGAAATCAGAAGTAGGAAGGGACAGAGTCGGTCAAGTAGAGCGGCATCATCCAGGCCCGTTCCATTTAGATTGATTTACCCCGAGCAAAGGGTCTGCAATTATTGCCTGAGCAATCTCTTCAAGTCAAGAGCCCAAAATTAGAGTGAAATCACACTCTCCTCCAGCTGCACACCGGCTCAACGGCGCGGCGGATGTGTGGGGCCGGCGCCGGGCTGCAAACTCAGAAACGCAGTGACGACCGCAGAGCAAGCTCCACTGGAAGGAAAAACAACATCTTCCCTAGTTGCTCAGGGACAGTGGAGGCTGAAATGCTCTAAGGCCAGCCATTAAATTACATGCAACCGTACAGTGCCTGATCACAGAGCTCCCATGAGTCACGGCGTTTCTGGAATATAAAAAGGCATTTCATCTTGCAAGAAGTACTTCTAATGGAGGAAGTCGGGGAGTGTGTTTGACAGCAATCTCAAATTCATATCCCAGTGTGCAACACTGCCCAGCAAATAATGGGATTAATCAGAATCATTCAATGTAAACCAGTAAAAATGTTAATCACGCATTTTGTTTATTCTTCACTAAACTAGATTTAAAAGAGTAACTTAACATTAAATCCACTTTTCTGAGTTCATAAATTATGTGTACAGTCACTTTACTACACTATAAACTGATCCTGGTCCCAGTTTATAGCCTTTATTACAAATTTTCCTTTTTGCAGAGAAAAATCCAGTAATTCTGTTCTCTAGATGGCAAAAAAAACAAAAACAAATCACAAAACAACATCTCATCCACATCATTATTGTTATCTGACCTTGTGTCATTGTTTTGCACAACAAAATTGTTCAAAATTTCAGTTTCTGTTATACATACAGTATGGTCTCATGTAATGATTACCACTGTTTATTGCTTTGAGCATCAATTCGATTTTTTATGTGTGGTTTTCTTTTTGTTTCTATGTTTTGATACCTCAGTGTTGCAAATGGTTATACTATTTTGTAATTAATCACACCATGTGCAACAAACTGACCTGCAGTGAACCTGGGGCTTTGGAAGCCCCAAATTAATTCCTGTTCAGAAAAAAAGGCTGCGGTAACAACAGTAACTTGTGTTTACTGGGGAACTCCTTATGAGGTTCATTTGCAGCCTTGCTCCAAGTCCTTCAACATTAAGCCCCAATCCAATATTTATTTTTCCCAAGATCACATAGTGTTACACTACACACTTAGCCCCAGGTGCACACTTAGCCTAAGGGAGGCAACGTATGCAAGTGTGTGTCTCTGCACATGCACATGAATTTGCATGAATTTATACAGTTTTGTTTCTCTTTGTGTATGCTTGTGCATATGCAAGTGTAAATATACTGCATGTTTATGCTGGTGGAGTTGAGAGGTTTGTGGCCATTTGTGTAGCCTATGTGCCTGTGTGTGTGTGTGTGTGTGTGTGTGTGTGCGTTCATGTGAGCCATCAATCCTATAAGCCTAACTAGATGTAAGCAGAAGGGCCAGTATAATCCAATGGATGCCCCTGTAAATAGGATAGACAACTATATAGATCAGCTAAAAAGAGTTATAACTCTAGTTCTAATCAGATAAAAAGAGAGGCAGAAGAAGGGGAGGAAGGAAAGGAGAGGAACTGATGTGAAAGGAGGGGAGGACGCCACGTAGAAAAGGAAACAGAGGAAGTGGAGAGCATAAGAAAAAAAGGGTGATAAGTCAAAGGTCCTGGAAGTTAAGAAAGCTAATAGTCAATTTTTAGAGAAGGGCAGAGAGAGAGGATCAATGTGGGTAAATGATAGAGAGAAAAAAAGTGAGCGAGACACACACACACACACACACACACACAAAGGACAAGCAGAGAGACAGAGGTCCTGGAGTGGAGAATTAAGTGTTTCCACTCTGTTTGCCCCAGCTTGGCTAGTTTAGCTGAAAACTAAATTAAAAGCCTTGTTCTGTGTGGGCATTTGTGTGTGTGTGTGTGTGTGTGTGTGTGTGTGTGTGTGTGTGTGTGGTTGAAGGGTTGTTTAGGGGTCAGGTAGGAAAAATAAACAACAACAAGGAAAAAAAAAGAAGAAAAGGAGAAAAGCAGCATCATCTCATCTTCACCCCAGCATTTCTCTTTCTAATGTAACCTGATGTGTATTCAAGCTTTAAACACAGAAAATCCCTTCAGCATTAAGATCACTCCTTTACCTGTCACTCCCCACTCCTTCCCTGCCCCCCCCCCTCTGTCACTGGTGATGGATGTTGCCTGTGCTTCAGACTGAAAAGGGAATAGACTGTTCTCTCTCTGTGCGTTTCACAGCAATCTGGAGCTGTCAATACACACACACACACAGCTGTGTGAAGCTGTCATGTCTCTATCAAACAACCTGCCTCATGCATCAAAGACGGAGAGTGAAACACCCGGAGAACACACAAACAGCAACAACAACTAAAAGTTTGTCCAAACTGTAGACAAGTTGCATTTTGTGCATTCAGTTTTTTTTGTCTTTTGGAAACTTTGGGAAGTAGTTTCTTATAATTTCAAATCACCTGGACTCTGTCCATCTGTGTTCCCAGACACACATCACAGGATATCATCAGAGCGGACAAGTGGTTACAACCACGTGAGGTTCAGGCCCCACATCCTCTCCACTGAATCCCCAGCAGCTCCAGGGCTGGTAGCTGAGCCTGACCTCTGGCCTCCCGGTGGAGGAGCGCACAGAGAGGAATCTGCTGTGGGCTGGACTCTCTCAAGTCTGTCAAAAGGCACATAGACTGTAGCTACCACTGAGAAGGTCTTTGTTTTAATGACCTGTGGAGTTTACATTCTACAATTACACAGAATAAAGGATGATTCTGGCATTCTTCAGAGTTAATATCTACAAGACAAAGAAGAGTATTTTCTACTCCTCCAATAGCATTAGTGTGAAGAAGGCAACAGCATTTGTTGGGGAGTGAGGATGATGATGTTTTAACAAATAACTTGTCATGAGGCTATGTTGTAGATTTAAAGATTTTATTATTGTTTTATGCATTTATAATGATTTGTGTATCCTGTGTTCAGCTGTGTGTGCATTATTTTGGACTCATTTTGCCTGGCTTCAAAACAAATTTCCCTTTGGGGATGATAAGGTTAAAGATGAGGTTTTTTTTTGTGTTGATTAAACATTCTTTGTGGGGAGGAGATCTTGGCGACAGACCTGGATACACTGTACTGATGTCCTGTACATTCTCTAGCCATTGACACACTAAGTAATATAGTGATACTATGTGGAATGTAAACTCTGTACATCATCAAATAATCTAATTTAACAGGATCTGAAGATGTTATTTAGTGTGTGCGATGAGGACTCCTTTGAGTAAACCACTGTTGAAAAATTACTGACAATAAATCAGTGTAAAACCACATTTTCATCTCAATGTCAGTCAAATCACACATGAATGTAAATTCAAAAAATAGTTAAATGAGAAGATTAAATAAGAAAAACTAAAATCGTAACAAAAACTTAATTAGAGCTAAAAACTACGACCATACTCTAAATATATACAATGGTAGTAACTGGTAATATTCTGTGCATGGTTAGTACAAGTTTAGTATAAGTGTATATTTGTTATATTGATAAGGCATGGTGCCTTGTTGGAAGTGCATGCAGAAGATGAGTATGTTCTACTTTACAGTAAATCTCTATATACAGTACACACACACACTCACACACACACATAGATGCATGTACAGTTATGTAACATACAATAAAATATATAAATAAATATATATTATTGTTTGTAATTGTAAGGTCAGACTTACTCATTGGCTCTTATAGCTATGCCTTGTATTTTAGTCCCATTTGAAGAACTACTCATTCTCCTCATACACATGACAGAACTCTACTTGTTGCAAGATCTCTCATCAGCTGCTTTGCATCTTGACCTTCATATCTATTTTTTCATTCCTGTTTTCTCTCACGATGTGACTCACAATCCTGGTGACGTCCGTCACTGTGTTTGTGTGCAGATACAACATATGTATGAGTGTGTAATTCTAAACTTGTACACTCTGCTTCATGACACATTCAAAAGCAAACACACACACACACACACACACACACACACACACACACACACACAGCTGTAATTAATGAAACTACAGATTGTTTATGTCCCTTCTAGGGTTTTCTTTATTCATTTTTCACTCTTGTGTTGTGTGCTCACTACTTGCTCTGTCGCCCGCCATACATGATGAGGTACATTAGAGCCAATGTTTTCTGGAAAAAAACAACAATGCTTTTGATAAAAACGCATTCATCATAAAAGCCCAAACCGCAAAGTGTCCCATGCATTTACCAGTTTTTTTTTAACTCAAATTCAGGCATCATCAGGTATGATCACTTCAAAGAGAGATCTCCTTTATACAGTAAGGTGGTTGATTGTGTTTCAACTTTCGGCCGTGTGGTACCCCTAATCAAATTATCATTCTGATGTGATCTGAATACAGTCTTACAGTCTGAAGCCTGCAGCTTTTTTGTGGAGCCGTTTTTACCCGAGCAAAGTACGGTTATATAAAGTTGGATGTTGTGACACAGCTAACATTACAGCTTCCGTCAATTTTGGACACTCTGGGCCTTCATAAGTCTGCAATTACAAAGCAGTTGGTCAGTGGTGCAATTTTGAGTGTCCAAGTTGAACTCCATGCTAAACTGTGTCTGGATTTCCTCCTCTGCTGCACCTCTGCAAGTGAGCCACTGATCTATTAGCCACTGATCTTACTGTTATTAATGTTGGTGTGACCAGGCCCTTTCTAGATTTCTGGGTAATGAAGTCCTAAACAGCAATTTTGCACTGCCAGTAGGGGCCACCCATGAAGTGAAGTGGCGCTTTAAACGAAACAACTTTTTTATATAAAATGTCAAGTGGTAAAATGTGCAGTGACTCCATTAAAAGTGCCACATACCATGACACCTTTAATCATATAACGGAAATGTACAGAGACATTTATTGATAAAAATCCTCAGCAATAAGACACATATCCACCGACAATCAGCTGCTCCAAGTGACAGAAAAACAGTCACTGCCATCATCACTGACAAATGAAGTAATATCCTGCTTAGTTCTTGCAGTCCAATAACAACCAAATTTCTGACTAACTAGACCGTCTGGGTAAAAACAACATAGATCAGATTGAATTTGTCCAAATCGCTGATCCGTCTTGGCTGCAATAAGAATAAATAAACACTGTGATCGGCCTTACAAGAACGCTCAGACTGCTTCTTAACTGGCTTGGCAGGGATATGAAGACAGATCAAATTTGATTTCCAGCACTCCAAAGAATACTACTGGATTGTTTAATTTGCATTGACAAGGACAATGTATCTGGTGGAGCATTTCCAAATATGGCTAAATGAAGCGCTGCACCAATATTATTGTGGCCTGGACCTCTTCGCAGTGATCCACAGAGTCTGTGTGTTCTATAAATGGAGTTTAAAGAGTTCAGGGCAAACGTGTTTATAAAGAGGGAAGGCTGAGGAGCCTGGTCCCATTTCGTTTATATTACCATCAGCCTGTCAATCAAGAGAAAACTTTTCACAGTAACCCTTTTTGATACTCTTTTAAACAAACTTAAAGGTACGTGTGAAGAAATTACAGTATCTAAGTGAAATGATTTTAAAAAGTTCTCTGTGGGTTTGTCTTGAATTTTAGTTGTATTTTGAGGCTAATACTAATCTTACCAATGTGAAAGGCAGTAACTCGACCCAATACTGATTGAGAAAATTGTTCATGAGGTCGGAGACGAATAGCCTTATAGGCAGGCTGTTAATTTCCCGACACTCCTAATGCGAGTGTGGAGCCACACTTGTCTCTCTCTCAAATGCAAATGTTTCAATTTCATCTCCGCCTAAAATTGAATTGCGGTTTGGTGAATCCATCCTTCGCAGCTCGCCGTTTTCCTGCCTTCCCCCTCGCTCTTCGTCTCTCCTCCTTGCTGGCGGCTGGGTCGCTATGAGCCTAGCGTGGCCATGACGCCCGAGATGTGAAATTGAAAAGCCAGTCAGCTGTTGAAATATCCCATTTATTGTCACACGCTAATGAAAACAATCTTTCACTGTTAAATTTGAATAGACGAAATTGCATTTAAAAATACATAAACCAAGAGAGCCTGACAAATGAGAGATGATAGGGAGAGACATTTGGAGGTAGGCGGGGGAGACAAGTGTGGACAAGTAGACAGAGAGAGCTGGCGCGCCGCTCATTACGGAGGATCATCCCTGCTTTTACAAATGAAATAAAAAAACTGTTCACCCTGTACCCAAATGGAACTCCTGTCCTCTTTTTGTGTCCCTCCTTTCTTTGCCCTACAGCACAATACAGCCCCAGGAGCGTCCAGTCCCAACAAGCTTAATTACTGTATAACAATCCAAATATGCCAGGTTGCTGGGGAGTGTATGTGTATTTCGCCGTCTGCCCAATGGCTCTCCCTAGCATCTGAGCTTTGGATTTTTATCTACAAATGGGGACAGCCTATGGTACTGATTAACAACAATTTTTAAATAAACAAAACTGCCACAAGCTGTGCTACCTCTGGCTATAAACAATCTTAAAAAACAGGGTTGCCATGCCCTGTAAACATCTTAGATGGAATCTGTGTTTAGCAGGAATACGACCAGCTCGATTCCACAGTGCATGTGCATGTGGAAGCAGCACAGGCCTCACACGATACAGGAGGACGGACTCAAAAAGCACACTCCGGACAAAGAAGGCTAAACACATGTGCTCATAAACCACTCATAAATTACTCATAAAACAAGCACGTTGGACAATGCAATTTAGTGTTGCGTGAGCACATAAAATGCTTGTTTTAACACCGGCCGACCATGTGATGGATATGAATCCAAAGCGAGCGCACTGATTTTATAAATGGATTAAAGTTAACATTAGCACCCAGCCTACATGAGAAGTCATTCATTCGACATCTGGGGGGCTGCCTTGATCGTCTCCATCCATGCATAACTGACCCCACAGTCACACAGTAGGTACATCTCAAAATGACTGATCTTTCCATTATTGACCTAATATATACTGTACTTTGACAGCCCATGTTTAAGTTTCCTTGACAAGGATCTTTAGTGACTGTACAAATAACAACTGCTGTCTTGTTTGTGAGGAAGTTAAGCAGAAGTAAGGCATGTGACTTTGACATGGGAGACCACTGTTTGCATCCATTCTCCTCCCCTAAACCTAACACTTTTTTCATTATCTGAAACAAATCATTTTAGTTCCTTGAAGTAAACTTTAACCTTTGTATTTTCTACATTCACCAATAGTGTTAATTTAGCTGTAGATTAACAAAGACGTACAGTATATATAATAGACACAAATGCATGATCATTACACGAGTGCTTTGCAAACTTTCCTTTACTGCCTCCTCAAATTCCTTCACTTCCAATAACGGTTGGTGCAGTTTTATGAATCAAGCGGCAGCCGTGACTAAACTCTGGCAGTGTGCCGCAGATTGACCTAAGTAGGCAGACCACTGCGATAACAGTTGTATGGCCATCACGGCCCTATTGATCCGAACACGGAGGGATCGTACTACAGCAGAGATGGCACTGCGATACAGCGGCTCGACACTGCACATGCTTCATAAAGGCCAAGGCTACAGAGTCAAATACACACCTCTTTGCAAGAGATCAATAGCTGTGGTCAGATAAGGTTGCAGAAGTCTGGGGGAAACAATTCCATGTTTAAAAAGAGAGAGAGAGGCAGTAACAATGAGAAAAAACAAATACAACAGAAAACAGAGGGATGAGGTTTTGTTTGGGACAGTTGGGAATTGACCCTATGGCAAGAAAGTTTAACAGAAAACCACAACACTCCCTTAACATTAACATTAACAGTGGCTACAGCCTAAAACCAACAAATAATAGCAAAATGTGTTCAACGCTTCCATTTTCGTTAGGCGATGTTGTTACAACCTAATTCATTTGTGTTTTGCTTTACTCAGGCCCTCTGGAACAGGGAACAACCATCTTTCTGCACAATGCCAACTGCGGGATGAACGAATTTCAGGCTGGCAGCTTCCGAGCAGGGATTCTAATTCATCCAGCAACACCGAGGGTCAAGGAGACAGGGTACAGACAAGAATCAGTGTCTAAAAGGGTAAGATCGAGGTGAGTCTGAGTAAACAACAGAAAAGGTCCATAATGTGAGGAAGTGGGATAGATTCTGCTGTGTATTATAATATAATTATGAATTATGAATTATGAATTATTTTTGAAACTGTGTCCTACTGTTCAAGGATCACTGAACACCTTTGTGCAGATGCTGTGAAAAGCCAGATCCTATGATAGTGCCTAACATTAGGCCAGAGAGTAACATGTCCAGTAAACCATTATCATTTCTCTTTCTCCTGCCAGCTCTTGTTGTTCTCCGTCTGTCTTGCTCTCCAAACCAATGATATCAGAGAGGCACTCCATATCCAGGCTCCAGCAGCTAAATCAATTTCCTTTAACCCAGGCCAATCACAATCACTTGAATGCGATTGCTGCTCTCACAGTATGACCGGACGGTGCCAAAACGTCTTTCACTGCTCGCCCACTGTCACTGCTGACTATGGGGCCTGTAAAACTGACACTTTAAAAAAAAAGGGTTCTATTGCAGGGTTTCCCTGGAGTTTGACAGCACTTTGAAATTCAAATGCATAATACATGAAACCTCCTAATAAGAGATCAGCACTTTTGCCTTTATTTTATCTTCCAGACTACTTTTGACAGTGTCAAGTAATATCACAGTTTAAGCTAATTTTCCCACAGTGCCAAAGTAGTTATTCCAAATAAAATACAGATTACGCCTGGCCAACTGCATAGTAGCAGCAATGACAATACAACACAACATAAAAGAAACAGCAGATCTAATTTAATCACCAGTGTACCTTAAATTGATTTCACTTTGTTGTTTGTACTAACAACTACTACTAACTGTATTCATCTCTGCAGTAGAGGTCTTCACAGAGTACTTCACACAATTTTTTTGCAGCAGTTTGAGTTGGACCTAACCTGAGAAAGTGTGGCCGTTGAATAAGGTTGGGGTTTCCAGGGAGTTGGATCTGTTTTGAGGTGCGGCATCCCTGCAAATTCATTATAGACCGAAAGATCCATGTGGCGACGTTCAGTACCGATGCACAAAGTAGTGTGCCCTTTACAGTGTGGAATGAAGCTGAAAGTAAGGTTTAGTGGTCGGGGTATTAAAGATCTTCATGCTCAAAACCAGAGTTCATGTTCTGTCACAGACCGACTATACAGTAAATGAAACCATAACCCCAATGAGCATGAAGGTTTATTCTTAAAGCTTTTAACCGCAACTGACTTCCATTCGCTATTGAAAGACACGAGAATAAGACAATAATTATCTTTCAGTCTCAAGTATTTTAATTGCCAAATCTCGTTATAACTGCAGCCATACATTAACCAATTATAATTTGCCATAACCAAAATTGCTTCCTAAGCGGAACTATACCCTGAAGTTGCCATGCGAGGATACTGTAGCGATTGGAATGGAACGTTCGGAAACATTGTCAGTGAATAGAATCTAGCATTATATGTCTGGTGAGTAGGTTCAGCAAGCAAGTATACAAATACATGCAAAGAGCCCTTTCTCATAGAAAAGCAGAATATGTGTCGTCTCATGATCGGAACTGTGAAGGTACATATAAGCAAAGAGATGAAAAAATCAAATGTTCCTGGCTACCTACCACACCGGCAAATTGCTCTCTACACAATAACAGCCTGGGGGGGAGAGTCTTCCAGTGTTGGGATGGTGGCTCCTCACCTCACCCTTCATTTAACACATTTTATTCATTTTCAATACACGTATTGAACAGAGGTGCTATTTAAGAAGAATACCTGCGTATTTTTCGCTTGACTAAGATGTGAGGTTGACAAGAAGGCGTGTGTGGTTAAGGGAGACAGTTAGTGAGTCGGTTATCTTCCAGCAACACCCTGTGTATGTAAGAGCCTCTCTATGTGGATCACTCATTAAAGCACAGCAGCGGGTACTGATAAAGAGAATTGGATTACTGTGATTAATACCATGTGTCACTTGTAATGTCTTTAGCAGTATGAATCATGGAACTCCATGCACATATGCCTGAGCGTGCACACAAACACACACGCTTATTTTCAAAATGATTCTGAGTTGGGAAACTTGAAAACTTGAAGTATCGTTCGTTACAAACATCATCACTCATCACTGTTTCTATTGTTAAGTTCACTTTTTCTCAGTGAAAACACACACTCATATACACAAACAGAATGTATATCTACACATATACTGTTACGCTTGGTGATTCATCACAGATTGGTCGCCCTAGGGGCTCTACAAGGAACCAGTCGCCATGTGTGAGTTCCAAACATAGAAACACTGCTTCTGTGTATGTGTGTCTGTGCACATGTGTCTCTATGTGTGTGTGTGTGTGTGTGTGTGTGTGTGTGTGTAGTGTATCTGGGTGTTTTGGGCTATTTGGCAAATCCCAAGTGTTCTGAAGTGTGCAGAGACCCCAAATTGAGAGAGAGAGAAAGCGAGAGGCACGCACGCACACACACACACACACACCCACAGCGGGAGATGTGACTGTAACCTGAAAAAAGGTGGTTAGGAATGGGTGTGTGTGTGTGTGCTGCGTGGGACAGACCCCTGGCTGAGGCTCTGTCTGGCCCTCAGGCACAACAGATGTTGCTCTATAGCCCAGAACTGTGCACGCACACACATTTTCACACATACATCACACAAACACACACACACACACACACACACGGTGACATACTTAAAAATAAACTCAAGTATCAGCCAGACTTGCAGAGAACAACACAGTTATGTATCTGTCTATCAATCTATCTATCTATCTGCTTCCCTACAGTATTTCTTCCCCCATAAACTTACACACTGTGGCATTTAGCTCTATACCAATCTATGGGCCTATGGCGTGCTTTACAACCTGACCTGAAGGCATATGGAAAGCATATAAACCTGCCAGACTTGTTTTTTTGTGTGTGTTTCTTTTAAACTTAGGCCCATTGGCAAAGGCATATGTCTCTAAGGATGTGTGCAGGAAATTGATCGTGACTTTGGGACTCATGCAGTTTAAGCAGTGGTAACTCTGGTTAACTGATTAGCTAACTGATGCAGTAATGGCATTTATGTCTGGTGGATTTTGTTTGCGTGTACGCACCCTGTACACAATATTTTGAATGAATCACCAATACAATTCAGTCTTTTTAAATGTCTGTGAAAATGTGTAAGTGAAAATGTATTTCACTTTCCCCACAGATTTTTTTTTCTTGTCTGAGAGGTAAGGTCTGAAATAGCACTTAGACCATCATATGCTGGGAAAGCTGTCTACTGAAATGTAATAATTATCATTATAGTAATTATACACATTTGCATGCTAGGAGCCTCCATCTGTGATGACTGACTAATGTACGTCCTCAATCAAAAGAAAAGACAGTCTGACCCATTTATGTTGATAAAAATATTACAATATGACAATAGTGCAAATGAAATGAAGCAAGATAAGAAGAAAAAGAAATCTGTATCTGAAAGGTCAGCATCAAGGTACCCCTGAGTGAATTTTCTGCAGAATCATCAGAATTAGAATCTGAATCAGAATGAGAATTGGGTTTATTGCCTTGCAGGTTTTCACATACAAGGAATTTGCTGAGGTGTATTGGTGCGTAACAATTACAGACAAATAGTGCAAAAGTCAACATAAGCATAAACATATAGTAGTATTAAAAAACTAGAGTACTAGTGCTAAATAATAGTAGTCATGTCACATGTAGCCCAAAATCCACTTCACACCATTAGTGTATAGTAATAAAAGACAGAAATGATGGTAAAGGCAGTGATAATGAGCTGCGCTTGCATGCCATAAGGCACTGAGATGATGAGTTAGTCAGAGTTTGAGCTGTGTTTTAAGGGCAGCCGCAGCACAGCTAAGGCCAGCACTTGGTTTTAAATACTGCAAATCACTTACAGGAGTGATGCCCTGGCTATAACCTGGGTCAGACCTTTGAAAAATGAAAACAATATCATTCCATTTTAAATGGAAAAGATGTGATTATTTGTCTGTAGTGATTCATTTTCTTGGCTCTTGGAGTTTTAAGACTAAAAAGTCAATAAAATAAATAAATAAATCCACTACAGTTAACACAAATTACTAAACCCATAATTTCCCTGCCTGACTTCAAATTAAAGAAGACTTTAATTTACTCTGGGATCCTGTTAATGTGCTTCATACTGAATCCCCTAAACGGACAAACTCAGTATGTTAATAATAAACTTTATGCAATAATGGCCTTAAAGCAAATTTAAACAGAGGACTTTACAAGAAGACATAAAATTAAAACACTACGTATACAATAGGAAATAATCACATGAAATTAAATAAAATGACTTTGTTACTGTTGAATTTTCTTTTATGTAATGTGATTATTGGCTTGACATTTTCTTATTTAAATCTTTGTTGTTTTTTACTGTAATGTTGTTGTACAATATGTTACTCTTTAATACTGCCAAATGATGACGTTATAGGTCACATGCAGACTGGTAAACAGACAGCAGGATGGGGCGTTAACTGGTAAAATGAGAGTGTAGATTGAAGGTAGTGTTGGTATATGGTTATAACCTGGGTCACATGCAGGCTGTTAAAGGCTCGGCTCAGGCTATAAGCTGGGTCAGCAGCGGTTAAAGTGCAAGAGTCAATAAATGTATGATGGTGGAAAGACCTCCCTGGGGCATTAAATGAAATGCTCTTCCACTTTCATTTCTCCATCAGAGAAGCTGTGGACACCCCGCCTTACTCAAATACACACCCATACACACACAAACAACGTGTCAACACTGTGACCAGTTCACGGCTCCCGCGGGGCCAGTTATGAACCTGCAAGGCCAGCGTTATAGATCTCTACTCCGGTTCTCTCCATTAATACACAAACACACAACCCCACAAACACACAGGTGATGTGACTGGACTGACCACTAATACATACCTAATATGTCTGGGAGGTGTTTCTTCAGATTGATTGTTAGACCTGACTAAACCTGAGCTGTAATTAACAATATGTCTGCTGCAATGTCATGGTAGTAAGTTAAAGGATCAGTCAACGTGAATAATTTAAAAACTACCCTCTATAGCCTAAAGTGGTATCTATAATGCATAGATTTAGTTATATTTGTCGGTTTGAGGTACTGCCTTCAAAAGAACTGCAAAATATGTGCATGTTTTTTTTTTTTTTTTACAGAATCCAAAACACACCGTTAACAGGATTTCACTTTTTCATTTTGCATTTTCGTTGAACTAAACCTTTAGGATTCAGTTTGCGCTGACCTTTATTTAAAGAAATTGATATTACACAGCAGTTTTTAGAATAATTATGCCAATGTCAAAATCCTGGCATTACTATACCATAAATTTCAACGCATTTTTTAGTGGAGAGGTTTGGTGTTCCACAATGTTTCTAGTTTACCAGCACAATCAGAATGACACTCTAAGAAGAAACCTACTTTTATTTGCTTGTTTTATATGAATATGACTCATTGGAGGACATCTTCCAAACGGATGAATAGATGGACATCAGTCTCTTCTTTTTTTTGCTTGCTTCGTTTGCTGTAATTGTCATTGTAGTGTGTCTCATTTAAAGCCACAAGGTATGCCACGCTAATTAAAATGCAGCAAATTAAAGACAGCAACTGAGAGATCATTTGCATTCTAAAAAGTAACCAAGGGAGACACTTCAGAAATGAATGACAGCCACATACAGCAGGAGAGAGAGAGAGAGAGAGGAATGGATATTGTGTATAATGAAGATAGATGTTGGTGTAAACAGAAGTAGCTGAAGCCCTGCAGTGCATGCGTGTTAGAGAGGGAAACAGAATTATTAATAACGATGCATATTAATATTGATGATTAAGTGGTTTATATTAATGGTTACTTCTCTAATTAGCATCAGCAGGACGCAATATGCTGCGCATTTATTTTACACATGCAAATCAAGCAGTGAGTCTGCAGTGATGACACTGCACCTCTCTCTCTCCCTCCATCCCTCCATCTCGCTCTCTCTGTTTTTCTTTTTCTTTCAAATTATGAGCACAGAACTCTCTAAGTACAAAGCCATTTTACAACATGAGCTGTAATAACAAAGAAAACTAAGAATATTTTTGATGTGAATCAATGTATGTATACAAAGTGAATTTGGAACCGGCTCTGAAGCAACAACATGTCTTCCAAAATCATATTGACATTATTTAAAATTCAAATGACTAAAAATTGAGCTCTTTAAATTAACCTTACTTGACGTTTATCATGTGGTTCACTCCATCTGTCTAGAAAGGGGTGGTCAATTTGTTAAAAAAATGATGTCCTATCGTTGTACATTGGATTTTTCTGGTTTTAGCTTCTTTTAACAAACACAGCTTCACACAAACCTGAGACCACTGCAGAGTCACCATCACCAGCTCAACAGAGTGGCTAAAGCTAGTCCACACATGGCTGCAGCAACAGATATTACAGATATGGAAAGAATCCACGGATAGGATGACAAACAAGCAAATATGTGCACTGCTGCACCAGTAAATCTTAATGGCAACTGTAGTTTTTTTGTATGTGATCAAATTAATTGAGCTTTACTGATCAGTTTAAAGCAGCGCTAATAAGTATTCTTATTTTAACATTGGATCCAATTACTATTTGAGGAGAGTCGTTTGAAATGACAAACCTGCATTTGAATAATCACCCAACTCCACAGTACTGAGGAGCGTTCTAGCAGGTTGTTTTATTTTTCTAGTACAAAGTGCTGTAGAAGATAGCCATTTATCTTAGAATGTGGAATAGTAAACGTGAACAACTTTCACTAGTAACTTTCAAGGAGCTAGTAAGAGAGCAGCTAAACAGGAAGTGATGTCAGGCTTCTGGCTCTCTTCAAAGATTCTTGCATGGCATATGGATACTATCAGACACATACACACAAATTCCCTTACTGGTTTTTGCACTATTATGACAAAACTCTGTTTTATTTCAGTACATATATTGTTGACTTAAGTACGATGTAATAATACAAGTTTTCAAACCAATCATGTCAGTGGAGTGAGAATGCATAAAGTGCTAATTGGTAGCTTTTGAAAATACTTTTTATGCCAATAATCATTCAACTGAATTCAAATGAATAGAGACAAAACAAACAGAGGGTGAGCGAGACCAGTAATACCTCGTTCTCCTCCACCTGTTCATCTTTTTTTTCCTCCATATTGTCGTATTATTTCTATTGGGAGAAACAAATGAATACACGGCGAGTGGTGATCAGGGAGAAAGGGGAAGGCTGACCTTTGAGAGGATTATGGGATTTGTGTTAGAACAAAGCTAGGAGGCAATATGGCAGATGTATTCTGTAAAATAGTCTATTTAGCAGTGAGACGGCTTGATTGCAAAGAGAGCAAGACAGTGGCAGACAAAAGGGAGTGGATCACTTGTGTTAATGGGAAGCTTTGGAAATGGCAGTTCACTGGGAGTGCTAGGATCAGTTCCCCCAACATACACATGGATATGGTTTGTTATGACTCTTATCTTGGGTTTCCAACAACGTTTTAGTGTCCCATGATCATTTAATGCCATTTCAGGAAAGGCACACACAAAATATTTACATTTCTGATAGAGTGTGGTGTAAAAACTGTCAAATTAGGAGATATTGAATAGTGTATCAGTCGTTTTGTCTCATATAACTGAAATGCCTGAGTGGGCAGGTGGTAAACAATAAGAAGAAGAGGGGAAAGAGACAGACAGAAACACAGAAGGGAACAAGGCGAGAGTAGTGATGCTTTCATGACGTTAGTAAAAGTTAGTTATTCTTCATCCTCTGCTTACCATCTGCCAGCCAAAAAACAACAACTCACCTCTCACTCTTTCCCAACATACACTGCATACAAACACACTCGGGATCCTTCACCACTAAGGATTTGGTACCGAACTCGGTAAAAAGTATATGAGATGTTTTTGTATGTCCAAAACCTCAGTCTGAAACCAATAGAGAGAGTGAAGTACCTGAAAAGTGTATCGGTTCAAATGTGAACGGTTCCCAACCCTTCTCTCAACACACCAAGTTTAAATCATAAAGTTTAAAGTCGCTGATGTTTTTAGGGCTGATACTGTACAAATATTTTTATTTTTAAATTTAAACCACTGGTGGTAATTTTGAACATCTTCTTGCCAACAAAACCCTGAAATTGAAAAGGCCCTCAATCAGCCCCTAGTGCACAGATCTTAATCTTATATTATCTGCCGATCTTACTTACCAGGTTTTCATACTAGGGGCGCAAATTAAACACTCAGAAGATAAAAAAAGAGAATTTCAGATATGTACCCTCCAAGACTGAGTATTTAATCTTCCCTTGCTCTGAGATCGTATTCCTGTAGGTGAGAATCTTTCTCTTTGTAGATAAGACAGGAAGCAGTCACATTAAACTCCAAAATAATTGCCCCAGGTCAACCTTTAGGTTTAAAAAGAAACTGTTTGGTGTCAGGTGTGCTGCAGTGAATCAGTCCTTGTTTCAGACTGATCATTACAAACCGACAAGAGCATTGATAATGTTAATTATACTTAGCACTAGTACTGTAGTACTTTAAAATACGATATTTATGCATACCCTTGCACCTTGCACTACTTGTCTCGTCTGTACTTGTCTGTAATTGTCTGTACTTGTTACGCACCAATACACCACAGCAAATTCCCTGTATGTGAAAACCTTCTTGGCAATAAACCCAATTCTGATTCTGATTCCGATATTGTATGATTCTGCAAAACGCTGTATTACATCCAACATGTCAAGGTTGAATTTTTTTATGTTGAATGATAACCATTTTAAATTTCCCATCCACCACCCTGACCTCAGAGCCCTTATCATCTGCCTCATGACGTGTTTTTCAAGTGCACACTTCTTCCTACATTGGCATTGGAAGCTGGCACTACACATAAATCTGAGGTGCAAAATCATCTAATATGAGCTGATCATTAACACCGTCTCCGGGCAAAATAAATTATTTTCATGCTGCTAAAACATATTTTAAAATGACAATACAAATGTAATGAAATCTAGCAATGTGACCCATTATTCACTTTCATTGCAGGTTCTGTTGAGGACGAAGGATCCTTCATTTCAGACACAGACGGTATGGCTGGCCAATATCTCATATCTAATAAAAGCCACATACTGACTAAACTAATGTCGGTCTAACCCTCAAATACATACACACGTCATTTATCTCGTTTACACTTTTACACACTCTCACACTGTCGCCCCCCCTCCCTGGCATCTCAGCAAGACGCTCCTATCTGACCTCTAAAAATATGGCGATGGCAGATTTGTGGCTCGTGCTGATAACCAATCAGATGGCTTGTGTCGTGCAGGGCGGACGACCCCCGTCGGGTCCTAAATCACATATTCTCTTCATCGCTCTCCCCTCGGTCTCTCGGTCTTCTTTATTGCTTGTTGGCGATGGTTTTATTTGGTGCCGGCAGATAGTATGGTGGGTTCCCAAGGCGGGCAGTGGAGAGTCTGACAGCTGAGAATCTGAACGGATCAAAACCAAGCATACCTGGAGCAACATCAGTGAGCAAAAACAACATTAAGATTTAAAATAAACATCATCACACAGATAGGCAGTTGTTCAGAGACTGGATTAGTCCACTCCCCTACATGTGTAGTTTGCAGTGATCAGAGGTGTTACACACCGCACACTTTGATCCCGCTGCTACACATGTCCATCTGCTGCACTGGCCCCATTGAACACACATGCAGTCACACATAAGCACTTATGCTCAAGCATGCATTCATACACAAGCAGAGGCCAAAGCTTTGATCAATAAATAACACTGTCACAGGGGGGTTTGTACACACACACATACACACACACACAGATATCTACAAATGTAGTTTGCAGTGAGGTGCCTAGCAATAGCTCGGTACGGAGGGATATAATCTCTGTTTTTTCTCTACCCATCTCTCCATCTGCCCCCTGCTCTCATGCCCAGCCATTCAGCTTCTATCCAACCTCTAGATAATCAGCTGCCCCCCTTTAACCCCCTGCCAGGCCTGACAGTAGCATTAGTACAAGACTGTTATTGAGATACAACCACAAAGCTGAAACACTGTGAATCCGTCACTCACCAGGAAGCCAGCTTTGAAAATTAAAGTTCAAACTGAGCTGCGAAGAGTTTAAGGCCGCCACGTCTGGTGTTCTTAAAACCTTGATGACTGAAATGCATGAACTCAAAAATGTATTTCTCTGTGGTTGAACTCTGCTCAGCCTCAGGCAAGGGGACGTAGATGAGCATGACTTCATTCTCAGGACTCAAAAGCAAAAAATGTTGAGAACAACCATTCTGTGTGGGGAACTGTGATTTAAGTGTTATATCACATATTGAAATAATGACATTTCGTCTCACATATGTACCACATAACAATGAGTGGGCTGAAAAAGCGTATCCACCGGTTAGGTGAATTTGAAATAAAGTGATAGGACTGCCAACCTCTGGGTACAGGGCGTACTTGGCCTCTCACCAATGCTGGGGTGGGCCCTTGCCCCCTGCAATCCTAGACTAGAAAAGCGGGATACAAGAACAGTCGGATGTGTCTCAGTGTCCCATATTGATCAAAATGCAGTTTCCGAGCCATTACCCAATGTATGATTATTCGTAATGAGGGCTTGAAGGTTTTGGTTCAAACATATTGAATATCCAAAACAAGCATCACCAATCCGTTTCACCAATACAAAACGAACAGCAGTGGCTTTTACAAACCAATACCACACAAACCCCACTATTAATAGCAACCTCGCAGTCTGTTTTGCAATTTGCACAAAACATCGGTTTCATTATTGACTAAACGGGGCAGAAAGAAAACAGACAAAATCCATGCAAAGGAAAACAAGGAAAGGAAAACAAGAAGAAAGACAACAGTGGAGGAAGTAAAAAAAAAAGAAACACAAGGACAGAGTTAGTCTGAAAGCTCATACTTACGCTAATGACTAAGTAATTTAAATACAAAATGCAGACATATTGCAATTGCAGCGACTCATTTTTTTATGTCTGTCATTAACCTTCAAAAAATACATTTGGATTTTTCCTCGTAGACTTGAGGGATACTTAAAAAAATTATCTGGATGAGGTTTCAGACCTTACAGGGCCAATTCTGGCAGTTAGATAAGTAGAAGTAGAAGGGAAACAAAGCTCAAAAGCAATTCTAACACAGTTTTTGGCATACATTAAGCACATTTAGCGCAGTTTAGTTGGTATATTTCAGATTAATATAATTAGTAATATTTTTAGTAGAAAGTGTCAGTTAGTACATTCAGTGTTAGTAGTTTTAGTATTTAAGTCATTTCATAGGTTAGGAGCAAGGCAAAGAAAGATATGTTATTCAAGTAAAACAAGGCAGAGAAGGATAGGAAGGAGAGTCATTTGTTAGTTCAAAGTGTATTGGTATAAAAAGCATGCACATGCAAGAAAGTAGTGTGGCTACTGGTTTCATTTGACATTTGACCGCGCTGGCATCACAGGCCATTTTGTGTCTTGCAGGATTTTGACTGCATCCCGTTTTTGCCTGGTTTGGTTTATACAAGAATGGTAGACACCAGAGAGCAGCACAGTGGTGATACAATATCAGACAGGAATTCAGCACTTGTATTTATTATTTAACCATGACCATGAAGCTTGATAACTGTTATGATTTTATCCATAGCACTTTTAGAACCACTCGTCCATGTTGGCCTAATAAACTATCTTTAAACTTACACGGATTAGTGAAGCTAGTACTGTAGGTTCGGATTGTTTTCTCAAACTACTAATTTGTACTCTTGAATTACTAACTGTGTTGCACAATTTGTGTCCTCAAATGTTGCATGTGCATGCTCTGCAGGCTGCTCATTTAGAGCTCTGACACCTTTTCATTCCAATGAAACCAGCAACTATCGTATGTGCATTTACTGATTGATTTTAGGAATCATCCTTTGAAAAATTGGCCATGGCCATGTATAACATATAATACATGAAACATGCATATTATTGTGTGCGTAATGGGGGGTTGGTGGCAAGTGGTGAGAGTTGTTGCTTCAGATGCCTGGTGCTGTGGAGCTTGCCCAGATGGTCGTCTGTCGTCCCGGCCTCGGCCAGATTAATCCGATCCCTGACGCATCGGCAGAGCCGCTGTTAACCTCGCCACGCCAAGCCCGTTGCTGCTAGATCAGCGTTAGCATAGCATAGCCTCCACTGGCATTGCAGCCCTTTCACTGAATAAACCATTATGCCAAACGACACTGAGCCAAATGAGCAGGGCACAGACAAACAGACAGAGAGAACCACACAATGGCCAGGAGAAGACTACTTCACCATAATGCTAGGATAATGCCAAAAAAAGAGCAAAGAGTGGTTTCCAAAAGGTGGATACAGTCCCGGTGGTTTTAAGATAATCACACTAAATGTGCGTAACTTGGTCCAAGTGGTATCGGTTATAAAGATTTGTAATGAAGCTATTTTAGCCATGTTTCAGCTGCTGTAACCCATGTTTAAATAGCATTACACACTCAGAACATTGCAGATTATCACAAGATTTCACACAAAATTGCATTCTCACCAAGGCTAAAACAACATTTAGGCCATTATAGGACAGCATTTTCCACTGGAAAACTAGCTGATAATAGCATACAGCATGTAGAGGAATTTAAAAGCTAAATAAAAGCTCTGATTCCATTCCATTCAAACATTCAGTTTAGAAAAATAATTCAGTAATCAAATTATCATATCAAATATGGACCATACTGACTGGAGCAGACTGCATTCTAATGGTGAATTTGGGCCAATTTCACACTAAATCTGATGGAAAGCCATGGTCTCTGATCATGTTATCTGTCTCTGTTTGGTCTGAGGTTTGATGTACTGCAACCTCTTGCAATGAAACAACTCATATGTGGGTACTTTATTATAGTAAAATGACTAAACAGTGGGACTTCTTTGAACTTGTAGGACATTATCTTGCAATTTATCTCCGTCTGACCGCCTGTCTATGCCTCGAGGGCAATAAAAACTACCCAAGATACTTACGAATCTCAAATATCTTGAGCTCTTTCTCCACAGCGGCAGAGGGATTTTGACACATGACAGGGCAGCGAAAGTGGGAAATATTGCGGCAAACATTACAACATGTCTCAGTGTAGCCTGTCCACTGATCAAAGCTCCCACTGCCCTGAAAGAGCTGAGGAAATGGTCAAGCCTAACTCGGCTAATTTACAGGGGAAAACATCCAAGCAGCATGGCAAAGGTTTGCTGATGATACATTTAACCACACACACACACACACCCACACACACACACACACACACACACTCACAAGCCTGTAGACGCTGAATGTCTTGGGTGCAAAAACATAACAACACTTCAAAGCCTTTAAAGCTAAAAGCATTTTGGTCAGTGCCTTTATAAAGAGCTAAAAAGCTTCCTGAGGACGCTCACAAAATAGCTTTTAACATGTACACAGCATGTATACATGTTAGAAGTGTACATAAAAATGTACACATAATATGTGTCATTTTCATAGATATACTACTTACACTAAACTAAAACTGGCAGCCCCTATCACGCATAAGTTTATTGGTGAGGTTTATTTAGGTTAAAATCACATTTTCTTCTTCTTGTATCTTTGCCTTCAATTTGTCCCTCCTCCCAATTTCTATAATTTTTTTTATTTCTTGCCACATCTGGCATTGAATTATTGCAAATAAATAGCCTTATCTAGGGCAATAGAGGCCTCCAATTGTGAATTCCTCTCATCGTTACTGTATCAGTAAGCATGTGCACAGCTTTGAAAAAGGTCTGTGTTCGTTTGGTTAAGGTGAAGCTGGTATCAACAATGATACCAGAGGAAAAAGTTCTAAGACAAATCCCGATTTGTGGCAGGGGGGTGCAATCATTACTCTATAATGATAACTCCCATTCTGAATAACTAACCACTAATAAAGACTCAAGTGAAGTACTGTGTTTAAGGGTCAGACCAGAGTTTCTGGGCGAGCTGTGTCAGGGCTACTAGACAGAAAGGATGCAGAAGGAGGAGGGAAGGAGAGATGAGAGATGGCACAGAGGCACAGAAAGAGTAATGAACCTAAATCATTGGGGTATTTGTTTCAGGGAGAAAGAAATTAATAAGCATGAAAATAATAGTCCAGCAACACTTAGCCAGCAGTACAAAAACTAACGGGAAAGAGAAAGCCCAATTACTGTGGAGGGAGAAAAAGAAAGAAGATATATGAGAGTGAGGGAGCAGGGGGGAGAGAGAGTAATATTTGGGAAGGGTAAACATTAGGGATAACGCCTGTGTGAGAGGAAATGCTCCTCAAGCAAACACACGCAAACCAAATTTGGATACAATTAAATCCATGCTAGCAGGATCTGATGAATGTGTGTTTCTGAGGGTGTACTGACACTGAAAAAGTGCAAGTGTACACGCTGCGGATTCTCTCAGCATTTGGACCATCACAGGACACTAAATCACTCCACTGACACCCAGAGTGATAATGACGGAGTTAATGTTTGTTCGCACCAATGAACAACCTTTCTTTCTTTTTTCTTTCTTTTTTTGTGGTTTTACAAAAACGGCCCTTATTACTGGCCCTTACACCTAATATAAGGGGTTCTTAGAGTCATCAAAAACCCAAAGCAAGTAGACACACTAGTAAAGTACATACACTAGAACACTGCATAGACCGATTATAAATTAATTATTCAGTAACTATCATATCAATCCAGTTACATCTGGTCAATCAATTGCTTTTGAGTCGCCCGCATCTTGTTTCCTGCCTCCGCCTGCTTGCTGGTCCTTTTCCTGCATGGTCCTTTCTCATGCCAGAACTGTTTAGATGTGATTGTGGTGCTGAAAGTGGGGCAGAGTGAGAGAAGCAGAGAAATGGATATTTTACTGGCCAGGTATATCTTAAAACAATCAGAGGCTTGATGAATTGGCTGGATGGCTGATGTATGGCCGGGATGGAAGGGGTATTTGGAGAAGGTTTGAGTCAGGGAAATGCACCTCATTAATCAGCATGATTAAAGGTTTTGGCCTGGGCCGAAACAAACTCAACACTGCGAGGGGGCCTGGCCTTAAAGGCACAGTCCGCTTTTTGGAAGCACAACAAACAAGTCCTGCGGGAGGGATTGGTTTCATGTATTGGCAGTTGCAGTCAACTTATGTGGTTTTGTGTTTGTCAGAACACCACCATGGTGTATGTTAGAGCAGTAGACCTATTCTTGTTTGGAGTTACAAGATATTAAACTGCCAGCAACTCACTTCCACATCTTCCTAATTGTTCACAAATCATTATTATGTTATATTGATTGGGTGCAAAGATATGGATAGCAAAGTGTTCAGAGTAAGACATATCCTTTACAGGAAAATACAATGATGCTACCTCTAGCGCCCCTCAAAATAGCCCCATTTATCACGTGTCTAAATACTGAATATTGAATCTGGATGATAGAGTACCTAGTTTCTTAAGTAGTTCAAGTGATAAGTAAAACAAAACCAACCCTGCAGCAGAGTGTCCCATTATAAACCGAGGAGGAGTGAGACAAAGACAATAAATACACTTACATAATAATGACACTTTGACTGCACTACACCACGTGTTCCATTAACACCTCATCCGCACACAGGAGAAACTCCTAATTCATTAAGCACACACATTCACACACACCCATGGGCACACACTGACAGTAGCAGACTATATACGTGCCCCATGGCCAAATCCATTGTAGCCAAGGCCCTTAAACGATAAATACGGCTTCGCGTCAGCAGCCCTGCATATTTAAAGCCACTAATGGCTTCCTGCAAAGCGCTGGCTCTCACAGACACACAAACACACACACACACACACACACACACACACACACACACACACACATAAGCCAAGGGGAAAATCACTGGCGCAAGGGCAGGGAGTTCTGTCAGCAGAGCAGCATCTCCAAGCCAACAGGTGCTGCATTGGCCGGCAGGGTAAGGTCAACCGAACACTTCAGCCAACGGAGGCTAACTGGCCGGCTGGAGGACATAATTGTGAGTCTGGGAGACAGCTGAAGGTTATTAATGGAGGAAGGTGTTTACAGACCGTCCACTGCTTTCTGGTCTTTTAGTCGAGGATATTGAAATCTCTTTTTGAGATGTGTAATATGGTTCCTTGTGAATACAGTAGGACTCACCTTATTCACTCATTAATTCCCATGCATGGTCAGCCCTGGTCTGCCTCTGGAGGCTTTGAGGGGACCATGCCATCTGACTAAGGGGGTTTTCACATGTGGGCCAATCGTGGAGGTTTTCCATGGGGCAAAGGTCAGCTTTCACAGGAATTCTCTATGTTTGAAGAGTGAAAGCAGTTGTCAAACTGTGGCTACAGCAAACCAACCTCTCGGGTCCACTACCAATTGTGGTGTAGGGTCCGCTTTGAGTGAGGTCCCCGAAGATCACACCAAATGTTACAGCAAACTACTCCATGATTAGTTGAACAATGTGACTAGTCGACATAAACTTTGCATTATCAGGTACAACACCTCATTTGTTGGTCTATTTAGGCAGCTGATATGAAGATAGTTTGTAGTGTTTTTCGCAAGATGGGTCTCTAAAAAAGGCTGTATGAGCTTAATTTTATACTAACATCTTTCATCAGGTTGCTGCATTAGCGCATATATTGCACTAAACATTCATTCAGTGAAAGCCTGCATTATCATGAACCTTACTAAATGGATATTTACCTTAATTGAAGGTGTTTTTGCGTGGTCAAGAGCAACAAAACAACATGCTGAAAAAAAGCTTGTACTATCAGTACTACACAACTACTAATACTTCTACCACAACAGTACCTTCACATACACTGAGACTCAGTGGTTGTATCTCAAAACAATGACAATCTTAAGGAATAAATTAAACATGTATCTTTTCTTTTTTTTTTACTTTACTCAGTACTAGAGTACATAGCTTGTTAAGATGGGTATTCTTGGTAGTGGAACTACTTACTGAACTCCCTCAAATACTTACTAAAGACTGGATGACTGACTGGAGAGCCCACCGGTTATGAGTCTTACACCTACTCTAGCGGAGTGCACTCGCTCTCCCTGTCACTCACACACATACACACCATCACATGTTTGGTGAGGTAAAGCCGTATGCTTTTGTCCATTGCCAGGGGGGTAAACACAAACACATAGAGTCTAATCTGAGAGCAAACAGCGGCGCCTCATGTTAACCAGCAGGGATACAGTTTCCCTCAACACCATGAGGCCTGCAGCACTTAAGAGCTCGCACATCAGAGAGAGAGAGAGATAACTCGGAAAGACCTGAAACATGGAACTGGGGATCATGTCACATCCAAAATACAACAATTAACAGTTAGAAAAATCTGACTGACTGACTGTTATTTTGCTTTGTATAGTTTATCCTTTACTTTGTGTCATTTTCATCACTGTTTGTGATGTCTCTGATAGGTAATGGGAAGAAATGGGTAAAAAATGATGCTCCAAATATTCAAAACTAAACTAAGTACTGACATTTCAGTACTTAACAGCATTTTCCCAAAAAGAAAATTAATATATTCTTTTCATTATCGATCAATCTCTCAATCATTCTATTAATCACTTTGTTAGTAAGCATGTAAAACGTGACAAAATAGTGAAAAAATTACAATTTCCAAGAACACAACTTGAAATCTGTAAATTATCAAACCAACAGTCCATAGCTCCAAATGATTCAAGTTATGATGATTTAAAAAAACACAGAAAAGCAGTATTCTCACGTCTTAGAAGTGGGAGCCATCACATTTGGATGATTAATGACTATGTGACTGATAATTGACTAACGATAATGATTAATAATGTTTTAATTGCTGTTGATTCCTTTTCTGTCAAACAACTTATTCATGACAGTATCACTGTGAAAATCTTCTGGCTATTATCGTTCAGCTGTAGAAGAGGTCACGCTGTTCCAATCGAGTATTAACAGGCTCAGAGGTTAGAACTGCTGCCTCAGCCCTGAACACCTGCAGCTTTTGGACTGTGGACTGGAGACATGCATGCAGTTGTGAATGTATATATTTTTTTCCACAGTATGTACCCCATCTATATGCGTCTACATGCTTTATGCATGTGTTCCTTCTGCACACTGGGATAGTCCCCTGTCCCCTCGTGACCCTGAAAAGGAATAAGCAGGTATTGAAAGGGAATGAATGATCGGTAACTGCAAATGATGGAGGACTTGTTTAATATACACTTTTGTGGTGTTGGCAGGGTTTGAAGGTTGGGGGGTGGGGGTGGGGTTGGTGGGGTGAGGTCATTCCCATCCAGTCACTGGCTGACTGACAGTTATATCTCCAAGAGACGTGAACCACAATTGTTCCGCTGGCATCTATGGCTGGTTCATTTCCACTTAGTTTACTCTGTCACCTGATTTCTAGTTGTCAGCAAAATTAATACCCGAGTGTTCCACCAGATTATATGCAAGGAAACATTAGGCTTTCCACGGATATTCAGTATTTGCAATTTCACCAAATAGATACACATCAGGGCCGGAATAACTGAGGAGAGAACGCAGAGAGAATGCAGACCACCTGTAGAGAACATTAATGTTGTGTTTCACGTTCTGTTTCTGCTATCAACATCTCAAAGGAGTGCCTTCAAGGCTTCACGCTCATCATTCATTATTATTAATAATCTTTATTAAACAAGGACCATGCAAAAAAACATTAATCTCACATTGAGAAGTGTTGATTTTTGCCAGATTTGGCTATTAGCTAATTTCATATTCACACATACACACACACGGGCCCCCAGACAAAGGGTATTTTAGTTGAGTGAAAGGCGGATATTGCCCTATATCTTTATTCTGGTATAGTTTAATAAGAAGGGGGGGGGGGGGGGGGGGGGGGGGAACCACAGCAACTAAAACAACATGGAAATGGAATCACTTCCTTCCATCCAAACAAATGACAGCGTAATCTCATTTAGGACGGAGGCAGCAAACCTTTGTTTCCATCATGTGTCGCAATATATACCTGCCCTCTGGGTAAGGCAGTGACATCCATACACAGGATAAAAGGAATTAGGAATTAAACCAACGCAAAGAGATAAGATAGAGGAGGGAGAAAACAGAGGGAGGAAGAAAGAATAGGGCTGGGGATCAGAGGAGATGTAGTCATGATAGATTAAAGGCTACTAAATATAAGAAGGTAGACGGGGAGAGAGCGACCGCATCAAAGCATGGCAACCAAGAGACCAAGAGTCAGCTCTGTAATATGTGTGTCACTTTTAACACATGCGTGTGTCAGTACAGGAACAACACATCATGTCCCAGCAAACATGTTGATGTCCAATAGCCCGAAGATACACATGAAATCAAAACATCAATGTCAGTGTGTCCTTTATGGCTGACAGATACTTGTGTGGTGATTCTTTTCAGGATGAATGAATGAAATGGGTTCTGCCCAAAATATTTTAAACATGTATCATCACACACTGCAATGGACAGTATCATATGATAATCTGCTAGACAGAAAATAAAAGAAGAAAAAAAAAAAGATTACACATTAGTTTTAGGAGTCTACTTAGTCTTTGACACTCTTAATACTACTCCAAAACAAGAGAGGAGGACAAATTGCAACCAAAAACCTCAATGATTCAAATCCAGCCTTTGGATATAAATGTCTGAACTGTAATCAACAAAGCAGTGAGAGCAGATATCAGCTGCTGGAACCAACCAAGCAAGGAGCACAGATTTCTGTTAAAGAACCAGAATCCTGATCAACGAGGCAGCAACAGCACATGAAATCACCAACCACAGATGGAAAAGAAGAACGCAAGGAAGTCAGAAAGTAAAAGGAAAACCAGTCAGGAAATACATTTTAAAATTGTAGTGTTGGTTCTCGGGCTAAGCGGAACTCTGGAACGTAACCAACAGCAACACATAACAACAACAAAAGAGGCTGGAAGTTTTAGCCTTCATGCTAAACTAAAGTCATTGGAAAACGCCAGCAGCAGCACATGAAATCATCAATAAACAGAGAGAGAGAGAGAGAAAGAAAGAAAGAAAGAAAGAAAGGCAGAAAGAAGTTTAAAAATGAAACCCTTACCTAGGACGCCCAGCCGGTAGTTGACAGTTATGACAATCACATTCCCATAGCTGGCCAGGATGCTGCCATCAAACATATTCCCAGTTCCTTCCATGTAGGAGCCCCCGTGGATGAAAACCATCACCGGCTTGGGGCTTCCACTCTCCCTAATGTCTGGAGGAGGGGGGAGGAAGAGGAGGAAGAGGAGGAGGTGGAAAAGGCAGGAGGACTGATTAGATGACAGATTGAAGGTGACAGCCAGAGATGCAATTTCAATACTTTAGGGGGCTTTGGCCACCTCTTTAATTAATTTTTTTTTTCCCTGAGTAATCTTGGCACACTGGCTTTTTAACATGGAGACCTTGTTAGTTTGAGGCATCAAACCATTCATTTTTGTACATGGGGGCTGTGACATGTTTTGCGGTGATTGGAAAATGCGGTTTTATTTATTTATGAACCTGTTTTAAATTCCGTATAGGTGTTAATGGAACAGGATATTTAATGCGGCGGGTTTTAATTGCCCTGCAGGGAATGGACTGTCAACATGCAAGAGTGGCAATCGAAACTGCCATTCAATGTTGAGGTAAAACTGTGATTAATCTGGAAGAAAAATCTAATAGGAAAACGGCATATTAGGTTTGACAATTTTATGAAAAAACACGGTTTTATTGAAACTTTAATTTGAATTCACGTTAGCGCTTCATAGTTGTAGAGCTGTAGAGAAATGTTTGTCTTGATTTTGTGCATATAAATGCATGTGAGCACTCACTTGCAGTGTGTGTGGTGGTGGTGGTGGTGGTGATGGTGGGGGGGGGGCTGTATGGGACACTTGTCTTTTTAAATAATTAAAAGGGTTTTTGTTAATGTGAAGGACGGGATGTTGATTCAGCGTTTAAATTGCCGCTCATTCATTTCCATAATTGCAGTGTAATAAGACAGTAGCTACATAAAATATGCAGTAGATGATGAGTTGTCATACTGAAATTACCTATACAGCAACAAAGCAGGAGGTATGTGCTTACCAACAAAGGGACATTTCTTCTAATGTGTGGGTGCATCTGTCAAATGTGAGATTGGTGACCTGCTGTTAGCGGCTGAATTAGCCGTGTTCAAATGTGCCACATCTGGCCGATTAAGGTGGAAGAAAGGAAGGCTGCACTGTAAAGCTTTAGCTCTTGACGTAGTTCTTATACCGTCCAGGTTGTGAACAAAAAAAAAAAAAAGGATGAGAAGACTTGCCGAGATCTAACAACGTGCTTGCAACCCACGTTCAAAAACAAGGTTTCACTTTCATCTTCTGTATCCCAGAGATGAGGCGTTTCATCTTGCTTCCTAACTATCTACATCAGCGCACGCAGCAGCACATATCGTTTATCCCACTGATGTTTTACCACTGGGGAACTCGGGGTCCAGGGAGAGATCAGTGAGTCTATGCGGAATTAAAAATTAACCAAGCAAGAAAATAGAGAAAGTGTTACCTCCGAGACGAGAGAATAAAAAAGCTCAAGGGGGCGAGCGAGGCAGGAGAGCAGTGTTTGTGTCTGAAAGTTTCCTCACAGTTTGTTTAAAGTGCTCACAACCATGGGATGGACAAAATAATGTAAACACAATGAAAACCTGAGTCAGTCACTGGGTATGTTTCCATTACTTTTTGGGATATTTCACCTTTGTTGTTTATGGTACAGGCGTTAGATTACTGAGGAAACAGGACATTGGGCGGCAGAAACTGGAGGGAGGAACTAGATATTACAGCTTGTCTCCATGTTGGGCAGCTGCAGAAAAAGTTTTATTCCCAACAGAATATAAAATAGACACAACCTTAGAAAAAAAACTCAATTGGCTAAGGGAAATGGGGTAAAAGAAAACAAAAATCTTGCAGGAAATTAAAATGGGGCACATCTAGGTAAAATGCTGTCATTGTGTGTGTGTGTGTGTGTGTGTGTTTGTCCTTCGCTCCGTTTCTACGGGTGCAGAGCTCATTACATCACTTCTATCATTCTCTGTCCTTTGTAGGATTTTTTTTTCCTCTCTCCTAGTCGTTCTGCTCCCTCTGTCGCAGCAGGCAGTGGCCACGATGTAGCGGCACATCATAAGTCTCCTCTGGAAGGCTTCCAGAAAGTTCTGACAAAAAAGGTCAGGGGATTATGGCATGCATGCGTGTGTGTGTGTGTGTGGGTGTGTGTGTGTGTGTATACCTCACAGTACAGATATGTGTGTAGCCTGACAATAGGAGAGGAGGGAAGACAAAGAGGCCCAAATGATAATAATGAACGATACCGGTGATGGCGATTATAATTCTGTTTGCAGTGGTGGTAATGAGGTGATGACAGTGTTGATGATGTCATAGTAATGGGTGGCAGCCATGACAGTGGTGATATAGCTGAAATCCTTGGAGACGACGTTGATGGTAATGTCGACACCGGGTTGGGGTGGTGATATCGACAGCAACGATGGCGGCGACAAACCATGATGCTGATATTGATGGCAATAAGGAAGTCAGCCGTTAACAGCCCTGACTACGTTGATAGGGGTGGTGGACGACAATGTTGGTGGACAGCAGTCGGAAAGACGGCAACGTCTGTGTTAACCACGTTGGTGAAGATCTTGTCGATGGCAATGGCGGCGTCAGCCATGACGGGTTATGGCAACGATAACATTCTCCAGCGTGACGCTGATGCAGACGCTGATGGTGTTGGGTGGGAACGCATGTGGCAACACACTGGTATTGGTGTGGTCAGTGATTAGGATGGTGGTAGCCATGGTGATGATAATGATGTTGACGATGATGATTGAGAAAAAATTTGTTGGGATCTAACCAAGTTTGCATATATTAAAGGTGTATTAGCAAACACAATATGGATGATTTCTCACATCCGTATACTCTTTGTAGCAGCTGCAATGTGACCCTGCTTCCTGTATGTGTACATGTGCTCACATGTTTAATTCTGCTGCAATGAGCTACATCTGGCACGGAGCTATAGCTGCCCCTTTTTTTTTGTCAAGCGCTGAAGGTCAGCAGTAATGAAGTGAGGTTAGGATAAAATTGTCTTGGCAGTGGTTGAGCATTTGATGGATTTACCTGAATTCACCTGGATTTACTGGCTGAGAACAAGTCCCGGCGTGTATTGAACACACTGTACCTTGAGGCTTTAAGTTTATGCAATCCAGCTTGCTCTCAGTATGGTTTCCTGGCACCCTTCACTGGCTGCCACTGCAGGACCCAGAGCCAAAAAACATCCTCTAAACCTTAGTCCCTCCCTTCAATCCCCTCAACTTATCAATGAATCCTCATTCAGCTGATTGCAAATTTCATCTTTTTTAACCATACTCTTCAAGTGTGGAAATAATGTATTTGGGGTGATTGCTTGAACATCTAATATTTACATGATTATTTGTAATACTAATGTCCATTTGACCCTCTGTTTAACTTTACATAATTTAATTTTCCAATAAAGGTGTTTGGAAACAGGCAAGAACATCCAACAGTCCTCCAGGGTTTTTTTATTCATAGCAAGCAGCAAGATTAAAGCTTGGTTCAAGAGGAGATAAATTGCGATGCAATCTTGTGGTGATTTGACCATTCAATCTTCCCACGGTTGAGTGTGGGTGAGGGAGAGTTTGTCAGAGCATAGGTACCATGCCAACATGGAGAAGATCATTGCTTCCTCGAGGATGAGGTTATGATCAAAGAGATTCAGGTGCTTTAGATTTCTCTGAGCAAACCCTAAGAGATGCCCCCGGGCTGTTGCAACAACTTTGGTATCCTCTCCCTCTGCCGGTGTAAAGGACTTATCAAACCAACAGCAGACACAAGGCGCAAGGGTGTGTTTTTTTTATCCTGGCTTCAGCCTTTTTGCTGCAGGGAGCAAAGCCATGGGGATTCTCGGCAAAGGCAACAAGAAACAAAATGAGGCCCAGTGGTGAACACCAATTCAAACGCTTCCAGAGGAAATGCTCCTGTGTAATCAGCTCAACTGTGCTGCCAGTGGATATGCTGTCTAATGTACTCATTAAAATTTCCACTGGCACGTGTAAAATGGCATGGACACGAACATGTCATGACCTGCAGTTTTAATGACGTAATTACTTAGCATGATATTACATTTGCAAATAGGAGGTGATATTTACAGGAACTGATATTTTGCCCAAATTAATATCTATTAAAATAATTTTTGCTTCAAATTTTCCTCTGGTATCTTCTTTAAGTTTGTATTCAACATACTATTTTATTATCTCAATGAAATGTAATGAAACAAATGTATATGTGATAGAAAAAGCCATTTATTAATTTGGCTGGTCGATTCACCAGTCCCCTTGGCCAGTAAGAAAAAGGTACATCTGAACACTGCAACTAGGGAAGACAAGCCCTGGAGCTTAATAATAAGCTCCCGAATCAAAATATATTCACTATGCCTCCCATCAGCCAAAGTCATTTGTTATAGGTAATTATACCCACATTACATATAATTATTTGTAGTAAATGCACATCAAACTTCTAAAGTTATCTGATGACGTGAACACTTGTAAGTTATAAAAATGGTAAATCCCATATCTACCTTCCATTCCATATAAAATGAATGGGGAATAAGTAGCAAGGTTATTGTTGTATAGGCAGGAGTTCAGTGTGGATGTTTTGACACTGGAGACTGAGCCAGCTGTCAACTTTGGCTTCTTTTAACCATGACTGTGATTTTTCTGTCAAAAGTATTTTTAGAAGATCAGAAAACCTCATATGAGTTGTTTAGGAGGGTACTGACAAGCAATATGTTTTGTTTTTTTAGGTTCAGTGTAAACCTAGTACATTTCACGAGAATTTAAATGTACCCACTGAAGCATTAGGTGACTCTGCAGTAAACTCATTGTTCTGTGCTTTCAAAATGGCTGGTTTAATCTTTGCATTTTCTTTTATTTTGTCATTAAAGGGGGATGTATCCCTTCCATACCATTGCTGATTTTAATCACATACTTATCGGTGTATTTAATTTGTAAGATGGGGAGTAGTAGTGTTAACGGAGGTTTCATTATGACTCCATGTATGTGATATCAAGCAGCATCAGTAGTTGGGGTTGCACCTAAAATGTCACTAGCCGGAGCCCCTGGGCAAGCTGAATGCAACAAGGTACACATGCCCCAGTTGATCCTTTATTGTCCTTTTCTCGCCTCTAGGATTTTCCACATGCTGCAAAATCTATATCCTTATGGCCTCCACACTCAAAGTAATATATCTATAGTGGATAGAAAGATTAATATCTCACAGGTATTGCTATATAATAGTTTATATAGGGTACCAGGAGCATTGTAGATACCACAGTTCATGACATCTCCTCTTCTGTATCCCCACTGTTAACCACTCCAGTCATATTTGCTGTATAAAAAAAGAAAAGAAACGGAGCTTCTAACAAATCCTCAGCTCTCGGGGACTTTCCTGTTTACATCTCTATTCCCACCACAAAAGGATTACAAACACCAGCTTTACTGAGTATAAAGAGATTGTAAAATCCAAGATGTGCTGAGTGGGAGGGGTGGGGATGTCCTCATTGAGTTTGCATCTACAAGGCGACAAGCGGTCAGAGGTTAAGAGCATCAAGAATTGTGGGGGTGGGGGTGGGGGGCAACAGAGTGTGTGACTGTGTACGTGTATGTGTGTGTTCTCAAGCATATTTTCCTCTATATTAAACTGGATTAGTTGCCTGCCCCGCATCCTTTATCGAGATAATACTTGAAGCTTGCTGGGATTTCATTGAATAGATCTGTGTGACTCTCTCTAATCTTATTGGTGTGTGTGTGTGTGTGTGTGTTTGTGTGAGTGTGTACGAGGACTCTCCACAAAAACAGCGTGATGGCATAGATCAAAGGGATCCGGATGGTTGTGAGTCTTATTTGGATGTAATTGCTGTTTACTTCGTCACATTATACAGTAGAGGTGCCTTATTAAGACTTTCTGCCTGTCATTAAAGTTGCACTGCAGCAGCCTTAAGGGGATACGACTCTATCTCAGGGTTTTATCAAGGACATTTTATTCCTAATATGACTTTTCAAAGGGCTGCTTGTTTATAGACACGAAGCAAAGGTTCGTCTTTTTGTATTATTGAGATTAATGGATTCCAGAAGCCTCTTACCTTTCAAACAGCACTTAATTTAAACATCTAGAGGAGCAATTGAAATTATTCAGTCCTATAGTCTTTGTCGGGGTATCCACTGGATCCCTTAGGTATACTTTTTTATAAGTATTTGCCCAATACTCCAATAGGGTAATGGATGGCGCCCTAAAAGCAGCAAAAGTAGGTCGGAAACGTTTATGTATTTTTATTGCATTTTACCTGTGTTTTACAGGTTTTATGTCGTGTGCAGAACAGATACGTCAGTGTTGTCATTTGATTTAATGAGTTTGACTAAATCGCAACGCAGATATATAAGTTAACTAACAAGTCTTGCACATAGTATGTGGTTACATACTGTTCTGCACAGTAACAATACATTGAGGCAGTGTAGGCATCCACACTAGTGTGGAGTTACTTTCCTGGTAAGGAATCCACCCGGTCATACTTAAACCTTAATCACAAATTGCAGGTGGTGAAAAAGATCTTTTCTTTGAGTTTCAGTTAGAATATACAGTACAGTGACATTTCTTAGAGGCATAACTGATGGCAGTAGAACTAACAGTTAAGTTAAACCTCAATGGGCAGAGGCGAGGAGTGACAGAGCACGAACATACTGAGTAGTAAGGTTCAGTTTGTATCTTTGTATCACTGGTGAAACGTAACTAACTGCATTTACTCAAGTACTTACTGACCTACATACAATAATGAGGCAGTTGTAGGCTACTTTACTTTCATTTTATGCTGCTTTATACTTATAATACACTAGCCTCAAAAAGAAACTATTGAACTTTCAACTTCACAGCATTTACAGTATTTGACAGCTATTATTACATGTTACACTACATACAAAACAGCGGTGTGGCTGGAAGTTCCAGAGACATTTTTACTATTAGTACTACTAGTACTATTAACTTACAGGAAAGGGCCATTCACCATAATGAGTACATTTTTACTGATACTATGTTTTTACTTGAGTTTACGTTTGAAAACAAGAATTTTACTATTAGAGTTTACATTGTGGTATTTGTACAAAAGTAAAGGAATTAACAAAATAAATGAACCCTTTTTTTAGTTATTTACATCTGTACATTGTTGGAGGGGAAAGGGGATAACTGAATGCATTACTTATATGGCTTTAGGCTTGTATGTCTACTTTAAAATGTACAAAATCATCTATGCTACCTTATGCTACCTGTTACTAGCATGATCAGGTTATATTAGCTCCATCCTCTCTCTCCTCTTTGGCTGCTGTGTGTTACTCACACACGCTCAGGTTCTGTGGCGTTTTAACTCAACCAATGGGATTATTTCGGCCTCCACTGTCTCTCAGAGATGCCTGCAAACTTTAAATAACAATCTGCTGTGTAAGCAGTTCTAAGACATTCGAGTAGTGGTGTTGACAAAAGCCACATGAGCGGGCCGTTGAAATTGCCACGCAGTAGAGTATTTATGTGCTGTCTTGACTGTGTGTTCTGCAAGAAAAGCATTAAAATGGAGAGCCCAGATGATCACTTAAAATGATAATCACTGCAGTGTCACTCGAAATCAGCTCCGCCCAAATGCTGGCTAATTTTAATACTGCCAAGTCTTTCATGTCAGCTAGCCAATGCACATTTTATGTAGCTACAAAACAACTAATTTGGCAGGTTGGGACTTGGATTCTGAATGTAACAGGTGGTTGACCAGAAAGTTATCTTCACATACTGGTGTGCAGTAAATGTGCCCTGTAGGCAGGGCCCAACTGGGAACAAAATCCGGGAAATTGTTGCCGGACCGGCTCAGTTCGGGTCGTGGTGGTGGTGCTGGTTGTGATTGGCCAGTGAGCCCAGTGCAGCACACTCTCGTGTTCACCCAAATGACAGGCACACACAGAGAGAGCCGGTATAGAGACAGACAGGGCCGGATGGCCGGTAAAAACTTTATGGATTTTTTGACGTCCCACCGATGCGGCAAACCATCTGGCATTTGCCCGGATGCCAGTCGGAGCCTGCCTGTAGGACAGGACACTGTGCCAGGAGAGATAACAACCCACACATTGATGCAGCAACCATGGCTGAGAGCGATGCCTACACTGGTTTTGGTCCAGTATTTCATGTTGTTTTAGATGTATCATATATTAAGGTTATTGGTTTGACGCCCAAATGTGAACAGGGTTAAGTGTTAGTATAGGTGCAAGCCAGTTAGCCAGTAGCTGGTCTATTGAACATGATCTTGATTTTATAAACGAGAAGTATTAAAAGAAAAACATGCAAAAATGTGTTAAGAGCTGGCTGAGGGGTTAATAGTTACTTGATCTGCTAGTGGGATGCAACATAGAAAAGGAAAGAAAAGGTAAAGGAAACAGCAAATCCAAGCAGAAAATCTATGTTACAGTATTAATATCAAAGAATGGTGGAAGACATGTAAACTTTAGACATCAAGCTGAAAAGGACAAAACACATCCAGCCCAAAAAGAGAGTTTACGAGTAAAGAGCAAAAAGAAAATGTCCATCACTTTCAAAAAAAGGACAAGAAATGTAAGAAAATCAAAGAAGATAAAAATTGGAGGAGAAAGGGTAAGTTTGGATTCCCTTGTCATGCAAATCAGTTTGGCATCGGGGGGTAAAAAATACCTTCGTCGTCCGTGCGGTCACTATCACCTAAATCATCAGTGTGTTTCTTTGTAAGGGGACCTATAGGACCAAGAAGGAGAAGATGGAGGAAAACAGGGTGATCAAGAACAGACACAGCTTTCAAAAGATGCTCTCAAAAGATAAGAAAGTATGTCAACAATTAATGTTTCAATAGCCCCTTTGTTTTTTGGAAAAATGACAAAGAGACTGGGTAAACGTTACCACAATGTCCACTTCACATGTCTACAGTAGGAATTTACTGTATATGAGTTCATTTAAGAAAGCTTAAGAGCAAGAAAAGAGGGACTTTAAAAAAGAAGAGGCCAAAAAATATTAGTTCTCTGTTGAAAACAAAGACTTAATTGAGGATGAACCTCTTAGGATCAAAAGACATAAACCTCTTTGAAACAGTGCATACAGTAGCATCAATTATACATACACAGGCAGTGTGTTAACATTTGGAAATGATCACTGTGGCAGAGAAAAAGGTAGAGGCTGTAAAAGAAGCAGCACCAGAAGCATGTGACAAACTCCCCCTGTTGTAGTGTGCTAACATACTTACACTGACCATCATTGTCAAATGATGCTCGAGGAATAAAGGAATAGTTTAACATTTTAAGAAATAGGTGTATTTGCGTAGATTAACATGAAGACTGGGAACATGGAGAAACAGCCAGCTGATGACTGCAAAAAGTCACTGCGTCCAAGACACGACGCGTTAATAAGTCAGCTCTGGAAGGGGCTGCTGGATTTTGTTACTTCTGGACGAAGCCGAGCTCGCCGTTTCCCCTTGTCTTAATGCTAAGCTAAGCTAATCGGGGTGCTGGATCTTCTTGACTAACCCTGCACAAGAAAGCACAAGTGGAACTATTTTCTTGCCGAGGCAAAAACAATTGAACTTGAGACGGATACTGATGTACCTGGTGGAATAGTTCACCAGGGGAAGTGGTCAGCCGCTTCTTTATTAACACCAACACATTGTCATTTTAAGCCACGTTTCTTGTGTACACAGAGACATAAACACATGCTATCTTATACCAAAGTAATAAAGACAAACACACATACACACACCCACAAGTATCAAACACACACACAAAGAACGCACAGATGCTTTGTAACAGATCTGGAAACATGCAGTCTCGAAGTAAAGATGTATGCTGGCAGGGTGCATGACACACAGAAAAATAGAACAACATTCTGGCAGTGCTTAAGCCTTCTCTCACACACACACACACACACACACACACACACACATAAAGCAATGACATCCACAACCTGTGCTGCCACAGGGCTTCAAATAGCATCAAGTGATGAAGAAATGACTCCAATCCTCTCCAGCTACACTCATTAGACACGGCACCAAATGGTCAGCAATCTCATGCAAATCTTCTCCATTTGACTTTCCAAAATTGGAATAATAGTCAGTTTCAACATTACACATGTTAAGAGGTATGCACATTCTGTGAAAAGGTGCATGTTGAGAAATGGCTCTGAAAAATTAAATAAAAGCTCCTAAAAGCAACTGCTTTGAACATGGATTTGCGATTGGGAGATGAATTACGTGATACCAGGATATCTTTAGTCAGTATCTAGCAGTTGATGAGTAATAATTCCTCCATCGTTCAACATCCTGGTAGTTTATTTCAAGGCCGACCATTTCTCTCTCTCCTGGTGACTTTAAAGGAGGGAGCCGGCTCCTTGCATATCACTCTGTCCTCCAGCAGTCTCCCAGCTCTCTTTTGTGAGTTTGACAAGCAATTTGATAAGCAAGAGCTGACTTGGGCTTTCTACGTGCTGAATAAGCACCGAGACACAAGAACCACTCTTGCCAAATGTGAAACGTCTAAGAAACACAGAGGTTCTGCTGTCTAGGGATGTGTTACCTGTTTACAGAGTAGACTGCATAGAGAGATCACTGTCAGAGCAATACGGAAAGGTTGTGGGAGATCCATGTTAGCCTTTTAGCACACACTGCGTTGAGTGATAGAAGGCTCTGTACTAATACTTAAACATAAACCACACATTAAAAAAATTGGCTTTTTTTAAATCTATTTTTTTAATCTCAATGTCATTAACCTCTTTAACTCCCTGTCTCCATGTTTTCAAATGGATGTTGGGCAATCAAAACTTTCTAGGCCGGAGTTCCCAACGACTGAATTTTTAGGTAAATGTGTATATAATGATGCAGTGTTACATTTAATAGTTTCATCTGGCATTTATAAAAGCATGGTGCCATGAGTTATAGGGAAAGTCTTTATATTTACTATGACATTTTTGCCTTGATACAACAATATTTTTTCATGCTATGGCTTACTTTTTCTAAATTACTAAATACCAATTTATGCAGATTTAACAAGAAGCCTTCTTCCTGTTATAAGATATCAGGTCAGAAATTTTCATTATGACATTGTGACAACACGGTGGTTTTAACTTTCCAAACTAGAAGACTCAAGTTTTAACACCAGAAAACCAACATTTTTTTATCTGAATTGCTGACCTTTGTACTATGCAGGATAAATCATTGTGTTAACAGCTCAAAAACAGCTTTTTGTGTTCAATTGCAATGAAGTGCTAACCATCCCCCATCACAGCGCACTAAGCATTTCATAAGCTCTACAACTATGAAAACTATCAACTAGCTTTTATCCAAATGCACTTTATTGATTACAATGTACTGTATAATGAAAACACGTTTTAGAAGGAGACACAGAACACAAAGAGAGGTTAAAAAATAAAGTTTGAGGTTGGAGTGAACTGTGCAACTTGAAAACCTGCGAGGATGAAAGACTCCAAGAGAACGTGATTGATGTGGCTGCTCTCTGGACTGCACATGTGCTGCTATTACGGTGGCATGTTGTTTGACTGAGGGTTAGTGGGGATCAGAGCAGACGAGACAGTTGCATGACAGTTCCTATCACACACACACACACACACACACACACGTTCACCTACTCATGCATACACACACACATACACAGAGAGAGAGAGACATCATACAGCAGTCAGGTGTCAATTCTAAAGTGCCCAGTGACAAGGGGCCCCGACACTGACCTGCACCCCTCTACCTGTCACTGTGAGCATGTGTATGTGTTTCCATGTGCACTGACACTGGTGAGGTCCCAGCTGGCAGCAGCCCTGATCAGTGATTAAAGGGTTGAAACTTTTCATCTCTGTCCATCTGACTGTGTGTCTCTTGCCACTCTGTATCTTTATTTTTAACTCCTCTGCCTTATATTCTACCAAATTCTGATTCTTCCTACATTTCTCCTGTGGTTATGTTGTTCTTGCTCTCTTATTTTCATATTTTTATCACTCTTTTTTTCTGTTTCCATCATCTTGATGTCCATCTTCATGTTGTTCCAATGTTGTAAAGTGGGATGTGTAAAGCATTACCTAAACATTACTAAAATTTGTTTGAGAATGTGATCGTAGCAGCAAGTTCACTTGTAAGGTTTTTTCCTCTGGCTTTCAACTGCACCTGATGATGGGTCTCATCAGTGGATGAAATTTGTCATCACATTACCTATACGGAGCTTTGGTCAAGTGAGAGCAGGTGGTTGTGCAGGGAGGGGAGTTGGTAACCCCCCGTCAGGCTAGTATTTCCAAGATTAAGCTTTCACACTCAAATTACTAAAAGTGCCATTAAAAAAACATCAAGACCATCAAAGACTCTGCTCTGCTTTGTACATTGTTAGCAGGGAAATCTGCTTTATTGCTTTATGGCATCAAACAGAAAGCTCAAACCCGAACAGTTTGTGGCATCTGAGGACAGAAGAAGGACTGAAAATTCATATTACATTAATCGATCTTTTCAATTTTTTTTGGGGGGGGGGGGCTACGGGTTTTAATGGAAATGTGGTTTAAACTGCTGTGACATAGAGGCTACCAGCTGGTCCAACCATTTTCTTATTACATTACAGTAATCAGAGGAAGGTATGACATTTTATGTGTCAAAGATACACCTGTGCAATCCAATGCAAGCCAATACAACAGCTCTGCCATAACATTATACATATCATACTGAAAGTGTTTTTTTTTTCCCATTTACAAACATGCTAGCTAGCTATAATGCAGTCCAGTACACCACTGCTAACTACCACATCAGTGCTGAAACATGTCATTTAATTAACACCTGTATGTCAGTGTCAACAAAAACTGCCATGATAAGTAGATTTTAGGGCAGAACAAGTGTATGATAAAGGGGGAATTTTTCTTGTTCATATCTCATATCAGTCATTATAACATTGTATTTGCCATTGCAATTTCTGGGAAAAATAGCGAAAACAGCAACAGTGTTGTCAGACAAGCAGTCAGACCAAGCAGATTTTGAAAAAATAAGCACATTTGAAATGGCAGTAACAATCTCTCCTTGGACATGAAAACGATGTGCCATGGGACTGTAAGAAGGCCTACATGAGGTCAAAGATGAAACAAGCTCAGTCTGTAAACCCTCATGATGACTCTAATGGACAGTTTGGGTGATAGTTTTACCACTGGCCTTCGTTTTCTCTTCCAGTTTAGTTTGGCTGTCCTGGGTTTAGAACCTGACAACTTATGTTTCTTATGCCATCAAACCTCTTTGTAGTGAATTAACCATATTCCCAGATCTCTGCAATTAGCTTGGGGAGCATGTTATTACTGTAACAATGCGAGTGATAGCTATGAAAACACCCGTTTTTTTCCCTTTCATGCCTAAAAGAAACAGAAACAGCTCACGTAATCACTTTGTCCTGTGTCTGATTTCTATCCATCATCCAATGCAGCAAATATTACATTTTGATTTTCAGTCTTGCAGTCTGTAGTCTGCACTCTCTTTCTTAGTCTTGTGCTGTTTCTCCCCCCCCCCCCCACTCTCGTCTATCCTTACACCTTCCTCACTCCGCCATCAGCATTGATTGGAGACTGATGAAGAGGAGTTTCACGCTCTCTGACACTCTGCAACAATCCATGACTCAAAAAGCCAGTCGGGAAGCGAGGATAAAACACACACACACACACACACACTTACACACACACACACACCCCTCAGGCTTTCCTCCCCTCTCCTCGATGAGGTAATTATTGTGAGAAGAGTCCGTGCATCGATCGCACATTCAGCATAAGAGCTATCCATACATACATATTGCTCTCTGTATGCATCAGTCAAGGTCTGCACCAGCATAGAAACACAGCAGCTTAATCAATCACCAATGCACATTAAAAAAATAGGGGGGGGGGGGGGGTCTAACAGAGCGCACGGCTCAATGAGCCAAATAGGTAATCTACTACTGACCTTGGTAGAAATCCCTACAGGCTGTAAACTATAAATACAGAATCCATTCCCTGAGGTAAAACTGGGATTCTAATGCACTTCAGCAAACCCTCTGATGAGAGGAATTAACAGAGGCTGTGAGCAGTGAGTAAGCACGGGAACGGTGCTTTGTGGAAGTGGGATGATGGGGCTCACATCTTAAAACACAGTACCTGGGTTAGATACAGATTCTAAGAAAGATGCGTGAACACTGACTTCCTCCTATTTTGTGTCTTTGGAGGTAAATCTAGTGGGACAAAAGTATAACTCCAGACATGCACCATGGACATTAGTCCTTTGTTTTCCGTATGACCATCTTCTATTCTCATACCTTATTATTTATATTTACGTCAGACGTTCAGCTGTGTTGTTCTACGGGTGTTGTTTTCACCAGATATTAAAGCCTGACACCTTGCAGGACTTGACAGCAGACATTAACTGACCAGCTGAAGTAAGGGACCATCTCAAAAGTGCCTTTTAATGGGCCAAGAGAGCATTTCAGGTGGTTGTCAATAGTGTTCTATATTTTTTTTCCCTTTATCACAGATCTTTCAAACTAACTCATCTAATCTGCTTCTCCTCCAATTGTATGTACAATCTCTTTTTTTAATCACAGACACCATATGTACACAAGCTTAAGTTTTTAAAGAAAAGCATGCACTCACACAGTGCAGGGGGGGCATTTCAGAAAGGTGAGAGAAAATCTGTTTTTATCGGATAAATGTAATGGAGTTTTCTAATTTTCAAAATGATTGTACTGACAGATATCCCCTCTACTCCAATTGTATTTTTATTCCATGTAAATATATATAATATTTGCAAGTTTTGCCCATGGCTCAGCAGCACACGCAGAAGCAAACATGACAAAAGTGAGTCTCTGTTGCTGGATTGTCTGTTTTGAAAAGTTACAATCACAAACTTTTATCTTTCTCTATCCCTAAAGCTAGCAAAAGCAAAGCATCACTCAAACCATTTTAATCATCCTGCATTCCTTACTTTCTGTCCCTGAACCACACTGCTTTGCTGTGTAAAAGTGTCCGCTGTCACGTAAAGTGATTGCAGTAGCATTTCATGTTTACAGCTGTTTGTCTATTCTCAAGCCTTTGGAAATTGATACTTTGTATATAAGAGCAAGAAGAGAGGTTTCTGTGAGACACTGTACCTAAATAGTTGCGCATAAGAGAGCTGAATAATGCTGCTATTGATCCAGACAACTGTGGAACACAGTGTGTGTGAGGTGTCTGGGAAATGACTAAAATATGTCACATAAATTGAAAAATGTGTCCTAACATAGATCATAAGATTACGCAACCCTAGGATTGTGTGTGTGTGGGGGGGGATGATGCATTAATATTCAAGATCATCATCAGGCTCTTTTCCTGTGAAGTACGATTAGGTAGGAGAGACAGAGATGGGCCAGAGAATTATTTCATGAGAATCACCAGTGGAACGGAACCAAATGTGAAAAACGGGTTTATAAATGAAAGCACCAGCATCTGATTTTACGTCCATACAGTATCATAACAACAGTAATGTGGATGTTATCAAGAGATAAACTGAAAATCCTCCAGGAGACTGCTAGACCAAATAAACATCAATGTCTGCGTTTGTTTGTGTGGATGTAAGAGGTGTACAGAGACGTCATTATCTGTATCTGTTCAACCAACAAAATGATTCGTCTCTGTATTTGGACAGAAGACCAGGAGTGGGCGTGAATCGTTAATGTCGTATTTTCTGACATAATATTCACTGGCAATTCAATTGTTGTGCCTTTAAACCATCAAATTGATTTAATATCGGCATATAATTAATTATGAAATATTTTTCCACATCCTCGTAGTGTACTTTTTATCTCTCTCTCTCTCTCTGTTTTTTGTTTTAACTAAACTAAGTTTTATGGACTCTGAACTGAGCATAAAATGACCCAAATGACCATGATTATTGAACACCCCACTTCTTTTAAATTAACCATTTTATTTTCTTTATTAAGACTTTCTAAAGAAAATAAACCTTTTGAATAAAAAAAACGCATGAACCCTATTCAACATTTTTTATAGTATATGGTCACATTGAATAAAATAAAGGTAACATGACAAACTACAACCTTATGATCTTTCTAATAACATGTTACCATTTAAAAATCATGTAAACGCTGACTCCTACATGAGTCAATAACTCAAAGTTTTCGAAAGTATCCTAAAATATCCCGTTGCAAACACAGACCGGCCGAGCCTGCCGGAGCCGCAAACCGGCTGGGACGTGATGCACTCTAGACCTGAGAGACTCCCACTCCAACGTCTCTCTCACCTCGTCCCTCCCCACCCCCTCGCTTCATCTGCTTGCACCTCTTACCCCCCCCCCCCCCCCCAACTGATCATTTTATTCTTGCTTCCCTCCACTGTTCTCTCCCCTTCTGCTGCCTGCTGACGAAACAAACACCCACGCTGTCAATGTCACTGAGTCAATTCAAAGCAGCGAAGGGCCTGGGAGGGGGAGGACATGGGGGATGATGTGTGACTAGTGTGCAAAGGAGAAAGAAAGTAAAGAGCCTGAAAAAAGGAGTAAAAATAAACAACATGAGCCCTTTCCTTTCTTTCTCTGTGTTTTTTAGAGTAAATCGTCTGCTAAAAAAGCCTGACTTGCACTGCCATCAAGTTCCTGACCTATGAAAGAAGAGTAGACTAACAGCAGAAATCTTGGCTAAGGTCTTACATAGGAGGGTATTAGTCAAATGTCCTTCACAGCAAGATGTGGGTGTAGGAGCATTAGGCCCGGGACATGCTTTAGTCAAACATCAAAGCAGCAGATCAAACAGAAAGAACATCCTGTACTGTAATGACTTTACTGTCATTAAAGGGCAATTTCCACATCCACTAGATTTAAAGACGTTCCCAGTTTCCTCTCTCAATTTGGTTCATTTAAACATGGGGACCGGAGACCTAGTTGAGGTGAGGGTTTAGTCATCAATTATAGTAATGACTCAGCAACTATATGAAGCAGGGAATTATGGATTCAACGCACTGTAGAGTGTGTTAGGCTAAAACTAGGTTAAATGATGGTATTTGTCAACTTGGCCCTTATTTTCCCATCATTGCCCATTGTTGGTCAAGATGATATTTTTACGCTTCACAGGAAGTGTTGTTTTTGGATCACGGAACATTTAATTGCTATGTTTGTAACTCATCGGAAACCGGTATTCGGCCAATCAAGCCCATTTCACGCCAGATTTTTTTTTCAGATGTGTGGAAAGGTATGAAGATACCCAGGGTTTGAACTACGCTTGTCTTTCAAAATATTTGAACGATTCATTCAGATTAAAACTATCAAGACACAAAAGACACAGCAGAGTTCTTGGCACAGACACAAGCTTCCTATGAATAAAAAATAATAAAAAAAAGTTTTTAAAAATAAATTTGAACACAGAATGTAGTCACCTGGATACCCCTGCAGCTGTTGTAATGAACTGCACACAGCAGAATTCCCTTTCGGGTCATTTTGCCGGCTGATTTGAATGGTAAATGAAATAATAAATACAGCGCTATTGACCAATTCACAAACAAGCAGTTGACATTTGTACTAACCACAACTGACTTGACTCAACTCATCCCTACCAGACACGGTTGGGGACGGAACCTCGGCCAAAGAGTTTCAGCAGTCGCTGACCAGTCTCGCTGAATATATCTCAGGAATGCGTCAGCGCCGCATATCTCACATCTAAAGAGATAAGTGATTTTTTTCTTTTTTTTCTTTTGGTTAACCGACTCATTTTGACCAACACTGTCAGCTAATAGGCCGGTGGCGAGTCCATTTATCAGGGAGTCAAGCTGTTTTTGAACCAAGCTTTCTCTCCTCATGCAGCGAGACTTGTCAGCTCTGCTCTGTGTTCACCCACTGCTCTGTGAAATATGGCATGACAGGAAGTGCAGACATTTTAAACCCTAGTTTGTGACCCTACTTACACAAGAAAGAAATATGGATTCTGACTTCAGGCTTTGAGGCGAGACTCAACACGGAAGATGTTTGCGTAACGCTACATAAGGAATGGCTTCATTGGTAGAATGTATTGACCTGATGCATGATTTGAAGCTCAAACAACAGTTGGGTAGTTGCTTTAATTACATGAAAAAATGCTTACATTTACTGTATTATGGGATATGGTGTGCTTTGCACTACAAAAATTGAACTTTTTACTGTACTGGTGCGGCTGAAATTTTCACGCCTTTACTTGAATCTCAACGCGATAAAGTTAAAATCTCAGGGATTAAACACACAATCAAAGCAAATGTCAAAGCGACTGTCCCGTGATCCTGGTTCAGTGATACAATGCCAATGCACTGCAGAGCGCTTCCTGCCTGGCTCCAGCTGCTGAGCTCCTGTCAGCAGAGGAGGCTGTCACACCGGCCAGCAGCCGCTTTTACATTTACCTCTGATTATTCTGGCCACATACAGTGGAAAGTCGCAGGAGCGCACTGAACGAACACATACAGTGGTATCCTGACATCTCGGTAGATGATTTAATCTCTTATTAAAATTCAGACTGCTAAAAAGAACTTACATTGTGTTGACCAAAACTATTTTTAAAAAGGAAAAAGTCCATAGTTGTTTAACTATAAAATAAAGAAAAAAGGTCAGTCTCTTAAATGAAATGATCCACCTTACGGATTTGGTATTGGAAAATTAGCTAACAATTTAGTTAGCTTTCAAACTGTGACTGCATGATTCCGTTATTACTGAAGACAAACCTATAACATTTTTTTATCAATTACTATCGTGTCCATCAGCGTCTGCTGTAAACTTCTTTCGTGCTGTAGCCCAGCTCCACTTTGCTCCGGATGAATTGCAACTTTTCTGTATCTGAGAGCTTTTCTGTAGGCTGCTGGTGAATGTGTTTCTCAGTTTTTAGTTAAAATGTGTTTTTAAAAATGAGTTGTATGTGTTGTCAAAGTGGTGAAGATGACATAAATCTAATTTGTTCTTTGGATTATGTTTTAATATCATCATTCATCTGTTCCCTTAAATTTAAGTAACTTAAACTAAATTATCTTACTACACTGGATTTATATTTTTATATATTTTTCATATTATTTATATTATAGCTATATTAGACTAAAATATGCAATGTTTACACTTTTACAATACAGCATCAATTACAATCTGATTTTGCCTAATTTTGCTTTTGCTAAGACAAACGGAAACCTATGACATCCAATAGTTCTGTATGATGGTGACAGTGTGGTTATGTGGTTAGTCTAAGTGTTATCAGTGGTAATATCATTAGTGACATGCTCACTGATTTTCACCTGAAAACAAACAAAAAAAAAGATTAAGACTTCCTGTTGAAAAAGTAGAAAACAAAATATACTGAAAACATCCGAGTTGAGGACTGCCTTGCCTTTCTCCATCCAGCCCCGGCCTCTTTAGAATCCCTCGTAGACAGACCTCTGTCTACTGTATGCCTCAAAAGCCCACCTTTTATTTTCTTTGAACCATTATTTGCAAGGTGCATTTCCTTTCATAGATGCTTTCTGGCGTCATGAAAAGTGAAACAGGATGAGATTTAGCACGTACTCACGTCGCATGTGCTTTGGCCTGCTGAGCTACCGCCACAGCCGGAAGCCACGTTTTAGCAGAAATCAGCATCTTCAAAATTCCCCCCCCCCCCCCCGCGCTTGTCTGCTGTGTGTACATGACGTAAAGGAGATCTTAAAAAGGAAGCCCCGGGCTTTGTGGTGACAAAACCAATTAATGTAAAAGCCACGTGCGTGCAGCTGCATGGGAATGAATCCCTGCTCACTTTATGCTGTCATAGCCTTCTCTTTTTCCTTTCTTGTGTGCCGCTACTGTATAACATCGGTGAAAGATGTAGTAAAACATTTAAAGGGGGGCAGACCACTCTGCTCTCGTTTTAAGTAACTAAAGACATGTCTTTTAACTAGAACTTGTTTGTTTGAGAATCCATAAATAAAGCTCGAAAGCCAGCGTAATGTTCCAACATTTTATCTGATAAAGAAAATAGTCAAATACTATATATAGTGCAGCTTTCTTTAAGAGAAACGGTTGACTGATGCATACCATCACATTCAGTGAAGAGCAGATGTACTAATATGTGTCACACTATGATAACAACAACTGTGTGTAAATCCCATCCAGCATCTATAGATAGCATAAACAGAAACAGCTCTGGCACCTTCATGAATATTAAATGTCACTAAATGTCACAAACAGGGTTGGCTTTCGAACATCTTAAGGCATAAGTGTGTGTGTGTGTGCGCATGTGTGTTTGATTGGAGAAGCTCTCTCAGGGGTGTATCTGCTATGGACCTGAGGAGGCAAAAAAAAAAAAAAAAAAAAACATCAATAAGGACTGTGATGGTGAGGAGTTCATTAACCACAAGCTAGGTCTACAGTATGGTGGAGAAAGGCAAGCTGTTGAATTATTTACACAACCAGACCATACGGTATAGTGACCCGAGCCAAATTAAACCTCAACACAGTGAAGGAATTTCAGATTTCAGACATTGATGCCATGTATTCAACAACCTTACAGTCATTGTAGCTTAACACATATTCAGTGTGAACATTTTGCAGCTTTGCAGATTTACATCGTTTCATTTTTTTCAATTCATTTCATTTCTTTGTTGAAAATTCGTAGTAAATAAACTGATTTTTTAGGAAACAAGACTTGGTCTTTTTTTTTCAAAAGTTTCTAATTTTGGGACTTTGCTGGTATCATTTTGTCTCTCTTTTACAGGTAGAAATGTGAAAGCTACAAAATGGATTCAATTCAGAGCTGCTTCATGGAAGCGTCATGGTTCATGGAGGGTGATGAGCGGTGGATCCAGGGGCTGGTTTCAGGCACTAGGGTTTCAAAAAGTACGATAGAGCTAAACTATATTTCAATTCAACACACTTAAAAAGGTACATGAATAAATAATCTCTCAAAGTCGTCATATGAGGCGTACTGCGTGTTCATCCCCTGGTCTAAATGTCCTCGCCTCATCTTCGGGTGACGCCCCATCTCTAAAAGTAGCCTTGTGCAGAAAAGGTCAAGTGTCTCTAATTAGCTCTGTGAGGCTGATGCGACTCTAACTCAACAACATGACACGTAGGCGCTAATTGCCACTGGCAAATAAAGAGATGCCATATTGACAGCTGGAGAGTTAGAGAGACGTGCTGCTATTGGCAACACAGTCGCCTCTCCCTCCACAGAACTCTCTACCTTTTCCAATTATTGACTGAAAATAATCTTCATCCCTGAACCCTCCTGCTTATACATCATTACCAGCAGGGATCAATCACTGATTATTAAATGAAATGTCCATTAAGTCTGAGGGGTATTTCCATACCGGGCGGCAGGCCAGGGAGCAATGCCGGCGGCAGCAGCACAGAGACTGAAGCGAGGCTAAGTCAGGCCATGCTGCTGTTTCATATGCAGCCACCGACTGTGAAGTTGAAGCTCTTTTTCTTTTTTTTTTTAAAAGAGAGAAATCGCTTGAAGTTTCCTTCACTTGACAGGCACCAGCATGTGGGCTGGGGGAACTCAGGATCGACAGCATGCACGCGCGCACAAACAAGCAGCATCCCCCGCCCCCCACACTTACATGCTCATATACTCAGCCACACACACACACATACTGTGACATGCTCACATTTTTCCCCCCTCACATCTCTCTCTCTCTATTACTCCCTGTCACTTAATGTGGCTCACTCGTTCCTTCTTGTAATCCAATCTGTCCCAATCTCTGTCACTCAGCCTCATTCACTCATTCTGTCCTCTAATCCAATCTTCCTATGAGAACTGTAAAAGAATACAAATTTCCCCTTGAAAAAAAAACAAAAAAACATACATTTGTTTATTTGGTGTGAAGCAGCCTTGGAATACAATGCATGTTTTCAGATGCCACTACATCACTTAGTATTCCCTTTCCACGACTGAGCAGGTACTACTAACACAATCCCTATGAGTGTTTTCTGATCTGGTGCCATTCATTAGCGGAACATTATTCATCCAAAAACCATTAACAATGACTTTCAGACCTGCCACAACTATGGTTGAGCTCTGGATCATTTTAGGCAACTAGGTCTCCCCCACACCTGACGCCTGTGTCATTTGGACCAAAATAACAAGTATACATTGTTTCCTTCTGGTTCTCATTCTCATTTTGTGTTGACATTGACTTTGGGAAGAACAATATCCTGCATCATTACTTCTGGGACTGTCAGCCCATCAAACAACACCTTGATGAACTTCACTGTGTTTGTGTATTTATGCTCTCCGGCACTCACAAAGACATAATAATAATCAATTAGCATCATTGGTCAAGAGGGCAACTGGACCTCATTTACCCTTGTGTATATACGGACAGAGAGAAATTAGATGAGAAAGAGGTATTTTGTATGGTGATATTATGGGGATAGTTACTGTGTTTCACAGGAACTGCTAAAATAAATGAAATAGGACATAAGCTCAATAGACCTTTGGCCTAACTCCTATATTCAATTCCAGCACTTGCATGGTGACGCGCATACAGTGTGTGTTACCACCCAAATGATTTTCTATGAAACCAACATTGACTGTTGGTATGAGAGTGGACAGTTGGGTTGTTTGTTGTTTTAAGTATTTGGGTGGACAACAAATGCTGTCATTTTTTCGGGTGTGGAAAACCTCCCTTTTGCTGCCTAATGATTCTACAGGGGCAAACAATTTGGCTGGAATACCACCATCTAAATCAGTGAAACATGTGGAACTTTGGGAAAAAAAGAAACAAAAAAAACAGGACAGCTGAAGAGGACGGAGGGAGGAAATGAGTTGAGTGAAGGGTAAAATAAAGGTGAGAGAGGAGCGAGGTGTCGACCGTGGCTTGTTCACGGAGAGGGGAATAAGAAACACGCCATGGAAGAAAACATCTGATCGGCCTTCGATCAAACAGCCCAGTGAGGTGTCGTCACTCACACACATGCAATTACAGTACACAACCAGTTAATGCTCGTCACTTATTTAGTTTACAGATTATTCCTTTTTGTGTGTGTGAGAAGGTGAGTGTCATCCCCCGGTTGAGATGCTTAGCTGTGGATTGATAGTATTTACTCTTCCCCTTATATAAGACTGCATCATTCATTAATCATTACTAAGAATCTGAGAGGTGCTCTTATGTATTCCTTTTGTGTGTTGAAAGTGGAATGCTTCACTGCACTCCGCTGCAGTGTTTTTTTTTTTGTGTGTGTCAGAAAGCAGGGAGCAGACTCAGGGGGATTAGGCCCGGGATTGCTGTCATCTAAAACACTGACATTTAAACACTCCCTCCTCTCTTTTTTGTGTCTCAGTCGACCCGCGTCTTCCCTTTCTCTAGTCTCTCTTGATTTTCTTCTACCTCGGCCTATCTGCTTCTCCCCCGCCTCTCAGCCTGCGGAGGACAGCGCCTTTGTCTTTCTCCTCTACAGCACGCCACTGATCGTAGTCCTTGCTGAAAATTTTTTCAGGGCATTTTTGGGGGGTTTCTGGCTATGCTGAGTTTTCAGACACTGTTTGAGACAGGTGTGTGTATGTGTGTGTGTGTGTGTGTGTGTGCCACTGGTGGGCTTGGCCACTTGGATGTAAACATACAGTATGTCATTATTTGTTGAAATGACTGCTTCTCTGGTTTTCCTTAGAAGGTATCAGTCCAACTATACTATGAAAAGCTGCTGACAGAAGCAAAAAGTAAAGTTTGCTGCAGTAAAGGCCTGGCAAAGGGAAGATATCAAGAGTCTGCTGATGTCTGCGTGTTAGCTTCTTTCAGAAATGTTGGTTCCCTAAACTTGTAAGACTACTGTAAATTCTCAAATACTGGCCTACCCTAATTTAATGAAAAATTAGGCTTTTTTGCTTTTTATTTGAGACAGGTTTGTATCAAACATAGGCTTTTATTCAAGATTGTCCATTATTTTACAGGTTGAACACTGTTTTATCTACTTGTAAATATAGATGACCGTGATAAATGAGCAAAGTCCTTCTGGCAATGAAGACCGTAAGCTGCTGTTTAAAGTTTATTTTTTTGTCAAACTGCTATTTCTGATGTCAGGAATTAACTTTTAACACTCAGATTTAAACACTTGAGATTTGAGAATACCCTGGAGGAACATTTTAAATACTACATACCTCCTTTTTTTATCAGAATTTATGTCCAAAGTAGGACTTGTAGCCCTTTTGGGCTACAAGTCCTACTTTGATCTTCTGATGTACTGCAGATGTGTCATCTAGCTCAACGCTGTCAAATAACAGCTAAAGTCAACATTTTAACCTCAGTCATTGTTTCATTTTAAATCCAATGTGCTGGATTATAGCACATAATAAATATGTTAATGTGCTTCTATGTATGGACTGTATGGTATATCTCAAACTTTACGTCAAGGAATGAACATGAATGTGCCTGTGGGTTTGTAGCTCATGCATTTGAGGAACTTCTGAACTTCAAACATGCGCATGCATGTTTAAGTGCATGTGGAAACCTCTGCATGCCTTTCAGTTTATTGTGAGGATGCTTGCATGTGCAAATGTGGCTATGTATACAGTCTATCTGTGTGCGCATGCGTGGAACAAACTCCATCCCAATCAGTTTCAGCTTGATCTCTGTTCCTCTGGGAGCTTTGCAGCTGACGTGAAAAGGGAGGGGAGCACTGAGAGACTGTGGCTCAGAACAGGGCCTCCTCGCTGGGGGAGAGGCACGTTCAAAGGGCTCGTTTGGCCTCGATGGGACCAGCAAACACAGCTCATTTGCCACTGCAATTCTATTTTCACATAATTTCAATTTCAAAGAGCCGTCTGGCTGCATTAGCATTTGGCTCGGATAAAAGAAGAGTTAGTGAAGGGGTGGAAGGGTGGAAAAAGAAAGGAATGGGTAGAAGAAAGAGAAGAGCAATGAGCACATACTTTATGTGCTGATACTGCCATGAATATTTTGGCATTTCTAAAATTAGTGACAGAAGCTTATATCCATGCTGTGGGCACTCATCCTGTACTGTATGCTCTTGTCTCAGTCTTTCAATTCAGTCAGCTAGTCTTTAACTCAGTTTTTTATGTCCCTGCTTATCTATGGCATCAGCATCTTCTATGATCAGTGTTTATCAGCAGACACTTGCTACTGGGTCACTTTGGAAAAAAAAGATTGTATAGGTCAACTGCTTACATATCAATGCACAAAGTGATGTTATGAAAAACAGATCAGGCATTGTACCAATAAGTAGTGATCAGTGTCAATTACTTTCCAATTTATCACCTCATTTCTTTGTCTATAAACTATTGATATTGAAACAGTTAACAGTCAGTCAAAACTCCAAAACAGCTGTTAGTTTGTAGCCTGGCATCGCCAAACAAATTAGCAAATATGAATTAGTGAGGAACCTCCCAGTTCATTTTCGATTTCCAAGGGGCGTTACCCAAAGGGGAAGACCAAAATGCCTCTGAACACAATTGGATGGACCTACAACCAATCAGAGCAACAATATGTCATCCTGCCGTACATCCTGTCGGAAGTACAGCAAAAACATCGTTCTTATCAACATAAGCTTTGAGTGCGCTTGCTTGTTCTTCTTTTAGAGAAAATATATTGTGTAGTTTGGATTCAACAGAGCGTTCCACATCAGCAGCAGCCATCTTGGTTGTTTATGAAAATGCCTCAACGGCGCTCCTCTGTCAGTCATTGTATCAAACCCGCCCCAAATTACATAAACGCTTGTGATTGACCTGACCAATTTTGGCAGACGCATCTGCCAGAACAAATAACTCATGACCTTGCAGATTTGTCTGCTTCCCAAGCTAGTTAGAGTGCATCACGCACTCTGCATATGAAACCAAGTGCCAGCGTGGGGACCCAAGATAATGATCATCATGCGCATGAATGCGACCAAGTGAAATTTAACTCAAACACTCACAATAAATTGTCGCATAATCAATAATTTTTGTTGCAGTCTGGAGCCCTGTTGAACACTGTTGATTACTTGTATTCACTTTATAAGTGTACAACTTTTTTGTTGGTAGACCTTCAAAAGATAAACAGACAGTGATCACCCAACTCTAGAAAAGCCTCTTTTAAATAGCAAACATTCATCTCACGTAGCTGATGAGTGAGTTGGGAACTGAACAAGGAGATAAAGGTGGGGGCACTTTGACAGTCCAACTCAAACGCAAAGATACAAGTGTACAGGACATGCTACCATATGTACGGACAGCAGGGAGGGGCATTATGCCACAAGTGGTTTAAGAGGTTTCTTTCTATGTTCTTTTACTTCCTATGTTCTTTTGCTGCAAAATAGGTCAGCACAAGAATGCATTGTAACCACTGTGGGAGGAAACTATAGGTGAGAGGTGTGGTGTGGATGTTGGGATGGAGAAAAACGTGGGAGTACCGGTAAGTACAACTCTTTCATCAAATTGGATAAAAATCTAATCTTGACAACATACCTGTGTGTCAAAAAAACTAAATAAATATTTTGTCGCAGTATAATTTCTAGTACGTCATAATTTACTGGGATAAAATGACAAGTATCTTCCTGACATGGTTACACAAACAGTTTCAAAGAGATTTCCTGCCATGTTGCAATGTGATGTTATCAGACTGTCAGGCTCCTGTCATCGTCTGTGTTCTGGACTGTATGTTGCATCTGCATATGTCCGTGCGCATCTTTGTATCTTTACTGTCTCCGTCTCTGCCTTCCCATCTCCCCTCCTCTCTCCCTCTACTGCACCAGTGAAGCAGATGCCTTTGATGCCATGCTACAAATCACACACTTAGCTTTTCATCAATATTTCATCAATCCATCTCGGGCTCGGCTCTTTCTAGCTCTCTAAATCAGCACTGGCAGGCAGGCGGGTGGGGTGGGGGGTTGCTGGGGGGGGGACTTTGGAAGTAATTTGCCCCGCAGTGGAAAGTAAAACCAGAGCAGGCCGGGGTCAAACTCTTGGGGTGGAAGGGTCAGAGCAGTGTATAAGGTTTGGAACGTGTGGTCCCCAGAAATTTCAAATCCTTTATGACACAGTGAGCCAAGAACCTCAGCCATATGGCATGGTGCTGAAATGTAATGTACAGATTGTGATTATAGTAAGTACACATCCATCCCTATGCTAAAAGAGAAAAAATCTGAGCAAAGAGGCTACCTGCCTTTATCTTGACTCAATACAGCGTACACCGTTCTGCTGCCGGAAATACTTGCCACAGTACGTAATGTGTACTTATCCACAGCTGAAAATAGTCCAAAACAAATGCACTATTTTTTTCCTGTTTGAGTAACGTTTGCTAAAAACTACAGTGCCTAGCTGTTTTGGGAAATGATTTAGGCTCCTTTAAAAAATAAATGTATATTTTCATGACCCAATTTTAACAATTTCCAGAAAGAACCAATGAGCTTGGGGTTGAGCTTGAAATCGGTTAAAGAAGAACATACACATTGTTGACTGCAGTGACTTGACTACCCAAGTCAATACAACCATACTCGAGTCAGCCATTAATGTAAAGCAGAAAGACTTCACTTTCAGAGATTATTTATCAACTTCCGCGTTAGGCTCAGTGAGCATGCAGGTTTTCCAGTCATGCAAATGAAATCAAATGAAAATGGAATGATCCCAGTGAACATACTGGCCCACTGCAACAGGAGGATGTTAAAGGAAACAACAAAGAAAAAAAGAATGTAAATACAGATAAAGCTAATGGGGGTCTGAGAGACATACTCACCGACAGTTACAATAAGTGGACATATTAAATTGTAGAACTGGTAGTTAAAAAAATTGCTATTATTTTTTTCTACCCATATCTTTGCAATAAAGGAATTCAATTTCTATAATATTTCTCTAATAAAAAGAGTAAAAAGTGCTGTGTGTGTGTGTATTGGGGGGAGGGAGGGAGGGGAGGGGGTGTTTACCTTGCCCTAACATCCCTTGTTGGAGGCTAAAATCTAAACTTAATTCCTGACAGTGGGAGCAGGAGACATTACCAAAGCAAAGCAGGAAACACCCTGGAGGAACATTTTACATCCTTTTCTTTCTCACTTGCTCTCTTTATTTTTAAAACAAGTAGGGTTGGGAGTGAGGCGGGGAGGGGAATAATGAGGCAGACAGAAATGGAGAAGAGATAGCTTTAGAAGAGATAAAGTCAAAGGGAGGAAGATATTTTCTTGTTATGAAAAAAAGATGAGGAACATAAAGGACCAACAAAAAAAACTAGGTATTGTTTAAAGTGTAGCTGCTTTTATTATCTACCCTGCCAAAGTCTCGGGGATTGAATGTTGATTTACTGTTCTCTGCTGTGTTGGTTGTTTAGTCAAGCAGCTGCTCATCATTTCTTCTTTGATATGTATGTTACAGCAGGAGACTGGCAGTTAGAATTGGAAGCATTCCTCTACAGGTCTGTGGAGTAGGTTCAAAAACCCACATGACGTGTCTTTGTATGTGTGCGACAAGAAAAATAAATTATTCTCTTGAACACTGTGACTATCATAACTCCATTAAGGGATTAGAGCACACTCACATTTCTAATTATGCAGGTCCATCATGTTAACCCCCCTTAAACACTATAGATGCAAGTATGTAATGATTTGGATTTTTACCTCTTATATTGCAGTTCTTAAGATCACCTCATACATGCAATGGTTCCAGTCAACAGTTTAGCCACTGATCAAAATCACTGTGCAACATACAGTATACTGAACAGCAGGTGACCATAGCAACAGTAGATAAATTATGTCTCATACTCGTTCCCAACCTTTTTTGGCCTGTTACATCTCAACACAAGGCGATATCTACTTGCAGCTCCTCATCACAAGGTGCATGCCCATGTGCTGTGAGCAGCTCCTTCTCAGCCTCTTTCACTTGAATCATTCATGAGGCCTAAAAAGGCCAAACTACACAGTATTTCACAAAAAGCAAAGATTAGACAAAAGTCTGAAAAAGAAACTTGTGTGTTTTTTGCTTGGTTACTACCCTGGTAATCATCAGCAACCCCTTAAATTAATCATCAAAATAGAAGAGCATATGCATTTGATGTCATCAGTCAGCCTCAGCCACTGATGCATTCAAATGGAAAAACATGGGAAACACTGCTAAAATGGTAAAGAACTGCTGTGTAATCGACTGCACAAACAGATTCGGAAAAAGAATTCAGGCAGAAGTTTTTACAGACTGCTGAAGGGTAAAGAGAAGGGAAGCAATGTGTACTTTCTAACGGAGTCTTCACATAAATTTGTAATACAATCTGAATATTTTTATAAATCTGTCTGTGAAAGACATTCAGTGTTGCTTTATGGCACGTGTGAAGCCACAAATAATATGTGTTAACAGCAGAGTGAAGGAGACGTTAATCTCTATAGACTGTTCACACCCACTGCGTCCTGAGGAGAGGAACAGAGAGAATAAGTGAAAACACTTGTGTGGGTGGACCATGGTTGTAGATGCCTTTAAGTGTTTTGTGTTCCACCTATAAGGGATAATGGGAATAGTGTTGTCCCTCCCTATCAGCTCTCAACCATGAACTCATTCCAAAGACATCATATTTCAAGTGATGTTGCAAAGCCAACGCTTTGTTCAGAAAACTGTTCCTTATACCCAATTAGCTGTTGGTTAAGTGTGAAGCACCTGTGAAATGAATTTAAGTGTCCGCAATTCTGCTTATTATTCAGTCAGTAATTTTTGTGTGCGCCCATAATTCCTCTGTGTAATTATAGTTGCACTGGCTGAATGACAAATCTTGCTCATCTATCTTCAGACACGCACCAAAAGCTTGGCAGTGCAGCGCTATCTCCTCGACAATCCACAGATAGGACAAAGTGTGTCAAGGAAACAAGATATATTTTAGTCAACGCTGCTGTACGGAGTTCTCCAGCTTGACGTTAAGTGTCTTTACGTTTATCCACTTCCATGCAAAGTATTCTTTCTTTATTTTTTCCCTTAGATGAAATTAATGCGTGTCTTAGAGGAGACAGCAGCAGCATCATGAGACACTAATCCCTTTTATGGAACCATTCTAATGAATTTCTCCAGGTAGGCTAGCGACTCCCTGAAGTCAGAGTAAGGCAGGTTTTATACCAACTCCTCCCACACCGCCCTAGTCAGATATCTACCGTGAAACAGTCAAAACACATCAACAAGCTGTGGTTAAAAAGGGCCCTGCATGAACAGCATATCAGAGTTGATTTTTTTCCCAAAACTAGCCGAATAGTTTCGCTGCCTAAACTTAACCAAACAATTGCTTCACAACGTTAAGCACGTGGTGTTTCACTGTAACCATGGCGACTGAGGTCTTGTAGCCCTGTGATATATGTGGTTTTTGGAGTCACTGGCAAATGACCCATTCTGTCATTTAGGTGGACGTGTTGGTCCGGTCCTGTAGAGGGCGCTGAAAACACTCATACATGTCATTTTGGGTGTATTGGAAAGAGACCTGTTCTGTATTTTTCGGTACGAGTCGGGGTTGGATGGTAAATTCAAACCAGCAACAATAAATCAGTCTAATCCAGCTTCTCTGTGACTAATGGCTGGTGCTGTTTGTCCTTGCAGTTTGGGTAGAAAATGCTACAGCACACCCTGGAGCCCAATCAATGCCCTCTGTTTGCATATCAGTCAATAGCGTCAGCAGTAAGGCCCGACTAATTGATCCCCTCCTCCTTTTAACCGCTCTGTGGCTCAATGAGCACCGGCACCTAAAGCAACAGTTCCAAATCAATCAAATAACACTTTCAAACTATAATCTGTTTTAGGATTACTGCTTGCTAAGAATTGCAACAACTGATGAAATGCACTGGATTACCCCAATTAGCTAATGGGACCTGTCAGTGGTTCTTTTACTTAAATCCAAAATCAATTAAACACACTTTAAAAGTAGCAAGTTGTATAATTGAAATATTAAATAGCCATTAGTAACAAATACTTGCTAGACATTAATCAAATAATAATCAGAATAATAAGTAAATGAGACAAAATAATTAAATCAAGATCAATTTAAGGGCTGCACAAACGTTGAATATTATACCAAGTTTGAGCTTTCAGCAGCATCTCTGGCCTTTATAAGCAGATGCAGTTTGCAGAAGAAGAAATCTGGTAAGTGGACCTTGAGTTAAAATGAAAGTTGGCTTAAGTTTGCGACTTTATTCTGTAAATAAATCAAATGTATTGTGCAATATGACAAATGAAGAAAAAGGTAAGCTAAGTTGATTTCTCCAAATAAATGGTTTTTGAACTGGTAAAATACTTCTCTCTTTTCTCTTCTCTTCACTCCAATCAATCATTATTTTAACAAAGGCACCACAAAATCTCAGCACAGGGCACAGCACTGAAATTACAGAGTGTCGAGTCAATAAGCCGTGCCCCCTCACCTCAGCTCTTTGTCCATTTCCTTTCGCCTCTGTTCCTTCCTTTCTCCCCTCATCCAGCCACAGTGTCAGCCAGTCACAGACCTGCTAAACCACAGCATGATGAATCACCTTCGATCTTTCAGTGAGAATAGAAGAACAGCAAATGAAGGCCACGTAACCAGCTCTCAGTTCTATGGAAATCTTCTTGTGATGTGATGATGTTACATGGGAACACATTACTAGCTGAGCCGAATGAAAAAACACAATTTTTATTTGTTGTTTTATTCAAACTTGCTGAATAGACATAAAAGAGAGATGAATCTAACGTAGAGTGATATTGTTTACTACTTTGGTGCTAAGTGGGATGCACAGGAGGTTATGTGTGTTTTGGTTTGTTTGCTTTTGATGAACGCAAATGATGAAAAAAAAATATTTTTACAGTTTCTCAGTCCACTGTGATTGGTGGATAGCTGGCAGTCTAACTGCATCAAAAACACAAACCAGATGAATGTGATAAATGATGACCTTCTGCCACTGAAAAGCCTCGAACAGATCCGCTTTGTCAAATCTGATCGATCAATTGGTTGGCAGGGTGAGGGCATAAATAATTCAGTATGCAAGGGACTGCTAACAGAGCTCCTTGGCCTATTTGGCTGTGCGGAACAACATTATTAATCAATGAAAATAAAAGGGTTGTTGAACCTTTGCATTGTTGGAGTATTGATGCTGATTAAAAGACAGTCCAGACTGTGCACTTTTCTGTTTTGCATTGGCCTAACCAACAACTTGGACCCTATCAAATGAATGAATTCATAATCTGTAAAACAACCACTAATGTTGATCCATACAGAGGTCAATCACATGTTGTGAAACATTACTGGGTGGAGGTTATCATCATATATTATATCATATCCTGAAATTAAGCAAGCATATTAATTAAAAATACTCCATTACAAAATAAATCCTTTAAAATTACAAAGTCCAACTGAAATTAAATTGCTCTGTAAATAACTCGTCCTGTGCTTCAGAAAAAATCTGAAAACAAAAGGGAGAAGCTTATATTTTAGATTTTTTTTGTTTTATGATAGTGCCCTTTTTGTATTGATTTGATGGAATACCTAGTGTTCCCTGTCTATGTTGGACACTTTTTTTTCCTCAGTGCAGCCAATCAGATTCAGCACAAAGCAGTAACGTCAGCGTTCTGTCAGAGGCAGAGCAGACGGTCACGCTGAGGCAGGCAGCAGCTACACAAGAGCCTCAGACTCCCAACAACCACCTCCATCAGCTTTCCCGCTAAAGTCTCCGTCTTATCTGACAAACACGACCACGCCTCTTGTGTTGTTGTTGAACGAGACGTCGGACAAACACCCGAAAAGTGCACCCCTAGTGTCAGTTTACGGGCTAGGTAGCTAATTGGCTGCTCGGCTGCAGCACATTAAACAGCAGGTAGACGTCTCCTGGGTTCGGTCAGATGCTGCTGTGCTCCTGACTCTTCAGCACCACTAACAACACGCTGTCTGCCCATGACATGTAGGCTACACCGACACCAACTTTGTTAAGTTTTGTTGTGTACTCCTGTCGTTCCCTACGGTGTAACACGGACAGCCCGCCAATCGCTGTCAATCAAACACCGACACGCCCCTGAGAGGAGAAGGAGCATTTCTGATATTTCCCCAAATACCCTTTTTCTTCTTTATCATAAAAAAAACTATTAATAAAAAACAAACAAAAAAGATATTATTTTTGTTTACAAAAGGGGGTGACTAATTGTGATTACAGTTGGACTTTAAGTAACGTTATTAGGATGAACATGTACTTTAAGTATCAGAATAGGCCCTTTTTGAGTGTTACATTATTGACAAATTTAACATACTTTTTGATTAGCATTTTAATATCATAGGAAATCAGAGTGGAGATAAACTATAGCAAGGCATCATATTATATGAGCTTATCATAACCAGATGAATTATTTTTTATCTGAAATGTAATAGAGTAAATAAAATTGCACAAAAAGGTAATATAAAGTAGAGAGAAAATATATTTCAGTTAAAAAAATATTATGTCAGCCTACAAAAAGTGGAGAAAAACTACTGTGCAGATAAGAAGGCAGGAACACTGAGATCTGGTAGGTTATTACCCTTTGCATTCACCTACAAAACAGACTTTTCTTCCTGGTGAAACAAGGCTCCTTCCCCTGCTATCAAATCCCCACAAAATGTATATTTGTGTGAGAGGCAAAGTTGAAGAGAAATACTGCGAGAGTAAGAGCATGAGGAGTACAACGACACAAATAACTATAATACTGTTTTCCCCTGCTACTGTAGCTCCATTTCCAGGCAGTCTGCTGTTTGTCTTGCCTCTTTACCAATATGTACTCTGAACGGTCCCCGAGCAGACAAACTCTGTTGAGACAGATAAAAAGACATTTGGCACAGAGTGAGGTCTGTGAGAGTGAGAAAGTGACGGTAGGGAGAGCAAGACATAAAGAAAGGGAGGTGGCAAATTTAAAAAAAAAAAAAAAGACAGAGAGGAAGGTAGCGAGACAATGAAGGTGAGAGGGTGAAAAACGACAAGGCGAGGACACGGTAGAGTAAAGCGACAGGGATTACAGGGAGAAGTATAGATAGACAAAGTGGCGGTAGAGCAGACAATGGCAGCACTTCACTTAATGGAAAGCTCTGCTGAACGCTGTCTTTTTGTTTGTTTTAGTTTAAAAGCAAAAAAAAAAGAGCCACTTCAGAAAAATGTGTGGCCTTCAAAAGGCTCCCATAAGGTGGTTTAATAGGCCCACAAATTACCAGCAGAAACTTTAATTAGTGACAAAAGATGAAAGCAACCATTTAAGGCCAGTCAGTTTCTCCCCGTCTGCTTGGGTTTCCCTGTATCGCTCCTTCAAAAAGCGCCGGCCCGCACCATAGCGTGAGCCGCCTCATGCTGCAGCCGACGCTGTAGCCTCCTCCACACGGCTACGGAGATGCAGCCGCAAGACTCGCAAATGCCGGGCTGCTCGTGTTTTCACTTTCAAAGTTTGCTGATGATGAGGGACAACGTTAAAGAGGTTGAAATATTGGCTGCTGTTCCCCAGTAAGGCACATCTAACAAGGAAATCTCCACCGCGGGCTTTCTGCTCCCCATGACCCCTGCTCTCTTCATCACTGTGAAACATAAATACATACAGTGTGAGGTGTTCAATCATATTCTTGATCTTGATCTCTTGAAAATATACATGCTAACTAAAAGTTAGTATCTGTCCCCTTACCAGAGTAACTTTGGAGGTAGTGTTAATTTCATTAATGAAAATTGTGACTAAAATAGATCTGTCAATGACCTTTTATTTCTAGGATGAAGGCGAGACGTTGATGAAACAAAATGGACTTCATTGAACAATATCTGTGAGTAAATATTCATACAATATTGTATTGGGCCTCATTGGCTCATAGGCTAATTTCACTTTATAAGTAGCAGTTTGATTTTGCCTAAAATCAATCGGATGAAGTTTTCTGCAGTAAGATCTCGAGTCAAAAAAAAAAAATAAATAAATAAGGTTGGCTAACACTGACTTTTGATCTCAGGACAAAGACTGAATCTAAAAATAGCTGACAGAGGTAACACAGTTTGGAAGATGTGGCTTTTGTCCTCTACGTTCTACAGCAGGGTCGTGCTGCAGCAGAAAGAATCACTTCAGAGTATGGGGAGGATTACAGCCTCCATTAACTCTTGCAACGTAATGTACAATATTAAAAAGGAAATACAGCATAAAACTGTGATGAGTTAACATAAATGATGATGTTGGGGAGAACACAAATGTTTGTTGCCTGGATTTAAAGGAAGTCTGCTCCTCCTTCATGTTTAGTTTGGATTCAGTGAACAGTTGGCTTGAGAGGCTGGTAGAACATAGTCAGAGCTGTATTTTCGTCCTCAGACACAGAGATTCACAGACAACAGTATGAAGGACTTTAGTCATCATTTAATCCACACTTGATACATTTTGTTAAATTTTCTTCAGAGCTGTCTGTATTGCTGAGTTCAGTTAAAGCCAGTTACACTTTTAAACAAGTCTCTGTGTCGCAGAATGAAATGGGTGTGACTGTAATACAGTTGAAAGACTTACAGCCCTGTGTGACTTTTCTTTTTTCGTAAATTATGATCAACAACAAATTATCTTGTTTTATCTCCCACTTGTTCTCTACGTCAAGCTACATTCTCTCCCCCATCCCCCCTCCCTCCCTCTCCTCACCCTCTCGCTCCTCTGTCTATTTTTTGATGACCTGAGAGGCAGCAGCCAATGAAAGACAAAAGGTAAAATGGATATGGATTTTTCTCACTCTGCCGACCATCCCCGAGATGATTAAGTAGTTCATCAGGCAGAAATATAGAATTCTTCCAGGCGTGCTCATCGACCTGTCCTATAGATACATTAAAATGTCGGCAGGAAATCGTTGCAGAATGCACCGCACTACACATCGACTGTAAGCCTCTCCTGCTCCATTGATCTCTGTTGTATGGTGGTTTTACGGGTGTCCCGGGTGACTCGAGCCTTGCTTAACACACACGGGACGTCGCACACGAAACAAACATGTGACACACACCTGGTGAGTTACTTCTCTACGTACGGTAAGAGTGGAAGTTTCACTACAGCATGAAGTAGCCTGGTGACAGTTATATTCAAATTCAGATAACCATTTTAGTTGTTTAAAGTAAACAATGGAACTGACATGTACAGGAATACAGGAAGTCATTAAATATACAAAATATACATGCTGCAGTTTTTAAATACATCCAATTCAGTAGTGTCTTTGCTATTTAGTGACTTAGTTTAATATGCCATTTTGTAGATTTGTCTGTGTTTTTAGGAATTTTAATTCTCAGACTTTAGTGGCTCCTAGATGCTCCTACAAACACAAATCAGACCTGCAGACTCAGAAAATGTATTGCCGAAAAGAAGCATACCAGTTTTTGCCAGGATTGTGACAGGTTTGTTGCAAAACCAAATGTGCCATCACAAACATCACGCCACATTTGTTGGATCGCGTCGGTTCAAAATTAACATGCAGAAGTAGACTAATTTGAATCACATGCAAATTCTCCAAATAGGGGCTTGTCTTGATCCTAATTTGATTGATTGATGATCATGCTGTAGACAAAATATTGACATGTTATCACTTTGTGGCAAACGCAAATTATAAGATCAGAGAGATGGGATCAAAATAGTAAAACTGTGAAGAGCTGCTCCCACCAACAAAATCTTACGCCGTCAGAACAATTTGACGATGCCACCATCACATAAAAATTGCACACACGGTGGAGTTTAATTTGCATTAAGGTGGCTGAAGGAGCACAAGTAGAACCCCTGGACCCCTGACAGCAGTTTATTATGTGCCTGGAATAATAAATATCAATAATCCCAGTCAATCTCTGTTCCAAACCCCCCCCCCCCATTGACTATTCCAAGACTCCTTCCTGCATCTATCCTACATAACCACTGCACTAGTCGTCATGGTAGATTAACTATGTCTTCACTACTACTGTCTTCAGCCATCACATTCTGGATTGTATTTAAGATAACTAACTGGAAGTCTGTGCCCCCATCTGGCTATCTGCTGCAAAGTAAGATATATGCTTTTCACATTTATATCTCAATCACAGGGAAACATACACACAGTGTGAGAGTGGGGTCTGTGCAAAGACTATCGGGGTGTCTGAAGCCAAATTTAACCTCGCTAAAGCTTCTTTTATTGCAGCCTGGAAATTGCACAGAGCGGTATAAAGGAAACAACGCAGCCTGTTTCTGAACACAGCTAATAAAGATCTGAAGCTATAAATAGGCAGAATAAGAAAAATGACACCAGGAATATAATTGTTAAGGGACCTCTAGCCCAATTGTGTTTTGCATATGACACATATTGTATTACCAACTCCGTTCTGTATTAATTAAATAGTAGTTAGGTATTGTATGATGACAAAATAAGACGTTTAAGGAGTTTTAACATATTGTAGGTCTAAGGTTAAGACAAACAAAGACTTTGTCAGACACCCTGGATTGTCTAAATTACTCAGCAGGGTTGGAATTAATGTCAGATGTTCCTGTGTGTTTTTCTGTTCTAAATTCCATAAACATCATTCAAATCAACTCATCACCTTATTTTTGCAAAATTAACAGCCCGATTCTTTTTTTATTTCGATGTTGTTTGACAACACTGGTGGTCATTTTGTGGTGGTTAAGTTGTTCATAACAGCGCATGTGAAGTGACTGGACGAGAATTAGGACGTATGAGCAGGGTGGATACAGAGATGAAAAACTGGAGGAGAAGCTTTCTTCTGTGGTTTCAGTGTGTTGGCTGAGATGGTATATATTGTGAGCCCCTGACAGATCTGAACAGCTCATTACTCTCTCTCAATCCTTCATACACACACACACACACACACCATCCTACAGGTAATGTTGCTGTTGCCATGGAAGCCATCTCAATGAGCCCACGCTCTGACAATCTGGAGATCAGCATGAGAACTGTACGGATAACCAGCATTACTAGTCCACCTCTCATGCTCTGTCTTTCTCTTTTCCCCCTAAACCACAATGACACGTTGGGCGAACCTGATTTGAAACATCAAATAAAAATGGCGCTGTAACGAAGTGACGGCAGCAGCAGGAGATGAAATCTGATCTCTAGCTAAACCCAACCTGGTATTATCATGAGCGAGCTGCAAAGTATCACATTTTCAAGGCAACCAATTCACGTCCACCTTCACACTCAGATACCATGGATCACAGCACTGAACGGCAATGGGTTACAGTCACAAGCCATTGTTGATTTTGCAGTTTATAGGACCCATTGCACATCCTATTTTGCATAGCTTTTTTTTAACGTAATCCTTGAGGATATATGTACCAAACAACAAAAAGTCCTCCAAACTAAACATCATAAAACAGGATGTTTGTCAGTGCCTTCCAGAGTTGTTACCAACCACTGCTACACAAATGATTCACATGACTTGTGGCCTGACAATGTTATGGTAAAGGAAAAACAACACTGACTGTCAGTGGGAAAGTGGAAATATAAAACCGCCCCCCGCGTCAGAGTCTGATGTTTTGTCCAGCCTTGCACCCACCTTGACCTCCCACTCCATGTGGACTGAGGCTCTACAACAACATCACGCCACAGTCATTACACACACAGTCACTACAGGTATTGAGTGAATTTCTTTCCCAGTGGAGAACAGTCTGAAAGTGGTTTGACATCAACCCACACAAAAAAAAAACTGTGAAATACAATACACAGTCTTCATCGGCGAATCACGCGGCCCAAGTTTCACACTTAGGCTAACAACTGAGCCAAAACATCCACTGACAAAGGCTGCGAGATGTGGCTCAGCAGTAATTATGGGATTGGATCATTTATGGCAGCTTTCAATCACCATTTTATTATTAAAATTTCTATAAAAAATGAAAAACCTGAAACTAATCTTCTCAGAATTATTGATCATATGTATCCACTGGTCCCTCTCTTAAAGCTCAACAGGCATACAGAGGATCACTCCGGTGAATAAGCATTGCCTAACACTTCTTGACCTCTCCTCAGACAGAAAGGCTGAATCCCAGGCAACTTAATTTAATTTCAACTTCCTCCCTGTGGAACCGAACGGCCGATGTCAAACTTAGTGAATGTCCGCAGACTTTCCCACCTCATCTCCGTTATACATCTACAGCGGCATAATAATCAGCCGAACGAACAAAGGGAGAAAATGCTGGCTGGCTGATCGTAATGGCCTTATTATGACAACCTTTAACGGTGTTGGCTTTAGTCACTCGCTCTGTTAGACTGACAGTTCTATCAGTCTAATTATAGACAGGATGCCCCGTCATCTCTCCACTGTGTCAAATGTCCTAATAGTGTCAAACCTATTGTCAGGCAATGTGTATCTGATCATTACTTCTCTGGGTCGGACAGCACTATTACTTTATGTCAAACTCGCATACTGCCGATAAAGGTGTTGTGGGTTTACTGATGTGGATAGTATCATTCAGTGAGGAGATAGTACTGCTATATGTTATATGCATATAGCTCTGCTGCTGCATGCTCAGTATGAAGTGTCATTTCTTTTCTTGCCAGTGCATGTCCTAAGTTGTAATATATCAAGGGTGTATTGTACACTGCTTTGTGGATAGTATGTACACTTGTAGAGCACATTAAAGTGTAGGACGCACATTCCTACGGCATGGTAAAAAGACAAAGAGCCTGTAGCCACACTAAAATCCAAATTTTAGATCGATAAACCAAAAAATTGCACTATTCTTAAACATACTTGTTTAACAATATCACATAAACAGCTTTTTAACCCATTAACAGCATAAAGTACAGCATAAAGATATAGGAACATATGCATACAATATGTACTACATAATATGTTTTTTTTAGCTATGGAAAAAAGTATATATCTAAATAAGTATATATTTTAATGCTGCTGGTAATTATACATATTTATCATGGAAGAAGGTGGTGAAACAACAAAAAGATAACTGGGATAGCTTACGGAGAACATTGACAGCTTATTTAAGCACCTTAAGTGCATGTTTAAGAGTAGGTGCAACCGAACAGGCAGATAGATAGGCAACGTGTTTCACGTTCACTGCTCTTCCTCAACATTTTCATTTCATGCAAGCAAAAGACCTTCCAGTTGTCTCGTCGGTTTTCCTGGGCCTCAGCTTGGAGGCGGCTTTTCACACCCATGTGGACAGGACGACAAAAGAAGATGACCCATCTAGTATTTCAAATAAAGTTGACTTTTACGCTTTTATTCTATTTTGTATGTTTCAATAATATGTATTTAGTCACTAGTGTGTTCTGAGCCTGTGTCAATTTTCATCTTATTCATTAAACACATGCGCTGAAAATCTATTTTACTGATCCACATTTCAACAGTTTATTGGCTTTCATCCACTTAAGCACATAAATGATATGATGAGTGGTGTCTGTTAGTTCTGGAGAGTCATCACATCATTTTTAACTGAATGGTTTTGTACATAGATTGTTACGCCAATTTATTAATATACACTTGAAGTATGAGGCATAGGGACTCTGTTGAGCAAAAAGTAATAGGATCAGTCTGAATCTGCAGAATACCTTTGAGTGAGAACACACATATAACTGCCTATACAGCATTATATGTACATTCTCATTTCTCTCAAGGACCTTGTATGTCACTAGCATGTACCAATTACAGTGATAAATAGTATTAGATTAGTGTTCCATTATGAATAAATGGCTTTTGCATAAATCAATAAATTATAATCATTAGATATCATCATGGAACCATAAAGATCATAATGAAGTCATGGGAGAACTGTAGAACTGATGAGGACATGTTACTGGTCAGCACTGACTATTATGACTATGACTATTATATCAGACCCCCCCCCCCCCCCCCACACACACACACACACACTCACACACACACACACAGACACAAACACACACACAGAAAGAGTTTTGAGATAGAGACAATTCAAAGGAAGCTCAGATTCATATTAAATACTCATCTTCACCAAGCCTATCTCTCTCTAAATATCTCTCTCTGCTCTGTCCATTCTATTTTTAGCATCTCAACTCACTCTCACTCTCTTTAGCATCTTATCTCACTCTGTCTAACACGCACGCAGACTTTGCACGATTTTCATACCTCTCCCATCACACCTTAAGCCCCCCAAGGCTCCAGGATTTAGAGCACGACTCTTTTTCCTCCAGCCCTGCTCTAAACCTTTAATAAAGTACTAAGCAGTGTATTATCCATCCATCCACGCTATTAAGCATTCTCTCTGAGAGTCTTACGCTATTCAGTCTCACTTTGTCAAAACTGTCCAATATGCAGAGGCAGGCTGACAAAGACAGAGACTGAAGGACACGGCACAAACCTTGAGGCAGACGACACCGCTGATGGGGTGGGGGGAAAATGTATGGCCACAGATATGTGTCGTGCTAACTTACTGGTACTCTGCATGCTAACTACTGTGAAGGGAAGGGAGGGACAAGGTTTGAGTTAAAGACAAAATGGTGAAAGGAAGGAGAACGTGATTGGAGAAATGAGGAAAAGATGCAGAGAAAAGGGGAGCGGGTGAAAGAGGAGATGGAAATGAGACAGGAAAAAGAGAGGAGAGGGATATCATCTTTAAGTAACAAGGGCCCTTGTCTGACCCCCCCCCCCAAGCACACACACACCCTCTCCTCCTCAGTCACCACGGCAACAGAGCAGAGGGTAAATCGCCGTGGCGATTGCCCTAGGACGTGTGGTGCATTGGAATGCAGAGTCCCTGCTGCCACCATGATGTGGCACACCACACACACACACACTACACACACACCCACACACACACACACACACACACACACACACACACACACACACACACACACATCAGTATTGGCAGCCATGAACAGCTCTCCTGAATCTCCCAAAGCCACACACCAGAACCCAGTGACCTCAGTCGCTGATGTCATAAACAATGTACACTGACATACATGACATGCTGTATTTACCTCAATATATAACTCATACAGTGAGCATCACATCAAGCACATTTGTTTAACAGTCATGCCGCTCTCAGCCAGTGCATTTTTTTTTTTTTTTGACATAACTCCATATTTGCTGATTCCATTAGCGGTAAAGTAACATTTTGTATTTAAACACCAATTTGTCTTAAAAGCCGCACCAGACAGCTTGACACACTGGAGGAGGATGTTTGAAGAGTTTATAACCCATAAATCCTTTAGGGTGACACTGGTAAATTAAATGTCTTCTTCTTAGTGTGCTGGAAGGATGGAGGTGGTGAACAAATAAATATGGCTAAAGGCTAAAGTGTGCCAGCGGGATAATTATTATTATATTAATTATTATTATTATTATATAATTATATTATCAGTGTATATTAATTATTAAACTGATACATAAGCAAAAATAATGAATTATGTCAGCATATGTGTTTAGTAAAAAGTATTATAATTATCATTATATGTACAAATTAGTAATGCCATTATTGCTCTGTGTTCAATATTGAATGAATTAATAAATATTTAAATGGTTGAGAATCTTTTCATTTCTTACAGTGTCATTTTACAATTAGTCCTCTGCTTTAGTGTTTACAGTTTATGTTTCATCCACACAAGATGTGCCACATATACAAATTAAGGAAGACATAAAATCAAAAAAAGCATCCTTAAAACATGGAGCTATTTTTAATCATGAATAGTAAAAAAGTGACACAACAGTACACATACATATATATATATATATATATTTTAATTACAATTTTAAAGCTTTTTTTGTCAGGTTGTGAAAAATTATTTTAACAATCTAAAGCAAACACAACAATTAAATAAAAAGATTATTTGGAAAATATAATTTTGGTTTTATTAATATAATCATTTTATCCATTTTTTTTTATTTCAGTGGCACAAAAACATAAAAAGAGGACAATTCAATTGACATTTGTAATCCTACCCCTCTAATGGAAGAATGCCTCGTTCACAATGACCCATATTTCTATCATGATTATTGGCCCTCCATGGCTGACTTCAAGAATGAGTGGACAGTGAAAAGATGACTTGTCTGATGAATGGAGCAAAGTCAACAACCGCTGTGCTGCACCCACATATGACTACAGTTCTACAGCTCTCTGTATTTCCATGGTGATATAATTTAAAAAAAATGTATATAGAGTATGCAAGTGATTATATTTATAGCATGTAAAAAATGAAAGATAATACGAGTGCTGGGTGCTGGCAACACCTGTGATACGTGCTGTCTGTACTAAATTTGTAATAATTACCCTTTGTTGTTGCACATTTATCACACAGTTGTTTTGTACAACAAGTGATAAAGTGCATTATATTGTCTTTAAATACAGGAGAAGAGGAGAGGAGAAGGAAGAAATAAAACAGAACAGGGAAAAAAAAAACTGAAAATAATATCACAAAGGAAGACGATAAGGGCAGATTAACGACAGAAGAAAAAAATAAACACAGACAGACAACAGAAAAGAGAAAAATACGTATCTTGCAGATAACTGCTTAAGGGCCCAAACGCTTACTTGCAGGAAACAGTAACCTCTATGTTGTTTCTTGAATGCTTCTGTGTGAAATTAACCCTCAAATCCATCCGTGCAACCAAATGCTTGGGGCGTTTTTTTAAAAGCAAAGAGGGAGCACAGCTCTGCCTCTCTTAAACGGACCATGCTCATCATAAACAGCCCAAGATAATCCACTGTAGCAAGCCGACATGCTGTATTCCTCCTGGTAGAGTGTCAGTGGAAAGTTCTGCATTACAAACACGAGATGCCACTTTAACAAAGTCGACTGCAAGCAACTACGTGAAAGCCTCGCAGGCTCTTAGGGCTCGATAACACAACACGCCTGCAGTGGAGCAAACCTCCAGCATCTCACGGGGTTTATACTCCATATGTCTGGCGTGGATGCACAAGAGCTATTCCAAAGTCCTGGAAACCACACAGTTCAACTAAACTGCCTTATCTGTGAGTGTTTCGTTGTGACCTTTTGCCAGTAGTCATTTACAACAACCTCATGTAATGTTGTGTTCATATATGATATCACGTACTCGCATAGTGAAATGTGACGAAGTGAACCAATCTTTAGCACTAAAAAATAAATCAGTAACTTTTAGCAGTGGAGCGCCTCACTGGCGGCTGATACAAAGTGCATTGCTTCCTCCTTAGAAGCTTATGGGAAGCCTGCAAAACCGTTTAAACCAGCAGGCTGATTTGAATTAAATTAATTCATCATTTCCACCTCTAGGTTCAAGGGATCTGCTTTATTGAGACAGGTTCACGTCTTCGCCCCTTTCCCCTCTTGACTTTAACCTGTTTTTTTCCACACAAAAAAAAAACACCTACGCACATAAAATATATTATTAGGCACATTATTTAATGCATTATCCATCAAACAAAGGAGCTAAGTAGGACGCTACTGTACGACTTTATCAGAATCAGAATGTGGAGTCAAAAAAAGAAAAAGCTAATCTGATATGCCTATCCTCTCTGGTATATTCTGCCATGCTTTTTATTTTCCAGCCCAGGCTCAATAACTGAATAGAATTATGTTCGTATTGCATGATTCTGCACTGCACAATCTACACCCAATCAGGGCAGTGTCGCACTTGGAATCAAATTAGAATAACCAACACGTCAGACCAAACCACAATGACAGTGGGCTGTGATTGCATAGGGCAATCTGAGCAATCCAATACCTAAACATAAGTTATTCAAGTTGGCAATTAGCATTGCTCCACCTTGAAATGCAGTCTTGGGTAAGAGTGCGTCTTCAGAAACAGACGTCAGAAATATTCGACTAAACAACATAGTGTAAAGCAATGTAAGATGTTTCCTTGAGAAACAAAAAAAAAAAGAGAAAGAAATCAGTTACAAAGTGAAGTGGAAGAGCTCTGTGGGCCTTCAGGGAATTGCCTTGACTCACAAAGAGCATATCGGACTCTGTATTGAGGACTGAAAAAGGTGCCTTCCTTTCCGGAGCTGTCTTTACAGCTGCGTGTTCCTGATACCCGCTGTTGTCGAGCCTTAGCTGTTTAGGAAACCTTTACATAATAATGTGCGCTGCACTGCTTTCAGTATGAGATTTATCACACTTTCAAGCTCAACAATATGTGCAGCCGTTTCAGTGACTGACACAATGTCCACTGAGGGCTTCTGTGTGTATGTGCAGCACATATTTATATGGAAACTGCTGAAGTAAACTGGCACTCCGTCGCAGGCCCAAAGGAACAGATGTAATAGATCTCAAAGTAAATCCTCTGAGCAGGAGAAACAGCAATCAATTGCACCTCAAGCATCTAAAAAGTATGTATTAGAGTGAAAGAATATTTCCCCATCGCGCTATGGAGGTTTACATGAACCCTTCAGCAGATACACTACTGTAACCCCCACTCTTCTTCCCAAAACAAAATGGCCTCAAAACTCTACCGTGCCAACATTTATTTGGTTCCCAAAAACACTGAAATGAAGCCTCACAGTGATTTCCTCACACAGTGGTGTGAGATGGCTACACTGGGACTTGTTCTCCTTGTCGCTTCTTATTAAAACTCTGCTTATTCAGGTGACTGGGAATCAATTAATTATCACTTAGAAGACATTAGTTTCACACAAACTCTCCTCCAAGTAGGAAAACAATCATCGCTGTTACTGCTTCATTAGCTGACTAAAAATGTTGACGTTCCCCCCGCCACCCCCCTCTCCGACACTGTTTAAGTTAAAAATTATCAGCCCAGAGCATGAGGAGCCTGTCAATAAGTAAATTAATTATGTCGATTGGATGGGGCGAGGTGAGAAATGATGACAGAGGAAGACATTCCTTCATCCTAACTGGCTGGAGACGCTTCATCAGTCAACGGCACCCAGGTAGCATGTAACTACACGGGAAGACAATGCTTCTGTGTAATCACAAGCGCAGACCTCCTCTAACCTCTCCGGCCTCTGTGCATGTACAGTAAGCACTCTGGACTCTGCTGTGAGGGAATCTTGGCATTAGCTTGTAAAAGCCTCCTCAACACAGCACCCAGTAATTAAATAAAGTAATGCTCCCTCCTCCCTCCACTCCCTCCTCCACTCCCAGTTAACCAAATGTCAGGAGGAGAGATATGCCATTGATACAGATGGATGCATATCGAGGCGGAAATCTGTCAAAGATTGGCATTTGGGCTGGGGTTAGATGCTATTCTGTGAGGGATTGAACTGGAGCTCCCGGTGACAACTCGGTGCGCCGTTATCATTTGAAACCAACAAAGAAGAGATCAGAGGCATCTTATACGCTCTATAGGAGGAATAACACATACCAAAGAGCCATTTGAGAGGACCTATACAGCGTGTTTGAGGCTTTCTCTAAAACTCTCTCTGGAAAGAAAGGCCGAACTGCTATATTGTATTTGACTTCAGTTAAGGTCATATATTACTTAATTGCCCTTTTAAGTACACACTAAGTCTACTCAGTTATCCCCTAAAATGACTCTGACTCGCATCCTGCCTATATTTACCACAGCCCTTCTATATGCAGCAGCTGCAGACTTTACTTGTTGACATCAGTAAGTCTTACTATTTCAGCTTTAAGCTGCATCGCTGTTTATCCTCCAGAAAAGAACACAGCTATTGCAAACAGACAAACAGGCGGCAACTCTTTTTGATTAGCCCTCCCCCTGTATTTTTGGTGCCCGTCGTCAGTGAAGAGAAAAGAGACAAAATTGGGGTGAAACAAGAATTTTTTTTAAAAATAGGATTGCCTTAACGAGGAGCCTGGCCAATTTGAGTTTGGTGTCAAAATGGAGAAATGAAAGGCAGCTGTGATGGGTTGCGGTTTTAAGCCTCGTCTGAGTTTACGATAAACAAGGGTGCTGCTGAAGACAAAAACACCAGGTGAACACCCCCCAACCCTAAAAAAAAAACAAACAAAAAAAAAACATTTGGTCTTGGACAATCTCTCTAGTTCTATTTTTTCTTGAGAGTTGTTTGTGTTCATAAAAGTGATGCGATGAATATAAGTCTCCTGCACTTACTGATCGATTGCTGCTGTTTGGTCAAATGAAATTCTGGTGTAAGGAACAAACACTGGACGGAGGTCTTCATGCGTGGGAAATGACATGAGAGTGCCATATTAGCCTTTTCATGTTTAAACGAAGGAGCACTCCTCTATAAGCCACCTACTAAATTTGGCAACAGGACGAAACAAGTGCCTCTGCCTGCGTCTTCTTCATTGTTTTCTGTTTTTTTATGTCCGGCAGCAGTGTCACTTGATTGCAGGCCCGTGGGTGCAGCGTGAAGGGGAAGAAAGGGAGTGATGATTGAGTTGCATCAACAGCCAAAACCTTTCCCAACCCCCTGTAGCTGACAGGTGATCACAATAAAGGAAGAAAAAGACGAGATAATTTGGCTTCCTTTGACTCGGGGCAATCCGTCTGTATTTTCTAAGAGCTTGGGATTGGAGCGCAGAAGAGAAAGGATAAGAGGGGGAAAGGGTCTGCTCAGACTAATTGCCTAAGCAGCAGATCGATATCTGAGCTAAGAAGGAAAGACCAGGGCTCAGTGATGAGACCGCCAATAGGTCCCAGGAGTTCAAACGCTCCTCTTTGTCATTCTTATTGGAGAAGTGGATTCAAAATGGCTGTCAGGAAAAATGTGGTGGATGTTGCCGATCAGTTGTTGTCAATCTAGAATGCTGAAAACCTGCCGGGTGGAAGCATTGTCTCCGAGAGTAGGGAAAAAATGACAATGGATTTAGTTTGGTGGTAAAAATTGGTGTCCTGCTGTGATTATGAGCGTCGCCAGTGAAATAACTTGAGACAACAAATGTGTTAACCAAAATGCTGATCCTTGTAAGAAAGAAAAACAGGCATGCAATTGGTAAACTATGGGCAGTTTTGACCCTGAATACTGTCGCCTTGATAGCCAGAAATGGGGAAAAAGATTGCGTTTTGGTTAACTGGCTGTCATTTGGAATTTGTGCTGATTAATGCTTTTCACTATGGTCCTCTCTTGTGTCCATGATCGCAGATTAAATCTCACTGAAGCTGGCATTTTTGCACTGCAGAAATCACTGCTCAGTGACTTTTCTGTTGAGTTTTTTTTTTTTTCTTGTGCATTTGTTCGACATGCTGCTATAGCAACACGTGAAAAAAAATCTTTATTAATTTATTGTATTTATTAACAAATTGCTGTGATTTTAGTGGCACATCCTGCACCGCTGCGGGAAGAGAGAGAGCAGTCGTCAATTTTGGACGCACATGGTGAGCGGCTAACAAAGGTTGCGTCACGTACACCCTCGCGGCTGTGCCTGTTTAGGTGTTCTAGCCTGCCTGCCCACCCCTTCCCACTAACTGCCTGCCTGATTTACAAGTGAAGCACCACCTAACCGTACTCGCTCCTCCTGAGTCTGCGTTTTCAGGCCTCTGTTACCCACTCCTTCACATAAAATTTGCACATTTCACACCTGTCACACTTTTGTTTACTGAATATTGAGAGTGCAGTAAAACCACACATTCTCCAATTCTCATGGGGGTGGGGGGATATCAAAGTGCTGTTAAATCAAACTGTGGGCATGAAGGGAGCCTCGTTTTCCCATTTCTTCCTGTTTAATTCAGAAGCTGCTCACTTCAAAGCTGCGCCCAGGTATTAATACAATCATTTGATTAGGGAGTTTTCCACAAGGACCTCATTTTCAAAACAGAGGTCTCTGCATGGGGTCCCCAGTGATCATTAAAAAAAGACACAAATTACTGCATATTCATTTTATTGCTCTACAATCTATAGTTTGTATTTAACAGTGTCCACTCTGTCCACAGCCCACAGTGGCAACAGCAGAGTTGCATTTTTGTTTGGTGCACTAAACTATATATATCTAAATGAGGGATAATATTCAGTGAGAACATGTGGCGTGTGTGGGCAGACGAGACTTCATGAGTACACAAATTATGCTCCAAAGCAAGCTTAGCGATGAGGATTCTGCACACTGCAGCTATAATTTCGAGGAGTGCGGACTCCACACAATGGAAGGGAAATCAAAAAAGCAACTGTCTGTTGATGCAACGTACAGCGAACATCATTAATTCCTGTTTTTGCGTGTTGACAATTATCCCATTCAGAGCCTCGTGTTCTGCGAAAAATAACACGCTGCATCTGCCATTCTCAAACGCTATTAGAAAATGTCTAGCCTTCGTACAGCAGGTCAGTCTGGGCTGCCCCGCCAAACAAAAAGGAGGTGTTTGTGAAACCAGCTGTTTTTATTCCTGCTGCCAATGTGCGGAGCAGGAGGGAGGTGGAAGTCCCTCTCTCTCTCTCTCTCTCTCTCTCTGCTGTGGTTTGGAAGGATATAGCTGGACGACGGTGGTGGGGTGAGGTGGGAGGTGGGCTCGCAGACTAATTGCCCAGAGCACGGCTGGGTGATAAAGCGGCAGGCCCGGCAGAGTGACGACCACGGCAGTGAAAAGACCCCGCTCATAGCAACACCATAAAAGCTAATTACCGCCATACAAAGAGCCGTCCCCGCCATTGTGCCATTTGGAAAAAAGAGCAGGAAGAAAAACAGTGAGCAAGAGAGAGAGAGAGAGAGAAACGAGGAAGTGAAAGAACCTGCAGCAATAAAGACTTAACCAGTAACAATTAGTTTCCAGTGCTGCTAATGAGAAAGACGAGATAAAACGGGTGGCTAAATTTAAACATAGGGGGTTCCATAGCTCCTCTCCAGGGCTCAATACTCAAGCCTAGCAAATAAAGGGTAAGTCCTCCCAGAGAGAGAGGGAAGCACAAATACCTCCCCTGGCCTGTGTGGGTAATAAAGTCTTGAGCTTCGGTGGCTTGCGGCGGAACCGGAATCAGCTACCTGCTGCAGGGTGGAGGGATACGCTTCGGGGAGGCAGGTACAGTTAAAGAGGCAAAACAAATGGCAAGGGGATATGTTACACAGCACCGCTATGCAGATGGATCACAGTAAGGTTGTAACGTATCATGGGGAAAACGCATTAGTACATACTTGAATTGGCCCTGGGTCGGAGAAGGCAAACAGATATAGGGATACTGGCATGGATTTAGCATGTCCCCTCTCTAAAATACTGTACATTTGAGCTGGGAGCTTATGATTTTAATGAAGCACAAAATTAAGCTTTCCGAGCACATTTATGGACTTTCCACTTGGACTGATCCACAATTACACGTTTATTTTTTGTTGACTTAAGCTGCTGTTAGCAGACACAACTCCTTTTTCCTGCTGGCTGGCACACACATGTCGAGGCTGCTGTGGTGTGATGCCGCTACAGATGCTGAACCGTCTTCCTGGCCCTTCAGTCAGGACAGCCTCAGCATGACCGGGACGGGGGAGGGATGGGGAAATGTGGAGAGGAAAGCTGGCTCGATGTCATTAAATCAGCAGCAGGCCAACACCGCTGAACCTCCCTCTCCAGTTCTCTCTGTTCACCCAATCACAGGCCAGAAGTCGTGTAAAGATCAGCCAATTAAAGAGAAAGCCCCGATCCAGTCAAAAATTGATAGAGTGGGTATGTATGGTTCAGTATGCTCAGTTAATTTCTTCTATATTTTGTACTGTCCTCAATGTTTTCAAAGAAACTTTCTCAATTTATTTGCATCTATTTTCATCTAAATTTGTATTTCTTTAGTTTGTGTTATGATGTTTAGTTCTGTAAAACAACAATGGCAACTATTTTGTTGGAATGATTTTTATTATTAAAGAAAAACTTGATTAAACACCTGATAAGCTACATTGACTAAACATTGCATTGACAATGACGTTAGTAATGTTGTGTAGAAAGACTATTTCAGTAATTTCAATTTAGTTTCTATTCACTGGAAGCCAGACAAAAATGTGCTGCTGATGAAGACTATAATGAAAATGAAAAGACATTTCAAAACTGAAAAAAAATAGAATAAAATGTGTATTTGTAAGTGTGACTCAAGATTGCAGAGCTGTGTGATCCTTTATTTCACACAGTATCTGGCGTGTGCTGATAATGGAAAATACAGTAGAAGTAGTACATTTCTAAAAGAGATGACCACCGTAGACCAATGAAGTCAATGACATTTTAGTTGGCATATGTTCCTGGTAGTATAACTATTGTTGATTTGAAAGGAATCAATCATGTAGCCCTTAAAGTGGCTACAATTAATATTCCTATATAACAATGTACCAAACAAAAAAAAAAAGTGAAAACGATGTGACGATTTAAAGGGGGCGTGTGGTGTTGAACCTACAGAGAAGAACCACCCGGATCTGAAGATTCCCTCAGCTTTATGGAGCCAGTTTCAGCTCATTGTTCAGCTGCCCGTCCCACAACCAAAAGTCATACATTTGTGTGTCTTTATTCTTCCTTTTAGGTGACATTACACACTTATCCACCAGCCTAATCCCACACCCTTATATTCCCTGCATTCTTTTCATCACACTACTTATAAGCAGTGGCGCTGAAGGCTGCCACTGGATGTAAATCATGTGCTGCGAAATCTTGTGAATATAATTCCTGAAGAATTGTCAGCTAGCTAGATGATAAAGGAGAGGATCTATTTCCCAGCTGGATTAGCTCTTAACTACTACATCTATCATTCTTTTGTGCTGTTTCCCTCCAACGGGCAGCAAGAGTGGGCAGATGACCACCTCTGGCACTGGCTCCCTTTTTGTCCTTGAAGTGAGGAACTCTGGTTGCATTGCAAAAGAGTGTGCTATGTGTAAACGATATTTAAAACAGACTAATGTGTCAACTGTGTCAAACAAACGGAGGAAGGGGTTCATTAATGTGGCTTTCCAAAGCCCCCAAAGCAAGTGTAAAAACGCCTGATGTTTTGGGGTTTTTAGAATAAACACAGTAGACACCTGGGAAGCAAGGCAAAGATGGAAGGTACATGCTGCCTTTCTTTTCCCTACACACCCCACCATACACACACACAGAGACCCTCAGAAGTCTACCTGTGTCCAGCAGCGAGTGAGCTGACTCTTTGATACTGACATCCTGGTGAGAAGGAAAGAAGTAGCAGTCCCAGCAGGCCCCGACTGTAATGAGCGGGCAATGAGGTTTGAAGCTGCTCATTACCAACACCTAGAGCTGCAAGGAAGCCAGGGCTGACAGCCGCCGAGGCAGGAAGGGGACCCTGGGAGCGCCGTCGCATGTGGTAGAGGCACTGGAAGGAACAAATGGGGGCCAGGAATAGATGTCACCCCCGGGGGTTTTAACTGACAGTAGGTTTTTCTTAAGCACAAATTCGTGTAATCTTGCCCCGAAGCTTCTGGTCGGGTGGAAAAAAACACACAGAAGCAGCATTTAGACCACTAATAAAATCCCTTTTCAAGAATAATTAGGCCACAATGAGATGCTAAAAAGTCGGTGCTGTCACAGTATCCTTAAATGTGACCTCGGGATTTAGCGCACCACCCACAGTTTCAGTCTTCTCAAGGTGGAAAACCCCCCGAAACATCAGCCGGACTCTCGTGGGATGCCAAGAGCTCTGCTTTTAAACTCAGACTAATGAAACTCTTTAAGGTTAGCAGTCGCTGAAGGCAGGGTGACCCACGCTGTATATTTAATGACAGGGAAAACTCCACACTATTGCAGGAAATGAAGGATTCATTAACTGAAACGTTACTGTACAGCTGATTGGATGGATAGAAACAACACAGAATTTCACTGCAGGTTTTACAAGCCGTTTTTTTTTTTTTTTTTTAATGGGACGGCGATGAGCGCAGAGCCGAGGCAGACAAAACCGGCTGCCTCGGATGTCTGGCTCACGCTGACTGCGTCGTGGCGAATTAATTCAATGGGATGACCAGTTATTTGGTTTAGAAACATGAACTATATAACAGCCTGTCACCCTCATTTTGTCTGCCTCTCTCTCCGCCCCTGGTTTCTGACAAGCCCAGAGGTAATTAATACTTGTCAAACACCTCAACAAGCAAACTACCCTTTCCCATTACACAAACACATTAACAAATACTTCCTCGTACCGCAGGACTGACGTCGCCACATCCGCAAAACCCACCCGGCTAATTGACTCTTGACAGAGAGATCACGGAGTGAGATCTTGCTAATTACCTGAGTCTGCAGTCATATTAAAAGACAAGCACTCACACACACACACACACACACACACACACTTGGGTTCCGCTGGTATTTGTATTCAGAGTCATAAAAAGACAAGGCTGGGCTTAGAGGCAGGGAGAGCCGTCTGCTGTTCCACAGCTTCTTAATTAACCATCATAGCTCCGGTACGGCCGTCTGATGGAGAGAAAGATGCAACATGGAGTCAACTGGTTCTCTGTGACCTGACTGAGAGAACGAGAAGGGGTTTGGGGTGTGCTCAGCTGTACTTTTGCAACTAGCAGGTTCTGAGTGCTTTGTCTGAACACCCAGGTTTTTTTCGTTTCCATTGGTTCAGTTTGCCACGATGGCATGGTAACAACGGCGTCTGAACAAAATAATGATGGGATGTGAGATTTGTGAAATGCAGAGGGATTTGTTAGGAGTGACATTGTAATTGAAAAATAAATGAGTACAGCGCGCCACCCCAGAAAAAGATAGTTGTTGGCGAATTTTGATGTTTTGATTTTGACATTTCTGTCAGGCCATTTCTCATTGGTTCTTTTAGTTAAAATAAAAAATAAAAAAAAGCTCGGACACTATACATATTGTCTCATCTGGTATTTATTTTGCCATCTGAGCTAAAATCGATCTGATGAGGCTTCATCTGAACTCCATGAGAGTAGTTACTGTTCTCTTTAAGTAGCAAAAATGGTGCCAAGATGGCGACACAGGAGACCACGGTTTATGTTTCAACGCGAATCAATGGTCAAAAATGGTTTCTTTTAACCATGACCATTAAGTTTCCCTCATGTCAACCTGAACAGTGGAGGTGGTAGATCAGAAAAAAGTTTATATGGGTCATTTTTGATGCAGTCATTTGGGTAGTTTTGGAAAACCCCAATAAGGGACCTAACTGCCAATTAGGTATGAATATGTATTTGAATAAGCACTTGGCTGATATGTGTGGGGGAAATATGACCTAAAAGAACTAAAAGCCCAAGTGTATGCATGGTGTCCCATAAAGCCACCATGCCATCATGATTAAGCCAGTCTGGGGCTTTAAAAGGTGACAGTGTTTCCAGCACAAAACACCACGAGAGAGATAACTTGAAATGAAAATTAAAGTAGACTGCATGACTCACTGCGTGTGTCTGTGTGTGCACACTGCACGATGTTAGCACGAGATGATTAATGTCATAATGAGTTCAAAAGTCTTCCCTCAGTTACCACAGATGAGAAAGGAACAAACTTCCGATTTCATATTATCATCTGACTGAGGATATATTTTTTTAAATATATTTTCATGTGGGAGAAGCTAAGAAGCTATTTTTAAAATTAATCACAGTCGCTCACACAGACAAACCCACACATACTCAGTCAGAGGTTTGTAATATCGGGCCCTTCTACAGATTCAATTATGCGTCTTTCATCAGCCAATTATGGCATATAAATTCACAGCTGTTACCACGGCTGCAGGAGCCCAGGCAACCCCTACGCCATTGTATGCCACCCAAACAACTCACAATTCAAAACACACACACACACAGCCATAAACACACAGAGACACAAGTTCCACATCCACCTGAACAAATGTGCATACATATTCTTTCCAATCCATCCAAACCGATACCAGGCTGCAGTTTTCCTTTACAGTGAGGGATTATCAACACTTTGGGTGCTCTCAGCTCCAGTTTTACCACCAAAGTGATTGTGATCATCTGCTTAATCTGTCTTGTTTACAACCTGATCACCTGTTTCCTGCCCTGTCTGACCTTGTCAAAGCACAGTGTCCCCAACACGAAACAAGAGCCAGAACTTAAAAAATAACAAAATGTCCCCTTATTGCAAAGCATTACGTAACTAAATTCACTCTTACTGAAAAATCCATGACGGAGATAAAGTATTTGTACATGCTGCATCTGGAGAGCGCCTAGGCGTGTTCATATTTTATGTTAGAGAGTAAGGCTGGCATTGCTGTACACTTTTCTTATGGTCCTATCTCATAAAAAGACAGAAACCAAAAATGTGTTTGCATGTTAAAATTTTTTCTTTCCTTTCATTCTATCTGAAGACCTCAATCCGTAAAAATTAGTCATACATGTAAACCTTTTTATGTTAAAAAGGGTCAGTAATGTCCTCAAACAGCCTGGCACTTTAGTTTATCGCAAATGTCACGCAAACACGGGGAAGTGATGCATTAGTCATTATTTTCTACAGCGTGTGTGCTCTTGGTGATGAAGTAAAATGTCACCCAGTGCAACAGTGTGGCTCATTGATGTGTTTGTGATAGTCTTTGGACAACCACAGAGCTCTGTAGTACGGAGGAATAAAGGCCAGCCTTGGTCTTTTCATGGAGGTTGTTGACAATAAGAAGAAAAAAAATAACGGATTTCCAAAAAGGATTGCTGTCCTTTCCTCAACACCTGTCAGGTGCTTCATTTGCAAAATATGAAGTCTGGCCATGCTGAAGCAACAGCCTGATTCTGACAGGAAGAGCGTGTGAGGGTAAAAGATAAAACAGTCAGGAGTTGAGCATCTTTGCCTCCAAACTCCAAACCTCCCTGTTTCAGGATAACCTACCAAATATGGCCACGCTGCTCCAGCTCATTTTGTTCTCCGTCATGCACACAAAAGTTCAAGCGAGCTCACACAAAGCAGAACTTGCACAGACACACAACACGTTTGTGTACATGTTCAATGCTGCATCCGCACACAAACCCATAACCAGATTTCATTCACTCCCTGAGGCTAATTTGCCCCCCCCGACCAAGAGCTTTCACACTAGGGTGGTTTCCCAAGTCTGGCTCCCGGAGACAGTGTGTGTGTGTGTGACAGGGGACTGTACGTGTGTGTGTGTGTGTGTGTGCGTGTGTGTGTGTGTGGCAGACAGCAACAGCCTCTCAGGGTGCCTGTGCTTTAGCCATGGTGTTGTCCCTGTGGATGGGAGTGAAGAGGAATCTTTTCTTTGCTGCTGCTGACTTGAGTCCTCATATGAGTGCCTGGAACGAATGGATTAGAGAACAGTACAAATCTGAGGCAGTAGCATGCCACCTCACTCCGGCCCCACAGCGGACTCATCTCATGGCAATTCTTAGGAATCAGTGCTATGAGAAAGCAGCAGTGCATCATGGTTATGCAAGGTATTTCTAAGGTAAAAAAAAACGGTTCCTGCATATATTGATGGCAGGCTATCTGAATGTTTGAATATACATTGTTGTTATATTTGCTTTTATACATGTTTAGGCTTTGTTAACTAATTGCCTCTGATAATACTAAAATGATATTATTCCAGGCATTAAGTTGATGCTTTTAAATAATAGTAATTGTCCAACAGTAGAATGACCTTTGGGTCCCATTGAGTGAATGTCAGCGATACATGCAAAGGCAAAACAAATCAAAAATTCAACAACCAGAAAAGTAATTTACAGATTTGTCTGGTGTTTGCTTGTTTTCTCACATAACCAACAGGTTCTAAATATATACAGCATACATTAACATTTCAATTGCCATATGGGTCTAATTAGCGTAAATGTGTTATGCTGGTGTGGACCAACTGGCTTGGACAAAACTTTTAGCCAAAGTCTGATCAGGATGCCAATCCAAAGCCCAAAGACAAAGTTCTGACGTCAAAACTCCCTACTGCCATCTTTCCCTCCACCTTGTGCTCTCTCTCTGTCTCTCCTTAAACTGCGAGGGCAGACTGCACACAGACCGAAAACGAAGACAGTGTTAAAAGCTACAAGATCTCACCAAGCATTAGCCTGGTTAGTCGAGCGTCACGAGCACAGAGACCGAGTCATCAGGCCTGTTGACAGAGCTTTCCCTCAAACAACCATTAACAGTGAACCGGAGGGCAAAACCTTATGAGAAAAAAAAAAAAAAAAAAGTAGCTGCATCTTCAAAGAAAGGAAACTCCAAATCTTTCACCAGCCAAACATGCAGTATGTGTCCTCCACAAACTGGAGACTGCTGAACTGTCTTCATTTGACTCCACAAATAACACAAACACATGGGTATAAGAGAAAACAAGAACTAAAGAAGAAGAACTAATGAAGAAAAAACTGACACAAAAAGGTGGAAGAGCCAAAGTGGAGAGAACAGGGTGTTATTGTTTCGCTGCAGAGAGAGTAGGAACATGCCTCTTCCGCCGTCTGGCCAAACTATCGGCTTTGGCATTAAGACATGATGGATCATCAATCAATGCAGTGCAGGGAAACAAATGATACGGTAAGCAAATGACTGCTATTGTATGTGTCAGCATTCGACAGTCATTTGCCAGAATGAGAGGTTCTGTAGCTCTCTGTCCACCTCTCTACTCTGTCCCTCCTCCCCCTCCTCCTCCTCCTCCCCTTCCTCCGTCTCCTGTCATCTGTCCCACTGGCAGCCTGTCCTTCTCAAGGTCTGCTCCGTCATTAATCATCATTCCCTCCTCGAGTTCCTCTCTCAAACGCATGCACAAATAACACACATACACACACACACACACCGTTAATCACTCACTCCTAACACTGTGCCCCGAGTTAATCATTCAGAGCTGTCTGATCTTTTATCGTTGCTCTTGTTGTGCTTGGTGCAGATTGTCCCTTAAACATTAAAAGCCCTGTCATTGTTCATCATTAGGTCTTAAAGATAAAAAAAAGAAAGAGAACAATCATAAAGGGACACTTAATGCATAGGTTTATTTGTGACACACTTGCTTCATGATGGAGTGGGTGGGGGGATTTCATACCTGCCTGGGTGCGCAATAAGAGAATCAGACTACACATTAAATTAATTTTGGTCACAAAGGAAGTGAGAGGCAGACTTGTTTGGCCTTTTGGTCTTCAAAATAAAATATTAAATGTGCACGGTAATGAAATGTATGTTCTTACTGAACAATCACAAAAAATCTGAAGGCTATGGAACACTGAGTCACTGAAAGTTATTAAATTATAGCAAAACCCTACAAGAAGCATAAACAAGTGATGAATATTATGGTAATTTTCAGTATTATTATTGAGTTTGACGATAGTATCAATTGAATATCCCTGTTTATTTGTTGTGGATCTTTCCAGCCTTTGGGCCACTGTGGTTTCTGCAGAACACACGCTTACTTGCCTTGAAGTGAGTTTCTAAGACAGTGCTTACACCCCGGCTTTTTCTTTTTACTTGTCTGGGTCAATGTACAGCTGCCTTACAGACTTAACTCAGGGCGAGAATATCTCTTACAGTTGATATTTGGCAAGAGCTCTGCTGTATTCAATGAAAATCGATAAAGGTAAACTTTTTAACTAGTTGTTTTAATTTATAAACTCTATAATGCTCACTGATATAGGTTTATTTCTGAAAAAATAATTATAAGTATTAGGATTTACAATGTAAGTGGATTGGCCCAGTCCAGTTTTCTGTGTTAAATATTGTGTTCAGTAGTGACCGAAAGAATGAGATTGCGGATACGCGTGGCCGTAATGTGGCAGATAATATATCTCGTCAGGCTTGGGAACGCATGGAATGCTTAAAATTGTGCTGAGTAACAACTAACTTTGTGCAATCACAAAGATAGAAATGTGCACATCCTTTTTATCAGATGTATAAATCTGTGTGTACGCCTGGTTCTCTTCTGTGTACATATAGTTTATCCATCTGGCCCCTGGACTACCTTTGCTTAGCCTGCTGCCACCGTGCCTCGGCCCCAGGTGAGTGGCAGAAAACGGTCGGATTTGTTCTCTCCGTGCAGCACACATATGAGTTTACCTGCTCCCAACATATACAAAACGAGGAGGTTGGCATGGAGGGCACAGATAAAGTGAGGTGGTTGTGAAGAGTTTATGTAATTTGAAAATTGCGAAAGTTCTGAAAAACTCTCCTGGTTTTGGGTGCACTTTTAAAGACAGTTTCGAAAATCCTGCTTGTCATTGTCAAAACTACTGTCAAGTTGTGCAAAGTTATCAAAGACTGTTTCATAGGTGTGATAAGAGTGTTCCCTTGTTCAATACAACCATCCATCAGTAATAAAGAGCCTCATCCTGGCTGCATGGCTGCTGTTGGATTTGCATGGTTCCTTGCTGCGTCCGTCAGTTGAGGTTTATTCCTTTACCTCTGTAAGTTGAGTGCATGATCGTGCTGTACGGAGGGATCCTGCAACTGTGAGGGTTTTTGATTTGCACCAGAGTTCAGACTGTGTTCACACACACACACACACACACACACACACAGTGGTTCTGATCAATGACCAGCAGTACAGGGATGACAGCAGTGAATTTCTTTAAATTTGAATGCGCGGCCACAGAAGCATTTCATCACTTCAAGGCGTTTTATCAACTCTCAAGGAGTTGAGAAGTTTCTTACCCCCTAAAATGACAATTTACAAAAAGAAATGGCATTTCAGCTCAGCTATTCCTTAACTCTTCAAACACCCTCTCTTTCATGTCTGACATTCCCTTTGGAAGGCGAGACAATGCTTCAGCCAGGTGATGGGCTTTGATATGCTGATATCAGGTCATATGAATATGAGGTAAAGACATCGTTGACTTTCCCCCCATGTGACTGAGCTTCCCTCTCTCTCTCTCTCCGCCATTCTTGGTCTCTGACCTCAGAAGAGTTCTGAGACAGACGGCATGGAGAGATTGAAGACTTTTCACCGCTGGTTTGTCAGTCAGGGGCACATTACTGTTACCGTTTCTAGTCAGAAGAGTTCATTTTTGTGCTTAATGTGCTGCAAGAACATTTATTTTGAATTAATGTAAAAGTGAAGCAACAAAATGGTGTGGAGTTGGGAAGTGGAAGTGGCAGTACTTTTTTATATTAAAAGTTTTCTTTAAATGATATCTTCAATTTTCCACAGCATACAAACACAGATAATACAACAATAATATAGGTTTGTGTTATGGCCATCACTTCTAATTATTTCACCTTTTTGTCAACTTTATTTTGGTAGATTCTTCTGAATACTATGATACTCGTGAGCCTTAGCCCCGGCTGCTACAGAGAAGAAGCTAGTCAGTGGCACGAATCAGAGCTGTGGCTAATTTAGACTGGTTTGTTGTTGCAACTGGCACCAAAACACTAGGCCATAGTTGTTAAATTCATCCAATAGTGACTCAGAATCTGAAACTGAACTGAATGAAACTGTTTAATGTTTTATCAGGTTTCTACAAAGTATAATTTTTTACTTCAGCCTGCTGTTAGCAGGACACGCCACACAAATAAAGCAGTTTATAATGTTTTGAGATGCGCTATTACAATAAAGTCTATTATTATTATTATCATTATTATTATTATTATTATTATATGCACCTCTGCAGGTTTAGGTGACTTCTGTGCATACTTACCACACAGGCACAATTTGGATTACAAAGACTACAAAATACCAAAGAACCAGTTATTGTCTAACACAGTTGCTCATATTGTCCACTGATGATTCATCTAGGAGAGTTTCATGGCCAATCAAACCTTGGGATGGCTTCAACTGGCAGTTACATGGCATGAGGCCCTTCTCATCAGAGTTAACCGACATCCTGGAACGCAAAGCCTGGCAAGTTCAACTCAGGAGTCCAAACTCCCCGGAAAGTGCTGATGCAGCAGGAGGAGGCAACAGCGTACTCGCTCACTCAGTCAGGCTCTGGTGATCACATTCTAACAAATCAGTCTTTTCAATCTAGGTTTAATTCATCCAACTTGATTTCTACTTGTTCAAAATCAAGTTTCCTGTAAGAATTGTTCATAATTAGCCCAGCTTCCTTTTTTTTGCTCCAACAATCCCTTCTGCCGTTTCATGGATCTAAATCAGAAAGCAGTGGTTACAAAAGGCTGATTGATGGGCGAGTTTGGCACTTGAGACATCAGAGAGAGCAGATAGGAGCGAACAGCAGCTGCCACTAACAGCCACTCCAACCCATCCTCAAACCAAAACAACAGAACAGGTCTGTTTCCAGCGACTCCCAAAACGACATTCATGACCAGCCACGACAGGCGTACCGGACCTCTGTTGTCATAGTAACAATAATAAACACGTGATGTAATGTTAGGAAAACATCTTGGTTTGGGTTAAAAAGCTGCGTTAGGTCAAGTGCGTGATGTACGTTACTTGTGTCACGCGGGACACGAACAGTGGCCTCCTGGGTGAAAGTCCTTCGTTTGACACCATCCATCCACCCCGACATCCTCGCTACTGTCGCCTGCGCACTTATTTGCACGACTGCAAGAGGTCGCCTGCGTAGACATTGGCCGTTTTAACTCCCATTAAATATCGACCACATGTTTTCAGTATGAGGGTGGGCAGGCTGCTCACATGGCATTAACAAGACATAAGGACACTGGAAGAGAATTACGATCATTATCATCAGATGATACGGGCTGAGTGCCAAATGAGCTCAGAGAGATGTGCACCTTCTGAATTGACGGAAAGGTTATCAGCCTTGTGTCATATCAGACACAGCTTCGGTGACGATTTAAATTTAATCAAGCAAAACAATCACTGTGAACAGTCTGCAGCTTGAAGCATTTTTTTCTTCCAAATATCAGGTTATTGAAAGTGAAAATGCCAAAATGATGATATAAAAGAAGACAACACATAAAAGAGGTCTCTGTTGCATGTTTTCTTTTCCATTAATCACCTTTTTTTGCATCAAATATTTTATCACAGAAAGTAGTTATTTTCCTCCAACAGTTGAACGCAGCAAAGCAACAATAAATAGCTCACTAAGCAAAATATAGCTCAGTTATGTGACATGCAATGTGTTTCAGCTTGCTTGTGCAAACAAGAACACAAATGTGCTCCCTGCTTAGTCATTTAAGAAATAACCATGAAACAACGTTTTCATGCTAAACTGAATAGCTCAACATTTAGTCGGCATCTTGAATTGTACATTTTCACCATCTCACGAAGCACAGGAAAAGCAAACAAAAATAATGCCATCATATAGCAGTGACGCAGGGACCTGACCTGGTTTCATGGCTCATATGAACATCCTTTAGGAAACAGCACACGCAACACCTCTATTTCATCCAGAATTGCATAAAACACCCCTAAATTGTAACAGATGAGAATGTCCAACCCGGTGCACCCCGCACTAGCCGCTTTTTGACGTAATTTGCCAAAAACCCGATCAACCTGAGGAAATCAAGTGCTAGAAATGGCTGAAAGTACAAGTAACCTTTCAACAAGATTAAACAGGCACCAATCTCCACCATCCATATGTTTTAACACTGACTTCTGAATACACAAACAGTGTGACAGGTGGTTTTCTGTTGCAAACCTTCCGTGCTGAATAATTCTCTTTGAAGCTGTGTCGCCATGTCCTATAATACGTATTATGTTCTACTGTGAAAGAGTGCCATGCAGTGGCTGTGTCGATCAGGATGTGGCCTATTTTCTGTTTGGAGGAGACAGAAAGAACTCGTATTTCTAGCCAGATCCCATGTGACAGGCCAACATGACGGCGAGCCCAGCTGTGCCGAGGGGAATGCCTTTCCCTTCACGTCTCTTGTCGGTCTCCTTTTTCACCTGATCCTCTCCCTGTCTCTCGTTCTCATTTCATTCCACCTATCTGAGTCTCTTTCCACCTGTGTCCACCATGGCCACCCATAGTGGAGCTCTCAGATGACGTAACACACCTTCTGTTGGACATATTGGAGTGACTTGGTTCTTGCTAAGAAGTGTTAAACTACGGGCCATTGTTACTTCATTTTACGTTTACACAATGTCTGTATGTTAGCTGATTTAGCTGCTCAGTATATTTATCCAATTTTAACGTGGCACAAGCACTGTACAAACGGTGCCAGATTAAATTCAGTGGCTTTCACATTGGTGATAAGGGGCCGATTGAATGATAATTGTAAGATAACAATGTCAATAATTTTCTAAAACACCTATTAGAGGTCTAAAAAACAACTTTTCAAGGCTGTGATATATGGATATGAACAGCAGGGCTGTTTACACACCGAGTTTATAGATGGGCACTTTGGAAGTTCCCAAAAACGGACCCCGGCTGACATTCATAGTTAACAGAATTTACATTACACAGGACATGCAAAGTATCATTTGAGCTTCAGACGGCTCTCTCTACTGCCATCATAAACGAGGGATATTTTTTTAAACACTAGTAACCTTAACCCATTCCCCTTCCCTTCCTCCATCCACACACTGTGTTCATGTTAGTCAATTTCTCTTTGACAAATTTTGTTTTTTTTTGTTTGCCCTGACACGGAGCAGTTAACTTTACGTTTGTCACACAGATAAAAGAAACATGGCACAGTTCTTTATGTTCTGTTTTAGAACCAATGGTACAACTGCATCGATCTCATCCACGCTTGTCTCCATTTCTCTGTTGTTATTTTTCACAAAGGTAGATGCCCCTATACTTAATCCTGATTACTAAACTCTGATCCGTCTTAGAAAGAGAACATCTGAGATGTGTGCAGAAAATGGGTTTGGAACCGGGCTATGGTGTTCAATCCCTCCAGTAGACTTCCACACACTCTAAGAGTTTATGCCAAGGAGCAGCTGCTCTGGAGGTTGGTGGTGGAACACCACCTTACTAAGACACTTAATGTTGGTTTCTACTTTAATGTGTCAACCATCTATACATGGTAAATAATGGTATGGAGAGTTTTCCAGTGTCAAACATATATGTGCGTTTTTAAACAGCCTACTGGTGCTAAATTAGTGTGAATCAAGTCAACCATGGATATGATCCAGGTCCTCCAGCTGTTGGGCCTTGTTCCCCAGCTCCACACAATATTAGAACAGCCATCTTGACTAAGTTGATATATATAAAAAAAGTGAGGAGGTGAAGAGAAAAAAATTAATAATAATAATAATAATAATAATAAAATACTAGAAAGAATTAAATGGCATTACATCAGAGGTTTGGAAGACTTCAAAGGTTTTGCTGGTAAATGGTGTAAGATGCTAGGAGCTCAGGGTGTAGCGGGTGGCTGCTTCCTCCCTCTCCCTCTGCTCCCTGATTTCCCCATATAGAATCATTGATGTGGTACATTAACTGGTGGACGCAGCTAATCCAGGAGCACAAGGGGGCTAACTAGAAAGAGGTGGCACATGGGAGAGGCGATGAGAGCGAACGCACAGGCACACGAGAATACGTAATCGCAACAAGTTCAAACGCAACAAGTTTAAACTGCTGTCTGTCAATCTGTCTATCAATGTATCTACGTATCTTTTCTGTTTATCTGAGCTTTGATCCTCCCCATCTGAGTGAAATCTACAGGGAAAATAAAATAAAATTATTTTTTGGGGATTTGTACACGCTTTGTGAACTATAACAACATCAGGGACGGTTGGTTTGAAAAACAGCATGCAGCTCAACACCTCTTCAGGCGGGCTGTGCTCAGTACTTTTACAAATGGAGCAGATATAGGTATACTGCACTGCTGAATAAGCTTATGTAAATTTCTGTACGCTTGCCAAGGCTTTTAACCTGAAGTTAGCATGTCACGCAACCTCTTGGGAGTAAACAGAGAGCGAGTTATGCTTTGTTTGTGAGAGACATGGGATGTAACACACACACACACACACACACACACACACACAATCGCACACATCTATTTAACATATGCAACACATGCTGGGAGGAAGAAAAGCTAGGACTTCACATTCTTCAGCTGAGCACAGGGAATTGTTACATACTTGTATATTAAGGTTGATTGCAACATGTGTTTGAGAGCATTAATTGAGCTTATTTTTAACTTCTTCTATGGTTTTTGAAGTCCTCCAATTCCTCAAGCATTTTATTTTCTCCCTGTAGTCCTTCCTATATTTAATATCAATACCTCAATATCTTGCTTTAATCATTCATCCAGCCTCTTTTTTTCCCTCTTTCGTCTGCCTAGATGACCGTCCCTGAGTTGCCGACAGCCGCTGCAGTGCCCGTCCGTTCGTAGCATTTCCCCCGTGGCATCAACATATCGCTGCCGTCGGAGGAAAACCTTGATGCTCCGAGAAAGTGTCAGCTTTTCAGCGATGCCTTGAGTTCGGACTGTGAATCTTAGACATTGTACAATGACCTCAGCGGCTGCGTCGGGGCCCTTGGGGATATTACATTTGTAGCATGCAGCAGTCCTTGTTAGTACTCGGGGGGGAAATTGATAAATAACTGGAAAAAATGAGATTATAAAAAAATAACAGCAAAAGTTGTTTTCACAATACAAAACAGATTTTTATCCCCAGTGGGCTTAAGTTAGGATTTGACTGATGTTGCTTTTTAAGGTCCAATGCCAATATTCTGTGCAAATCGAGCTATTTTACTGGCGCAAGTGGAAAGACCAATGCAAAGTGGTAGGACTCGGGCACACAGGCATCTATAAGTGAACCTGCTCATTAGACTCATGTATGTGCAGCGGCACTAAGTGCACAAGTGGATGATAAATCACAAGGTGGGATGATTACTAAATACACTCTGAGCCAGTCACACCGCTGGTCTCGTAGCTCTGAGACAGCACAGCCATTCACAGTGAGCCATGTCAACAATGACTCAACAAACCACAGAGAGCTTATTGTTGTCTGGGTGGTGCAGTCCGCAACGACATGAACATACAGGGCCCGCCGATCTGCAGCCAGAGGCGGATGGTGTGTGTGTTTTTTATTTACAAAACATGTTGTAATTAATGTGCAGTTGAAATTTAAACATGAGATGCCACTTTTGTTTAAGAAAACTTGGTAAAATGCACAGATTAATGAGCCCCGGTAATCCACGATTCCAAACATTTACCATACCGAGTGGTAACCACCACTGTGTTCAGGTGTGTGAAGCTCCTTTACACGGTGTTGTTTGCATCTGAGTTAATCAAGGTAAACAGAGAGGACGGCCACTCTGGGGCAGCACTTCTCAAATCAGTGGCTGCAGATTTATCAACATATGTGTCCTGCTGCTTTCAGATGACTGTGGGATTTAATGAAGTGTTGGTTTTCCATATGGCAAGAATAACTGATATAAATATGGAGATTAATGCAAACTACTTTTCTAATGTCCGTGTCTTCACATTGTTTCCTTACATTTCGTTCCATTCATACATCCATTATATTCAAATCATTATGCAACATTTTGCCCGAGTGCTCTTGTGGGCAAAATGAATGGAAGTATAACCCACAAGAGCTCGTTCTTGTGTTAGCCACTGCCTCACTGTTCATTTCTTCATCACTGCTGTTTGTTTGTTCAATCTCCACCCTTGCCTCTTCCTCTCTCTCAGTGGAGTTAGTGTTTACTGATGGTCTCTTAATATACCACCCCCCCCCACACACACACACACACACACACACACACACTCAAACACACCCGCTCTCCTCCCCCGGACACACACACAGCTACACATAATCCATCACCTTTGCTTTCACCTGTCAGCCCAGACACACACGCTTTTACACCAGCAACACACGACACACACACACACACACACACACACACACACAGTAGTGGGCCTTAAATGAACAAAGAATAGCACAGTCAAAGAGTCAATGAATAAGCAGGAACATGAGAGGATACACACATACACACACACAGCCTATTTGACCGCTGCCAATACGCTTAATGAAAGAAGTGATGAGTTATTGACAGCTGCCGGGTATCTGAAGCTGCTGAGGTGTCTATTGCTGTCACTGTGCTGACACACACACACACACACACACACACCCACACATACACATACACAGGTGTCTGATACAGCATTTCAAGCAAACTAGTTGTGTGTGTGAGGGTGGATGTTATTGGCAATGAGTGAATATTGAGTACATCATCTTTGAGCACACCAGCCCATGAAGGCTATTTATCTTGGAGTGAGCCTTTCAAAGTGTGTGCGTGTGTGTGTGTGTGTGTGTGTGTGTGTGTGTGTGTGTGGCCATACACACAGCTACGTACAAGCTTTGAAGCTTCAATAATGCACAGTGTGTGTTCCTATGGTGTGTCCGTTTCAGCATCTTTATGTGCGGTACAATCAGACATTTGATTGGCAGTAGGTTTAAGGGTCCAATTAGAGCCACTGACTCAATGCAATGGTGTAGGCTAATTACTGGATTTACAATAATGAGCATGTGCACACAAATGGAAGCCCACACATGCACACACACAAATCTGACTGGTGCTGCTGGTGCCAGGGAAAACGGGAGGCATGAAGGATTTATGGTTTAGTTTGTGTTGACTCCACACACCCAACACACATAAAATTAACAAACATATCCCCCCCTGTGATCCTCCACCCTCTTCCCTCTCCTTCCACCTTCTCCTCCTCCTCCCTGTCCTCCTCCCCTCGTTTGGTGTGAAATTAAACATTAAAGCCCAGCAGCACATGAGTCAAGGTGCTTAATGATGTCGACTTCCTAATAAATTTCTCTGGAGAAAAAGATAAAGACAGAAAGACAGGTCGAGAGAGGGAGTAAGGGAGAGGAAGCAAATTCAGAGTGTATTAAAATATACAGAGGCTGGGTAAAATGATTGAAACCCTGAACAATGGGACCCACAGTGACTCAATTTGCCCTCTGGAGGGGCTAGTTGTGGTCACCTCAGGGCAATGGTCCACTAGTTAATTAGCTCTAGCAACACAGCATACAGCTGAGGCTGATGGGAGTGTCATTAGTTTTGCAGTGTTTTTTTTAAGAATGTATAATTGATAATTTCATCACTTATTTATTTGATTGTGCTGTGCATGCTAATTTAGTGCCGACTGAGATGGCCTTATCAACCTTCATTAAGCCTGATATTTGTGATCCTAGGTCTTACAAAGCAGAAGTGACTCTTTTATCCAGGATTTTATAACACAGCTAAAAGCAAGTTCACATGAACGAGGCTGAGTCTGCAACAATCACATGCATCTTCTACAAAGCAGTATATTAGTTAATGAATGAGATGAAACGGTATGTTAAAGATATTTTGCTAAAAGATATATTTTTAGTTGGGTATAAGATGTATAAATCAAACACATTTCTAAAAAATAAATTGAATAGACATAGGTCACCCCGAACTACCTTATACATCAGTGTGCTATTCAAAACAGGCTATAAGCTAATGATGAGAGATCAGGGAGCTACTGTAACATCCCTTTACTGATCCCACTACCAATGAGTGACTCATATTAATTTATGTAAAAACAAATCTAAGAGACCTTCTAAAATATTACAGTGGTCAGTAATCAGATTTTGGATTTAAGGTAAGAGTTAGTAAATAATAGTGGGATTATAACGTTTTCAGACAAGTCAATTTTAGTCCACTGAACTGACCTCCACCCACACTACAGTGACCTTTGTCAGCAGGCTGTCTATGTTGCTTGGATTTTACTTGAGGCAGTCTTGGCATTCTCCTGCAATGCAGCCAGAGATTAATATTCCTTTTGGCAATGAAACACATGTACAAATTTCACATGTACACTGTACAGCTATGATTGGCACTTTCCTTTTAAAGTTACTACATGGAGCTGATTGCAATTAATATGATATGACTCACTTGCTGCCCTTGTAATTATGATTGAATTATTAGTCTTTGTTATATGCTGAATTCTTATTCATGTGTTTTTTATCACTTGTATGTCTTTGTTTTGGAGCACTGGTTTGACAACTTAATCTCATGTCATATATGGACATTTGGTGATTCAAAATGTGTTTATTTTAATAATTGGAGTTTAGATAAGATGCGATGTAACTGCGGTTGGTCTTATAAACCATCTGATATTATATTAATTTACCTCAATTATCTGTAGTAGTCGAAGCAAAAACAAAGCTGTGTAAAAAGTGTGTTTAAACTAAGTGTTGATATTCCGAGTTAACAGAGAGACAGGAAGAGAGACATCGATTGTCGCCAAGGCTGGTCCATTGCAGGGCACCTCTGGATTGAATATGACTGCGGGGCTTTAAGTGATTTATGTAGTAGTGCAACAGCAAATTACATCTCATTACTTCTCATTGTGGCGATAAGCTGTTCTGTCATTCTTCTGTATTTGTTAGTGCAGCACATAAATATTACAGATGAGACACTAGGTGGCAATTTGGGAAAGCGCTAATGACTTTTCATCTGCTCGCGTGTGAGTACACAGCAAACAGAGAGGAGAAAGAGTAGGAAGGAGACTGAAAGTGGACATTGGAAAGAGTCATATGCTACGAAATATCCTAACATATGTCAAAAGTCTTAAAAATGAAAAATCAAGATAATCAGACAGTGAGATGTGACAAGCTGCTGGATTCCAAGAAAAAGAGGGTGCCGGGCCTCCTCCAGCAAAAGAAAATTTTCAGTTTCCTAAAGGGCTTATTTATATGGCAATGACACTAATGAAGGACATTTTGACAGCATTACAGCTCATTCGTGTGCACTCAAACTGAAGGTTTATCCTACAGTATATGAGACAGCTTTACTGTATAGAAAATCATTAGCAAAAGGCACTTACAGAACTCCATACATGCACAAACACATACTTAGAGATTACTTTAACATGGGAATTCTTTATTTTTTTCTTTATTTTTGTGCACAATTCCCAAAACATGTATTACTGTATTTGAACCCTTTTGATTACAGACATAATAATGCTCTCTTCTCTTTGGAGTTTACTATCAACCTGTCATAATTAGTCTAAGTGTTATTGAGCCAAATTTACAGAGACACAAAGATTGTGAAGGTTATTCAAGTGATTCAGCATTGCACTTCAATTATTCTTGGGCACTCACGGGTGCAAATAGAAGCAGCAGAGGCCGGGACATCCAGAGTTTTCACTCCATGTAACAGGTTGATCTCCAAAAAACATGAGAAAATACCTAACATGTTCAAGTAATTGGCCTGTTTAAAGTGGATCTTTTTAAAAAAAAGGTCGCTACAGACCACTTTCAGAATCAATATCATTTAAGAAAATGTATTTTAAGACTGTTCCCTGCTGTCACAAAGGCATGCTGTATGAACATATCATTGTCACGCACAACTCATCAGCATGCTGTTTAAAAATTATACATCTTGGACAGCCAAAGCGGTTATAAGACTTTCTCCTCCCACATCCCCAAAAAAGACGACGTGAAACCCTCAAGAATATGTTAACCTGACACTCCAGTAATGTAAGCCAAAGAGAGTGTGCATTCACAACTCATTAGGTCTTTTGTGTTTCTATAACCACCCCACGGCTCCTGCCACACCACTCCCTGTCTCATTACCAAGCCAAGGTGACACCTTGGCTTCTGTCTCGAGCTTCCAACATACACACCATCTGGCACAGCATCACCTTGTCCATTTACAGACACACAAACACACGTGCACAGAAACAAAAAAACAAAACAAAAAAATGACACCGACATATGTATGAACACACACACACACACACACACACACATCTGTCAGTCCAGTAGCTGTCCGCCTCTAAGCAGAATGCAGTGGTGAAACCGGAAATACACACATGTTATTATGGATACATTTTTGTTAACCTATTATGTTGGCTTTGCAACATGGATTTTTTTTTGTGCATTTTGCTGTCGCCCTACTGAAAAATATTGAGTTCAGATGCCATCGCTTTGCCAACAAGCTCTGTACAGAACTGGGCAGTGGTGCTAGCCTGTATGTATCTGTGGGTACATTGGACCTGGGCATGAGGCCAGCGTTACAGCGTGCAGCCTGCTCTATTCCTCCATACCCAATTTAACATCACAGCATAATTAAAGGAACTTGGCAGACCCCTAACAGCAAATTTCATAGTCCCCTGCGCTAGAATAGAGCTTGTTTGAGGGGGCTGCAGGATCCCGTGTAGCACAGAATGTCACACCAACACGGGAGCACGGCTGTTCCCATATATAAACCAATTAACAAAATAACTATTGGGTGAAGGAAGATCTCAGTACGAGTTTACCTGCTATTCTAGTGCATTCACAACAGTCCCATGTCCAGAGCGAAAAAAGATGTACACGAGAGAGTTCTGTTAAACGTAGCCAGTGAATTTCTTTCTCCCTGATTGCACCACTGCACATCAGGATCTGTGTTTGTTGCAGCGTGCTCAAGCCTTTAAGACTTTCTCAGAGTTAATCTTGAGGAAATATGCAGACTGTCTAACCAATTAGTTCTTTGGTGTGGTTACTGTGTAACGGCGAGAACATCGGTAGCTGTTTCAGCTCTGTGTATTTAGCATTGAGTGCACTTCAGTGCTCCCGAGATGATGCAAAACTTGCTTGTACATGAACTCGACAAACCCCCCCAAATGCTAAATCATTAGCATGCACAGTAGCCAGCTAAATAATTAACAGCTACCAAGGAGAATGTTCTGCAAAGTATTCTCTTGCCTCCTAAAATAGTTCGATCGAAATGGTGAATCTGTTTAAGTCTGGAAATTATATTTCTGCTCTTGCGTGGCATTACTGTCCCTTGAGAGGGATTTCTTATTAATTTAGTTGAGTTATTTGGTGTTAAATGGTCACTCCTGTCAAATCAACATCCTTCCTTCCTTCCTCCACTTTTTTTTTCCACTGATTTTCTGTTGATGGTTTCTTGGAGTTGATTTATACCTTTTTATTTCATCGATGTATTCTTACTGTATCTGGTAAAGGTGGAGAATGACAATATATTATACCTATTTCTAAATGTTCTCCTCTGGTATTATATACTAATATCTGGTATTTTATCCATTAACAATATTATAGTTGATTCTTCAGAAATGTTATCACATTATTGATGTTATTATAATAACAAATCAAGACAGATTTATCCAAATCGCTAACCTCTGTACTAGAATTTGACCCTTCCTGTTTACAATAGGAGTTTTCCCAGGAAAGACACACCAGATAAATTAGGAAATCCACAATGGCCAGCATTAAATAAATACAAATATACAAAGAAATAATTGAATAGCCTATTAAACTCAATCATTATGAAGTGTTATTTAATCTATTATTTTATAGTAACAACAACATGTATTTATTTTCCTTTTTGACAAAAAAGCTGAGAGGGCAGTGACTGACAATTGACATAATGAAATTAAAATGTCATAGGGATAAAACCAAACCAAAAAAAATTCCTGAAACAAGCATTTTGTAATCAAAATAATAAATAGAATGAAATAAAAATGACTCCAATAAAACTATTAGGTTATTCTGGGGTTACTATGCAAATAAGTATTAAGTAAAAAACAATCAAATAATTACTTTGAGTTGTAATGTTTTATTAAATGATTCGCTTTTCCTTTGATTGATATATTTTGGATTTATTTGGATTATTTATATTATTTTTTCATGTGTCATGTAATGGACATTTTCAAACCATACCCAGCCTTAGCTGTATGCTCGCAATTGAGCTGCAATGATTATTTGATGAATTGATTGACTATTGTGATGATTGATGATTTAGCCATTTTTTAAGCAAAAATGCCCCAAATTCTCTAGCGTGTCTCTGTTTTATGTCACTGCAAACTGAATGTCCTTAGGTTTTTGACATTTGATGACATCAACAAGGACTCTGGGAAGATGTGACTTTCTGACATTTTAAAGACCAAACAATCAATTGATTAAGAATACTATCTGCAGATTAATTAATAATGAAAATAATTGTTAGTTACAGCCCCAGTTTGCAATCAACCATGCATTGCCAACTTGTGGGGATAAAAGAATGACAATACAACCAATTACATTTCTGTTGATGGTTACATTTCCCACAAGAAACATAATTGGGAAAAATAATTTGTACTAAATAAATGTAATTTCTTGGACAATACCTGGTCACAATTCTAAGTAGCCGTTCTGAGGTGCTTTTCGCATTTTTTTTTTGGACTATTTCTTCTCTTCCTTGCTCTTTCTGTAGTGTGTCCACCTAAACCCACAGCTGGCTGCAGGCATGTTCATGCCTCTACTCTTCGGGTTGTCAAAAGGCATTATGGGTACCAGAAACACACAAGCTGATGCAGAAGTACATGCGAGAGGGTGAAGGAAAGTTCATTTAACACAAATTATAACACTTTGAATAGGCAAATAACAAACAAATGTATTATGCATCATAAACTGACAACATTCAGCCTTGGTTTCCAGGCAGTTTAACAGCTTGTTGTTAGGCTCCTTGCTTTTTTAAAATGTATTTCTCTTCAGTGTCTTAAATGCACCTCACAGTGAATGACATTTTAGCAGCTACTGCCGAAAATCCGTCCCACTAAAAATGGACTGCTTTTCTACAAACAAACAAGACTTCGGCCGTGATGATGGCTGATCAGAGCAAACGCTCAGAAGGGAAACACATGGGTCTATAAATATGTTACATCCATTAGGACTGGCAGTGTTGGGTCTTGCCTAGGTCAGCTTTTCCTGAAGTAAACAGCTCGCCAGTGTGTAGAAAAGCACAGAGGTCAAAGCTTTCCACACCGCGCAAGCCATGTGTAAAATATGTGCAACGCTTGGGCAACATTTCACAGAAATCCTAAGTATTTAACTTTAGTTCATCTAAACCCTCTACAACCTGCTACCCCCGACATGAATAAGATACACAATCCAAGGACATTTGCTTTTGGAATGACTGTCTGCTGTGCACCAGTATGGTGGAAACATGAGAAAGTAATGAACCAATTGGAGTTTCGGTATATAAATTGCTGATTCAAAGCAGCACGCCTGCAAGCTTCAGGGTTATGACAAGCAAGAAAGAGCCGGCTGATATGAAACCATACGTGTGAACACAGATTTAAAGGAGTAGACTGACATTTTGGGTATTTCCAAAAATGTCAGTCTACTACTAATTTGCTTTTTTGCCTGGAGTCAGATGAGCACGACGCCACCTTCATGTCTGCATGCAGTGAAGGATGGCAGAGACACAATTGAAAGTCCTTTTTTCACCTGCCTGGACCAACAATAAAACATTCTGTAGCCAGCTGGGTGACGAATAGAAAGACGATAATGTAACCTATGTGAATGGAATTCCCAAAATAATCATCATTTACGCATAAATCATTCACGTGGGCTACTGATTTGACTCAGGTTTTGACTCAGGTTGCACCTGTAAAGACCTTTACTTATATATATGTATAAAATGAAATAATGAAAACCAGTCTTCTGCTGTGTGATATTTGCCTATACTGCCTCTGCTGGCTCTGAGTACTGGGTCTTACAGTGAACTGCTTGTGTGCTTCATGGATTCAACTGCTCACCTTTCAACATGTCAGATGTAAAAAAACCCTTGTAAAGTGTCTCTGTGGTGGCATGGAACAGCCTATATATTTACTTTATTTTGAATTAAAGATTTGGCTTTTAAGACCCAAACTAGGACATTTAGCTGTGAACTAGGCCATTTCCCAGCGCATGTACAAGCTGTTTAATATCTCAAATAGTTCCGGAAATATTTCAACATGTTGCATTATTCCGAGATTTCCGTGCGCCGTCTACACTCCAGAGGGGTTCAGAACAGAAGCTCCATTGTAGATGTGAATTTCGTCAAGATACCGGCAACTTCACAGAAGGTGAATCTTTCACCACTTCCCTCCACTGCTCTCCTTCTCCCTTGTCTCTTTCTTCTCCCTGTGTCTCTTTTTCCTTCCGTCTGCCTTGACGTCCTTCTGCACAGGTTGGCATTTTCCCCTGGCGTCTGTCTCCGCTTCTCTATCCATCCTGACCAGTTCACCCTCCCACGTCTCCCTATCCCCCCTGTCCTTTTCTCCTGCCCTCCGTCTTTTTTTTTCTTCTCCTGTTCCTCGGGCTTTGTCCCAGTTTTGTAGCCGTTGAAGGAGTTTCCTGTGGGAGGTGGCGCGCGTACACACACACACACACACACACACATGAACAGACAGGAACAGAGTGGAGGAAATAGGAGGCAGGAATAGACATGGCCCTTCTTGTGTTTGGGTCTCCCCTGAGGGGCCCTGTCACCTCCACTCACAACTTAACTTCACCGCGCTGGTGTTTCTTCTAATGTTAGTGTGTTGTGCTGTTGTGTGTGTGTGTGTGTGTGTGTGTCAGCCCCTGTCTGGGTAGGTGGATCCATGGATTTGGGTATGTGTGCATGTGTCAGGAGGACTTTAATTTCCGTCCTGTCTGACGAGTTTTTGTGTCAAAGCTCGGCCGGCTCTCTGTGCTGGCTGCTGGGCAGGCGGTGGACTTGTCGTTTTCAGCCTGGCCCCGCCGGACCTTGCGTTGATTCTGAACCAAACTTAGAAACAGGAAGAGAGAAAGAGAGATATAGAACGAGAAAGAGAGGATACATCTGATCTGGGCCAAACTCTCTCACTGCATTTAATTCTCTTTTTTGTCGTCTTTTGAGTGTTGGCCATGAAGAAGTGACAATGGTGCATATCTCCTACTGTGACAAACCCAGCTAATAGTCAGTACCAATGTGATGAACGAATTCTCTGAATAATAGGGACAAAGATACAATAATTACAGATTATTACTTTAAGTGTGATAAAATTCATGAATTTATTGGAAAAAAAACTGGTCAGGAACATGTTCCAAGAAAGAGGACAGCGTGACCTTGGCTGCTTGTGTAAACTGTTTCCCGACCTTATTTTGTTTTCCCAAATAATTCCACCCACATAAACTCAAACCTGCAGACACTTACACAGACACACACACACACACACACACACACAAACACACACACACACACACAGACATACATGCATGCAACTCTGCTCAAGGTGACAGCATTGATAGCTGCTCATACATATTCATTCATGCATTACAATAAATAAATAAGCGGCTTATTTTTTTTGGTCTTTTCTGAATATTAAATGAAGGACATTTGAACCTTTGGCGCACCTCCAACACCAGCCATTGTGGTTCCACAAATTACAGCAACAGCACAAAGCGGCAGGGATACAGATGTCATAACGTTGCCCCATTTCTAAGATTCATCCCACAAAGAAAAAAAAAATTCAATCTTTTATTTTCCGCTCCCTCTTTTATTTAGCGCTCCGTCACTGCAGCTGTGGGGGGGGGGGGGCACATTTTGTCTCATGTATATTTCAGACACAACACATTGTGAACAACGCACATAGACGCAGTGTGGTGAAAAGTAACAGCTTTTCCCCATAGTTTCCATTTCACCCCTACACATAATTTATGGGGACCCTTTCCAAAAAACGGCCATGCGGCTGTGTAATGCATGAAGCTATTTGCTTCAATGATGATGGAAAGGCAGCTGTAAACTAACTGCGGGCAATAATGTGAGCCTCGGTGCACAAACAGCAGCAGAAAGGGAATGAGAGCTGTTGAATGAATTATAACATTGTTTCTCGTGTGCCACTTTTTTGGCATGATCATTGTAATTGTGAGGCGAATGGCATCTGTTTTTTGCAGTTTGAGTCAGCAATGGACTGTAATGGGAAAAAAGGTGCACCTTGAATTGAAAAATAGCTAAAGATGGAAGACAGAGGAGTAAAGGAGAAAATAAGCAATGAGTGGATGAAATGTTGCTAATGCGTACGGATGAATATGATACAAATGAATGGTCATTTAGCTGCTCTAATGATAACACCCAAAGCTACTTATATAACACTTTTTACCTATGGATCTTATTAAAGCAAGAATATTAAAACTTTACTGAACAGCAGAAGTCTTTCCATAGATTTTTTTATTGCTCATGAGTTCAACATATCATTTGTAGGAGGAAGATTGTGTTTTCTTCTTTCCATAGCTACAAACTCTCTACTGCTGACTTATGCATCAGCTGGACTTTTCTTGCCCAATGATGCCAGGCTGTAATTCTGATTCAGGAAATATTGTGACACGATGTGAGAGTTTATCACATATAATGTGATCATCATCACTGTGTTGCCTTTAACTTTTAACATTTAACTTTGCTATCTGCATAACTGCTGGTATTTATCTACCTGTTATCAGTCTATATTTTACAGTGTAGGTCTTTATCAATATCAGATTTTTAAAAAGATTCAGTTATTTCAGTTACTAAGGTCAACAGGCCAGAAATTCACATATAAAAGCATTTGTAAACATGTAAATGCACATTTTGCATTGCCGACAACCAGCTACAGCTACATGGCTCCTTTTTTTCCTACTGAAGTACAATAAAGACAGATTTTTAGTCCGAATATCATCCTTAATTAAAACATGGATGGCCACGACTGATTTGCAGCCATGATTTTCACTAATATGCTCGTGTCTACGATTTCACAACATGAATGCAGTTTTTTCCCTCCTTTCAACCATGTTTCGGTGTCACTTTGTCATTTTTGGCTTTTGGCCATCATCTGTGAGTATTTTTTTTTAAATGAATTGTGAATGCATGCTTCAGGGAGAGCGAAGACCAACCGCAGCGCTGCTACCTCTTATCTCATTACAGAGACCGCTGTCCCAGCATGTGATGACTTAATGACCGCACTCCATCCCAGACACATCAAAAACACTACTTTTAACCACAGAAGACTTCTTTGAAACAGCATGGCAAAAGACAGTACAATAGTCCTTATGAGGACAAAGAGATGAGCCCCGCGGCAGTTACACTGCCTCACTCACTTTGATCGCTGCTCCATTGTTTGGCTCTTTGTGTCCTGGTATTACTTTGTTTTTGTCCTCTAATATTACTCCATATCTGCCTTTCCTTGCTGCTCTTTATCACTGCCCACATCTGGTTTTCTTCTTGTTGCCCCATCTAACCTTAAAGTTTCTCTTTGTCCACAGTGAACTCCACTGTGATTAGTGTGCAGAGAGACACTGGCAAAAGCTCTTGGGCAACTTAAGTTGGCTGCAGGTATGAACGTTTGTCCAATTTCCAATTAAGACAAGTTTTTTTATGTGCTGTGACTTTGAAATAATTGATCAACCTTTTAAAGGATTTATCAATGGATTTTCAAGACTTTGGGAAAATTTTTAGCAAAAGTTTACAATTTCTAATCCGAGCAAATGAATCCCCATATCCACTTATGATAATTCCTGTAGCTCAAGAACACCATTTTTTTTTCATTGTTTTTTTCTTGCTGATAACGTGTTTCTTATGGGCCAACCCTTGCGTCACTGTCGTGAGATCAGCCAGTGACTCACCGTCACCTGTCCACTCACACTAAGGCACCGCTGACTACATGTTGTGCTACTGTGTTACTGATAATGACTGAACTCTGAAGCCCCCAGAACGCTGCGTGCTGTTACCTCTCTAGTCTGCACTCACTCAACATGTTGCATCGACCGATACACACACCCACTGTCGACCTTAATAGAAGCGCTTACTGACTAGAAGCTGACTAAGAGTCCCAATACAGTGAGTGACTCAATCACATCATACTGTTGTCTACTGGGCTAGTTCGCATGAGGAGTCTTTCATGAGAATTCTTGATGAAGAATTTGTGGCACATTATATTGCCTGGTTTTAAATAAGCATTTGAAAAAGTGTAATAGGTGTAATTTTTGGGTATAATGGGCTGGCAGAGACTACAACCACATCAGGGAAGAGTGAAAGTATGGAAAATGATTTCATCTCTGACATTATTGTTACAGTATTGCGCTTCTGTTTTTAAAGAGACGTCATGAAATTTGACATCTGAGTCATCTGGAGGCTCCTCATCATTTCAAAAAAATATATATATTGCAAATATTTTTACTAGCAGTAGTAGTAGTAGTAACAGCTTTTAAAAAAGCAGCAGCTGCAGCTGATACTCTAAGACTACCCTTTTTTCCAAAAGGACTGCTTCAGATAATGTATTGTTCATAATGACCAATGCTGTACTGTACAGTCAACCCAAAACATGTCTCAGAGGCTGTGTGCTCACCTCTGTCTCTGTCCTGCACCAATCTAAAACCCTGACAAGCTACACTTAACCATGCAGAGACATCCTGGAGTCTTGAACCGTCTCTTCTGACGAAGCCGTTCTGATATGACGTGCATGCAGAAATTATTGTTCACATGACATACTGTACTAAGATATTCAAAGTGGCCTCCATAAATTCATTTTATGTTAATTTCTGTACACTTTAAATACCTTTGGACTACTGTATGGAAGAGCAGACCGACTGTGTACAGCTTTGCCTGATGAAGTGTGTACTGTGAGGGTACTGTATATAAAGTTGAGAGTGGTTCCCTGACATTTTACAAGAATAAATATTTTTTTTCTCAATGCAAAGCCAGCAGGTAGTAAACTACCAAAGAGGGGGGAAAAAAATAAATAAATGCATATCGGCTTCTACTGCGACAAGGCCACAGATTAAACATCTTGCTTTTCTGTTTTGTTTTTTGTGCAAAATACATTGTTTTCTAAACCTAATCTCCCTTTCCCACAAAATAAAAAACAAAATTTAAAACTCCACGACAGATCGTCCATGCTGTGTGACTAACATGTAAACTCCTGTAATCTCCCAGTTTTTATGCATTTCCCCCCTCTGTGTGTCTGCATTTGCAACACGTATGAGGACTGTAGGGGAGGAAGGAGAAGGAAGAGCAGCGAGGGTCAGAGTTTACATGTATCTGTGTCGCGCGAAGAGGAGGGATGTACGCTAAGTGATAACGCAGGCTGCTGCCAAGGCAATGACATTAACACCCAGACCTTATCAAGGACACTGTCAGCATATCTCTCTCTCTCTCTCTCTCTCTCTCTCAGGCAGAAACATATATACACGCAGAGACCTGCACACACCCGGGGAGGGATAAGCCGAGGGACAGGGAGAAAAAGACAGAGAGGAGGAGGAGGAGGGCATTATCTTGATGAAACAGCGCTTGATACAGTAGCCCGAGCCAACCTGAACACAGCTCTGCTTTCTTTTAATGGAGATTACACAGTCGAGGTCCAGCCTGAGCTCATCTTGTTTAACACTGCATACAACTGTCACTGTGAGAGTGTGTATGTGTGTGTGTGTGTTTGTGACAGTGGGCCTGATCTCATATGCTGCTCTTTTCCTCACACATCATCAACCGTCATTACTGCACACCCTTTGACCCCCCCCCCCCTCGATCCGGCAGCCGATCAAATATCCCAATCTTGCTGACCAATGGGAGCGCACATCAGCGAATCAAGGGAGTGCGGTGCGGCAGCCACCTCCACCATTATCCTGCCGTCACAAGGTCTACAAATTACACAGCCGATTCAGGGGTAGTGGCACACGTGTTGTTGCTGCTGTCTGCAGGAGGCGCAGCCATCCTTACCGGGTCTGACAAGTCTGAAAAAGGTCCTTCCTGCTCTGTGTTAGCCACATTCAATCAGAGGGAGACTGGTTCTGACAGCTTGGTTTTTCCTACTTTGGTTTTAAAATTGGCCCTAAATTCTTTTCCCAGGTAGCTTTTAGAAGGTCCTGTCTCTTAAATTTAGCATTCTAAAAACCTGCAGACTCCCTGAGTCGAGACCTGAATAATTTGTAGACCTCGATCTCATGATTGCTCTCTTCTGCACAACACAGTTCTTCTTTTTTTTTCTCTTTTTTCTTTTCTTCGTATTTTTCAGGCTGCTTCTTCTTCTGTGGCATTGTATAGGTTGCGTTCAGATCATACATACCTCCTTGTCTACAAATTTTCTTGCCCGGTTTCCTGGCACATTCCTTGGATATTCTTTTGACTGTAAAATGAATAAAAGACTAAAGAATAACATGGAGCCCCTGAACGCGCAACGCACACAGGAGCTGGCATGCATGCACACACACACACACACACACAAGGCTGATTGACTGAAAAAGACTTAGGGAAGAGGGGAATGGGAGACATAAAGACAGAGGGTAAGAATGAATCACACCAGCTCAATCAGCGCAGTATTCAGTCTATCAGTCGGCCAGCCAGTCATCCAGCCAGTCAGCCAAATCAATCGGTGATGATCTTGACAAGGACTGTCTTGTTTAATGAACTGTGGCCATTGTGGTGGAGCACAATAGGCTATGATGAGCTATACACTTGATGGAGGCCGCAAAGGAGGGCAAACAAGACGATGGGGAGGAAAGAGGAGCGGGGGGGTAGGTGGAGAAGGAGTTAGAGGATCAATGGGGTGGGGTGGGGGGGGGGGGTTAGAAAGGATGGAATATGGAAGAAAGAATACTGAGGAGGCTGTGGAGTGGAATTAAAAAGATGATACACTGGCCTCAATGGAGTTCACACACACACACACACACACACACACACACACACACAGGCATGCATACTCTTCTCTCTTTCACAAACCCACACACACACACTCATGTACTATAAGCAGTGGCATGCACATTAAACATGCACAAGGTCATGCTTTCCCTCTACTGACAGACAGACAGACAGGGACAGAGACAAAAATCCACTCTCACATAGATAAACAGCAACACACTCTCAGGTTCAATACCCTATACCCCCACCCCCCCCCCCCCCCACACCGGGCCCACAGGCTAACTCACCATCCTCAGTGGGGACATAGATGTTAAGATAGAGGCAGTCCTCGCTCTGGTCCTGGACGTACGTTGACACCACGTCCATGCTGTTGGTGAACCACACCGGCAGCATCACATCCGGCAGGCGGCCCTCCACGATGCTCTGAGGGCACACTGGGGCAAAGTGTGTGGCGTTGCGGATCTCCGGCCACGACGCTGGCGGCTCGGGCGGCTGAAAGCGGCGCTCACCGGTGGGCGGGGTGGCATACGGGACGCCGAGGAACTGCACCACGGGACCCAGGATCTCGTTGTTGAGCTCCTTCTTGACCCCACGCAGCTTGCCATAGACAGTGGTGACCACCGGGTCGCTCTCGTCCAGTTTCTGGGCCGACACAGCAGCTGGAGATGCCTGCAGCAGCAGCAGCCCCAGCCATATTAGAGAGGACACCCACTGCCCACCGCTTAAGGAACCTTGGAGCCCTACGCATCCCATCATCCTGCTCCCGCTCTTGGCAGTCTGAAGTAGCCGACACCCAGTCCTCGAATGGTGCCTCCACTGGGACATAGCTGCTACTCCTTGTTCTCAACTTGTTTGCGTCTTCTCTTGTCCTTTCCGAGTAAAAAAAAAAACAAACCTTATTTTTTACCTCTCACTTACGCCATGCAGATGCAAACACAAACACGCAATCGCACCAAATCACATTCACTCACAGGCATAAGCAAGTGGGCAACTCCGGAGCGGGCGAGGGTCGCGGTCGCTAGTGATCCTTTTTAAAATCCAGGCACTGCAAACCATCCGGTGGAAAAGTAGCAGCCATCGGTTTCCTCCAGCTCAGTGAGGGGAAATCGGAGAAATATTCCTCCCGATATGGAAACTATTCCTTAAAAAGGTCCTCTTAACGACCACTGCAACGAAGAAGAAAGCGGTAAAGATGCCATCTTCAAACTGCGCTTCTCACAGGGCAGACAAGCTGGTCAGGGACGAGGGTGTCCATCATTCTGAGGGCAGCGGACCACTGCGCACTTCAGTGGAAGCAGGGGTGGCGGTGCAGCGGTTTGTTCTACTTGTAGTTTGGTGGAGTCCAGAGTCTGTCCCCTGCAACACAGAAAACAAAGCAACAATCAGCTTTCACACATAATATTCTCAATTCAGTTCCCTTCCTATCTTTATCTGTTTACTTTACTGTTTTTCTTGCCTCCATTAAAAGATCAACAGTTAGTGGAAGGGCCATTTGATTCGCGTTGTACCCATATGTTCACACATCAATCAATTAAAAAGCAGCATAACATCTATTTATAGCACATGACAGTAGGTAATACTACTCAGCAGCTTAACAAGCAAAGTGTGCATGGTGACAGATGTCTGGTGGTTATGGTGGAGTGTGACAGGTTTGTCCTACAGTTTAATTTTATACCCTACCCTAAATACCGAGTGCCCTCCAGAGCCGGATGGGGTGGGGATCGTTTTGGGAGAGAGCCATAGACTAGGATGCATACCGGCAGCGGAAATAAGACTAACCATACAAGCCTAATGCTTTCAGAATAAAAGTGGATATTGGGACAGGTTTTTAAAAGCTGAGGCTCAGTAGCAGTGCAGGAAATGGTGTGCCCTTTATGTATGACAGCTGAAATTCGAGTTGTGGAGGTTAATGCGGGAGACCGACAACTCTGTCCTGCCACAGAACGAGCTACATTTTAAATGATACTGTGAGGATAAAGAGTCATTTTTCTAGTCGTAAGTTTTTTGGTTAGCTGTTGTCAAAAAAAGTATTATTATTTTTTACGCTTTGGCCAGAAGTCTGGGGGCCAACCCAACAATTGCAACAAATCCAGCATGTCAAATCTCCTACAACTATTGTTTTTAATGTGACCCCGCACGTCAACGTGCCAGGATATGCCATTGTCCTGTTCCCCATTGTTTACATGCGTCAGCTCTCCAAAAATTGAGCTTTCTTTCACATTCATTACCCAGATCAGCACCTCCCAGCTACTGTATGTTGACTACTATTTGTCTAGATCTATGTGATCTATAATTGTTGTTGCTGCTGGCAAAAGACAAGAAAAATATAACTATGATAATTATAACTGCTGCAAGAGAGTGCAAAAATAGGTTGTTTTTTTTCTCTCACGAACAAAATGCACAATAGTAATAAAGCATAAAATATACAGACTGAGGTTAGTGAAAAAACATCTGCTGAGACAAAAAGCATGTGAACTGAAATAAATCCCGATTCATTTCTTGCCTTAAACAACCACACAAGAGATATTTTTTTCATCCCCAGTATGCGTATGTTATTTTTTTATTTTCTTCACACTGCTTAGGAGTCAATGTTCCACTTGAATGGGCTCACCTTCAGATTTCATACACTGAGGAAATCCTATTTAGCTGCACACACACTGACAGGACAAGTTGTCTAGTTGGCCAACAAAAGCACACTATTTTCACACACACACACACAAACACGTCAACTCGCTGAGACACCTTGAGGAAGATTTGACATGGTTACACACACATACATTGAGATATGTGTGCGCACACGCTTTGGGCTGGACGTAGCTCACATTCATATGTGAAACTACACATCCTATTTTCCATACAGTAGTGAAAACACACACACACACACATCCCAGACAGAGAGGCGAAAAAAATGAGAAGCAGGCACATATAAAACAACAAGACGTGCAGATGTTTACAACATCAGCAGCAGGGGAACCGTAATGGGAAGAAAAGGAGAAAAAAAAAAGATAGGAGATATAGATCAAACTGGAGTGTGTGATGTACAGACAAGAAGCTTACACACCTCACTCCTACTTTTCTGTGTGTATGAGTGTGTTTGATCGTAGATAATTTAGCATGCTCCACAGGCAAACTAGAGGCAATTAGAGAAACATTTTTAGAAACGTTTTTATGAATGAATGAACCGCTACGTTTTTATGCTGCATCGGAGTCACACGGAGGTGGTAAAAAAAAGATACACAACTTTGACACTTGAGACCAGGGTCCGCATTTGCAGTCCCGTGTCTGGGTATAGATATAGGCAACAAAAGCCCTTTGGTTAAGGTTTAACACATGACGTATCAAGTCACTATAGGCTTTTTCTGTATCAAACCAAGACCATAAGTTTTTCCTTACCTTAATTTAGTGCTGTGAGTGCCTACACATAACTACAGAAGTGGATAATAATGCCACATTCACAACCAGCGGATATATTGAATTGCAAGATTTGGTTTTCCATGGCCACATGCCTACTTAGCTGTCCAGTCAGGTACAATGTGACAGTGTACTATGGTAGTCCAGTAAGCTTCATCGTACATTTTTCCAAAGCCATCCGTGTCTCTCTTCTTCTACATCTTGTCTGTGCCTTCACTCTGTTTGACAAATCACAAATCTCCTGTGTCTGAATGGATTTACACCAAACAAACACACATACTGCTGGGAGAGTGTGAGGGTTTAATTGCTGTAGTTGCCACAGTTCTTCCTCCAACACTGGTCTAAAATAAATACGAAAAAGAAAAATATTTCTTCTTAAATCAACAGCTGTACAGGGTTTCACACCTGCTGACACGTGAACACACACACACGCACACACACACACACACAATAACAACATACACACACACACCCCCACTCAATGATTCCAAAAATATCAAGTCATTTAATTTCCTGTGCTATGGCACCTCTTCCCTCAGGTTGCAGCTCCAATCATCTTTCAAACACACACTTACACACACACACACACAGACCTTGCTTACACACAATTATCTTGCTCAAGACTGGGAAATCTATACTGCAGTCTTAAAAAATCTTAAAAAATAGAGTAGATTTTGACTTAAAGCTTATGTAAGTCATCAACATTGGTCACATGTAAAAATGAACGCTCTAGATGAACGCCACACTTAATTGTTTCCTCTTATTGCGTATATGAGAGCCTTATACAATCCATATTCATTGTGTAAAATCATGTTAGCTGCCATGTTGATGCCAGAGGATAAACTGCTTCGTCGGCTGCCTTTAAAAGTCAGCAGTTTTTGTTATTTGTTCAGGGACACAGAAGAATTGCCTACTAAACCTCTTTTACTTTTAGCAAACTGAAGCATGCTAAATGGGCCCTCGGGATCATGTCAAATGAGGAAACCAGTGGAATATACCCACATTTTCTTCTATATTGATGGTCCCACACAGGCTGTTGGAAGGGAGAAACACCATTATAGTGTGAAATAAAGATGTTTACTTTTTTTTTTCCTGTTTTTTTTCCTTCTATTTTTTAATGTCCATTGTGTTTCTCCTACTTAAATACCCAGAGACCATATTTTCTATAAGTGACAAGTTTGGTTTTAGTCATTTAAAAGAGAAATTTAATTATTTGTGTGTCCGTCCTTGCTTCTGTTTGGCTTGAAGTGGGCAAGGCTCAGTTGTTAAAGGTTATGTCACACACTCTCACCACAAGCACCAGTCATGTTTAGCAGTATCTAAATCAAACTCTGATGAGAGCTGCAGGGTTGTTTCCTTATGTTGTCTGATCGATTCACAGCCACACAGTCTGATGAAGCAGATGAGAGTTTTGGGGGATTAAATCTATATTAAACTATTACTAAGATTTTTTTCTTATTTCGTTACGAATATTTAATGTTATAGATAAGTAATCACGATTTGAAACCAAGTTTTCATACTGTAAATTAAAGAACATAATTTGTTCCATCTTATTATGAATAATAATAATAAAAAAAGAATTCCCTCAAAATGTTAAAATGACACTTTGTCAAAAACAAGCAGTTTTTGTGTGTTATGATGGAAGTTATAAACAGGTTAACCTGCTGGCTTGAGACATTGAAAGCATGTTTACACGTCTATTTGTAACACCTTCAAATCTAGGAGCAACCGGAAGTTGGTTGCTTTTAGGAGGATCACATCGTTTTTTCTTTTGAGGCACTGTAACAGCAGTTCATACCCTGTCAGCACTGTGTTACTTCACTAATTCCCTTTACCAATGAATACCATTCTTCAACACCCGAGGCCCATGAACAGGCTTGTCTGTGTAAAATCGGCGGAGCTTACCTATAAAGTTTAAGATCTATAACCTGGTAAGACAATACATTTGCATAAAAAGACGTAAAGATCTTCCCTGATAACACTCACAAGAAACCATACAGTTTGGACCAAGTGGCTTGCAATGAAATGCTGCTTGACTGTAGAAAGAAAAATGTGTCAAACTATATTAGAAACATTACTGTGTCATAATATGGACTTTTTTATTTTTTTTCATTGGCATTCATCCTCTCATGTTATATCTAATAATAGACTGAATATAGGAGTTAATGTCTTTCTAAGGTGGTATTTTTCCCCAACTTTAAACCCAGGGATGTGACAATTTGCATCTGCTGATGTTATTTCCTTGGAGGCCTCAGGGGATTTAGGCGCCAGTCAGTCGAGTGGCGACAATGCGGGAGTGAAGGTGAAGCACCGAGGGGGCAAACAATTTGAGTTTCCCATCTGCCAGCTCATAAGCAGGAGAAGAAAGCCCCATTTTTCCCCCGCAAAACATCTGTCGAGTCAAACTAAGTAATCCCAGACACAGTGCCTCTCTCCAGTCGAAGCACACATGGCGATGGAGCTGACAGTCGTCTCCTCCTCCATCCTCCCAGCCCTCAAACAGCCATACCAGCATCCAAAAGCCCTCCTGCCCCTCCTCCCTGCAACCATATTTCTAAACAAGTTATTGACAACAGCGCGCAAAAAAAAAGAATAAAAAAATAGATATGTACACAAACAAATGCACAACGTGGAGTCAAGCACTCGCAGAATAATAGCCGACAAACAAAAAGAGAGAGACACAGGAAAGGAGGCCGCTTCCATTGATTGTTCCGCGGTTTTGTCAATGAGTCCATAAAGAGTGGCTGTGAGTGTTTTACAGCGGGGCTACAGAGAAAAGAAATGACACGCTTGTCTTTGTCATCATGAAGAGCGAGTTGGACGCAAACCAGTTGGCAAGTCAAATGCCAGCCATTTGGAATCGCAACCTGCAAAAACGTACGAAAACTACACCAACAGGTAACACCACCATTCACCTCGTCCGTCACACTTCATGTCCCATCAACCACATTTGATTTAGTCAAACCATGAAACCTTATGCATGCTGATCGGGCCGATGGCCCCTTGGTGGCGTTTACTGATCTCAGAGACGGCAGTCTGTGTGACCCGTCGACTGCCCATTCTGTCGTCTCTGTTTTACTCTCAGAGGGAAGTCACATCCCAGCGCTCACATTAGCAGCGCTCCCAGCCTGTATTCCCATTCCTTTCGACCGGAGCCCATGCCTGACGCAACGTTGGGTCCCTCGCAGATGTGGCAGACTTGCGGGTAAGAGGTCAGTGTGGTCAGCCTATAGAAACAGAGATGTGTTTGAAAATGGAGATGCCATTAATCTAGCACTGTGCCATCAACCTTTACAGCACAGTATCACAATATCAGTAAAGAGCATATTTTCTGTTTCTTTTCTATTGTAATTGTAGTCCCACATACTAATTACATGCTAGTATATTTACAGTATATTTTTAGTTATTAGTACTATAAGTTGAGTTTGTGTTCCACTGTTATTAACAGTAATACACGTTTTCAACCCAAATACATTTTCATCTTAGTGTATTGAAAAACACATTTTGTGTCTCTCTGATAATCTGATATAACCTGCTGTGTGCACTTTAACTGAGTCTCTGTCTCCGTCCCTCAATCTGTCTGCATCAGGTGAGTGGAGCGAAGTCATTATCGCCACATGGCTGCATTTGATCTCAAGTTCTCTATTTCTTTGTTTGCCTTTGTTACAGCTCTCTGTGTCATTATATTCCTGCCTCTCTGGTCTCGTCTCACTGGCACATTTTTTAAAAATCACTATTGTAAGACTCACTTTATTAGTGCAGGAGCCAGAAAAATGGGATCAGATCAACACAGCTATACAGTTCATGATCCAACTTCCACCAAGTCAACACCTCGTAATCGTCGTATTTCTTCAATTGCTATAGAAACTGTCACCTGCTCCTTGCAGCTGCCACTGCAGCGTCTGTGTTTTCTGTGTGAAATACCCGCGAGTGGCATGGAAGCGTCGCTCAGCTGACCAATGATTAGAGGGAAACAAACATGGCTTCCTTCTACTACAAACAACGTCAAACTGCGTGAGTGCAGAACCTTGCAGAACGTTTCCCTGCACTTCACAGTGCTCCAAATTTAATTTTAGGTTATGTGTTGTAAAAAACGCATTACATGTCGCCAATTGACACAGGTGTCCTCTAATGCTCTGAGAGACAATATCCCGAGTAATGAACACTGGAAGACATTCTGAGTCTTAAAATAATTAAAATGAAGAAGGGAAGGGAAGAGAATTCCAATTGTATCACAGCAGCTTCTCTTGTTTTAATAATTAACAGAGACAAACATGAATTCTTGGAAACAAGGCAGAAAAATACAAATGGCTGCACCAGTATCACAAATATGAGACTTAATACAAAAAAGGAAATTAAACAAATGACCTCATCTTCTTGGCTGATTACTTCATTTTTGTTCCTAAAAGCACAGTTTTAGATTCAGAATCTGACTTCATGGTTTTCAATCCAAATGCTTTGGACACAGTTAATGAAGAAAATAGCTGTTGAGTGTCTCAAATGTATGTGTCTGTTTTCTCTGTCTGCTTTCTCCTGCTTTTTTTCCCTTCTCTCCTTCCATTCCTTCCACTTCTCCCTCTCTACTTTGCCGTTAATTTACCCGTTGCTTCACTTGACTGGTGATTGAACGCCACCGGGTGCTCTGAGAAATTTCACACGTGGTCGGGACCAGGTAACCAACTGGAAAATCTCTCTTCAGTCTTCACCTTGCGTCTTCATTCCATTTCCTCCTCATCCTCTTATTACTACCAGCCCCACTCACTTGTGCCTCTTCATTTCTGTTTTATTCTTACCCTTCCTACCCTGCATCGTTTTCTTCCTCTCCTCCCTGCCTGCTCCTCCTCTCCTTAATTCCTTTCTGCATGTATCTGTGAATGCATGACCCTGGGTAGACCTGTTGATGTGGATACCAGCAGGTTATCGTCTGCCTGTAGATACGCTCTCTTCTGTCTGTTGCCTTTCATCCCACTCTCACATTCCTCTCTGCTATAAAGTGCATAGACAAACTGATCTTCATTTTAATAATTCAGACCTTTTTATCATTTTTCTGCCACTGCTCATACCCTTTTGCATATTTTGATTCATTAATGCGGTTTTGAAGTTGTACATGTTTATAAACCTAATATTTCCTCTCTTATCTACATTCTGCTGGGTTTTTTTTTACTCATTTCTGTTGCTGCTTTGCCCGGCGGGGATCAATAAAGTTTTCATCTTATCTTTTTGCACCCTCTCAGCTCCTGCCCTCCACTCCACATCCTCCATTCCTCTCTCTTTTTACACCATTTAATCAGATCATCCAGCCTCCATCTCTTTCCACTTATTTACTCTTCTCCTCTCCTACGCAGCTCTTCTTATTTTTCAGGTTCTTTCCTTATCGTCTTTTGCTTCCTTTTCTCCTTCGGCTCTCTTCATTTCTCCTGTCCTCCCACCACTTTCACTTCCCTTCATTGCCCCTATCCTTCCTCCCTTCTTCCCTTTTTGTTTTTCCTTAGTTCCTCCACTCTGCTCCCAATTTCATTCCGCTCCCCTCCCCTAACTTCATCTCTTTACCTTCTCCTCAATCCTTCCTTCATCTCTCCTAATTTCACCTCCTAGCCGGGGCAGGAGTGCTGTAGCAGTGTAACAAATCCCGGCTGAATCCCCTCAGTCTGAGTCGCCGGTCTAATGAGCTTCAGCCACGGCAGCCTGCAGCCACACTGCTGCCATTTCACTGACGCTCAATGACAGCCATTAAAGTGACGCGTGTGAGTGTCTATATATATATATATATACGTGTGTGTGTGTGTGTGTGTATGTAATGGGTACATGTGTAGGTATAGCAAACATTATGCGTACATTGTTTAAACCCACAGAACATATTTTCAAATTTCTGTCAGCATCTTAAGGTTTGCAGAGATACTAAACTTGACAGGCCGAAATATACACACAGCAAATTCACGATACAGTTGTTTTCATCGACATATTTATAGTTATCAATGTGTCTGGTGAAGAACAGATGAAAAAAAAAAGATGCTTGGACAGAAAGTATTTCCATTTGCAGAAAACACTACACTGATTTAAAAAATGCTTTTGGACTCGAGATTTGATACGTGAATCAGTGTCACGCTGCTTCAGAAAAGTGTAACAAAACAACAAAAAATAAAAAATGTGATAGCAGCATCCACAGTGTGGAAAACAACTATTGTAACTCTAAAGCTGTATAAGGGGGCATGGCTCAGTCAGGCTTCAAAATGTACGGTTTTCAGAATGCTTTGCTGAACACTGTTGAACAAAAGCATGGACTTCTGACATCTTTCAAAAGGTTTCTAATTATGTCTTGTTGCATAAGTCTAAAATGTCACAGGTCAGCAGTAGCCCTTAGCAGGGTCTGAACCCATGACATATAAAGTTAAACACTGCAGCATCCACACGCATCGCCACTCAGACCTGACTCAAAGCTCAGTAACAAGCAGCAAATTCTTTCACCTGCATTACACCTCCATTGCCGGAGTTTTGGCTCCTTTGTAAACTCTGATTAAACGTCAGATGCAATTGAAAGACACTGATTTAAGATCAAAGTCAAGAATGAACTTTCCCATTCAGATGAATCAAATGAGTATGTGTAGTGTGAAAGCTGTTGGTGATGAACCCAGAGACTCAGCAGAGTATTTTGGTCTCTTTTAGCCAGCTGTTTTGGTTTTCAAGTAAACTGATACATCCACTGTTCTTTGCTCGCCCTACACCAAAGGACGGACAACTTTAACGACAGGCTGGTGAACATAATGGAGTATTAAGCTGCTAAAGAGGAAGCTATTTCTCTGGTAGGGAGCTGGTGGTGAAGGAAACAGAGCTAAAAGCAATTATAGCTGTCAGGTGTACACAAACATGATTTCAAAGAAATGTTTATGTCGCTCTGTGTCTGCTGGATGTGCAAATAGGCAACATGAAATCAATTGATACAGTTTTAAATATTATTTTGAACATTTGGGTTTTTCAAGGTCATAGAAATAATTTTTTTTGTGTTTTTAAAGTGGCAGCACAATAGATTTTGTTCTGGTATTTGACGATGTGAGCATCTTCATCCAAAAATTACAGAAGTGCTTCTTCCATAAATTGAGGGTTTTTTTCAGTTAATTTTCAGTCTAACTCCGAGCATCGCATTTTCTGCTTAAATAGTGCCTAGGTACAGATGAGTTAATTGCTTTTACCCCAGCTGATTGACTGATTGAATTTAAAGACACATACATGCGTGGCACAAAAAAAGTTAAAGAATGACACTGTTGCATTTTTCAAACCCGCCCAGTCAAAGCAGTGACACTTAACCACAGTAACATGAGGCGTTCAGAGATTGGCTTTAATAAAGTAGAGTCAGCATGTGGGGGCCGCCAGTAGGTGTAGTGATTATCTGAGAGGGCAGTCGGGGGAAAACTAAGGGCCAATCATTTCATCCTGGCTTGTCACCACACAGACGTAGTGTTATTTTAAAGAGAGGCAGAGAGAGGGATAGAACAGATAAAGCGTGTGTGAGAGAGAGAGAGAGAGAGAGAGAGAGAGAGAGAGAGAGCATAAGGGCTCACAGGAGACTTATGGCTTAGTCAGTCACCCAGCTAAACACTCCATCAGCCTGCGCTTTAGTCCGTCTCATCCATATCCTCCTTCTATTTCCCATCATCCATCCATCCATCTCTCCACCCGCCGCCGTTGTGTGATAAATCCTCGCAACATCACAGCATTTCAGCAATCCCTCCATCCCTTTGTCTGTCCTATTTTAAGCATCTCATCTCACCTCTGTCTGCGAAACACACACACACACATACCCACACACACACAATCCCACTCACATTCACACACCAGGGCTTGTGGAAGGGATTTATTGAAGAGGTGCTTATGACTATTTGAAGGATGTGCTTAGCTTGCAGGTCCGTCCAGCTTCAAACTCTCGCTGGTCTGAGAAAACCAGTCAGCCTGAGAACGATGACGTGTGCATGCATGTGTCGGAGAGAGAGAGAGAGAGAGAGACAGAGAGAGAGAGAGAGGGAGAGAGAGAGAGGAAGTAAAGAAGCCAGATGAGCCAATGGAGAGGCAAGAGGGGGGTGAAATCTTCTGACAATGTCCACTATAAATAGTTTCACATCACAGCTGTACGATTACCTCTGTGTCCATAAAGGGAAGTTTACCAGGCTTCAATAATCCAGCTACAATCTCCTGTTGCTGATGCTCATGAACACTTCAGTCACTTTGGTTTCAGCTTCATATAGATCCAACTGTTCCGTGAACAACGCTTTTTTACATCCCACAAGTAGTGACTATCCATCCCAAATTTCTTTAACATGAAAAGGCAAAAATCCTGTCTTAAAAAGGTCCAGGACTTACCCCTGGCTGATAAAACCACAGCTCTCTGCTGAAGCTACTGTCTTGATCAAGGAGGGAAACACACTCAATGGAGCAGTACTTTCCTGAATATCCGCGGAAAAAAAGGCCAACAAGCGACGTGTGGAGGAGAAAACAAGTAGACCGAAGTGGCATTACCCGAACAATAAATAATTAGTAAAGCAGCACAGTGCCATCGTCTTGGCTGGGATGAATGAAAGCACACAGCTCCACGTAATTACTGTAGCTTAAGGTGTCACATTTATGTGGAGTGTCTGTTCATCAGTGTCTCTCACAAACACGCTGTCTGGCCATCCACATTCCACGGCCACTTCACTTATTGTGGAGGAAAACAGAATGCTCGAGTCACTCCACAGTAAAGTGGCAGGCAACAGTTCTGCAGCACACCAAAGCAGCAACCATGTAAAATCCTATTCTGTGAAGCCTATAATATAGATTTATAGACTCCATCCTCGCTTGATTCAGTTATGTTTTATCTGAAATCAGCTAATCTTTAGACTGATGTACCTGTATGTTTTTGTTTGGGTCATTTTTGATAATAACACACATTCCTGGCTTCCTTTGTATTTGGACAACCCAACAAAACCTCGGCCACCCCTCGGTTAGCACATTTTTGATCTGGATACCAAAAATAACCATTATGGATGAAAAGAATCCCCATGCCGCGTCCTGTTGTGTGCTTTCTTTAAGTTTTATTACAGCTCCAATAAAGTCAGAACTACCACTGAATGCTGATAGTGGAGGATTATATGCCAAAAAAATCCTCTAACGGCCGGTTTATGCCATAAACTTTTAATACAGACTAGGTCTTCTTTCCTCGCACCTCTCAGGTGTTACCTTTTAACCATGACCTTTATTGTTTCCTTACCTTAACTACAGTAAGAAATGTGACCTTTTTTTAAAAAAAAAAAGAAGAAGAAAAACAGAGGTGGCAGATGAAATTAATAATCTTTAAATAAACAGTAATTTGTGATGATTTTGGAAGGCACTGACAAATGATGTCATCCCACTGATATCAGATCAGAAAACATGCGTGTCATTTTAGAACAAAATTCATATTTTGTGTTTTATTTGTGGACTTGTTGCCTGATAACCCCTAACCCTAACCCTTTTTTCCCCCCTTCTATCCTGGATCCACGTGTTCCTATGCATGAAGTGTTTCAAATGCTACATTTAGAAACAATAAAGAGGCAGAGAACTTTTTTTTTCTTTTTTTTCCTCTTTCTTCTTCTAAATGGGCCAAGGTGCAGTCTGAACAGGTGAGTTTTCAGTCTGCGATGGAACACGTATAGAGTTTCTGCTGACCTGATGTCAGTGGGGAGCTCGTTCCACCATTGTGGAGCCAAGACAGCAAACTGGGCCCCTTTAAAATACTGATAAATACTGCTGACAGATGAAAAAATAAATAGTGCATGTTGCCCCTGGTTGAGGTAATACATAGTAACTCCCTAATGACAAAAGTCAATAGCGTAAACTATATATATATAAAAATAATCCAATAAGAGCCTTGGTTCACATAGTTTTATATTTGAACAAAGTATTGTGTGTGTGTGTGTGCCGGGCTGTTTGCTGACTGTTAGTTGTCGGTCTCGAGGCCGGCTGCTCGTGGAGGAGGCTGGCTGACTGTTGTTCAGGCTGTTGACCAGGGAATGTAGCCTGTGTTCTGGCCTGTCAGTCTGCATCAGTGTGCTGTGCGCCCTCCGCTCCTACGAACAGAGTTAAACTCCAGCACAGAGCCTCCAGCGCTTCACACACATAGCCCACGCCAACGCATGCACACACACACACACACACACACACACACACACATGCTAGCCTGGGGAGCAGTAAGGTATACGAGTACCGAGAGGATGTGTCAGCTCACTTTTCCCCCGTGTTCTGCTCCTCATCCTCTCTTCACCATCTTCTCATCCTCCACCTCTTCCCTTTCCTTTTCCTCTCCTCTCCTCTCTTTTCCTTGCTCTGCAGGTTCGCAGTAGAAAACCTTCCACATCCTCAATCTACACTGGTGAAACCAAAGTTTAGTAATAAAAACAAGACAACTAAATCAACAATACAGGCTTATATAACTGGCTGCGGCAGAAGCACTAGACTGGACATATATCCAACACACACACACACACACACCTGCTTTAAAATATGGTTGTTACATCAACAGGAGCAGCCTAATAACCTCACACGAAGGACGAGTGCATTAAGTGCCCATCTGACTGCACTGTATGTAATTCCATCATCTCCACCGAGCAGAATCGATGCACAGACATTTTCTCTCAGTCACACAGTTGGTCAGTGGGCGTCCATACTAAGCAGGCCAGTGCCGTGAGTCCCGTAGATTGGATAAAGCGGGAGAAGCGAGCAGAGTTTTTGGCGTGGGCGGTGGAGGAGCAGAGCTTTTCCCCTTCTCTATTTTGGTTCACCTGGACATTTTGTGCCCAGTTGCCAGGAGGGTCGACGGGGGGGGGGTTTGGTGTGAAACCGGCTTTCCTCGCCACCACACTGGATCGGTGCGAGACGGATCCCTCCGGGACAGAGGCACAAGCGAGCGCTGGGCAGCCTCCAGAAGGTTCACACAACACTATCACACTAAAAATACACTCATTTATTCACCCTACAATCAGGGAACCTGGACACGTTGGATCATTATATTGTGTTCCTAACCTTTTCTGCTGTAATGCCCATGCTTCCGCTTCATCTATTTTCCTCTCTAAATCACTTGACTCGTCTTGCCCACCTGTGTAAGGCCCTGTGAGAGTTCAAGTCTGCTTCAAAGACATAATTAGCCTATTAGTTTGAGGTACATATTGGAAAACCTGCCTCCCTGACCGCCACAAGGAGCCTAAAGAGGCCAGAGGCTATAGTGGGACTGTGACGGTCGCGGCTGGGGCCTGCAGTCTGGATTTTGTTTTCATGACTTTTTGATGTTTTATAGAACTTTCGGCTGAAAATGTGTGAAGTCTAAATTGCCTCTCCGAAGACATAGAAGTTTTTTTTAGTTAGTTAAGTTATCTCTTTGAAAGAGCCCAGGAACGGGCCTCGGTTGTCCCTTTTAAAAACAAGAGTTAGCGTGGTTTGTATGCTCATTCAGTGTGGCCCATCCAAATAGATTAGAGTTCAACATTAAGATGATCATTTTGGCCCCTTAAAAAATGGCGAAGTAATGTTTTTGGCAACCTGTGTCTCAGAAATAGTGATCTTGGTCTAAAAAAAATGGTTTTATTAAGATTTTGTGGAAATTAAGGCCATTAAGCTTTTTTATAATTTCTTTATGCATATCCGCCACACATATGCACAAATTTACTTTAGCAAAAATTCCAAATTTGATGTCATTTAACCGACAGATGGAGCCTCAGGAGCATATCCACAATTCATTCCACAAGTACTACAATTCCAGACAGGAACAAGTAACTTCCACATCACCAAAAGAGCAAGGTGTGTATTTTGATGCAGATGGATTCGGAACAGATTGAGTTTCAAAGGATTTTCTATTACTCAAATAACAAAATCAAATGACTGCGTAGCCTTGGTGGCGGTGTGCGCTTCTCTGAGGTCATCGTGATGGAGTTAGCTACGCAGCATGAAAACCACACGATTGCTTTGTCTTTGTTCCAGTTACAGTAGCAAGCCTACAGGACGATGAAGCAACAGCAAACAAACTGAAAAACAGTCAGATGTATTTTTTTAATCCTTGCCAGGCATCACACATTTTGATGCAATATGGGCTGTTTAAATATAAAAAAATAATAATATATTTTAAAAGACCAAAAAAAAAAGGCAATTTGGGAAAATGAAGATGAAAGGTCTTACAAATGACCCTATTTGCATTAGAAAACAAATGGATAGCTGCTACATAGAGAAAAGATGAGAAGAGTGAAGGACGCCTTGGCAGAATCGTCTCATAGAAGCAGAGCAGTCTGTTAATGCTGCTCCACTTGTACTCTACTTGTACTTTTCAGGAACCCCTCGTCCTGTGCCTGCCTGCACGTATACTTATCAACACACATACAGTATATGCAGTCAAACTCCCTGGCCATGTAAACGCTGCACGCACGCACACACACACACACACACACACACACACACACACTCACACTCTCCAGCCATGTAACCTTAACAGGCCTATCAGCCTGCCAGCACAGTCTGTTCTTTTCAGCTCCATCCTCAGGTGAGCTTTCAGCTGACACAAATGTGTGAAAGGATCTGAAGCCTTTAAAAGCGACGCCCTCGGGAACGGTCACAAGACACAGACAAGGGGGGGAACAATCATCTCTTTTTCTATTAGGCAAACTGGATCCCCTTCAACAATATACAAGATTATTCTTTACTCATTGAGCTGAAAATGCACAAAGTGGATGCTGGTCAACTTACTTCCACGTGAGATTCCTGAGTTTCTTGTGGAGAGTACCCGTGTAAACTGGACAGTATCTGATTCTATTATTTAACACATGTATACATACTTCCATGGAATTGTCGATCATAGTGATTATGCTTGGAGGGGTAAAAAAATAACAACTTATGTAACCACAGCCAGTGATTCATGGCTTTCACCATGGCACTATATTCTGTACTCAGTCATCTCAGCGTGACAGCTAAATGCTCTCATAACCCAATAACAAGATCCAGGCAGATGAATTTGGTGACGACGAGCTAATCATAGGCACAACTGAATTATAGTTCATTAGGTCACTCAGCATAAAGCGGTGTCCACCTTAGTTCTGTAAATGGTCACTTACACCCTTACATGCCGTTGGACTGTCATGTCTAAAATCCCATGGCCCCGTGCATAATACCCCCTACACATACGAAGGTCATCTGATCATCTGATCACACGAGAGTGTTAGCTGTCAGTGGGTGACAGAGCTATACAACTCATCCAATATTGGACAGTTCTAAAAAAAATGTTTTTATTTCATCATACAATAGCTGCAAATGGCAACTGCAGTGTGGTTATGGTATAGTTAGGACGAGGCAACTAAAACTACTTGGTTAAGGCGATAGACCACGGTCATGGTTAAAGAAATCAATGTGGACTGCAACTATTTTGATAACACTTTAACTGTCGAGGTCATTTTAAAGCTAAAATGCCAATCAACCTGTGGTTACAGCTACTGCAGTTGTGAGGATCTGCTGCTTTTCTGTCTGCTATGTGATAATAAACTGGTATCGGACTGTTGGTCATACCAAACGAGCAATTTGAAGATGTCACCTTGGGTTTGGGAATTTGTGGTTTTCCCATTTGCTTTTATTGACAAAACAATGAATTAAGAAAATAATCTGCAGATTAATCTTTTTTTTTATAAAAAAAAAAATGTGCAACTCCCCACTTTGAAGGCCCAACCATGTTGGCTGGTTATGGTTATGACCATGTGAAGCCAGTTTCTCCTTTGCTACCTAGACAGTAATAACTCTAACAACCTCAAGAGGTCACTTGCCGACAAACACGCCTGTGATTGGATACAAACTCAGAAATCCACCATGAATGTAAGATGCACTACATCATCTACATGCACCTTATGGTCGACCCATCAACACACTCGCTGCACTGCAGCTCACTTTATGCGCCTCTGTTCATGTTTTAAGGAATCATCTAAAATGAACGTGATTCCTGGGGAAGCACGACCGAGCTGCACTGTAACAAAATGACCCAATTCACTGATAAAACTCCACTCCGTTAACAAAGGCGAGTGGTTTCAGCACAGTGAGGCAGAAGATGGCTGAAGCAGAAGACTGCTCTATTCAGCCATCTCACACACACACCGTCACTTGGATGAACATCACTAAACCAGCAAGTAACCACAGTTTGCAATGTCTCTTTACTACTGTTTACAGTTTCTTACCTCATCATAAATGCATTATTACAGCTTTAGTACAGTTTGTACAGACTGTAAAACACGCTATATGAATAAAATGAACAGACTATAGCAATATTCTAACATAGTTTTATCCTAAAATATAAACATTTGGTAAAGACTTTCAGGAGCACTTGCTTTTAACTACACAGCTACCAACAACATTAATAATCAGATGCATTATTTTAATAACAGCGGACATGTGTTTGCAACGTGTTCACAATATGGCAGTTATTGTGGTACATCTGGACTGAAGATCTTTAGCATCAGTATTTCCTTTGCAGTTTGTTGGAGTCACACAATCGATTTCACAGTTTGGTTTTCAACATTGCAGAGTTTCTTTTTTAGGCCTATATTGTGTTTTTTTTTTTTTTCTGGCACACTGTATTCCACCTATTTGTGATGGTTTTGTGTGCCAAGCACAACAATTTATTTTATGCATCATGTAATGCAATCCATGCAAATACCACACCACTGCCAGCCCTGCCCAGCTCATCCAGCTGTGTTCACTCAGCAAACTAAGCAAGGAGAGATTCCCATTACTCTATATAGACCTTTCTGTCAGGAGCCATTAGCAAGGCAGACACTGTAGCGAGTGGTTTGAAGAGCAGTCAAATGAATGCTGTGCTGATATCCACTATTACTCTGATGTTCTCAGTAGTGCAGCATCTACAGTTAAAACTACATTATGGCAGAATACTTACTGCATTTAATGGTATGCAATGCTTGCAATGTTTTCATGATCGGTTTCTCAATTTACACCAAAACTAATACAATTAAACAAAATGACACCACCTGGACAGCTTTCACACCTGTACATCTGTTCATTTAGTCCAGACCAAGGTAAAAAATAATATGTATAAATAATAATAAATAACATGTTTGCCTTTTAAGTTCTGGTCCAGTTCATTTCCACACTGGCCTTTTACAGACAAACCCAGAAGAGTAAACATGAAGTCATGGCCTGACAGGTAGTTCAATGATTGGACAGTTTTGAAAACTACCACCCTGCACACCAGCACTACTGTACATGGACCCGTGTGGGGAAATCATGTGACTGACAGCAAGTTGTGTTGCACTTTACTGAACTTTGTGTTAATTTCTGTTCTCTGGCGTCACAAAGAGACTCACAAAGAAATAACATATAAATAAAAAAAGGCCATTAGACATGTAGGATCTGAAAGACACCAATGAGACTGTGTATTTTTTCAGTATTTTGCAACACTTCAATGAATTTACATTATGATGCCTACATTGAACAAAAACCTGCAATCTGAAAAAAATGTTGTGGTGACATCATTACATAAAAGGGAAATAATTGAGGTGTCCGGTGAAATATTTTAAAGATTTCTGCATGATTCATATTATTCATTCACATATTTGGTATCTTTAGAAATCGCGGGCCTTCCACAAAAAAAGTTTTAAAAAATGATGTTTTGTGCTCAGCTGCCCAACATTTATCTGTAATAGTGGACCATAGAAAGGTCGTACAGTGTTGAAGAGTCCAAAAGCTCTCTGAAATACTTTTCATCATGCCACCCAATCTTTATAAATATGTAGAGTCTACAATAATACAGAGAATTTTACAGTTGTGTCAACTTTGCGATGTCCCTGAGGAGTTAGTCAGTGCTGTTTCAATGGAGACCTTTTCGATGAGAGCACTATGGGTGCCGTTTAAAACCAGCCAACCACTCATGGGGTTGGTTTAGCAGCAGTATGTTGATTGAGGATTGGAGATTAAGACAGGAAGCTAGTTGGTTTTCCACATTATAAAAGAACACTGAAACTGTCCACTGAAACCAGTGCTCGTAATTCTAAGAAACAGCACAGAGATGATAAATAAGTACAATTCTCCACTAAGCCAATACTGATTTGATTCTTAGAAAGAGCACTCATTGTGACACTGAAACGCTGCACTGAACCTTTTGCAGATAAAATAATCTACCGGTACCAGCCATGTCTCTGATGCTCTCCCTGCTAGGGATGTACAAAATGACAGCCTGGTAGTGTAAGAGGAAGAAATGCCCATCCCAAGCCAAAGTAAAAAATGCTCTCAGGACATTATGTTCCATATATCCCCCACTTCCTCCTCCTCATTCCTGCCTTCCCTGTCCTTATGGATTACAGCATGCAGATAAGACTAACCAATGGTTACACATCCGCATCGGTGAGCACAGAAGTGGCTGTACACGGAGCAGATGACAAGTCTGCGGTTGCCAGGAGCTTCAACAAGTGTGGGTCCAGACAGGCACCATGTTGTTCTGTGCAACAAAGTCCTCCCGCCGTTAAAAACACCCCAGCCCGGATTCCTGAGATGTTGCACAACCGAATTGGATTTTCAGTACACCGAGGTTGTTTTCAGCAGCCACCTGCCATAAACAAGGTTCCCGCTCTGAAATAGTGTTCTATCTTCTCTGCTGCTTGCTGTGTTTCTTATCACCTCTGTCTGTCATCACTGATAACATGCAGGTATCAGTGCACCCTGTGGTCTACTTTATTTGAGCACAAACAGCTTCCTCCCTGTCTTGCATCTGTGAATTCTTTATTTGGATGTGCCTGTTGGTGGAATCGTGACTCCACTGTTACACTTTGCTCTGACATTGGCATACAGGTTCACATCTAATGACCTGCATTTTTTTCATACTTTTCAACACGGCCTGTTTTTTCCCAAAAACCCCAATTTTCATTTTTAATTATGAGCAGGCACGTTGTTTTGTTTTATTTGCATTTTATGCAATTAAAACATGCTGATTATTAAAAGAAATAGCATGAGCAGAGCAGTAATATGCACCTACAGAGGCCCAGGTGCTGCCAAAATGTTGAGGCATATTAGCATGACTACCAAAGCATGAGAATAGCTGTAGTTTGTTTCTGTGTTTGTTAGTATTGTTCTTAGGCTATCCACAGTGCATAGCATCCAAATGCAAATAGAAGCTTTTCCAGCTGTAATAACCACAGGATGGGCTTGTGATTTGCATGGATGGATGTGTTGTATGTATCTGATAGACTCTGAGGATGAAACCCTCTCAACTTTTATAAAAGGGTCTTTAGGGGGTTTCAGGTTGGGATTTTTAATGTATGAGACAAGTCTGCAAGGGAAGTTTTCTACAAAAAATCTGATCAGGCCACCTCTTCTCACAACTGCAAGAAAATGCCAGCAATATCTGACTTCTGGATCTCCCCGGGCACATGATTGATTGATTAATTTAAGTACTCAAAATGGTGCCTCTTGACAGTCGACAGCAACTAAGAATGATCTCATGGCAAATCATAATATACAGTTCCACAAGTAAAATTAAAAAAGAACATTTCAAAAGATTTAATTTATGCTCCACTATGAAGGAAATAGGGTACTCTGCCACACTTTTTCTACAAACCTTGCCAAAATGAAAACCTCTTAAAAAGCCTATTTATGAAATTGCCTCACAACAAACAAAACACAAATCAGGACTCTTGAACAGATTTTTTCCATTAACCACAGCTGTCATAAAGAGCGACAGCTAGAAGCAGAGTAAAGGACATGATCAGTTTGGAACAGCATCTTTATTGTGATAAACATACTCTGTTTCCCCCATGTGTCCAGTCAGTCCTCACTGCACGTGACCTTATAAAGCAGTAATCAGTAAGTTAGACAAGTGAAGGTACTGTGTTGCCTTTATAGGTTTGTCTTGGTCTCTGGTTTGGTAAAAGGGACAAGGGTCATTTTATAACCACACTGAGTACAGCATCAGCCTTCACACTGATGGTGTGACCTTACATTTTAAATACGATCTAACATAGTAATCTATCTTTATTTTGAAAACACTTGCAATGCAATGTTGTATGTTTGCTGGTGTCATTTTCTTTGATTCCAGACCCTGATAAATTCACTAGCCTACAGTCCATCCGTTGAACATCATCCTGCTACTAGAGCACAAACAAGCAGCAAAGACACATTTTCATCAACACCTGAGAGGATAGAAAGCGAAAAGCTGAACCACTTTCTTCTCAAATGAAGTATAGATTAGGCGAGTGAAACCACTTGTGCCCTCTCTGTACCCCTGTCAATACTTAATTTATTTTCTGCTTTCTCAGTAAAGAAAGATGCATATTTAAAATATTGTAATTGTTTCCGTGTTGCCATGAATCCAGTGTAATTAGATCTTTTATAAAAAAGGTGTATTCAGCAGTGTTTCTACACCACTGATTCAATACCTTTACCCCTAACAAACACTGCCAGAGATCAAACCAGCAACCTTTCAGTTATCAGTCAGCCTCTGTCTCAAGACTGAGCTGCTGCCCCATGGACAAGAAACAGTACAATGTAATGGTGTGCTTTGGCCAACTGGTTACTAAAATGTTTTACAAGGATATTGCATCACTTCACACGAAGATATTTGCTAACCCAGAACTGGTATTTTCTGTACCACTGATAGTAAACACAATACAGTCATCAATGTTTGTTTGAAACTGATCTTTATGTTGGTGAGGCCAAATCTTCAAAAGATGTAAAATCCTGCTCCTCGTTGTAGCCATTGAAGTAACAGGCTAGTAGTGACTGACTCGATGGGATTGCACCTTCTGCTTGAGTCGTCAGATGGCTTCAACACTGTGAGGGCACTTTCTTGATATGCAGTTTTCCAAAGTCCGTAAATATCATACAATGTTATGCCACACTATGCTGTAGACACTAAGTTACATAGATGCACAAAATTACCATGAACTTGGTTAGCCGTTTGCAAATAGTCCCTGTATCCCCTTTACCACGCAACCTCGAACTCTGCGATCTCTTACCTAACAGGCGGCCGAACACCTGACTGCACTGTTAGCTTAGAGCTTGGTGCTTGGGGAGCAAAGTCATCATGAATCTTTTGGAGACTGCTGACCTCTGGAGAGGAGACGCAGGCTCTGCCCACCGTCCCTCCACCCTCTGAAGGCTACACCGTGCCCGTGGAAGAAGTCGACCTCTGAATTAGGACCCACTTTGATGGACACACTGTCACACACAGAGCGCCCAATGTGACCGCGGCTTGTTCAATTTCGTCTTCCTTTTCTGCTTTATTCTAAACTGACTGGGATGATGAGTAATTACTAATTCCACGGTATCAACTACTGCTAGAGTATAGCCAACTGTCCCACTGGCATTATGTACCAGTGCACTAAAACAGCTCAAAACATTGATGCAATTGCAAGGGCCAGTGTCACGCACATAACCCCTCAAAACAAATCAGGCGACCGGAGAGTGAGGTGGCCACTTTCTCTTAGAAACAACAGGACCACAGCATGAGCAGACAGGGAATGTATAATTTACGGACTAGCTCCCTCCTATGTACAGAAACGGTAGCTGAGGCAAGAGGAGGAGAGGAGAGGGGAGCATGTGGGTAAACCAGGGGAGCGGTACATGAGGGGGAGAAAAAGACGAAGACAGCGATGAGTGGTGAGTAGATGTTTTCCTTGAGGGCTGAGCTATGTAGATCAGAGCCCCTGGGATTGAGTGGTGTGAACTGCCCCCCCACCTCCCCGGAAACAGCATGGAGGCAGCCTTCACCGCTGCGCGATGAGAGCACAACAATACAGCCAGAAAACAGAGGAGAGGAGGGAAAAAAATTCAAGGAATTTCATTAAAGGTCATGGGCAGACCGTGTAGTCTAATGTCAAGTGACCTTGTGCCTTTCATTCTTCCATTCATCTGATAAAAAGACACTGATAAACACTGTGTACCTCAAAAATATATACCACACAGATGCTCCATGTGACAGCCATCGAACACAACTTCAGATGCATGTAGGCATTTGGTTGCAGCTCTTATTCCTGGTGATTCTTCAAATATCAAAGCCCATGTATGCATTACAGTCTCCGGTCTGCTTTTATAGAGTCAGTGTCTTTTAAATTGTGGGGAACAATCTGGGGGGGTTCACAGTCCAGGAGACCCAGAGTCCCTAGCATCAAATGAGATCTGAGTTGCTGTGCTGCCTGACAGTATCCTCTGTGAACCAAAAAATATGCATGATCACTCAGGCTCCATTAGGATCATCTGCAAGGCGATTTTTTCTTTTTTTTATTATTTATTTAAATGCCCACACAGCTCGAGCCATGACTAACATATCAGTAACTGAGCTACTTCTCGCCCGTCAAAGCCTGGTCCGGGCTGCACCTACGGGTGCGATGGGGTGATGGGGTAATGTCATTAAAGACTCGATCTGCAGAGGGCCCACGTATCAGCATCCAGAGGCGCTCTCTTCTTCATTTTTTTTTTTTTTTTTTTTTTTTTTTTTTTTTGGTGTGACAAGTCCGCGGAGTGCACGCACACAAATACCGCATTCATCCAGTTTTATATGGTGATGGTGCCCCCGCAGCGGCCGACGGGCGCAACTTTCCTCCTCCTCCTGGATCGGACAGAGGATAGAGAGTCTCCATTCACCATGCACACACACACACACACACACACACAGCGTTCGTCTCTATCCCCCTCCATCCTGACCCCCGGCAATCCGTCAGGGAGGAGGTTTGCGTTCATTTGCTTCACAATTTTTTAATAAATCGAATTCCAGCATCAAAATCCAAAATCTACTCATTCAGATTGTTCATTTAGATTAGGAACGAATTCTCTTCATGGACAGAAGATGCAGAGCAGTGTCAGTGTAAGACAGAAGAGGTACACGCGCGCTCGCAGCCTGCAGGTGGTAAACGACGGGCGGGTGTGTTGATGTTTCATCCATTTCTACAGCAGGGGAATATTTCAGAGAACAAATTCACCCCTCAGCCATGTCGGCCGAGGCGTTATTTTTCTCAAGCCGGCTATTTTAGCGCAGCTTGCCGAGCGAGAGTGCGCAGCTCCGTGCGCCCATGCGCTTGGAACCGAGCGACAGAGCCCAAAAGTGGCGGACAGAAGCGGAGGAGCTGCGGCTCTGCCGCTGCGCACGGGGACGTTTCCAAGAGCCTCTCCAAAGCACAGTTCCCCTCGCCACTAACCCCTCTCCACTCAGCAGAAATAACGTCATGTGAAAAGAAAAAGGGCATTCATTACCTCAACATGTATTTGAACTGATTCCACCGAGTAAATCATGAAGTGAATTAAACCAGCCCCACTACATCGCAGTTGCTGGATTTTAACGGTAAAGTGTCAAAGCTCACAACAGTATTTCTTAATGCCTAACGGAGCCGGCAGAGTTGAAGTCTAAATGTGTATTTACCGTTCAGGAAGGATCCAATCCGCTGCCTTTTCCCACCTCAGACAGTATTCCTCTGTGCGTTATGTCCCGTTAGGATAAGATGCATTCCTTTCAAAAGCCACATAGCCCCCCCTCGGAAAAAAAATCCCGACGCTCAAGCGTTGGAAATAAGCCTGGGAAATAAGACCGGCGCACTTTTCACTCCAGAGGGTAGAAACTCAGGTTAAATGCGGTCCAACATTTACACACGCGAGGAAACAAATTAAGGAAACCCTTTTAGTCCAAAAACAAGTCCGCTGTTATTCCAAAATGTGTTTTTATTCACAACTCTAATCAGAGTTATGTTGTCCTAGACAGCAAATACCATTACGCTCCGGGTCTTTGACGCGCACCGGTCTACATGTTAATGACGGTGATGTAGGAGAAAAAGAAACAAGAGTGGGATTTTTCCCCCCATCGTCCGCTCCTCACGATTCAGCCTGCACTTGGCTGATAAAACACCGTCCTCTCTCTCTCTCTCGCTCTCTCTCTCTCTCTCCTCCTCCTCCTCTCCTCTCCCCCCTTGCCTCCCCCTCCTCCCCCTCTCCTTCCAGCCCTTAGTCTCTCGGCAGCTTTCATGGAGCAGAGACGCGCCTAGCGGCTTCGGAGGGAACTCCACGGCCACGAGTTCCCCCCCACCCCGCCCCCACCACAGCCGGCTCTTAAAGATACACGGAATGGCAGACTTGTTTTTTTGAAATCCACGTCTGGCTTTCAGAGGAGAAATGGTTTATCTGGCATGAAAACTAACATAGCTGCTATAAATATTATAGGGGGAAAGGTCTGAGTATGGTGTTACAAATGGTGCAATACAAAACTAACAGCTGCAGAAAACAAATACAATTCCACAACCTGCCAAAATAATTATTAACAATAAATAACAAGGTATTTTTTAAATATATTATATGGATAATGATGATTGTTTGGTTGTTTTTTCCTAATCTGCCTAAAGGTGCTCACAGAACAGAACACAACATGGCACACTGCCTGCCTGGACCCTTGAAAAGGATTAGAAAAAAAAGAGTTTAAAAAAGAGAGAAAGCAACAAGGGGAGCAACAGAGGAGGAGTCCCTCTTCCAGGGCAGACAGGGGAATAGATGGAAGAGCAAGAGACAGAAATAACAATAGCAAAATTACAATATGGAGAAACAGAAAGACAACACTAGACAAATAAACTGCAAACACATAATAAAATATATGGGCCTGCAAGTAATCATTATTTTCATTATATTCATCATTCATTTAATTTAATCATTTGGTCTATGAAGTTAGTGTGGACCATGTAGGCTATTAAAATAAATAGGCCTACCTGTATATTATATAGTAAACTCACACTGAACAGAGAAAAGCAGCAATGCTGTGAAACAAAGTAATGTTTGACCTTGGCTTAGAATGGCTTAACAATCAGTTAATAAATTATCAATTGACTTATCAAATGGTCAGCTGTTTTTACATTGTGGCCCTGAGAGCCTGAAACGACAGGACAGGCCTGTTTCCAATGACTCCCAAATTGGCATGTATGAGTGTTTTCAGCGCCCTCTACAGGACCGGACAAAGACGTCTACCTAAACCACAGAATGGATCATTTGCCAGTGACTCCCAAAACCACATACATCCATCCATCTACCCTGACCTCCTCTCTACGCTCTTTATACTACTTCACCAGACTTTACATACACTTATTCACATGCTGAATACGTAAACATTGGTCATTGTAACCCCCTCAAAAAAAAAATCACTGTTTTTGTTTTCTGTTTTCGTTTTCTGTGCAAGGCTGAAAAATACAGTGAGGTGGTTGGAAATGCAAAAAGTATTTGAGTCTGAAGAATGAAACATAGTTTTATGAAGAAGAATTTTGCTTTTCTGATTTCCTACCTCGGTAATCGTCTTGCAACACCCTCATTTCCCCTGATCTTTCCTTTCAATTCATAGCTGGTCAGTCGAAACAGGTAACTCCTCCGCCATCCGCAAATCTCACTCGAATGTCCCGGGTTTAATCTTTAACTCCTATTTTTTTCAGTGTATATACCTCAACTTGGCTCTATAATATAAAAAAATGTATCATTTCATTGATATGCAGACCATACACAGCTGTACTACTCACAGAGTGGAACGACCCCGATGGCCTGGCATCTCTCAACCTCTGTTTTGCTGATAAGAAGTTCTGGATGTCACAAAACTTTCTACAACTAAGTGAGGGCAAGTATGGGCCATTTGGTTCACACAAAGCCACTGTTACACTTTTGGAAGATCTCCGATGCTTAACCTTTAAATGTTGAACTACCAACGCACAAAGGTTTTGACTCTGAATTACCTTTTGCCTCTCAGATGAAAGTGGAGCACACGTGTCTCCTTTAGCTCTGTAATACGCTATATCAGTATTATGCTTATATTTTGAAGCCTTCTTTATTCTGAATCAGCCCAGAAATCAGTTACTGTTACAATACAAGAAAAGAGACAATATTTCAGTTTAAAGGCGGGGGTTTAACTGGGCCACAGTACAACACTACAAGTATCAGAGCAGACACATATCAATCTATACCAAGAGAGAGTGTACTGGATTTCAACTCCCAAGCTCTTTGTCTTGACAAATACACACAGAAACACGATCCTGTCCTAATAACCAGCTTGTGACTCGCTCTCCCATGTCCACTTGAGAATGAAACGGTTATCTAATGTGGCCTGGTTATTTCAGATCAGTCGACCCGGCCTCTCATCAGCACATTGGCACGTCCGGGTGGGCGATATGTCAGCCTTTTCCCGTCACTCACTGTTAACCCTTCAACTGGTGACTGACACCATCATTATTGTGCTACTCATTGCTGCTGCACAACTGCCACAGACCCATGAATGCTCAGATCATGTGTCATACTGGTGTGAGTCACATTTTGTTTCCAGGAGTGCACCACTGGAGAGTCACAGCATCAAAGGATCACCACAGCTCTCTGAGTTGTGCCACCGCTGTGCCTTTAAAACAACAAGCCATGTCTAGACCCGATCAGAAAAGAACATTTCCATGATATTTCAGTTATTTAAAAGGAAATGTATCTATATTTCTGCTATGTTATCCAACCTTTCAGCTGCTCCTCTCAAGCTCAAACCAGACAGTAAACTGCATTTTAGTGAATAAGTGAGTGAATCCAGCCTCTGAAGGATCATGCTGCTCTGCAGCGGAGAAGACGTCGCTGCGGTAATGTCAGATGAGTGAAAAAGGACAGGTGGAGCAGTTCCGTTCAGACAGCGAGAGTTTGGAAATGACAGCCAGGTTTACTGAGGAGAGTCGGCCTGTCGTACTGCAGAGCAGAGTGAAGCGGTGAGCTGGGACTTTCCCACTAACCGATAGGATTCCTCCTAACGATAGGAGGAAACTACACCTGTGACCACGGTGACTGTGCACAACAAAGATGGTGACAGCTGTGACCTCAAAATTTGTATGAGGGCAACAATTAAAAATGCATCAAAAAATTAAGACTTAAAAAAATCACGATAAAAACTAAAATCTAATTATATAATAATGACAAAAACTAATGAAGTGACAAAATAAACACTGACCTGATAAGTTTGCCTATAATGTACAAGTCAAAATAGCAAGAATTGTTATTTGTCTAGGAGTAACAGTGAGATTTAGCATTGAGAGTTGATAATGGCAGGGTCCGAATGATGGACGATAACATGTCCAACATGTTCTCTAAAGTCCAAAACCCCCAAAAGTCTTAAGGTTCATTTCAGTCACCCAGATGGTAAAATGTCTGGAAAAAGTTGAATCCTAATCCTTGGACCAGAGTTTTTCTTTAGTCTTCATTTAAACATTTCCCTCTGAATACCAAATACCCAATCTTTAAATGAGATGGAAAGTCAGTTGTTGACTTTTCCTCTTTTACCTACATTAACTTAATTAATTTCATGGGAGGACACCCCTGCACCAGTCAGTGCCCCAGACCACCCCAGTCTGAAGTCCGGACACGCCACTGGAAACTATTGATGTTGTCATCTTTTTTCCTGGGTGGACGGTTCTGAAAACAGAAACATCACATTCAGCCTCCGGCCTTGTGCTCAAATCCTTAATGGAAAAATGACCCCAACAATGCTAATGGGGAAGTATCTTACGAAGACTCAGAGTGAGCCATCTAGGGGAATCTGTTCAGTCTGCAAAGGCAACAGTAATGGAGCTTCCTGCCCCATTTACCCTCACTCAAACCTGCCCACAGTGGTGTTCAGACAACAGCTCACAATGCCTTTTTTCTGGGGGAATATAATTAGATTTAATAATTAGATTTTCGAATTGCCCCGTGGATTAACCTACTGTCCGTCTGGTGGCTAAATCCCAGATCTGCTCCAGCTCATCCCTGTTCTCACTGACCCCTGCCCAAGTGCTCATGCCATTATCGTTCACACTGGTGTTAATAACATTAGGCTTGGGCAGAAAGTGAAGCTAAAAAAGGGTTTTGAAACAGTAGTGGATGCTCAGCAGAGTCACAGAAAAGGTACTGTTTTTAATTCCTATACAAAAAAAGAGATATGGAATTTCTAGTTTTATTTATTTATTATTTTTAATTTTCAGAAAATCCAATTCATGTCATCTCACAAGTTGGCATAAATCAGGTTTCCATCCAAATTGAGCACAGTTTTAAAACCAAATTTCCAGAAAATCAACAAAACAAAATGTGAATGAATGCTTTTTTCCGTCCACAATGGCTATGTAAATGTTTGGAGTCGGGCACTTCAATATAAACAGTTGGTGGTGCATATTCTCCAGTTAGGTGCCATTACACCAGTCAACCAAAACGTTGTGGAAAAAGGGACGGAATCATGGTATATATGTTTGTTTCATGTATTAATTCTCCTTGTGGCTCCACACAGACTGCTCTGTAAAACCTTTGTGTAGATGGAGATTTTTTTCTTTCTCCTCTCAGTGCAGCCAATCAGATTCAGCACAAAGCAGTAACGTCAGCGTTCTGTCAGAGGCAGAGCAGACGGTCACGCTGAGGCAGGCAGCAGCTACACAAGAGCCTCAGACTCCCAACAACCACCTCCATCAGCTTTCCCGCTAAAGTCTCCGTCTTATCTGACAAACACGACCACGCCTCTTGTGTTGTTGTTGAACGAGACGTCGGACAAACACCCGAAAAGTGCACCCCTAGTGTCAGTTTACGGGCTAGGTAGCTAATTGGCTGCTCGGCTGCAGCACATTAAACAGCAGGTAGACGTCTCCTGGGTTCGGTCAGATGCTGCTGTGCTCCTGACTCTTCAGCACCACTAACAACACGCTGTCTGCCCATGACATGTAGGCTACACCGACACCAACTTTGTTAAGTTTTGTTGTGTACTCCTGTCGTTCCCTACGGTGTAACACGGACAGCCCGCCAATCGCTGTCAATCAAACACTGACACGCCCCTGAGAGGAGAAGGAGCATTTCTGATATTTCCCCAAATATTTTCTTTTCTTCCTTTCAATAATAAAATATTATGAACAAATACATTTAAAAACACAGTGATGTTATTTTTGACAACAGAAAGGGACGACTAAATGTGATTACAGTTGGACTTAAAGTCCCATGCTTCATGTATGTCATGATCTTTTTGCTAAATCTGTTTCTTTTGCACACACCAACTTTTTAACATTTTTTACGGTATTTTTTTCTGCACAACTTGAAAAAGCACACAAAAAAGAAGTGGATGCAGAAGCTCACACTGATTCACTTTAAGCCAGGGTATAACGTTAAAGATTTGGATCACACCTTGAAAATGTGAGTGCTGTGGGTCTTGCATCATATGTTTTAAGTTTGAAGGATGAAGAAATGCAACTAAAACAAAAAATAACTTTTGGGTTAAAGCACTTTTCGTTTGGTGAAAAGAATTGCATTGAATAATGCTCTAATTCCCCATTTTGAGCAATTTCAGCCCAGTTCACTGGCTTCAAGATGTAGAAAGTGGTAACTGTATTATGAAACTGGATGCCACATTATAGGATAGTGCCAATTTACCCATATGGCATATTGTTTTCTCTTCCTGGTTTGTTTTCCTTCCCATTCCCTGGCCTCCTTGGTTTTGGTCCCATACAGCATGTGCATTAGAGTCCTTTTTAGCCAAGCTGGGTGACTTCCTGCTGGCTCGCTGCACACAAAAAATGACAGGGCTCGAGCCTGAGTGATCCATTGCAACAATGTCCCCCGTTAAACGTAAAATATCCCATCACCTCCATCTCTTCACACCCAGTTGTCCCCCATACAATAAAAGGCTGAATCAAAGCTTTTTTAGATATTACAAACTGCATCAACTTTTATTACAAAAAAAAATTACCATTTGACACCTTCAACTTTGATTGTCATGACTTAAAATCAGAATCAGGTTTACTGCCGAAGTTTTCAAATACAAGGAATTTGCCTTGGTATTATGATGTATAACAATAAACATAGTAAGAGATAAAAGACAAAAAAATCAAGTATTATAAAAGTCATGAAACGTAAACAGAAAAATGGACAATAGAAATACGATACGTGCAAAAGTTCCCAGTATGAAGCATAAAGAAAATGTGCAATGTACAGACATAATAATCCACAATATGTCTGTTAATGTAAACTGTAGTGTCTTTGGGGGGTGTAGGGGTCCATGTCTTGTCTTGGTACCGGACCTTGTTGATCAGGCCAGCTGCAGTCGGGAAGAAACTGTTCTTGTGGCGTGAGGTTTTGGTCCTGATGGACCGCAGCCTCCTGCCGCAGGGGAGTGTCTCATGGAGCGCACTAAACCACTTCTGATCTTTGAGCCATAAGATATAAAACTTACCAGAAAAACTGTTCCGAAAATGAAACAAATGTCTTAAATAAATTCTGATATCACTTTAATCATATTTTGGGTGTATATTTGGTATGTATTCACAGTATTGTTAATTGGCCCCCGTAGATGGAGCAGGGACCCCCAAGAAAGATACTACTGGCCCCTATAGACCCCCTCCAGAAAATCTGGCTAAAACACTGAAAATAGAACAAAAAGAACAAACTGACAACTAATTTTCAGCTCTCCTTATGGCTCAAATAATAAAAAGAGTGTTTGTGATGCCCAGGAACGATTTGGCTGCAGAGCAGACTACCTTTTACTGGACACAAACACACGCAGTACGGGACTCTACCAGCAGTTCTCTGCCTAGTCCTTGACATAGTCCTTTGCTTTCTGTAGTCTTTAGTTGACTGCTTCCTAAGGCCTTTGGGTCTTATTGATCACACCTCCGCCTCCACAGATGAATCAAACAGATGGGTGTGTGAATGAGAGCGCACAAAGCAAAAGCATGAAAGTACAAACCGCGCATATGCAAACAAGCAGTCAAAACGTTTGTGGTGTAGCGTGATAGACGATGAAGATAATGTGATCAGTAATAATGTGGTGAGGTGTCAATCTGGACCACTTAAACCAGTCTGTGATTTGGTGTCTGTGTCTCCAAACCTCCACTGACATTGTGTTGACATTTATATTGATGTCTTTTACTCATTAATGTGAATATGCATTTATATTACCAGTGAATTGATCAGGTTACCAGAAAGATAATTTGAGTTAAAATACATTCCAAGTGTGTTTGAGTGTGTTCCTCTTAGATAGTCACATTCCTTTGTCAGACACACTGACTTAATTGTATGTGACTATTTCATTTTCTGTGCATATATGCAGAAATCTACATATACACATATGTACACACTGTCTGTATACCAGGTGTTGTATATGATTAACATTTACGCCTTTTGTTTCTAAAATCCTATAATTAGGCTATTAAGTGGACAATGGTCTACTTAATCATATTATGTTTGGTATCAATTAGCGGCAGAGCATGTCACTCTTCCAAAACATGGTTAGAATTATAGTTTTAGTAAATTTGATTCATTTTCAATCCTATAGGAAAAATTATGACAAGTAAGAAGTAAAATAGTAGAGGAGGAGAAGGAGAAGGAGGAGGAAAATGTTCACGCCACGGACATCAGCTGTCAATGCTTTCTACGACAGACCACTACAAAGTAAGAGTGAGACAAAGAGCTTAGCTCTTGGCTTGAAAACACTCTCAGAACCCTGGACTGTGCGGCTCTATACATGCCACAACTAGCCAACTCTGAAAACCAGAACTTTCTGAAGAAACCTTTAAGATATCATGCTTGATCTGGTCTGGTGGTCTTCATCTACTATTCATCGCTGTATTCTTTTGAGTTTATTCATTCATTCATGTGTCCTTTGAGTATTCATCCTTTGCAAGGTCTTTGATTTATCCTCTTATCTGTATGTTTAGTAGTTAGTTGTGTGTATTAGCTGAATACATATGTAATTTATAAAGAACCTTATTATGTAAGTTTGTATTTATGAAATATTACAGTCACTGTACATGAGTAAAGACCTCCATGGCAACCTTCAGATCAAGGCTAGATTAAGTAAAGGCTATCAAAATGTTCTCATCAAGGACTGATGAGTGGTGCTCTGTAAAACTTGAATAAAATATGGTAAATATAAAATAAATCCTTTAGTCCTTTAATATCCAGAAGTGAGTTTAGATAAACACCTTCCCTTCAAAATAAAGTTATCTGTTATGATAATTTAATGAGGATGCCATATACCCCTACAGTGGTGAAACATGGATTCTCCTGCATCACCAACACACACCTACCTGCAATGCTCCACACCTGGACGCACACAAGCGAACACACACACACACACACACACACACACACACACACATATAATACTGATGAAACACACACCCTTCAAACACTTACCTACATAACTTTAATGCCACACACACACACACACACACACACAAACACACTCATGCATGTGCACTAGTCATGTCACCCACTCCTAAGATACCATATGCACCTAACCACATAAGCATAATGGCACACACACATCCACAAACTTATGATATCATGCACACACACCACTGTAATACCGCAAATACCTGCCTCATACCACTGCAACACACACACTTGCAAAACCCAGTGTAATTCCAGTGCAATATCACAGTCAAAACAGGTACGGTGTCACACACACACACACACACACACACACACACACACACACACACACCCACACACATTTCCAGCCTTCCTCATAACTCGGGATGTCATCCAAGTAAAACACCTCCACGCACCTGTGATGTCTCACACGGGTCCAGCATCCACACAGTGCACCTGCAGCAGTACACATCTACAGAACAATACCCGTGGACACCTGCAACACCAGCTGTACACACACATCTTTCAAGGACCTGTATATTGTATCAAACATCTTGTTAAAAGCTTACCGAGCCAATAGCATCTCCACTAGCATCTGTAACTCCGTGGGTTTTTTTCCTGAAAGTCCTGGATGGTAAAATTCCAGCACCTTGTAAAACATAAAACGGCAATTATTTCATTATGGGGTGGGACCGGAATCTCCAGAACAGCTACTAAAAGGGCAGTGTGGCGTGATGAAGTTTCTGAGGTAAAAAATTTACTTTTAAGGCAACATGGAGGAGAAGTCCTTATAGTTCTACAATATATGGTAGATCTACAATTCCATGACAACCGGACAAATTCCATCTGCTGATTAAGACAAAAGCGCCAGAAGAGCAAAGAAATTGACTTGGCAACAACTGTTTTTGTTGTCAAAAACAACATATCCCATCAGTGCCGATTTGTGATTTGCACACATTCAAAGCTCCACTGGGAGCTGTAGATCTGGCAAGAATCTCTGGACAATGATTGTTTGAGAATATCAAACCCAGAAAGTACAGAACAAGGAAACAACAGCAAAGAGTCAACAACAGAAGGATAAAGTGAATTTAGAAGACTCTTCCATTAAAAAGCTTCCTGTTCTGCAACCAACTGTCAAGTCTTAGAAGTTTTCCAAAGGAAATGAACCCTCCACAGCAGAAGTGTCAGGTACGCACGGAGCGTCCCACAGGGGACTTGTAACCAAATGCGATAGAGCAACAAAGCAACAGCGTGGTACTGGAACATTCTTATAAACGATACATAAAGAAAGCAGAGCGAGCAGATTCACTGTTATGTAGCGGGATCTGAGCAGCAGTGGAGAGTGAGAGAAAAAAAAATACACAGAGGAAGTTGATCCACTAAATAATTATGTGTTTTGGGTTTAAAATGCATCCAGTGACCCCCAAGTATGTATTTAGGTCTAGGTACTAAAGTCACATTGGAAAAAACTTCCAGCTACTACTCACTGTATTTTTATGAAGTTATACCACATAAAAGCAGGGAAGGTTTCACCTAATCTGACTGAGATGAAAGTTTAGTTTCTTATGTAATATGTAATTTAAATGTGAATACCATGTCAAGGAATCACAAAAGTCTTTAGCATACATTATCTATTCGCCATGGATATCTATAGCAAAATTCCATGACAATCTGTCAAATAGTTGTCGAGATGTCTCACTCTGAACTACAAATGTCACCTTCATGGTGTCACTGGAGGAAAAGTCAGGGGATCACCAGCCATCAGTAGGATACATCCTCTGGGGACGAACGTCTGGCATATTTCAACAATTACTGGATGGATTGCCATGAAATTTTGTGCAGTCTGGGCCAAAGTGATGGACCGACTGACAGGCTGAGCTCGTCATCCCCAGAGCCATGCCGCCAGCATGGCTAACAATCCAATTAAAAAAACATTTCCAGTGTTTTATTTTAAAAATTTTAGGGATCTTCATTGTAATAAGCAGCTCATTCAGGTTTTCTGCCATTTCTCTCTTCTAGTGAAAGCACTATTTCATGTTTGTCGCAATGTTTCTTGCAGCATTAGAAAACAACATTTTGACAAATGGCAACATAATCTCTTGAACATAGTGTGAACAGATCTATTCCAGTACACATTTTCAAATATTTAAATATGTCTTTCTGTTTTAGTATGTTGTGCCACTTTATCACCTCCATCACCTTTCTGGCAAAGGCAATTTGCTTGGTTACGCGTTATTGTGCCTCTGTGTGACTTAACGCCTTTAAACATTGTATTTTAATTAACTGGCACCCTTTTATACCTCATGCAACTGTGGGGACAGCATTAGTCAAAGTGATTCCATGTACTTTTATTTGTCAGTGTCTGAAAGTCCTGGTGTGACCTTCAACGAGAAGAAATGACATGTCTCCCAGCGATAATGGCGTGTCTTCCCATTCTCTCCGCCTCTTTCATCATCTCATTGCATCTTTTTTTTTTCCCCCGCCCGTTGCTGTGATTGTTATTCCAGCAGTGAGGACTGAGGGTGGCCTCGCTGATATTTCATCATCTATGGACACAGATTGGCCTGTTGTCTTCACAGTGGGTATTTTTGTAACCCCCTCATCTTTTGGCTTGCACTGTCTGAGAGAACAGATTGTCATTATTTGCAAATGGGATTGCACAAGCACGCACACTTCAAATGAATCACAAGTCTGACAATAGGTTTGGATTTGATTAAATAAGTCAACTCAAGGTTTTTGTAGTTAAATTTTCTTACTACACATACGTGGGTTACCTAAGCAATACATTCTAATCCATTTTGCTGACAGTATTTAAGTACAGTACTCAAGTACAACTATAGGTTGTCAGATAATTGCAGTAAAGTAAAAAAAAAACAAATATTTTAAATACAATTCATTATTAGAGGTCCCAAACTTTTTTGGCCTGTGAACCGTTACAAACAGGCAGTGAAATCTCCTGTCACAGTTCTTAAATGTCTTTCAGATGACTTTCCATGTAGTGCGATCATTAAGTTTATTATTTTCCTATACTTTGGTTTTTGACATTCACATCAGCCACAGCTGTACTTTGTCTTTTATTGGAGCTGATTAACAGAGTTTCAGGAGCTGGACCACACCTCAACCATTCCAATTCCGGCACTCCCATGAATATCGACCTAACCCTCTCCTCCCCCTTTTGCTCTCGCATTCGGTGCCAAAACCGAGAGCAGCAACATCACCATGAGTAGCAGCTACCAGAAAACGAACTACCACTTCATTTTACGAGCACCAGCATCATCCACTCACCTCGTCTTGAGCCTGGACTTCTTCTCAGTATGGCCACTGAACAACGATCTATTCCATCAGTTCACGCCAGCAGACCTAGCAATGAAAGCCTTAAACTTCCCCACCGCCTGCATGCCTGAGACACCGCTCTCCATAATCCACAAGACGTGCAGGAATAGAACGAGTCCAGTTAAGCGTCAACGCAGTCTCTTCTATGGTCTGTATCCCGCCCGGTTCAGCTCTAATCAACGTACAAAACAACCATGGTTCACCCGATGATTCCTCCACGTCTCCCAACCCACTTCCCTCATCAGAAAAAGAGGAAGAGCAAATTCATGGACACTCCGCCGCTGTCGCCGCAGTATCGCCTCCGAGGAAAACTTCAGCCCCTAGACAACGTCCTGGCCTCACAACACACCTCCAGTAGCAGCGCCGCCGCGCTCCAGAGAGGTCCCCCAACAACCAGGCTTCAATAAAACAGTTCCCATTGGACTGTAACCACTATTAAAAAAAAAAAAAAAGGAATCCCATTTCACAGAACAGACAATAGAATAAAACTTTCAACACACTCAGGTCAGCCTGCCATGCCCACCGATCTGTCAACACCTGGTCTTTTCCAGGTGACATCATCATGCACGAACCAACCAACAACACGTTGTGACGTCAGCACCCACATTAAAGGTGAAGTCATATCCTACACCCCCCAAACCAAAAAAAAGAAAAAATAAAAACCCAAAAAAGGGATTTGGCAACCAGAGAAGAAGAAAAAACACACACCAGAGCTTCAGAAAACAAAAAAACTCCACTCCAAACAGTCCACCTTCCACCAGGCCTGTCTTCATCATCCAGGGAAAATGACAATGGGATGACAGACCCCCTTAGCCTTCCAACTCCAGCAACCAACACAGCTTGCACTAGTTGGGGCTCCAGGCACCAAGATCCCAGTTCCCCTCGCTGTCCACATCCAACAACCACAGTAGTTTGCTCCAGCTGAGGCGTTCGGCACCACTTCCAGCAACTGATGCAGCTTTCTCTAGCAGGGTCTCCTGGCACAGAGTTGCCAGTGCCCCGCATCACCTTCCAGCAACCAGCTTTCTCCAGTCTGGCATTCAGCAACGAGTTGCCAGTGCTCAATGATGCCTACTTACAGCAACCACAGCAGCTCCAGCTGGGGCTCCTGGCACAGAGTTGCCAGTGCATAATATAATTAACATAATTATACAGATCTTGCACTCCTTATCATGCCTTTCATCCATCAACCACCAGCCGACAAATTCCTTGAAGGATACCAAGGGCACTTCCAACCGAAAGGAGAACAACCAACCGTTCCAGAGAGCTCACTCCCACAGAGTTCACGTATGCTTTCTCTCTTCAGAGACATACTCTATCCTCAATTTCCATCCCACTGGCATGAAATGGATGATCACATGGCCATCATCCTTAATCTGGCCCTCGTTTCACATCCGAGACCCATCTCCAGCAGTTTAATGAGGACAACATACTAAGGCACACTTGACAATGAAATTTGGTGCTGCAATTTTGGCACTCGTGCAGCCCTACCGAGTTCATTATGTGGTGCCCAGTCTCACCAAACCTTGTCCTGTTCCATTCCCACCCACGTGAAGCCACACTGAGCCCAGACAAGAGCTTCAGCTTTCTCACTTATCGTCAACAGCCGCTTCAGCACTCATACTTTCAAACCAGCATCGTCAGCCCCATCCGTTATCTTTCCCGTAACCAACATCATAAATCAAAAGGCAAAACCATCATGCAGCTTCTAGGCAGAGGCCATGCCCACCCTGCGTGCCCTCATAACAGATTGGTAAAAATGTATTAATTAACAGATAGATAAATAATCCCACCACCCTTGAACAACATTTTATGGGACAGTTCCAGCCGTGCCAAACGCCATCCATTCTTTCGCCACCTAATCTGGCACTCCTTCACACACCAATATGTTCTCCGCATAGTTTATATCACTGACTCTGTCTCGCTTCTCATTCCCTAACCTCCCCATCGTTCGATCTCATCATCATCATGACCTGCTTCATAACCTAAGCCCATTCAGCAATGGCCGTCAGAACTCACACCTTTAAAGTTTACCAAAGCAGCATCAGTTTCTTTTCTAAGCTTCTAACCGACAGCAAGGTGCACTGGTGCTGCTACCTCAGCCTCCCGGAATAGCATCCCAGAACACCCGTGTCATGGATTGACGGTCTTCCCAAGCGGGCCATCATTATATCCGTTCAGATGTCAGATCTCAGTTCTGCTCAATCTTGTTTAAAGTAACTGGAGATTTTGGGTGTTGACCGTGTCCCCGGTGCCATGGTGGATTCCTTATCTAAGCTCTCCACAACGCAACCGCCATCGGAAGAATTGAGCGAGCCGGGCCTCGCACACAATCATCATCACCATCATCATCTTCATCATCTGTAAATAAATCTTTAAACGTATTTGTTAATGGTGTGGTCCTTGCTAGTGAATTTGAGCTAATTAGCATGAATAGCATGAATTGGAGCTAATTCTGGCACTCCCATAAATACCGACCTAACCCTCTCCTCCCCTTTTCGCTCTCGCATTCGGCGCCCCTCCCACTTACCCTTTTTCTCTCTCCCTATTTCTTCCTCTCTCCTCTCCTCTCCTCTCCTCTCTCCATAGGATCCTGAGGGGGTTCGTTGGGCCCGCGTCACAATCATTATTATTAATATTATTATCATCATCATTATCATCATTACCATCATCATCATCATCTGCAAATAAATCATTAAACGTATCTGTTGATGGTGCTGTCCTTGCTAGTGAAGTGCTATTTAGCAACTCTTAGCATGCGAACACGAAATAAAATGGTAAACATTACAAATGGTAAACATCAGCACATGATTTTAGCATTCAGCCGCTGGCATGGCCGTACGTTCTTTGGCCTTGTCCCTTGTCATTCACTTCTTTTATGATAAACATGCAATGTAGTTTACTCTCTAGTGAGCAGTACATTGAGATTCTAGACACCAACTAATCATCCCCATTTTGAGTCACCATTGACAGGTGTAGAGTTGCACAACAGTGATTTTGGCATTGCCTTGTGGGAATTATTGCAGAAAGTGGTGTACAAGCTCTACACTTTTTTTGTTCCATTGTGGAATTTGTGAGGACACTATATAATTTATACTATTATAGTCAGTTTAATTTATACACAGATTCCGTACACCCCATTAAACTAGTAGACAGTAAATATAGTGCATTATATAGTAAATAAGAGATTTCCTTAGCCCTGTTTTCTTCTTTCCAGTCCAACAAGCCCTCCCATTTATCTTGTGGTCCTTTGGATGGAGCCTGACCCCTAGGTTGGGAACCAATGGATGAAACTGCCCCGCTGCATATACAGTTGTTCCATGTCTACAAGTAACAACAGTGAAATGTTACTTACCCATTGCTGCATCAGTATTACTGATTTAATAATTCAATATACAATAACATATCAGTAAATGTTCATTTGTATATATTGCCAACAATACCTCTAATTTTAGAAGGAATTTGAATGCAGCACTTTTACTTGTATTACATAGTATTTTTACACTGCATACTTTTACTTAGTTAAGTATTTGAACACTTAGTCCACCAATGACTAATATAAATTATTGTCAAAATGAAACAACAAATGACACAAACCTGTAATGATATGTGATCTAATAAATAGCTAAATGATGTACTAACATCACAATATTAACGCATCCTCAACTGGAGATTATTACCTCAAGAAGACTGCAACATTTCTACCTGTTATAAAATTGATCTACTTCACTGTTACTGCAACATGAGGTAAGTAGAAGATACACTCTCTCTGATGTTGACAGATCATGTAATAATGTGCCAGAAATGTAATACATTAGCCTCTATGCAATTCTGCAGTACAGTTTTCTGAAGCGTTTTGCCAAGTTATAACATTATCAGCAACTTCTTCCTCCTTGCTCATTTTGTGATTGCTTTCCCTCCCTCCCTCCAGTTTTCAGACTCCTTCATCGGATCTCTGTCGGGCTCTTGTGTCGTCATGCTGTGCCATTGCTTCCACATGCCTCTCCAAGACAATAGCCACTGGGCATATCACCGGCTCTCCCATCGGCAGGAAAATGAAAAAAAAAAGACTGCTGGAAAAATAAGGAGTCTATCCAAGATATTTCCCAGTGTAATTTATTGCCTCTCTGTAGCTCTTACAGTCTGGTGAAAAGAAACAAAAATAGATTCAAGACATTCTGTCTAATGCCCCCAAACTGCCAAGGCCAACAACTTAATATATGGTTTTACTGGGAAATCTTTCTGGGCAGGAAAGCAGGTGAGCAGGGAAAACATTTTCACATCAGCAATGAAATTACTCACACGTTTTTATTAATACATGACCTTTCTGTCTTTTTTATGCCCAGTTTAAATTTGGCCCCTTTACATTTTACACAGTTTTGGGTTGTCCTGGACAAAAATTGACATATGTGAAATGTGGTGAAATCTCTGGCGGTCCTAGATCATATTGTTAGAGATGTCAACCAATGGCCAAGTTAGAACTTCAATGACCAAAGAAAGCCTGCGTCAAAATTCTTAGTTTCAGAAATTTAGGACCAAAATGACTCAATGCAACCGCTGCTGCAACCCACATACAAATCATCCAGTCAGAATATGACACAAAATGACAGAGAATCACTGTAACTACTGCAATGCAACAGCTACAAAACATGTTTAACTCAAGGTACAGGATCTGCTCGGGGACCTACGTTCTGCAGAGTCACGATGACACACTTCCTTGTGGTCTGCTTTTGTTAGCTAACACTAGCTAACTAATCTAACTTAAAGAACACTGTCCTTTAAAAAATCAATTGCTCAGCAATTTCAAATTAACGTTTCAATGTTTAAGTTCCATAAGCTTTGTGGCATGAGTTCTGTTTGTTTGTTTGGAGTGCGTCTCTTGCTTTGAAGAATTTATCAATTTTTAGAGTTGGTACCATGTCTGCTGTGTTGATTCTTCTTTTTTTTTTTCTAAAGTAAAACGTTAATTTATACGTTTTTGCTGTTGTAAATCAGTCTTTAGTTGTTGCTCTCTAATGAAGAATCATGAGTTCGCCGCAATATGAATCATGTGAATCATCGTGTTATTGTTGCTTGTTACTTATCAATTATCAGATTTTAAGATTTTTTACATTTAGTTCAGCAGAGATAATGATGGAGAATTCCTATACTCAAATAAAACATGACTTGATAAATGGTGTTTATCACAACGTCACCATCAACTCCGCAAGTCCTGAGAGCAAGAGGGCAGCGTTTCACAAGGCATCCCAAAAAATACCTGGTGAAAGGTAAGTCACAGTGTGAATAAAGCCATTGTTAAGACAGAGATGTCAGGAACATTGTAAGTTGTTGTTTATTATGAGGTCTTACTGCTCTTCCTTTTCTGTATTCCTCCCAAGTACTATCCCTTATATTAGCTGTTATATTTATGTTACATCTGTGTCTGTGCTGCCCCTGTTGTTGCTCTCCTCCCCTCCTTGTGTGTTTCTCCTCCCTCTAAGGGGCGGGTCCCAGACTCTGGCAGCTTCTGCAGGGCACACCTGAAGCTCATCACTCATCAACCTCCAGCTCAAATACACCGGCTCTTCATTCATTCACTGTTTTTGACCCTCTCCTCCTGATTCCTCAGACATCCTGCCCTGCGTTGCCCTGCTGCTCTGGACCCGCTCCTCTCCCGGACCCTCTCCCCATCGTCATCTGCCTTCTCGAGTCTCTGCTCCCCCAGCAGATTGGTCCCCCGCTCTTCTGTCCCACCTTCCCCTGTTCTGTAATAAATCCCGTGCATGTGAATCTTCAGCGAGACTTCAAGACTACCAGCCCTGTCCATGGTGATTCAGAAAGCTTTTATTTTGAAAGTAGCAAATGACGTTTTAACTAGGCTTCATGGTGTCTGGCGCTTATGTTTTCAGACTCACTTCGTGGACACATGGTGCTTTGTTCCTGTGCATCAACCTCGTTAGACGTGAACCCAAGGGAGAAGTAGCCTATGCCTCGTCATGCTTTCTTGTTATGGGTGCATTAACGTTTCTTTTAGTTCCTGACAGTGTCAAAAACCTTTCCATTTGGTTTTCAGATATTTTTTCAGAAGAAGACCGCAGCACATAATAAGTGACTTATAGAGTTCACTGTTGCTGGCAATTCAAACTGAACTGCCCAGCAGTCGGTCATCTGGCTGCTATTTCCACTTTTGCCAGAGCGTATGGAGGCGGGCACAGGAGTTTGGCCTTTCAGGCCCATACCAGAGGCATGGCAAGCTATGAAAATATGTGCAGAAATTCATGGCAATTGGATAGCTGCCACTGGCTTTAATGAAGCAGGATTTCAGGATTCTGTCAACTGATAGAGCTGCATTTCGCCTAACACAGTGCTTTCTTAGTCTGGCTCATTTCAACCATTACATTGATGATGGCGGTCAGTTTCCACCACAATTTTCGGCGTCAGATGACCGGACCAACGTCTTTGTTGAAGGTAAGAACTGAACTATATCAAATAGCATTTAGTAACATTTGGAAACACCAGGGTTTTTCATCCTGAGGGTGTGTTCTAATTGTAAGACTACATCACAGCAACTCCTTGTAGGCTGATGACAAATTATAGCTTAAATATACAATGATGAAATAAAAAACCTGCCAATACTAGCTTTGTACAGTTATTAAAAGTAATTTCTAAGGTGTTTTTTCTGTCAAAATGTCATTCAGTGTGTTATATTTCTGTTTTTAGATCAGCCTACATCTATATTCCGACATTAGAAATACGTCTGTGTCAGTAAAAGTGCTTGAAATGTCGTTTGGTGTAAGACCAAAAGTAGCCTATTCAGGGCAACCCCCCCACTGATTCAGCACCACGGACAGGGCCAGCAGTCCCTGAACTAACAACTGCAGGGGGAGTGAGTATTTTCGGAGCAATGCGCCTTCGGAGCAATGGGCGTTTGTTTTTCTGGATAACGGGCTGTCGGACAAATGGGCTTTCAGTCCAATGGGACATTTTTGCATCCCACCTATAACTACTGGGGTTTTCTGAAGAATGGGCCGTAAGAACAATGGCATGGCACCGCTGTCGAGAGGAGCGGCTGCTGGGCGTCAGTGCCCCTCCACCCATCCCACCCTCTTTGCTATTGGCTTTGACCTGGTCTTGCTACTCTTTCTTATCCCAGTCTTGCTCCCAAGTCTCAGTTTTGGTCATTCTTGCTCTTCCTTCTCAGCTGCTTGACTAAATGTAAGTGTCAGGAGCGTGAGCTAACCTCAGTCGCCCTAACTCAACACGTCCATATTACATAAGACTAAACAGCTGAATAAGATTCCCCATTGCTGTGGCCACTGTTGCTGAGATAAACTGAATGGCAGGTTTTGGAGCTGAAGTCCATGATGTTGAACGGAAACATTCATAATCACGTTTAGGCACTCTGATGCTCACCAGGAGGCTTCAGAGTGATATTTGCCACTCGCAGCAGAAGCAATATGTGCAATTGATATGTCTGCCTCATGACAAATATCAATAGCAAATCAGCTGTGGGCAAGAGGCCGGAATTTTACCAATGTGATAATGGCTGTTCTCTGTCAGTCGCAGCAGGACCAAACAATTCTTCACTACAATTGATCAATCAATCACTTCAGGGGCTAGGAACACCGACTGGAGAAATTTATCGGCCTGCAGCACCAAAGCCAGCCTGCGTGTGTGTGTGTCTGTGTGAGACTAAATGAGTGACAAAGTGTGTGTGCAAGTGAGTGGGCATTTGTAAGATAGAGTGGGTGAGTCAGTCAGAGTTTGCATGTGGCTGGGTGTGAGTGTGTGTGTGTGAGCGTGTGTGTCTCCAGGCTAAGTCTGTGACGGGCCAGATGTCAGTGGAAACAGAGAGAGTCTGGGGACTGGACACTGTTGCCAAGTGAACAAACACACACACGCGCACACACACACACACACAGCTATCCATAATACAAGTGTATGCAAGCAACCACTCAGTCTTGCATGCAGCCTCTCTTGTATGTGTGTATCATATGCTTTCTCATACAAGTACATACACGGTCTATGTGTCGCTACATGTGAAGAAAATTATATTTTGGATATTGGTCTGAGAATTTGCACTAATGCTATTTATGTACAGTTCCAAAAGATAAAAATGGATGAAATGAAGTCAGTTAGTAGACATTTAAAACTAATTTGAATGCAAAAATAGCCTGCATTGCATACAATAATATTAATAATAGTTCATTTAATTTGCTTCGCTTATTTTCTTTTTTTAAAAAACAGCCAAAACACAAGGAGTTAAGCTTTTTATAAACCCAAAACGACTCGAGCCCAAAGTAAACCCAGTTTGGTGCCACCATTTTTGGTCATATAAAGCAGGCTCAACCACGAGCCAGCCTCACCACGCCTGCCATCTCTATTCTGCCAGCCAATGGTTGTGTTATTTAGGTCAACACTTTGCAAGCACTGGGTCAAAACGAAAAGGGTGCTATGTAATGAGGGCTACATTAGTTTCGGAAGGGACTAAAACTGTCATGTTTTTAAGAAGTCTCCCAATACTCCTGCAGTGTAGGGTGAGTGCGATATTGTTGCATTATACTTTCAAATGTACAAACTACCAGGAGCACATCTGTAATGCTAAATTGCACTTCCATGTCTCAGCTATCGATAAGATTTCAAATCCCTCCTTTACAATGCTGCCTTCACTTTATTTGCATATGACAGGGAGTGATGCTTCCAATGGGATTCACAAGTTTATTTCATGGAGAGGGTAGGCTCATACAGAAAGGTAGACAAAAAAAAGAGCATACGTTTTGTCATTTTAGTTGTCTGTAGATTCTATTTTGGGTTGAGAGAAAGTTTCTTTTGAAAAAGTGGAAAAGTCTAAAAGACAGCTTGAAAACTTCCTGTGTGGGTGTATGTTAACATTCAGTACAACGCTTTCCCAACCTTGAAGTCAGAAAACCAAGACAGTATTTAAGTTCCTCTGAAGTGATGGTAAAGAAATTTCAGTATCAAATCATTTAATCTAATATTCAGGCTTGGAGTTAAAAAATTCTTGAGACTAAAACACCAAAATGTTTTTGGTGAAATAATTATCCTTGCCTCCAAAGTAATTTCACTTTCAGAAAATCTCCAGAGGTGTCAGCATTTCTGAATAAATAAATACACCAGAAAGGCAGTCTGGTATCAACATGTATCAAACACCAACTTGTAAAAAAGGTTAATTATTTAGGACCATTGCCAGCTGTGGTGTTGTGGTTTTAAGTGGGTGATGTGTGAGAATATTCCGTTGTCAGTCACTTCTGGGAGTCCTATTGTCAGGCAACCAGCAGTAGCTCCAGGCACGTAACCACACGTGAAATAACAATGTGTAATTTTTACATTTTGGCTTCTGTACAGGTTTAACACAGCGTGTCCATTAGTGGGCTTCAGAGGTGCTGGTAGGACTATTTGCTTACCTGTTACTCCCTATTTCCAGTCTTTGTGCCAAGCCGAGCTAAGTGTCTGCTCGCTGTGGCTTCATATTTATCATACAAACAGAGTGTGGCATCAATCTGAAGAATTAACTCATTAACTTTTGCCAAGAAAGCAAATGCACATATTTCCCAAAATGGCAAGCTATTACTGGGATTTCCACTCTTTTCACTGATTTGAACTGAAAGAACAGTTGTTTCTCTGGATGAACGGTAAACTTAAATATATCTGGTTCACATAACACCACGTTGCTCTGTTTATGGGAGATTCACTGAAGGTGTTGGTTCCACCAGTTATCCCCAAATATCTGTATCATATATCATGGCCCACAAGAAGGCTCTGTGGGAGCTTTAACTGTGATTCCACAAATACTACTGAGATAAAGGCTGGCTGTAAGCTCCCCACAGGCTGCTTTAATGATGTAAGACAATCTGAGACAGCTGTTTCTGTTGTGTGTTTCACTTTGCTTATTTATGTGTTTCTGTGTCCATTTGAAAAGTGAATTTGTTTTGTTTTGTTTTTTTTTTAAACAGCTAAAAATGTCACTGGAACTGATATAAATTCCAAGCAAATGACCTCTCGCAGTCAAAAACACATTTTTAAGAGGAACTGCTATTGAGGAATGAGGCCCTCTTGAGGCAGGCGGAGCAATCATAAATCCCTGTTATCCTTGACACCAAAATTGCACTGTGCACACTGACACAGTCAAGTCTAAAGTGAGTCACCAAAATACAAAATGGATGCAGGCAGGCTAATAGAAGCCTGCATGCACAGGGCAAACTATGAAAAGTAGAAAATCACAGCTCAAGTGATTAGAGCAGAGAACTCTTAAACTAATTTCAATTATTTCCTTCAGGCTGTATTATGTAATATTAATCAGACAGAATAACACAACCTTTATTTACATAAATATTGCAGATTTTTTCTTTGGGCTACACTTTTTTACAGCTGCGACACTTTTTTCCCTGCATGTGATTTTGGACTTAAAAACCCCAAATGAGTGAACCTGTTGTCAAAGGGGCCCTGCAGGTACACGCCAGCCCTTTTTATGTAGGTGTGATAACCGTTGTCCTCCTCCCCCATCTCTCCTGTCCAAAGCAGGCTCCATTAGCAAAAATGGGTCAGCTTTAATCCACAGCCAAATTAATGGAAATGAAAATGCTTCCATTTGTGATTGATGCTGCTGTGAGTATGCAAGTGTTTCTTTGAGAGAGAAAGTGAGTGAGCTGTCAGAATTAATTAGTTATGCAGGTGCCTGTAATGAGTATATAAGAGTGTGTCTGTGTGTATGTGTATGTGTGTGTGTGTGTGTGTCGGTGTTGTTTGCCCATACTCTCAACTTTGGAATAGGCCTCCTAATCAAGGAGGCACATTTCATTCTGCCAATATAACTACAAAGTAAAATGTTTTACATTAGTGTTCACAAAATGAAATAAAAAAATATGTAAAAATAAATAAAAAATAAAATCAAACTTCAAAGGGAAAGTGCCAAAGCAGTACAGCAGGAACTCTGTTAGTTTATTTATGAACCTCGATGGCTGCGGCGCTCTCCCTCAAGGCAGCTAGCATGCTGAATAACCATGGAGCAGCTATCTGTCTGTCTGTCTGTCTGTCTGTCTGTCTGAGGAGCAACACACATTCCAGCCATCAGCAGTGTCAGCTTCCTAGTGACGGACAGACAGGGAGAGGTGAGGAGTTGGGAGACAGAGAGCGAGGTGAGGTAAAGTGTCGTGGCAAAGCAAAAACAAAATTCAGCCGAGGACACCAGAAGTGGAAGTTGCCCTCTTTTAATGGCTAAATGTTTGTCGATAAACAACAACATTGCATGCTGGGAGAAAATTGCATGCAACATATTACACCCTGTGTGACAGCATGCATTAAATTCATTGGAACTGCTTCACATTTTGCTATTGTTTAATGAGACAGGAATACGGACGTGTCACTTCACCTGCCATTATCACAGGGGGTGTTTTGAATGCGTCTTGGATGAATTTACCTTTTTTGCTGTCGGATAGTTGTCATTTCACCCCATGACACATTGAAGTGACGTGAGGTGTATGTGATACTGTGCTCCACCAAACACCTGATGCGCCTTCTTGGATGCGTCACAATAGCAAAGGGTCATGGAGGCTGCTTTTATGGTAGACGTAGACCAAGGAGATGAGGGTGTACTGTACTTTTTTGAAAAAACAGATTTAGTTTGAATATAAAATCTGTTGAAGTATCTTCAACAATACACCGCATGTGTAGTTTTGTGACTTGATGTCGACAAATGGTGGCAGCCCGAGCTGCCTGCCCAAAAAGTCCCATCCACAATGACTTTGTATCACAGTTTGATGAGTGTGCAGGTGCTACATTTTGCACCTGTGTTACATATTCTAGAAATATGGGGGCTTCTGAAAAGACTGTGATGGCAACGTTGGCAACAGCACTATAATGATTACATCATCTGCGTTTTTCTCATTTCCATCACGTGTGCTTAACATTTCTTTAAGCTTTTTTTTTGAGGTCATAGGTTTCTAAGCTGTCATTTCTATAGCTTTAAAAAACGTTTTTTAAAAACTCAACACATCAAGAGCAAATTACCTTCAGCTTTAGTCAAAACGAGTCATAAGAGGATATCCTGTAAGAGTCATCTTTACAACAGCTCCAAAAAAAAAACCAAAACACTATGTCCTCATATTTTCTCTTCAAACCAAAAATTGACCAAAGAAGGGCATCCTCAAATTAGAGCTCACACATACAGGGAGCAACACGTCCGTTGTGCCAGCCACCTCGGTCACTGTGATCAGCTTTCAGATGTCAAGAAAATGCCATAGACATATATTAATGTTAATAAAAAAGCAATCAGTAATTGACTGGCTGAACTGCTTGTTACTTCGCTACCTGCTGAAATCTAAACAGGCAGAATCAACCAGGTCCTTGAACTACTGCGAAACAACTCTGAGACATATGCGCACTTGGATTTGTTTTTCCATGGCCCAACACATAAACTGAAAGGTGCTTGAGGCTTCACTCTCATTACTGATGCTGAGATACATCGTTAACTTCATCATCAGCATTAACTTCATTTGTTTGACAGTTAAGCAACCTTTGATTTATCCATTATCCGCACTGCTGCTTTGTTTATTTATTCAGGTTGCAAAGTTTAAAACGAGTTCCAATGTGCTGCCCCACATCCTGTTAAATGCACCCTCCGTAAATGATTGCAGGTACGGTAGCAGTTGGAGGATTTGTTAGGTTTCCTGCTTGCTTAATCAGTTTAATGGGAATATTAAGCCCCAGGCATAGGTGGCTGAGCTTGGAGATTGTCAGCTGAGGTCAGAGATGTTACCTGCAGTGCAATAAACTGACTGTGGGAGTGTTTCAGGCAGCCAAGGTACCGTTTCTCAGTTTTCTTGTTTTAGCATAATGTCTTCATATTTATAGAAATGTTTGCAGCCAATGTAAATGAATGAATTTGCCATTATACTTGCTCTGCTTTGTTTAAGTTCTGCCTTGTATTTGGTTATTAAAGTTTTACCTTAAGCACCTTTGTTTGATTGGTTCCTACCACACATTTTAATTCTGTCTGACATGTTCTTGTATTTTAGGCTGTATTTTGTTTTAAAATGCTTTTGTAAATATTATTTCATTTATAATATTTTAATATAAAAGGTATGTCTCTTGGTTGTATTGTTAACTGCAAAGAATTTTTATTTTTTTTTGGCGGGGTTATGATCCTCCGCTATAAAATACTGTAACTATAATGCAAGTTCTGTTTTTAGTTTTTAAAATATCAGTCTCTGAGATTTCTGCCTCCACCCCAACAGAATGCATGTGAAGATCACTTCTGTGAAGAGTTTTCTTCATACCTCAGTGGAAAATCTACACAGTTCATTCTGTGGATTTGAGGAAGAGATGTTGCTGTTGAATTTAAAAGTTCACTTCCATGCAGCACGGTTAAGTCCCAGAACACAATAATACAACCTGAAATATTAACCATCCCACGCTGTCAGAGGCAGACAATATGGCAGATACATTTTTCATTAGATGAATTTATGATTTAGCTTACCAAACACTGCAATTCCTGTCAATTCATAATGATCAGCCTGTACAATAAGACAACTCCAGTTTTACCATCTGTTACCATATTTTTTATTTACTTTAAAGTGGCATCAGACAACTTTTCCCCCGCTACACCCCCCAAGCGCTTTCAAGTGGTATTATTGTTTGTGCAGCTGTTGCAAAAAGACAACCAGATCACTTCAGTGATCCAACCTGTCTGCTTATCAGTTCCTTGATTTTAACTGAATATAGTAACTTTCACCACAGCTCTTTTAAAAAGGCCACCGCAAGAAAACGTGTTCTTTGTTGCAAGTTGACCGAGATGGATGTGCATGCACAACACCAGACTCAGCATCTTGGGATTCTGTGAATTAGTAGTTATCTGCCTATTTGTTTCAAGTCTGTTCACTCAGAACAGTCTTGTGTACACACCGTACAGCTGACAGGAACTGCAGGACATCGGATTACGCAGTTCTTACAACTCTGACGAACATCTTGTGGTATTATTAAGTAGGCAGGTTGTTACTGACTGATCAAGTAGACAGTATGCCTTGTGTTGTAAATCAAGCCTTAATTTTTCTGGGAGAAATCGTGCCCGGTGTTAGGCGGGAGTGTATAGTCAGTATAGTTAAGTTTGCTTAAAGTGGAAATAGATATAGTTCAGTTTAGATACATGCAGTAAATAATGTGACATATTGCAAATGAACTGCAGGACTGAAAACTCCCTGTATTAACGACATATTTGACAGGACAGAGAAAGTGTTTTGACTTCCAAAGGAAGCAGAGTTTTCTTATAATTAAAATGTCCCCACAGCTGTGATGGGGCTAGCATTCATCCTGAGGATGGCTGCTTTATCCAAAGCAATTTCACTGTATAAACCACGGCATCTGTGTGTAACAGTGAAGCCTGTCTGATGTGTAGAAACACACAAAACATCCATCACCGTTAGATTGGCCGAACTAGTTGCTCTGCCTTAATATTTGAATAAGTAATAAAGTTAACGATACGGCGCCACGTACAGAAAACTTTCACCTTGGAGTCATGGCTGCAGGTATTTAATAAACACAGAAGGTCTTGGGCGACAGACAGAACAACAGTATTGATGTTTCTGCAAAAACTATGTAGCTATGTTTTTGGAATGGCTTTGTGTGAGATTTGTTTGGGCGGCGTGAGAGTGTCAGACAGAGCCTGAAAGCGGGCGTCTCGCGCCAAAAGCGGTGAGAGTCGGCAACCCTGTGAAATTGGATGGTTTAGAAGACGCTGGCGAGAGAGCTTTTTTTTTTGTCTTTGAGGTGTGAGGATCTCTGCATTCTCTATACAGTCGAAGTGAAGAAGGAAGGGAGTCAGAGAGATGAGCACCTCAATTGAAGCGAGTAGGTGTGTGTGTCACTGCCTTGAATACACCATTGGACTGAATGCAGTGTGTACTTGTTGATACACACATGTATTTCTGTCAGACATTTTGGTGCTAATTTTCTGTTATTATGTAGCACTCCTCACTCTATCAGTTTCTTTAAGTTATCATTACACCTGTAACCCATCAGTGACCACTGGCCTGACCACACACACTAACCAGTGACATAGGTTTTCCTATGGGAACGCATGGATTTAACAGCCTCGTCAGATCTGTCAGCTTTGAAGATGTAAATGGGTTTTCTTGGTGATAGATGGTGTTAATGATCACTGGCATAAAGCAAGACCAGTCAACCAGCTACCACACGTCTTCGCCACAGGAAAAACAACGTATGCACCAACCACGAGTCACGTATTCAGAGCCTTTCTGACACTGTACTGGAAACGAGATAGCGTCTGCGAGTGGTCATAGATTGGGAATATGTCTTTAAGAGTCCAAAATATGCTTTATGAGTAGTAAACCTCTATTAAACATTGCACATACACAAATAAAGATGTGGCCACTGACTTTGCAGGATCATGATTTACTCGGATTGTTAAATTTGACACTGAGATCAGATTTTGAGGTGAGAGTTGATCAGTGATTTTGTAGCCTATAGGTTTAAAAGGAATAGTGGAGCATTTTGGGAAATAAGTTTGTTTGCTTATTTCTTATTTTCTTTTTTAAGAGCTGATCATGAGTACAGCAATTACCTGTAGTGCAATAGCCACAACACACTCAATGACATCAATGTAGAATTTGCACTAGTTTGCTGTGCTCCCTCTTACAGTATACTATTGCTGTATTATTGCTTGATGATATTATGTCATTTATCCCTAATGACAGATGGGCTACAAATGTAGATATGCAGCTGGACCTTAACTGGACATCGGAGGGATCATTGTACAGAGCTTAGCAGGGCCGATGCACAGTGACAGAGTTTTTCCATGGTTTCAAATAATTTAGTTTTCATATTATTTTCATTCATTCATCAGAGTAAACGTTGTTTATACCACACTAATCTTTACATCGTTGTCATCTGAGGATTCTTAAGGATGAATCCCTATTCAGCTTGATCCAGCACAACCTTAAATTCAATGTGGTGCTATATGTAGCTCCAAACCGTCCCATGGCTGGCTTATTCACCAGCTTTAAACCCTCCTAAAGCACTGCTACGTCTCACTGTCTCACAACAGCCTCATCATCTGATAAGCATGCATGCACACTACTTTTGCTCTTTTGTCCTACTTGGTGAACGGCAAGCCCAGTGATGAATGGAAGAACGTTTCATTTGATTTATTACTGCATTAAATAAAATGTGCATCCCATGTGTCGTGGCCTGTGTCAGGAGTTTGGGTGAAATGCAATAAAACATAAAAGAAAAATACACAAACCCAATGACAGCTTACAGGAGTATATTTCCTTAAGGTGGTCCAAAACACAATACAAATAAAGAAATCTTTATTTGGCATTGAAATGGCTTGCAACTGTACACACACACACACACACAATGAATTTGTTTTTACACTCCATACATACAGGCCCCCCCCCAATTCACACATACATGCATATATATAGGGGTCCTTTAATGTGCGTGGCGAGGACGTAGGATGAGGGCGCCGCCATTCATCAGCGCACCTGGGAGCAGTTGGGGGGGGGGGGGGGTCGGTGCCTTGCTCAAGGGCACCTCGGCCATGCTCTGGAGGTGGACTGGAGCCTCTCCAACCACCAATCCACACTCTGTGTTTTTTTTTTCAAATTCAGTTTCATTAGTCATTTGGAATCATTGTCTGGGAACCCTGAATGTCTGTGCAAACTTAACGGTAAACCATCCGATAGCTGTTCAATCAGTGGGGCCCAAATGGTCTTGCAGAAGCATTTTGAGAGTTCTCTAGAAAAACAAGAATATTGGTAGGTCTATCATTACTGGATTCATTTTTACTCTCAAATATTGATATTGGTTTCATACATTCCACAGCAGGGCTCTGCTCTAGACAAGCAGATAAGTCAAGGACAGAAGAGAAGAAGAAAGGAGTGTGAGATGACAGATGGGTGAAAGGAGGAGGTTAAGAAGAAGAAGAGGGGATGGGGGAAAGCAGCTGTCACACAGCCGGTCAGGGCCTGGGGGAATTGGAAAGGTGGGGGGGGGGGGGTTCAAACCTATTGTTCCAGCTGGGAGAGAGCAATCATCTGATATCATCAAACTGTAATGAATCTATATCGTCAGGAGAGGACAGTTGAGTGACAAGCGTGTGGGAGTGAAGGAAAAAGGAGGTGAAAAATGGGAAGGCACAAAGATGAAAAAGAAGAATTTTAGGGTGGAAAGAAAAAGTAGGAGGGGACGATTGGAAAGCTGGATGGGTCTCATGGGAAAAGAGGAGCAAAGGCCAAATTACACTCTCACTCTCAGACCAGCATGTGTTTAGTCTGAATTATCTTGGACATGTATGTTTCTGGTTTGCTTTGGGATAAGGTGGCAGCAATGAGGGTTGGGGAGAACTGCACAGCGAATCACCAGGACAGCGCTGCCATCTATGGAGGACCTCTACGCCCTCTACGATCCGGTCCTGCACCACCAGGCTCAGGGACAGCTTCATCCTGCAGGCCAGAAGACTGTTGAACTCCTGAGCTCTCAAGTTCGCCACTATGCCGCTTGACTCGCATCATATTGATCACTTTACTACTGCATTACTTATACCACACTTAGTGGTAGTGCACATTTATATTCTACTGCACTAGCTCCACCTGCTCAGTTATATGTTTATACCTGTACACATCACATTATATATATTTATTTTACAACCTGTTTAGAAGATGTTCATCCATGCTTCACTGTATTTGTTGTGCACATGGTAAGAAGCTAGAGAGTTCATGAGCAGAAACACCATTCTTAAAATGAATAAGCCAACACCAGATCTATTCTCTGGAGTGAATAAAAATGGAGATGAACAATAAAAACTGGTTGTTTGACACTGCCTTCCAGAATCCCCCATGTTTGCATTTGCTGTAACACAGTAATAATACAAAATAATAGATTTGTTTAACAAGATATGCCCAAATTATCAGTGATTCTTTTTTCTATTTTGTTTTTGTAATTATCCGTTTCATATTCTATCCGTTTCATGTCTAGCTTGTTTTTACAAACAAATAATAAGTAAGTTATATTACTCTGTATGGTAATCACGTTGTACTGCAAGTGTGGTGTGTCAGGTCAGGTTTAATCAGAAATCCTGATACCATAGCACGTTTGCATGTTATCAGCCAACAACAATTGGGGTTGGTTACAGAGCATGAGTTTTTAGATTAAAGAAATCACAGGAAAGTATTCCATTACTGTATCCTGCAACCCCCCCCCCCCCCCCCCCCCCCCCCCCCCCCCCCCACTCTTTTTGTCTGGTTGTTGGTTTGTCTGATTTATCCTGATTAGGATGGTTGAGATCACATAACGGCAAATGTGTTGTTTCAAAATAGAAATGATCTACAGTATGTCACTATTGTCGTTTGCAGTGGTTTGCTTACAAGCTGTAAATGAAAATCCTCACATTATCAGGCTGGTCTGAAGCTCAATCAAATTACAATTCAATTACCTATCAGCCATCAATGTGCTGAAGGAGACTGATGAAATCATTATCTCTCACTGTCCAAGTTTGTCTGCCTCAATTAACCATGCCATTATTCCTGCCCCAGAATGCCCAGATATTCAAAGAATGGAAGTACAGATACCAACTCAGGTATGTTAGGTAGTCATCTAAATTACAGCCCCTTTATTTCCATAATCATGCTCTAATTAGGGTCTGAAGCAATACAGACTGGGCGCTGTTCTTTTCTTGCTCTTTCAAGTGGTAATGGCTTATTTATCACAGGGTTTGGCCAAATCCAGCAATCCTAGCCCAAGGGGTATAAACCACCTGGGACCTGCAAATTCATGCTATTTCTGATTCAAAGGGCTTTAATTTCATTATATTACTCAGTTCCAAACATGGCCTTTTTTTTCTACATAATTGTCACCATTCACGATTACAAATAAGCCAGGTGAATTCATTTCAAATCAAAACTGGCTTTTTAAATAAAAGGCTGGAGCTGACAATAGAGACCGCAGTCTGCTGAGGTTGTATTAAAAGAAAGCAGATGAACCCACAATGGCCGAGCCTCTTCCTCATCTCCACCCAGTCAAACACTAATGCTGAATTCTGGCAGATGTCAGACATTGAAAGTTTCCAACTGACATACCCAACCACAGTGTGTTTCAATGCTGATAGTTAAGAAAGATGATACAGTACAAAAGCTAATGCTGAACTACAGCTGGTGTTAATATTTGCAGGTACAACAACCTCTGTAAGCATTTTAAGTTTAAAGGGCCGCACTGGTACCAGCGTTTTTTTTAACTACAAGTTTCCTGCAAAGTATAAAATGCTCTTTAGATTTGTTTACCTTCCAGACAGCCATGGATTCCATACAATATGAAAACCATCTTACACAGACCGTAAAATACATAACCTATCACAATAATCTAGTTTAGTTTAATTGTTTGTATTGTGCTGTAATGCAGTTAAAAGTGCAAATTGATTTGAAAAGTATTTGCTTCTTTACCACATATTGATAATTTTGAAGATGACAAAAATTACGTTCACTATAATGGGTTACCATTGTCAACTTAGTTTCAATTCTCAAAGTAAATGTAAGCAGTTGTGGATTATCAGAGGAAATTCATTTAAAGAACAGCTTGATTTAAATCCAAATGCTGTATTTATTCATCATACAATAAATGTAGGAACTTTCATTTTCAGATATGATGAATTGTATGCTTGCCTGTTGCTAACCCTGATGACATCATCAGGGTAACTTTGTCAGAGTTGACAATGATCCTGTAGCTATTGTCACAGTTTGAGTAATACTCATCATAACTAAATATACATCAAATGTGAGTTCAGTTTAAAACAATCACTCACTTTAGGAATTGTCTGAAATGCAGTATAAGAAGGTTTCTGGTTTAAAGGATTTTTCAGGGTTTGGATATTTTAATAATTCAAACCCAGTGACCATCTGAGGGCACCAACAGGTCAAACTGTCTGGTGCTGCTTTACATTGTGCTCAGGTAAACTGTGCTAGTCTCTTGGCCTTAACAGCCAGTACCTATGATTGCCAACTTTGTCCTCAAGTCATCAACTACATATCAGTGGAACAGCCAGTTCAGACATGGTTGGATTTTGCTTGTGATGTGGTGGGAAGAAGTATGGAAGGCAACCTGGGACAAATTGACCAGCCACTAAATCAACCTTAAACCCAAACCATGAGGTCAAACAGTGGAGGTGCATCAGAGCCCAAATAATCCAGGTTTTTTTTTACCACAGATGAAAAGGAGAAGATGAGTGGAGGATGAGAGGGTAAGGGGAGGGAAAATGAGAGAGGTACAGACTTAAGAGTGAAAGAAATGAACTGATGAAGATAAAGAAAAAGAACCACAGAAGTGAAAAGAGAAACGGAGAACCCTTGCCTCCATTAAAAAATACTCCTCCAATTAAGTGCCCTCTGATAAATGGAGAAGGGAAACATAGGAGGGAGAGAATGTGGTGGGAGGAGGAGGAAGGGGAAGGAGAGCAGAAGGGAGGGGAGGAGTGGCGCGAATCGGAAACAATTTGTTTCTGTCATTTTCTAGCAAGGTCAACTAGATAGGGCTGCTGCTATATGAATTCCACATACCCCCTCCCATTCCTTTTACTACTTCTCTTTCAGCTCCCCCATTCACTCCTGCTCGACCTCCATCTCCAAAACAAAATTGACTCTGACATTGAGATCACATTTGTTGTCCTTGCAAGGCCAGGGGTAAACTTGTCATAGCTGTGCAACCTGTATCTTGAGGGGCTAATTTAAATTCCTTCGCTTCACATGTCCTATCACCTCACAAATAAATGTTTTCCTTTCATATAACAAAACAAAATCTCTTACTTAGTTCCTGAAGGTGGATGAAAAATAAGGGCTTGGCGGAGAACCTTAGTCGGCCTAACCTCGGTTAGACCAGTCTGTTGTGTTTACTCAGTGTGATGCAGGTAGTCGACCAAACGCTCATTCCTGTGTGGTGCAGTGGGGGGATTTTCCTCAACCGTTCGCAAAAGCTGCAATCAAACTTGCCTAAAGCTGCCTTAAAGCTAGAATATAACTTCCGTATATTATTATCACCACCCTCAGTAAGTCAAGTTCTTTCCCCCTCGACTCTCACGGCTCATCTTGATAAGTTGTCACTGGTCCTGAGGCCCATTGTGAAAGTGCTTTACCATTCCTCATACAGTGTGGTGAATGGAGCCCATACACCCTCCTGCACTCGGGCACTGAGGGTGATGTCACAGGTGTCGCATCATTTCTGCGAGGGTTCAGTGCTTAGGGTGGTATAGAGGAATTGGGCCGTCTAGCTATATGATGTACGTTTGTAATGTGTTTTAAATGCACTGGAGTAATCTCTGAAACTGACTATAAAACAGTATGAACAGAGGCTTCTTTACAATATCTCTACATGGCCTTTCACTCTGTAACATACACCATGAGAGAAAAGGGTGTCTCGTCTGCTTAGTAAGGCAACACAGTTTTTAGCTTCCCCAGCCAGAGGTGTTAAAACTCATATCTCTGTAGAGCAGACTAAGAACAAAGCTTTATGTGCGATACTGTACAAGTGTCATCTCATCAGTCACACGTTTATCCGAGTTTTCCTGAAAGGTGACGTTAAGTTTATCAGTGTGAAGTTCTCGCTGTGTGCGTTGCCTTGAGAAAGACTAACTGTGGTTAAAATGTTGGTTATATAAGAAAATCATTGGAGCTACATTCCATCACCTTCTCTTTAATATATTGTACCAGCACCTACTCTTAGGAGCGCATTCACCAGACAACTCTTGAAACGATGTGTCAAGTAGATGAGTTGAGGGTGGTAGAACAGAAAAGGATGAGTGTTTTCCTCTGTTGTAATCCTTTACGGTCTCTGTCTTTGTTTCCTCTCTCCTCCACACCTCTCTCTTCTGATATAATTTTGTTGGACATGCGGGGACACAGGCTCTTTCTGGGTGAAAGCAGAGCACTTATATCATTTACAGGTTGTATCCCCAGCCATAATGCACTTTGATCTGTTTAGGCATCAACACAATGAATGAGGCACATAATACACCACACACTATGGATATCCTCAAAAAACACTCGAGAAGCACTTGAAAACACCTCAGTGGCTGCGGTTACATGCGCACTTTTTTCATTCTGATTGAAATCATTCTGACTGAAGATTTCATGTCAACTGTTTAGATGGGATGCGATCTGATAACTCTGGTGTTTATATACACGGATACATTTAATTCAAAAACGTTGTGTTACGTGCGCAAAAGTGAAGTATACATCATGCATTCATCTTCCTCAATGGTTTGTTGTGTGGACTGGTGGGGGGATTTATGGCTTCAGATGAAGTCAGTGTCAGAGCTTTGATTCCCTTTATTATGCGCGTCACAATCATTTTGTACAGACTCGGTAGTTGTGCAGAATCCTGCCTTCTCTCCAATCAATGCAGCATTCACAAAAGCACAGTGAAAATGTTCATGTATATTTTTTGAAAGGGCATGTTAAAAGGGCCAGTGAAAGATCTGATCCTGATACCAAATGAAGACAAAGCATCAGAAATCACCAGGAGATTCGAGGCAGTGCATCCCAAAAATCAGCCATCATATGGCTACCAATATTTGTTAACAGAAAAGGCTGGCCTTCTGATGCCCTACAGTATGTAATGGATGACAAATGCCGGTAAGACATTTCTTAAACATGTCTGGCCTACTGTGTGTCTTTTCCAATACCTTAAAGTAGCCACCAGCATTTTCTATTCATTTTACAAGATCTAACACTATTTGTTCTTAACATTTATCCACCATCTAGTGAGCTAACACACTGAGAAAATACAGTCTCTTTGGTTGTGAATAATGGGATGATAATGTTATGATGTATTATTCTGATATTTGTAAAATATATTTGAGTTGAGGACAATCACCAAAATATTGTTGAGTTCCTAGGACCAATCAAGAAAATACCATCATCGAATTATTTCTCCAACAGCAACTGGTTGGAGGAATTCAGAGAACCCACTGCAAACCATCCTCTGTATGTTAGTGGCAACAATGTCAGGAGGCACTGACCAGATATATGGGCACCCACTTCCCCCTTCATACAGGGCATCTTCAATCACAGCATTAACAGCAACATAAAGGCGCATGTTTAATAAAAGTCAAAATCTTTCAGACATTTAAATAAAGAACAAAAAGTGCCAGTGCATTATAAAATGCTTTTTGGGCAAAGCAATGCTTAATAAAAGTTTTGTTCAAGTAGGTACAAACAAACTTAATGGAGTTGACTAATCACATGTCCAAGTCTTTTAAAACAGACCTTTTAAAGTTGTGTAAACATAAGTTTGTTTTACCCTAGGGAAAACGTGAACAAGTCTGTTCAGTATAAAACGATCTGTTAATTTTCTGTCCAGTGACCTCGGTTAAGACATTTACTAACAAAATCTCCTTGTAACAACTTTTTTTTTGTTCTTTTGATTATCTAATCTAGGTCACATATGGTGTATTCACAGTCATGGTACTGGGGCTGTTGGGGTTGTGTATATGGGTGCTGAGGATGAGGATGCTGGAATGCAATGCTTTCCATTGTGTATGTGGAGCTGCCTGGGAGGAATGTGGAAGGATAGCCATAAGACCTTCAAACAGCTGCCATACTACGCGCTCATTTGAGCAGGAATTTTCCTCAAGAAGCCTTGCATCTCCTCCATGTAGGACGACAGTGCACACAAAACTCTTTCATAGCAAGATGTGGACTTCGTTCCTTGAAAAGTAGTTTCAGCATTTAATTTGTCTTTTGACAGTGTAATTATTCACATTCTGTAACAATAACGGGTTAGCAGGGTCTTTCAGCGCACAGACCAATATCCAAAGCAGCCAATATGTCCTCCATTTAACCATGCACTGTACTTAAGACATACTGCTGGATAGATTACGTTGCATGTAACTTACTCTTTTTTGCAGCCCTTTGCACGGACAAATCAGTGATCTGGGAACTGCTGTTTTCACCCGTGTCTGTGTTCCGTTCTTCTGTGCTCACCATCTAAAGGATGTTATGGAAAAAAAATACACACAAAAAAAGTTTAAAATCATAGTAGCTGACTAAACCTTTGTAAGACTATAAAACAATACATGCCCAATACTTCAACAAAAGCTGCAGATGTATCAAACAAGTAGTCTGGTTTTAGTTTGGCTAACGTTACCCTAATGTTTTGTTCTGTGTGGGTGTTTAGGCTCCATGTAAACGTAGCTAATGTTAAAGAGGGTCAGAGCGAGTCTGTGGTAGAGAGAGAGGGAGGAAGAGATCACGTGATGAAGAACTTTATAATGCAGTAATCCAGACCAGGTTATTGGGGGGCAGGTGTGGCACAGCATCACAGGCAAAGGCAGGGGTTTAAGTTTGATTTATTTCACAGTTTGTGATTGACAAGCAACTAATACAGGCCTCTAAAATCAGATGGGAAATAAAAAGTGAGCCCCTGTAGGATGATGCACATGCAAATGCTGGAATTGCTAGCAGTGAAACTCCACTGACTGCATCCTATGGTGATGTACACACCAGATGCATCATCGAGATGGACGTAGTAGTAAAGCTATAGTGGCTGATTTGTGCTGAACTGTGGAGTGAAAGTAATAAAACGTGTGCTTGCTTCTGGTCTTCTCGAGAGTTAGCATGCATCACAAAGGATCCACCAGTGTGGGTTTTGCATAGAAAACAATAGGTGCAGGTCTTTTGACTAGCTGGAAACTACAGTGCCTTGAGAAACACTGTCAGCGGGCCAAACAAAAGCTCACTTTGACAACTGACAATTCACGATAAAAAATATGCCAATTTAAAAATTATTTCTGTAAGTCTACTTACAAAAATCTGTAGAGCCATGTCTGTCTTATCAACCTGTCACCATTTCCGTGGCACATGAAGACAACTTTCCCATTCATCATTCCTGCCTTCACAACAAGCAGCTAACCTCCAGTATTAACTAGAGTCATGGAGGAAGGGCACCGAGGTGACAGGTCACCAAGGTGAAAGGTCGTGTCTCTTTACATTGATCTGTTCCTGTTTACAGTACTCGTGTTCTAGCACAAAGACGTAAACTGATAGATTTATATACAAAGGCTCCATAAAAGAACAGGATAACATTCCACATAATGCGGCACAATACCCCTGTAAGAAATCCTTTCTTAACTTGGAGCTTACACAGTTATGTACATTCATTGTTCAGACTGTCACAAAGGAGTTGATTGAACTGATTTGAGGAATAAATACAAGCCAATCAGATTTTAGTTTGTTTAATTTACGCATGTAGATAAACACCATTGATTATATAGTGCTGTCCATGTGTTTGGACAGTGATGTTTCCCACTATTTTGGCACTATACTGCAGCGACACTGGATTTTAATGTTCAATTAGGTGAAAGTGCCCCCAAACACCCTTAAAGTTGAAAGCTTTAAAAGGTGTTTCCGTGTCTATATTGGATGAACACTGTAGGATTCACAGTTCATGTGATGTGAATGTAAACAGCAAATTGAAGATGAAACAAATTAGGCTCACAGCCATTGCTTCTTCTCAAATGCAATGTGCTTGAGGACATTGACATTTCAAGTGATTAACATGATCCACTTAAAAAATTAACTTAAAGAGCTTCAGTGGAGTGAGGGGCGCAGGCTGGGTAATGTTACTTCATGAGGCCACTTAGTGTTAATGCACTATGCATTTGTTGTTAATGTGTTTGTAAATCCATGTAAGTATCTTCTTGACATCATAATATGGTCAGTTTAATTGTTTCTACAAACTGTATTATATTTCAGCCAAGAGCGAGAAGCTTGACTGTGTCAAGATGGGCTAATGTAGAGCATACATTAACGTATGTAAGGATGGAGATAAAAGACAGCCTTTTTTTCTCTCTATTCCATCATTAATGTCTTCTTCACATGCATGAAATTGTCTAAGAGCATTAGAGAAAAAAACAACATCAATGCCAATTGGAGAAAAATGCTGAGGATTTTGAGAGACATGTACAAGTGGCTGGATGACAACAAACAGACTGGTGCAGGATGTGTTACCTTGGCACAGGATAAATGGAAAGAGGGGAGCCTCCACCATAAGGAAGGTAAAGTGCACCTGCTGGTAACAAAAAATAGACCATTTTGTAACTGATTTACATGTTGTCTTGCAAATGTTAGCCGCTGCTAAGCCTAAACTCAGTAATCACTTGGGTTTGTTCTCAGCTGGAGGATGTGAGAACCCTGCAGCTTCACCACGAGGACGGACTTCTGAAGTGCTTGTGTGCAGTCAGCGGGGCTAAGCTAGCTGCTGATGGTCTGTAAATACCTCTATATTCTTGTGGTCTTGTTTTCTATTTCTACACATGTTAAGATGTATGTGTGGGCATGGATGATTTGGAGTGGTTTACTCCACAAAGTAATCAACAACATGGTAATAAGGAGTAATGTTATTCATTAAGTAATTGATTTCACCTATCGACTAATGTACCCAACAATGTTGGCGATTTGGGCTTGGTCATGGTTAGGAGAAACCTTGGTAAGAGACAGGATGTGAATTATGCTCTCTGATATCAAAGTCACATGCTTTACATGCCAACCATTCATACTGACCTCAAACCTAAGACTCACACACCCACAAAGGTCGCTTGTCAGGAAGACGTAAATGTAGATCGCTTTAAGCTTTTGAATAAACGAACAGTGTTTCATTTTCCTGTGGATAACATGATGACATCATTTGGGTGATCTTGGCTTGAGGACAAACCTGTGCCATGGAGCTTGAAAGATGTGTGTGCTTGCTAGTCAGGAAGTGTCTAATAAACAAAGGGAAGTCTGTTTTTGGACCAATACTAGTGACTAAACGTCAAGTTATCTCACCTTCTACTGCATGAATTTTGACCCCCGTTCCTACACTAAAATGCTGTTTTGGAGCCAATGGCAAAATTTGTTCAGGATTACTATAATGGCCAAGAAAAACAAAAGCAACTGTTAAAATAACCAGCACTCAATGTGTCAGTTTATATGAAAGGAGAAAGGAGAAGAGCTTGCAGCAGAAGCAGTAAAGACTGTTGTGACTATATCAGCCAGCTTTTCTTCATTTTCCCCCCATTTATTAGTTTCCTATGCAGGATGTGGTGGCAACTTCTTCCATCCCCTCTTTTAGGAAAAGACAGATATGCATCATGACTCAATTTCACAATAAACAAACCAACTTGACTAAACTCACCTGCTGCAGGCAGTGATGGAGCAGCAGAAGATGAAGGGTCTATACTTTGACTCCCTTCCCCAGCAGCAGAGTCGCCGGGTTGTGCAGTGTTGGGCTGTGGCTGTCCCAGATATTTCCTAAGCACATCTACAAAATTATGTAATAGATAAATGTTTGCCAAAATAAGCATAAACTACTGCTACACTAAATTTGTGTAAAATCCACTCTACACTTAATTAATTCAATCACTGGCCCAAGTCAATCCCACAAACACTCTGCAACATCACTGTCTCTCTGTTCCAAATACACAATCCTTTTAAGTGCCTGGCTGGGCATTTATGCAAAACACATTTTTATGATATCTCATAATATATTTTAATATAAAACTATAACCCTGGTTTATCATATACGCAAAATTATTCTTATGTCCATTGCTGATTGTAATGTATCCAGTCAGAGAGAGGGAAACAGATAACAGTAGGTTAATCACAGCTCGCTGATGCTTATTTATTATACATCTTATACACCGCGACTCAAGCTACGCCGCGGCGTAAAGTATAATCGGTTTCGAGGTAGACATCGCCTCAGCTGTCGTGGAGAGGAAAGGTCACTCGGCCGCCCGCGATGTGAAATGTCCAGGGATAGGGACAGGGTATTATCTAGCTAAGCTTAAATAGCTAGCTCTGTTTGATAATATTAATGGTGTCATTATACATAACCTCTGTATCTTGCTTCCTTTTCATCTTCCTTCTTCCGCTTTATCCCTTGTGCACCAGACGGCTTGGATCACGGCCATCCCCCACACGGCTTTTACATGGTTGGATGTTGTCGATTGTTCAAAGTGTTCTGCTGTTGCTCAGTGGAACGGCAGCGGCATGGGCAAAAAGCAGACTCTGCTAAACCCCAAAAACTTTTTTTTTCTACGAAACAACATATTCTGGAACTGGGGGGTGCCCGCCCCTATAAAACAGCTCTAAACGGCTGCCTGAACCGCCTGTGCTGCCTGTGCTTGGGGCCGGCCCTGCTGCTGGCTCACTGTAGCCATGAATACCCCACGAGCTACCTCACGTCAGTGCTCCGTAAGATCCCACTCAAAAAAGAAAACATCTACAAACACATAATGACATAGATGTAAGTGTGTGTGTAGGACACACACATTGTGGCATGCACACACATACATCCATCCTTCAACTTCAGTCTTCACAAGGACCCTTGATTCGCCGAGTGTCCTTATTGGCAAAATGTACTCATTCAACAGGATGCAAGTTCACATCGGCACAGGAATACAAATCACTAATATCCATGTTCTGAGTACAGAATACAGTTCACAGCAGCCTTGTCAGTACAGTAACCTGTAATGCTCTTTGTAGTTTTCCTTCCCATCTTTGAAAATGAACATACTGAATTAACGAGGGACAGGGTTATTGTTAACATAAAATTGAGCATCGTGTTAGTTCAGGCAGGCCATGGAGTCAAGCTCAGCTCAATATCCCAGCTACATCAGCTGACCATTGCAATCCAGGAGCTACATCAGCTGATGGATCAGCTGATTCCCTTCTACGCATCTATTGGCGATCTCATTCAGAGCGCCCTATTTCAGCTGCTTCAGCCGCCTATCCTGGCTGCTTCCTCCACAAGCCGCTTCACAACCCACCTCCACCCCAGCTCCTCCCTTCACGCTGTATCTGACTTATCAATGTCATTTCTGTTGTCATTGATGCTGCTCTGTTCTGTACCCTACGGGGGGTTCTTGCCGCTGCACTTCCTGCCTTAAACTGTCCATGTATGCACCTGGAGGGGCAGGGAGGTCCCAGAACAGAGCATACCACCAAATATATCTAACTGCAAATATATCTACTGCATGTAGATCAAGTATTTTTGTCATGGACCTGACTGAACCAGTTTCAGAGTGTTGTTTGTTTCTCAAAGGTTGGAAGAATATTTCAGTATCCCTGAAAGTGTGTACAGTATATTGTGATGTGAGAAAAACGTTTTCTTACACATAGCTTTTCATGACTTCTATATGGTCTTATAAGACCTGAGAAAATGATAAAAATGAAGTTTTAAACCAAAATCTACATTTTTACTATGCAATTGATGAATCATGCTTTGTCTCATGTTTAAATTCACCTGCTTTCACCTGAAGTAGTTGCAGGGTGATATTCATTTTCGCCAATAGGAGGCAGTAGCGTCTTTGGTATGTTAGTGACCAGCGCTGTAATCCTTGTTTATGAGAAGCAAGTTAGCCGAGCCGTAAGGAAGGACAGTCAGGATAGCAGCAGAGGAAGCAGACATTCATCCAAGACTGTCTTTTTGCAGGTGAGATAAGTACACAAGCGCCATATACATTTATGTTAAGTTCATTTTTGTATGTTTATAACGTAATTCATGTTGGAAAATAAGCCAGTTGACTATGGCTAGTGTCAAAAGCCAACGGCGGCATGTAGAGCAAGCTAGCGGTATGGCGTCAAGTTAGTAACTTGGCCTGATGATGGTATTGTTTCCATGTTAGGTCATAAAGTTAGCCCAAGAGAGACTTTTTGCTGTATTCACAGCATAATAAATTCATCCTTCAGTGTGTGACAGTGTTTGTTTTTAAAGTGACTGAGCCTTTTATATTTTTTTGGGTGCTCTTTGGCGTAGTAATATTGTATTATTGTAGTAATATTGTACCATATAATATTGAAATGTATATTTACATAGAGAAAAATATATCAGTCATAAGCGAGGGAATGAAACTTGCAAGTTTTTTTTATTTGCTTCTTCTCTGCTTTTATTTAATTGCCTAATCTTTGCGTATGTTTAGCTTCACACCTTTAATCAGCTGCGTTCACTCATTAATAGCTTTTACAGCTTTGTTATATTCAGTTCCAGGTGCCATTAAAAAGGTATTAAAACATCCTAAATGTTATTTTGGAAACCTGAGATACCTTCTTTCAACACAATTTGGAGGTGTTTGAATGGCTACGTGGCTCCAGATGGCAGCAGCACTGTAATGTGTTGAAAAGGGTGAGTCTTAAAATCAGGCCGCAGCGATGTCTCAGATCCAGAGATGTCTCCCAGCATGGCCTCTCTGATTTACTCAGCTGTTTATTATTCTGGTATTAATTTTGAGGGCTCCGCCTGCCTCTGGCCTCCCGTCCCGCTGCACCCTCTGGTTTGTGACAGCTTTGATAAAACTGAGCCAGTTAAAAGTGAACACTGGTCCCACTCCCCATGCCACTGTAAAAATACAGTTGCAGCAAAAGACAACATCAAGAGTTCAAAGAAAAAAGCGACATTACTAATTGGGTTTGCTACTAGGACGGCCAGTAATACTTACGTGCTCCATGGTTCAACAATAAAGGAAGAAATTTACAAGGTAGAATCTGATCCTTTACACTGTTCTTATTCACACTGTGTTAACCCATTCCTTCCCTGATTCTCAGCCCTGTTATCCTCCACACTTAATGATTTACATCTAATGCCAACATTTAGTGCCAAAACAGAAAGTACTGTTTCTGGGAGTAAGGGGGTGTATGTGTGTGTGTGTGGGGGGGTCAGGTAAGGGTGGTGGGTGACCACAATTTGCACCCTGTAACGGACCTGCAATTAATGTTTGCCTTTCTATTAGTGATTACCACAGTATTTCCCTAACCTTAACCAAACCTTAGTTGCCATGAGTTGATGACCCATCGGAGCATGGAGTGCCAATATATCGCTTTTAACTACACGCTACACACATTATGGCTGCTCCGCGTAGCCTGTCAGATAGTTTGTTGTGTGAAATTAATGATATGTGCAACTGCAAGGGGGAATTGTTCACATGAGTGGCCAGCGCACTAGATCAGGATTTGAAGTAATGTCAGCCGCAAGCTGATCGAATCACAATAATGGGAAATTGAGAAGAGAAACGAATCGATGATGGGATCAGCCTACTTTGATCTCAACATTACTAACCTCCTCTAGTGCCGCCGTACTCAGTTATCTTTACATTGTGCAAAACTGGAGCTCTCAAGGAAGACGTTCTTGTGTCGGCCACTGGTGATTCGGCCATGATCTGCCCCCTTGTGGAAATATCTTTTAGTCCACCAGGTACACATACGGGCAAGTATGTGAACAAAGCTGCTCATGTTTGAGCCACAACACTAAAATAATGTCTCCTCTCTCCATCTTTGATGATCCCTGCATGTTTTCCAATCATATCCCAAAACTGAGAGATGTTTTGTACGTGCCTGTGCAGAAATGCTGCCCAAACCAGCGCTAGAGAGTGAGTGAGTGAGTGAGTGTGTGTGTGTGTGTGTGTGTGTGTGTGTGTGCATGTGTGTAATTGCTACAGCTGTTCTGTCAGGGGAGAGAGCCTTACAAGACTGCTGGTTGTGACAGAGGCGTTGGTACAGCAAGAAACATATGCTGTGTTTTTATCATAGCAGCACGCTGACAAAAAAAAGAAAAGAAACACACACGCACAACCCCGTCAGACAAAGTGGAATGACTGCATTTGCACACATTCTCTCAAATGAGGGTTCACACACACACACACACACACACACACACACACACACACACACACACAGCTTCATTTATCAGTGGTGCATTATTTATCAGCAGCAGCATTTCTACTCCTCAAGGTATTTACAGCAAGGAATACATTAGCAGTGAAGAATGTGGAATTGGAAAAGTGAATATTCCTCCAAATTAATAGGCTACGCACATCACAGTCCCTACTGGAATAATTGGCCGAACACAACCAGGACGGGCCTCTTTAAAATGTTCCACCAAATACATTCTTGGGAAATCTGTCACTCAAGGGTGGCTCTCTTTATTTTGAGCTAATCGCCGCAGCTTTATGTCACTTTACACTAATAACGAGTCAGGAAATGGATTGCAAGAGAAATGGCAGAAATTGGACTAATATACAGGGGGACTGTTTCTGTGTAGAAACAATCCAAAATCCATTTTCTGAAGAGAATGCATGATGAAAGTAGTCCCCATCAGTGCTGTCTGTGTTGCCTGCTCACTACAGGAGAGCTGATAGAGTTGTCCTTTCTTTTGTTGCTAACTGAGAACACATCTGTCCGTTGTGGAAGTGTAGTGCAAAACATAATAAGCGGTGTTGGAAATGACTGCTCCCAGGGCAGTAAGTAAACGTGTAACATTTTCAAAAGGTAATGGATGATAAAAGAAATATCATGTTTATGAGTCACAGGCGCAACGCTGCTTCCACATTTTGGAAGTGACGATTCTCAAAGGACACATTACTAAATTCAGGAAGTATGGATAATTAAAAACAAACACCAAGAGGAGGGGACCCTATTAAAACCCATTTACGAGGGGAGAAAAACTCAAGCAGAAAATATCAGCAGTTAATTGGGCGAGCTAGGAGAAACTCTTAAAAATAAGGTGTGTGTCAGTCCTCACTTTAAGACTCCTAAGTTAAGAGTTATTCACAGAGCATTTTAGTTCTAAAAGGAGCTCCCAAGTCTGACAGAAGTTTGAGTCTCTAAGAGCTGCTTACAATCAGCCAGCTGTACAACTACCACATTAAAGTAGGTTGTTTTGTCAGCTGGATAAAATAGGACATGCTGATAGATAAAATAAAATAGGCCCTATACTTAACAAGTCAACATTTGACTTTGTTCAGTGTTTCCGTGAGAACTGTTTCTTAATTTAATTTGTTTCTCATGCTCCTGTATACTGATTAACATTATATTCCATGTTCACTGACAAAGACTGGTCACCTGTCAGCCAATCACTGCAGACATCAGCCCATTTTACACAGCATGTTCAAGGTGGGAATGTTGTGTTGTTATACCGCCTCACTTTCTGTATAAAAATAAAAAAAAGGTACACAGAGAGGTGGGGGGGGGAACTGTTGTTGCGCCGTTAAGCCGGCAGCGGATGTAGTAACAAAGCCGAATTGCTGTCTAAGTTAAATGGTGGAGCAGGCAGGTCGGGACGCTGATGCTGCGGTGTTCTAAGACATCCAAAGCAATGGGGTCATCCCCACCCCCTCTTCCTAGTTATCTCAGTTCCTTACTAAAAGTTTCTCTTAGCAGTTTTGTGAAAAGCTCTTCAGAGGAAACTCTTAGTTAAGAACTTTCAGTGATACTTTGGAGGACTCCTAGTGGTAACATAAGATCCTTTGTGAAGACAAAGAATCTACAGCCACACATGCCTGCAGCTCTGTGAGGCTTTGAGTGAAAACATCAGCATTCAAACATACATGTATAAGGCCAATACTAACAGGTTGAAGTCTAGCAGGTAATGTTCACCATCGTAGTTCAGCATGTTACAGCTGAGGCTGATGGGAATGTCATTAGTTTTGCAGGCATTTGGTCAGAAACCAAAATATTGGACAAGCTAAAATTTTGACCTGATGTCGGCACACAGTCAATTTCAGATTTCATGGCAACCCATCCTATAGTTGAGACATTTCACTCTGAACCAAAAAAAAAAAATCAACCTGCTGGAGGTGCTACATAAAAAAGTCAGAGATTTACTAAACTCTGTAGGCTTTAACCTCTAGGAACCACAAATATCTGTACAGAAATGCATTGCAATCTGTCACATAATTGTCAGGATATCTCAGTAAGTGTTCCCAAAGTGTCATCCTCTCTCTCATCCTGACGAACGTGCAAAATGCTTGAGAAAACAATGGATTGTTCTTTGGTCTTGTTAGGGTTTAATTTTGCCTTTGGTTGCTGCAGCAACAGCCAGTATCAAATGCTGCTGTCTGATTAGTAGAGTGGATAAAGGTCACATTTTTGACTGACACCATATGGCTGTTACATCAGACAAACACAAGCCTGCAACAAATCAAGTTCAGCCTTGAAGCCAGTTGTGCAGTCCAGTTGGCAAGGTATATTTTAGATTCATTTGAGTCAGAATATCGACCAATGGTACTTATTATAATTATGGAAAACACACTTCTAACCAAGGCTAATTGTGTAACTCTGGACATGTCAGGACTGTCTCACACCATGAGGGCCCATTTACTGCTGCTGCTGCCACTGTGGATCTGGCTTCTTTGCATCGGAGGTAGGAGGCAATAGAAGCAGTGGCTAATACTCCTTAGGCAGACGAGCGAGTACTGCCAATTACAACCTCGCTCATTACATCCCATTATCCCATTCAGAAGTCTAACAATGCTATCATGCAGATTTAGCAAAAGTACAAATGTGGAAACTTTTCCCTCATAAAATCACAGAAGGATCTAACTAACGCACAGATGCCGTAAGGGAAGGGAGTGGCCTCTGTTGCTGTGTTTCTCTCTGAGAGGAGCTTCATGTTTATGCTATGGCTGCATTGGGACCTGTGGAAAGATAGCAGGGATTTGTTGAGTAAGACTGGGTACATCACATGACACAGCAACAGCAGTCTATAAGACAGTTATGGACACCCACCTTCTACTATGATTTCAATATTATTAACACTATCACATTAAAAAATTAAAAAGTTGCATCCGACAGACAATCTGGCAAGCATGCTCACTTCACGAGGCAGCCAAGTGTGCCAAGGTGAGAGACCTCCTGTCTCAAGTGGTCACTTTCCCTTCTTCACACAATTAATTACTTGTGTCATTTTTCAACACTGTGAATGTCTTTGAAGAAGGACATTTTTGGTCAGAAATTATCCCCATTTGAACTGCTGCATCTCGCCCTACTTTATGATGGCAGGCAATCATTTCAAACTTAGTAAAGACCTATTGTTTATTGGGATCCACATTAGTTGTTACCAAGGCAACAGCTACTCTTCCTAAGAACATAAATGTATACACGTTTCCACATACATGCATACATAGATACAATTACATCATTAACTTGCATACATACATACATACATACTGTACTTATACACACATAAATACGTACAGTACTAACTGCTGTACTATCTATGACCACGCCTAGAGCTACATATTTTACCAAACCAAAGAGAGAAAAAGTTACTGATTAGATATTTTGCAGGCCTCTACCAAAAGAATAACTTCTTAAATTGCTTTTTCTCCCCATTTATTTTTTTCACTTGGTTTCTGAGTGAACAGTATGACTTCCAATCAGTTGTATTGCCAGACTTAATTGACACCATTTTCGTTTTATCCCTCTGGGCCATCAAGGCTTTCAGTTCCTTATCAGTCCATGGTGCTTTATTTTTTCCAACGGTGAATGTCATAATGGGGGCGTGTTTATCAGCCACCTCTAAAAATGGTAAATTTGTAAATGGTTCAATTGGTTTGTCCACGTTATTTCTCGCACACACTTTATCCCATTGTACCTCATTTATGTCCCTAATGAAGTCATTCTCACAAAAACATTTAAAAGATATTTGGACAACAACTTTAGGTCCAACTTTCTGAACTTTGCCACCAAATACTAATCACTGAAGCCAACTGGAATTGATGTAGCCTTTGAACATAATTCCTTAGCATTAGTGTAGATGTGGTCAATACAGCTTGCTGATTTCTGTCCTGCACATTTTGTACATACCCGAGTAGGGACATTCATCACCTGAGATAAATTACACACCCTGGCAACATCACTCAGTTTCCTCTTCAATGAACATGATGCTGAGAGCTGAGTCTATGTTCAGATACCCTAGAAAAAAAAAATCTCTTTATCACAGTCTGTAGCCTTCTGTAACAGTAAACATGTTTCTTAGCAGTATTGAATATTTGCACTTGGCCGTACATGACACCCCAAGAGAAATGGTTTGGTGTGAAGTAAATGTATTTGAATCTATAGGGCCTCAACTGCTGAAGTCAAAAGGTCCCCTCTTATCATAGCAGGATATATGATTTTGGATGTATATTGCCACACCACCACCAGAGTTATTCCTTTCATTTCTGAAAGCACTATAGCCTGACACAGCAATTTAATTTACATTACTGAGGAGGTCACCTCATAAACTTTAAATTTCAGTACATATTAAGATACACAATTTTTAAACCCTTCTATTGTAATTTAAGAGACATGGTAAATCAGTAATCAAATTTTCCATTTAAAAAAAACAACAAATAAAACCAAATATTAAACCCATTTTACGTATTACTAGGCCACCCTCAAAGCAAACCTTATTGACACACATGGTATTGAATCGCTTTTGCGAACCCAGCATCCTTGGAATTACATTACTGGATAAATCTGTACCTCACAAATTATATTCAATGGCAACATTCAGTGGCAATGCTGGAAAAAGTGTGCTAGCGTAGCGAGGCGGTTGTTAAGCGTTTGGTGGTGGATGGGTGGCTTGCAAGTCTGACTTTCATGCAGGAGACGGGGGATGGTGTTCCGTCACAAACAATTACTGTTCCCCTTTTTATTAACTGTATGAACCCTATGACCTTAACCAAGTCTTTTAGTTACTTAACAGTAACCATACCTTAACCATAGATTAGTTGACATACTTTAACCACAATAACCTAACCTTAATCACACAGTAGTTGCCATGTGCACATCTTGTACAAAGTGAGAATGTGAAAAACATAGCCTGGCATCGCCACACTAATTTGCAAATGTGTATTAGTCTGGAGCCTCTATGTTCGTTTTCACTTTTCAAGGGGCGTTATCGACGGGCACAGACAACCAATCAGAGCAACGAAACGCTTTTCTGTCGGACGGTGCATCCTGTCAGAAGTACGGAAAACACATATCTTATCAACATAAAGTTTAAGTGCAGTCTTTTGTTCTTTTTAAAGAAAATGTACCATCTAGTCCGTCTAATACTGACGCGAAATGTTCCACATGGCACTGGAACGGCATTGAATGTAATCCAGGATGTGGCAGACTCATCACATATCAATTTTCTTGTTATGTTTCACTGTACAGAATGTTGAGAACAGAGGGCTGAAATGTGCGATTTCAGCAAGCACGTAGAGCATCACAGTTAAATACTACTGCCACTACAATAGCCACCACAGATACATGCATTTAGATGTTGATTTGGTTATTTGTAGATGGCTGACAATGGGCGAATTCACAGTGGGAAGGAGGCCCATTGAGACAGAATATGCACAGGTCACAGATATTCATTCTCCACCCCTGGCCATGATAAGCCATGTGTCTACAATGCCAACACATTTTTTATTAATACAATTTTTATATCAATATCTTTTTTACTTACTCTTACTTTCCTTTTTTCTTAAAAAAAAAAAAAATCTTAATGCTTATCTCCGACTCTTTCATTCGAGTATGTTTTTTTTTCCCAGACGGTTTGAAGTGAATTTAGATTTAGATAGATATCTTTGCAAGTGAAATGACCACTTCAGACACAGATCGGATGGCTTGTAAGTTTAATAGAGCGCATTTATTTTTGGTTGGCTAAATGTGACATGAATAGATGAGCGATGACAGACCACCTTTCCCTCCAGTTGTCTTTTTTCATCTTTCTTTGTATCTAACCTTTATTTGTGTCTCTATTCTTTTAATTTAAACCATCCAAAAACACTCAGAGAATCGCAGAACACCAACAAAACCTATTACATGGCAAAATGTTTTGGAGGAGTTCACATACCTGGAGTCCACATATTGCCCACACCAAACCTGGATGAATCCAGTCCAAAATCTTGTCCAAACCTCCTCCAGCCATGAACAGGAGGAGAAATAGATGTGGAGAAACCAAAAAAAAAGTAAACTAATACTATTAGTACTTATGGTGTTAACAAAAGCATACCTAAACAACAACAACAACATAGGTCCTTTGTCAGTCCAAAAATTACTCATATTATGGTTCCAAATGATAGATAACCTTTAGGTGAAGTTTATGAAACTAAAGCTACTTGATTACAGCTGCACTTTTCAATGTTTTTATACAATAAACAACAACAACAACAACAACAACAATGGATCAAATGACTAAAGGTGAAAGGGGTTGCCATTCACGTTTAGGCTTAATAGTAGCATATCACTGTCCCAGCTTCTGAGTCTGTATGTGTGATTTCTAGAGCTGAAACAACTTCAACTACTTCTACCTTTGCTTCAGAGAAAAGATAATCACTGCTCATTACTAGGCAGAATTGTTATTTCTTAAGCTAACTGGAGCTAATTGGAGGGACCCAGTGGAAAGCAGGGAACATTTAATATAACCGCGTAAACACTATTGTGTTCTTCATTACTTATTAAGCTCGCTGTCAAACGCTGTAACTCAGGGAAAGAATGCAGTTCTCTAGTGATCAAGGCTAGAGATAAATGAAGGTTGTTTAATTTTTGCCTGAAAAATTATCATCATTATCTCATCACTCACATGTCAGTCAACACTAGCCTCAGATATGATTTTGTCACTTTTTGAAAGGAACACCTGGATGGTTTTGGATGGTGGAAAAAAACAGCACTGACAAAACTGCACCCCTGGGCTTTTTTATTTATTTTATATATATATATATATATATATATGTATATATATATTTTAATATAGTTTTCTTGTTAGAATAGGCCCATCCTGAAAGCCGAAGATTTAAATAGTTTGTATGGGAAATTGGAAAACTACTCTCATTTAATTTCCAGCACACATTTCTTTGTAATATGACAGGGCTAAATGCAGCAGACTACAAACAAGTGTCAAGGTGTGCCTTTTAATGGCTGCACTGCCTCCAGATACAAGACAGACCTCATCCTGAAATCCCATTATGGCATCCTTACAGCTCATTTGTTAATTTTCTCCTCATCAAGTCTAGAATAGAATGTGTGGATGAGGAGCTTAGCCAGGAGAGACAACGCTGCCTGTTTTTGAGCTATAAATGTGTTTTATCTTCAAAACAGGGACAATTGGCTAGTGTGTATTTGTGATGAGACACATTGTTCTACACGCAGACAAATGTGTAGCCCTGCCAATTCTCCTTTTGTGCAATCTCCAGCTAAGCTTCCATACTATAATACACAGATTGAATAGAAAAATGGGGCCCAAATCTTGGCAGAGATGCCATCCGGACTGTATTCTGCAGCCGAGTCTTCAAAATAAACCCATGATGAATGAAAGTACCCTGACCGAGTTAGTGATCATTAAAGGTATAATAAGAGAGCAGTTCAGCTGCTTCAGTGAGCTTAGCCTGTTGAAAGAAGAGCCCCAGACTCCTGATGTGCCTGAGCAGAGAATGGCATAACTAATTTTACAATGTGTACTGCCAAGACACATTATCAAATAAACATGAGTACTATGTGATTATTCAAGCTGCGGCTCCTGACCCCATGAACTTATTTTGAACTTTATTTTCTGAAAACACAGTCAGACTGACACTAAACATTTCTGCCAAATCCCTGTCTCTCCCATCCTCCACTTCCTTAGGCAACCAGCTTGACTTTTCTTTTCTCAAACATTCCTTTGGCAGAAGGTGAAATTGGCCGGCGGTATTCTACAGATCAGCAGTGGAACCTGATTGCCTGATTCTGTGATCCATGAAGAGATGGTTTGTTCAAACATTTTGCTTCGCATTTAGCCTTCTTGATCAGACCTAGCTTGGTGTGGGGAGCCAAACTGCCACAATGTCAACAGGACAGCGTTTGGAAAGGTGTGATGAGACAGTACAAGATGAGACAGGAAAGAGTTTTACATTTTTACCTATAACATACACAGAAAAATCAATATCACCAACAGAATGAACACTTGAGGTGACATATCTAACCACTCAAACACCTGACAAGTTAAACCAAGCCCTGATATTGTCTATTTTTTATTCTGTTTGACAGGAATATGGAGCATCAAATCTGGATGAATCCAGTCAGAACATCTGTGAAAACCTCCTTTGGCGATGAACAGGAGGAGAAACAGATGAGATTACTTTCAGAAGTTTGATGAAAAACCTCAAATTTGCACCCAGGTTTTTGGGTCTATGGGGATTCTGATAGAAAAGCCTGTTGTTGAAAACTGCGGTCAATAAAATAAAAAGTACAAGGTGTGATAGGGCAGGGCAAGGTGGGACAGCGGACACAAGGACCTAGTTTCCCTCTTTTATGGATAAGGAAAAACACCAATCCGACTGCAACTAGATCAGCCAGACCAAATCTGCAGGTGGTCTTGCATTGTGATCAGATATGAGCCTGGGATAAATCCTATCTGGACAGTTTGGTGAAGAAAATTTAGAATGAATACACTTAACAGGTTAAAAAAAGTCACATAAGTCCGCCTCGTTCTGCTGCCTAGAGTGGCCTGTCAAAAAAATTACTTCTTCCTTGGCAAAGTAAATGGACTTGAAGAAGAGCCTGTATGGTCACTTCGGGAGACTCAAGGGAACATGTTGACGTACAAGCGTCACGTCTCGTTCCCAGTGTCATTTCAACAAACTGCCATTTGACTGCAGTAGCACTGTAATACCCTTTCTTAAAAGTGATAACTGTTTTTACTTCATTAATACGATTTATTTATTTTATAGGACTTTTTTATAGAATTACTTCTTGAGTTTTTCTAAAGTTCCTGGAGTCTTTTCATTCAGCACACCCAGGATCTGTCCCAACACCAAGCCTTGTGATATGTACTCTCCATGTGATGCATTTACACTTCACTTGCAGAACATCACCGCAAATGATGGTAGCAGAAAAGGTTCAAAAGTGATTGTGAGAAAAGCTTACTTAACCGAATTTCATGGACTTTTTCATTTAGTTTGTTAAATTAAGCTACAACAAAGTGGGGGTGACTGTTTCTGTTAACCTGCATGGTGTGTCATTATGTCCACAACATCACTGTGCAAATGAAGCTAGTAGTAACAGAGGGTAGAGTCATTTATGACATTGGCCGGGGCTTTTACCTGACTTACTTGGAACCTGGAAGGACAGTTTCACCAGTGGAGACGCTTTGGATGCAGAACCAGAACTATCAAGTGATGGCTAAGATGTACCAGACCTTTGACATGAAGAAGTGAATTGGGATCTCAAATGAGGAAGTACTTTAAAGCACACTTGATGACATCAAGTTATTATGGAGCCGCGTTTGTTGTATGAACGCCATAGAACCCTGCACCTGCTCTAGAGTTTCTTCTTGACTAGTGGTCTTCTGAAAGATGCATTAATGATGCTTGCACACAAAAACAACTTTTCTACACAAAAACACAAAAGAACAAGGTTTTATAAGATGAGTGTGATTTGCTGAAGTGGATGATAAATATTCTTTTTAAGTTTGTCTGATTTTCTCTTCCATCTAGCAATTCAGATTATGCCTGTCGAAGCCACAGTACAAACTATTTAAATGGCTGTGTGCGCTCAATTATTTATTTATTTATTTTCACTTTCGTCGCCATCATTAACCCTGTGCTTGTGTTTCTTTTGTGTGTGTTTCAAAGAGATCAGCCTCACAGAACTCCGGGAGATATTCAGTGTCAGGAAAGTGTTCTTCCCTGATTTGCAATTTTCGATAAACTTGTCACAGATTTGTTCAAAATATGTATTAGTCCCACACAAAATGTGATGTAACTGTGTCATTGTAATTTATAAGGTTGGGGCTTCATATTTGTAAATTTATGTAAATTTGAAAAGCCATTAAAATATATTTTTCTCCTATTGGTCCCTACATCCACCATGACTCATAATGATATTCTTCTAAGTGGGTAAAATCCACAAAGAAAGAACACAGCCCTCCAGGCCTATTATAAAGAAATGTTATTGTGGTTTGCGGTTCTTTTGAACCACTTCAACGTAAAGAAACAATTAGAGCTACCAATACAAACCTGGGCTCCATTCAGGTATTAGGTATGTGGGTAACTGAGCTACCAGATAAGAATGTGGAGGGTTTGACGTCAGTCTGGGTTTTTTGGGTTCTTTGAAGCTGAATTAAAGTAATCTGTAACTGCTGTTAGCGCAACAAGTCCTTAAGACAAAACCTGCAAAAGGTGCAGGTGTGTTGACAGTTAACGGATCATGACCTAGATGTTTTACGTTGAACCCCATACATGAGCTCATTTTCAACTACAGATGGCTTGATTTCCTAGATTTACAGTCAAAGAGCGTTGATATAATGCAGGTTATTGAGAAATCACTATGATCTGTTCAATTATCGCAAAAAAAAAAACCAAATGGCATGGACATATGGTATTTAATTTGAATGAAACAAAATGGGAATTTGTCATTTGAACTCTCAATCTTATTAAATTATTAACTGCAGAACTCACTTTGCTCATTAAATAAAAGCTGATTTTTAATGGATGAGCAATTTTCAGCAAAGTGAGTTCTGTAGTTAATCAACTTTTAGTGTTAAAATGACAAATTCCCATTTTAATGTCATATTATATGCCATGCGTTCATGCCATTGCTGTCGTTCATAGAGAAGGACCCACAGAGAATTATCGCCAACTCTGCCGTTCTCCCCAGCTCATTGTTATGGTTTTACAGGTCTGGTTCGGTCTCACCGCTCTCATCAACCTAGTTTCCAGCAGCGGTTTTCAGTGAAAGCTCTGACCCACTACACCCCACAGTACCTGCCCGGCACGAAACGGCAAACACACACACAGTTAGCAACTAGCTCATGAACAATGTGTAGCATGTAGCAGAAGAACAGAATATTTCACCCAGGGTTTGGTGTAGACCCAACCTGAGGTAAATATTGGTCAAACTCTCAGGTGAACAGAAACACAAATTAATGCAAATGTTGCAGAGTGTCTGCGGGATGTTAAATAGGCAACTGATGACTTACACGTTTGTGAAGACATTTTCCTTCTTGTATGTTAAACTTCCCTCTTGTAGGTTAACGGTAACTTAAGACAGTGCTTCACAGGTCAGGTCAACTGCCTGTCTCTGTTCGCCTGTCTCACTCTGTGTGCCAGACAAGGCCGAGTTGGCTCTGGCCTCTGGTAAACCAAGGTCTGCTAGATATCTTCTGTATTCAGGTTTAGACACAACAGGCTGGCGCCTGGTTGTTGACGCTGGATAAGAGAGACTGTAGAGAGGCTATGCTGTTGCTAGGACAGCAATGGATGGATCCAATATCCAATAGAGTCCTCACACGTGACAGGCTGAGTTAGGAATAACCCTATTTGGATATAGCAGAACTTATCAGTTCTGGGGAGGGTTAAATACTGAGCTTCAGGACTCCAACTTCAGATTTGGGTAGCAGTACGCTGTGATTCACACGTGGTGTTTCCCTTTTCTCCTTGATCGAGCTTCAATAAATATTCCTGTGTAAGACATCCAGGTCTCCTGAAACTTCTTGTTAGAGACATATTGTCATAATATGTCAATGTTGTGTTTTAAACATGTTCTGCTGCCCTCAAGTGACCAAAAAAAAATAATAATGCAGCTTTAAGTTAAAAGGGGCATAGTTTTGTAGATTTATGGATGTTTATAATTGGTTACGACTGGAAAGAGTGAGTTGTGCTGATTCTAGTGGTATGTTCATGACATGAACATGTTCAAATTTGACAAATGTATGACTTTTAAGAAGCGGTTATGTTTTTTGACACAAGGTGCATCAACTGGATGCTCAAGATTAGGTACTCAAGACCATAAGTAAGTGGAAGACCTTTCTTTAAAATAAGAGTCTCTACATTGAGCAGGCAGCGTGTAAGGTCTGAACAGCCTGAAATGAGAGCAGGATTTTCTCCCCCTCTCATTCACTTTCAGTCTTTCTTGTGTCCGACACTCACACGTATACATTCGCGTTTTGACCACATCTGCTGCACACAGACATGTATTTGAAAACCCATAATGCGGGCAGTGTGTAAGTGAAAGCGTGTCAATTACTGTCAGCAGGTGCTAACGGATGAATGACGGGCGCTGTGCCACTTGGGCCATTTAGCTGCTGCCTTGAGATGACACGACATACATTCATCAGCTGCCTCACGAGTGACACACACACACACACACACACACACAGTATAGGAGTATAGGTAGCCGCTGGCTGCACAACACATCCCTCTAGGGCACAGATACACACACTACTGTCTGTTTACTCCCGCAGTGCTGACCCCCACCAACACACACATTGTGTTTGTCAGAAGGAGCTCCAGGAGTGTTTGGAGACATGACAAGACATAGGTGTAACTGAACCAGCTGGAGGGAACATAGAAGGCATACAAAGCAGTTGTGTGTGTGTGTGTGTGGGTGTGTGTGCGTGCATGCGTGTGTGTGTGTCTGGGTTGTTATTCAACCACTGTAATTCCAGCTTCTCACAGGACCCTGCTGTCAACTGTACTGAAACGAAGAACTTCGGGGTGGAAGCGGCCAAAGACCTGTCCTCAGACAGAGCTGTCCCACCTCCACTACTGTACATCACATGGAATCTCAAATAGACTCAGACACCACTGACCTCTCCAGTAGTGACACCTGAATCTTTCCAGCATATCTTTGGTATCCACGTACAGCCAGGGGCAAACACACACACACACACACACACACACACACACACACACACACACACACACACACACACACACAACTTTTAACTGAAGGAAAACTACAGTATATTCTATGTTTCTTGTCTTTTTGTTGTTGTTTTTTAAACATTTGCTTTGTTTAGAGCAGAAAAGTTAATTAATCTATAAATTGAGTGAAAATTTGATAATTTATCGTTAATCAAAAAGTCAATCAAGCAAAAATACAGAACATTCTTTGGAAAGGTTGAGAGATTTCACTCCTTTTCTGTTTCACGTCATTGTAAATTGATTGTAAAGGTCTTTCAACTGTTGGTCAGACAAAACAATGAATTTAAATACATCCTCCTGGGCTCTGGGGAATTGGGATTTTCCCGCAATTTATAAACTCAGGGCTAAATGTAATTAATTACACGCACATCTTGAATTCAACCAAGATCACTGTAATACTCACGTAAATATCATCTCCTAGGTTCAAAGAAAATGAAGTCAGTTAAAACGATGAAATACTGTGAATCAGCTAATTGAACATTGATAGGGAGATTCTTCTCATGTAAAATAAATAGCGAAAGGTTGAAAAACCCTCAAACAACCACAAGAATTACCAGACTGGTGCTCTCCCTCATATTTTCAACTTTCATTCATGAAAAAAAAAAGAAAAAAGAAAAAGAGGACATTTTAGTCTGAATGACTAAAACACTTTCAAGTCACTCTAACAGATAAATGAAGGCAGCAATGTGTATTGTTTCTAAGTGCTTTTGAAAACAGGTGTTTATTCTCAAGTTCCACTGGATATTTTACCAGGTCTTATACAAGAACATTGGTAACACTTTTCAATGAAACAGTTACAAAAGGGCTTTGCAAATGCCTGAAAAAAACTAAATCAGCAATCAGCAAAAGCAATGAAAACAAGGTAAGAAAGATGTAAAATAAACCATCTACTGTATAGGTTAACAATACAGAATGGCAGGCCATCAAAAAAAAGGAGTCGTTAAAAATAAGCTTGAATAGACACTTTGAAGGACAGCTCAGACTCGGCTAAGCTTCGGGTCGATTTAAAGGCTACAGATTCTTTTGGATTCTTACATACAATAGAGTTATGATTACATAATCTGCTACTCATTAAACTAACAAAGTTACTGATTGCACTGACCTCTCCGAGTCAGATAGGCATTGCTGTATTTTAAGCAGTGTGCACTGATGACAGCCGATGACTTATAATTATGTTCCATTTTAACATGTTAGCTGCAGATGTGTTTTTTATTGAAGATGTGGGTTCTCTCTGTACTACTGTAGGGATGAGGTGAAATGGATCCCTCATGTGTTGTTAATAATATGTCCATGTTAACATGTGCATGATGTATGTATGATCACATTCCCTTAAACAAACCCCTTAGTATATTTTAGAATTTTGAGCTCAAATGACCATTGACAGAACCCCTGCCCCAGACAGCAATTGTCCATTCATAGCTCGGCAACCATAACTGGGCAGAAATATATCTAACTGTCAGATGTATATCAAAATTATGACTTGACTCCATTGCTCGTGACTACAGTCTGACCAACAGCGTCACATGAAAGATACTCGCCTTTCCAAAACCACAAATACAAGGGCAAAAGTGCACATCGTTAATGCATGACACCAGATGTTTGTCCACCACAAACGCTAGCATATTATTAGCCAACTAACTTATTATTTTGGGTTACAGGTTCAAGCTCTTTATTTGTCACATGCACAACAGTTACAGTGAAGCAATGAAAATCTTAGGCCCCCTCCAACAACGGTCATATAGATACTCCGTGTATAAAAAGGAGAAACACGGAAGTAAAAGTAAATAAAGAATCTAAAAACATAACATTAAGTAGTGCAAAAGTTAAAATACAGGAATAAAATCTAATATAGAAAGTAAAATAGCGTATAATACTGCTGTTAGAATAAAATACTGTGGTAGCAGTATTTTTTAATTTGCATACGAGTCTTAAACCAACTCACAGAGACAAAGTTAATTTCCTCCGTTCTTCTAATCATCCAAAATAAAGTTAAAAGGAGAGTGAATACTGGACTTGCATTCATTTTCATATGGTAGCAGTTCCAAACATTGAAAAAGCTGTCCAGCCAATTGAAATTATCATGAAGAGAATTAAAGGATTGGCAGTGAACATGAACACAGACTGAACCCACACTTCATTTTTTCTCACTTTCAACAGAAACCAAATGTGTTCTCTTGTAGCCTTGCCTTGCTGCTATTGATTTGTATCATACAATATTCAACAAGTCCCGTCCTTGAAGTGCTCAGCAGAAAAACTCCAATCAACTCCATCATTTGGAATGCACAGCTGAGGCCCACTATAGCTTGATCGACGGGATACCAGTGTGTGCCGAGGATGATGAGTGACTGATGGAGCTGGTATGTGTGGATGTGAAGAAGCCAGAGAGCACAATTCAAAACCCCAACCCTGTCTCTCTCACACACTGAACATGACACAGAAACAAAACTTTTGTCCTGTCTAATCTACTGTACAACTGTGTCTGCAAGCTATTAGTTGGCTACTATACTGTAACTACAACAGCAGTTTGTGATCTACTTATAAGTTGTGCAGAGGACTATTTTCACAATTAAAGACAAACTGGCAAGAAAAGGAATTGGGCTTTCATATCAGAACGTGCAAAACATAAGAAGCACGGAAATACTGTAAATTTACATGCATGTGTAATGTGATTAACCAAGACTGAAATTTGTACCCAGAAAGGGCAGAAGAGGTAACAGTCAAACATCCATGAGACGCTGAAGTTGGAAATTGTCAAAGTAATGTTAATTTAGACCTTTTGGTAAAACTGGATTAGAAGGCAAGGTGGGCAAATGTCCTCAAGCAACAGAGGGCTCTGGTTAACTGTGGAAATTAGTTTGTGGTAATTTTATTAACTGTAAAAAATGTAATTATTGTGCACCAATAAAACACCATTTAATCAAATAATATAATAAGGCTGGCAACATTCTTTATTTGTCTTGATGATGAACAAATCCCATGAAAGTGGGACTGTCAGTCTCCCAATTCTTGAATCCTTTGTGGCCCTCAGCCCATTTGTTCCAACACAAGACATAAATCATAAAAAAAATTGTTGATAAACAGCTTTTTTAAATAGGCTCAGTTATTTCCTATAACAGCTGGGCATTGTAGTTTTTACTACACAGCAGGACATAGTGCATCTGTTGGGGACTATTTTCAGCAGCAAATTAATACACATGTACGCGGGATTGAGTAAAAAAAAACTAGTGTGTGCATGTTTGTTTGTGTGTTCATTAGCCTGTGAACAAAACGAATCTGCGAGCTCATGTTTCATTTGCTCTGGCAGATACATCTGGACCCCCTCCCATTCTAACTGATGTCTTTGCTGATTTCTCAGGATAGCCAATCACAAGCATTCATCTAGTAGGAGGCAGGTTTAATACGATGACTGATAGAAACGAGCGCCGTTCAGTTATCTTTGTAAATATCCAATATGGCAGCTCCCGTTCAGCGGGACGGTAAATTTTCTCTGAACGAAGAACAAACAACTGCACTTAAACTTTATGTTGATAAGAAATGTGTGTTTGCCGAACTTCTGACAGGAAGTACCGTTCAGCCCGTAGAAATCAAAAATGAACTGAGAGGTTCCAGACTAATAGGCATTTGCGAATTAGTCTGGCGATACCAGGCGTGTGTTCATGGTAATGAAGCAACATGTCACCCAGTGCAACAGGGTTGCTAACTGATGTGTTTCTGTATTGTTTGTGGACAGCAATGGAGCTCTGTAGCGGAGAGGAAGAAGATATATCAAGCTTTGGGACACACTGACAATACATGTCAACAAATTACAGTTACTTTTTAATGGATGAATTAAAGTAGTAGTGTTGATACGAGAAATAAAGTTGTCTTTTTTTTGTGTCAGTGTTGCTGTCATACATGTTATTAATGCACTTTAAAAGCATGAAAGTTATTTAAATTATTATAAAAAGGTTATCATTTCTAAAGTTTGCCATGGTTGTAAACACCTAATTCAAACATGATTGTTTATACCTGTGGCCAGCTGTTAAATTATTCCTAAATGATCACCTACAAATCGGATAATTGACGAACATGTGCCATCTGTAAAATCTGCAACTCACTAAAGTAGTAATCTGGATGTCATCAAAGATCCTTGAGTATCAGTAAACTCTAACTATGTTGATATTGCGACACATATAAAGGCTATACAATTAGTACCCCCAGAGAGCCCAAGTCTGTTGCTCTACTGTTCAGTATATTGTGCAGCACTGAGTTGGATTAGGTTGGAGGTCCTCTGGACTTCTAACTGCTTAATCTAGCCTCACATTATCCACTGAGTCTGAATACACATTAGCGGTTATCAAAGGCTCTTACTGGCTGTTATATGCCTGGCTGTTCAAAACAAGCAGAGCACAGAACTGGGATGGATGACAACTGGCAGAATTTGGTTACAGAATGAGACACTGACTGCAGACTTAATTCTAAGAAACAAACAATGTTGCAAGTGCGATCTTTAAGTTTTAATGTGCACATACTTTTTTTTAAATAAATGGCTTGTTATTTCACAAATTAAGTCAATACTCAATAAAAATCAATGCATACATAACAAGCGGAAACTTCGCGGCTGAAAAATGCCAAAGAGTAAGTGCCAAAAACTGTAGTTTCTCGAATGGCCACTCGAGGCTCCAAAACAACTAAGATGGCGATGGCCAAAATGCCAAACTCGATGCTCACGGTGGCTACGTCCACTCCCTTTATACAGTCAATGAAACATAACTGTTAATCTACAAATGGACTGCCAGGTCCATGAGTGACAGTTCTGGCCACAGGCAGTGTACCGGACAGTGAATTCAGCACCATGATTATACAGTTATTCAGTTTAGGCTTTTTATTGAAGTCAAAAGCCTAGCCATCAGAGCGTAATGTAATGTGTTAATTATCAATCAACTGCAAGCCTAATCCATCAAGTGTCAAGGGGATCCCAGCTACTTTTCTTCATTATCCCACCCATATCCTTTAGCATGACAGGCTACACTGCTAGACATGTTCACCATGTTTTTCTCATCCTGGCTTTATGGCACCTGGAAGGAACAGATCTCCTCTGATTGACAAGTTTCATCAGACACCTGCAAGGCTTATGTGTCATGGTAATTTTTTTGAAACTGTAACTGATTATAAAAAGCACCATTTTTATAATATTAAACATCAATTATAATTTGGATTGTATGATTAAAAGGAAACTCTTTGCAAATTGTGTCACTTCAAGGTTATAACCTTGTTGGTTTGATTCGACAACCCAATCTTTAGGATTAGTCAGATTGGATTAGTTTCTCTGGGGTGTAGTTTCATTTTTTCCACCTCTACTCTGTAATCCCAATCCCCATCTGGCCTGGCAGTCTGTTTTCACCTTGCGACCATGAGAAAATTCCAGCCCCCAAAAATCAGCTGTTTTCATTAACCTATTTAACAGTGTGTTAATGATCATAATGTATCGGCCTTTTGACTACTGCACGCTGGAAAGAATGCTTTGAATACTGCTAACACACGCCCAGATGTGTGCTGTATGTACACACCAGAAGGCAAGTGAGGTGTACATAACGGACCCTATGTCCTCCTGGATGTGTGTCAATGACACCCGCCCGAGAATGTAAAACCCAGGCAAGTCAATGGGTGAAGTGAATTAAGAGCCGTGCTAATATGTTGTCATGATGACAGTTATGATGTGCCTCCGAAAAACTATCCCATCTGAGTACAGCTCAGTCTTTCCTTTGACACTTGTCCCTCAGGGGACAAAGAATACTGGAAACATGATATATAAAGAAATAGTAGGTTATATAGAACAAACTTTGAATTTTAAACTGTGCTTCAGATTGCAGAATTCTTAAGGTTTAAAAATCGTTTTCTATTTGAACTATGTCAATTCAAATAACTTTAGATTGTGGCTGAATGTCTCTTATTTAGTGACTGTTTCAGTGCAAATCAGGACGATGAAGAGTCTTTGTGAACATTACATCATTTTACACTTCATGAGATGACTAATGTAAATAAAAAAGCACAGCTACTGTAAAATCTGCATTTAACAGACAGTTAATAATTTGAAATACATATATTTGTCAAACATATTTCTAGATTAAGGATTTAAAGCTTTTAAGCCAGGTAACACACAGAGAACCTAATAACACTCAGACTAAACTGAACTTGTTTCCTAATACAGTTCCATGCTAGAAATCCACATTTCAGACAATAATACACAAACACACACAGAAATAACTAATCTATTAGAGTACATTTGGGGAGAACATAATGTTACTCAATTTGCTGTGTGTGTGTGTGAGAGATTGTGTGTGTGTGTGAGAGATTGTGTGTGTGTGTGTGTGTGTGGGTGTGTGTGTGTGTGTGTGTGTGTGTGTGTGTGTGTGTGTGTCTGAACGTATAAATGTGGGCTTCATTGGATCCGGCAGTGGCCTAAAATAATGAAGTTTCCATCTTTTTAAAGACCCTTTAATAGTTTCTGTGTGAGCGTCGCAGGTCCTTCCAGCAGAATATGGATCTTTTTTCAGCCCTCGTCAAACGTCGGAGGGAGAATTCACATTTACAGATAATCTAATAGTCTCCTGCTCTGGCATCTGTATAGAGCGCCAATCTGTTTGTCCTTGGCTCAGACTTATCTCTGCCGCTTTTGTTGCATCTCACTTCAATATTTTTCACCCGGGGCTAAACCACTTTTAGGCATATTAATGGCCGACCCTGAAACTTCCCTGGGAGTCAAAGTAAACAGGCTTTAACCACCACCTGAACAGCAACAGGACAGCAAGGTTTCTTTACTGCGGCTATGATCGGTGTGAAAACAATGTGAAAAGAGTGGCTTGTAGTGATGAATCTCATTTTCACCCAAATCTCCCCTCGGCTTTATGTAATCGCTATGAAAAGCTGGCTTCTCTGCATTGTATTCCAGGCGTTTGTGTACAATAATCCAGTTCATGAAACCACATAAAAGTCTTTGTACAGTAAGAAACAACCTTCTGTCAAGTAGAGAGAGGTTTTAGATTAACACACTTGACACCCACAAAAGGACAGACATTTAACTATCACCTTGAATTGAGTAGCATGAGTTTTGAGTCAGTATGCGTACTTTGTGCGCACTTTAATCACGTTGATGTATTCACAGCATCTCAAATGTTAAGACTGAGGGGTTATGCTGTTGCTGAATACCAACAAAATAATCACTTTTTTTTGTTCAATAGTTTTGCTATCCTTAACAGTCATGGACACCCATTCAGTTTAGAATACAGACTAAAAAAAAAACAAAGAACACATTGAAGCCTTTCAGCAGGACTGATGAAAGAAATCCTTTGTGAATATCAACTGAGTGGGACATTGGGAACCAAAGTGACATTAAAACGTCTGGTAACTGTTCCACAAAATATCTTAATACACATTGAAAAAAAAAAAAAATAATTGCAAATTACAAAAAAATAAATAAATAATCCAGCAATACATCATAACCTTGCTCAAAAGCATGTTGTGCAGTTTCATCAATTCCTCAAACTTTTGTGTAAAGACAGTGTTTTATCCAATCTTTCATTGGAAACATTAAATAGAACTTCCTTTCAGGGTGACGAGATGGGTACATTTGAAGTTCTGATAAACCAAGTGCCCTTAACCACAAATGAAATTCAAGATGAACTACTTAATATGTTTGCTATTACATTTTAACAAGGAAACTGTCAGACATTTTTAATAAAGACAAGACACAGTTGTATAAAATAGTACCTGTTATTGATGGAACAAACTTTGATCAGAACAAAAATTTGTTTCTGTCTGTAAACATAATCTTTGGAAATTACGTTAATCTGAAACCTGTTACTTTCATCCCGGTTCCCCCATACTGACATTTATGCCCCCTAACTTTTCATCTAATGCAGCCATCAGGTCAAAATTTCAATCCATCCAGTACTTTGGTTTTTAAACAAATAGACATTTCACCAGCCTCAGCTGCACTTTGTGTTTAGTGCTAACTAGGAAATGTTAAACTTAGATTGTGAACATGGCAAACAATATATACATATATATAGCACCACTGTGCCTAAGTACACATTCAAAGCATGGCTGTAGACATTTAAGGTGAAAATTAACAATTGTACCACTGACTGATTGTGAATTCACTTTACAAAAGGCCATTATTAGGATCATACACTTTAGACATGCACACGCACTTCCGTGGACATTACATTGACTTACATTCATTCCCTGGTGACTTACCCTGATCCTAACCATAACTACTACTTGGTAAAATCTTACCCTAACCTTACGGTCACCCTAAAATTGAATGATGAGGGTGAGTCTCCTCAAACAGATATATGTTCCCACAACATTCGTAATTTCGTAATACCCCCCCACAACTACAGCCACACACCCACACGGGTTAATAGGTGGTTCTGATCAATTCACATGGCACTGCTTCAGAGGATCTTCAAGAGCAGCAAGAAACAAAAAAGAACAGTGGCTGGCAGACATAGTTAACGGCTGATTTTCTGAGATTAGAGGAAACATCCCATCCTGTTGAGCCATGGCCAAACAGAGCAGGAGAATAATTAGAGGCTTTGATGTCTCTGAAAAGGGTTGCCCCTTTTCCTCCGAAGAGGAATGACTAAGAAAGTTGGTTGGAAGCTTCTCGCTTTATCTCTTAGTCTCCTTCGCTTTTGCTCTCTCTGCCTCAGTGGGTTCCAGTTCTTTTGCGTCTACAGTCGAGGCTTCAGGGAACTTCCTGGTCTTTGTTCTTTTTCATTCTTTTCCAATTCTTTCCCCTTGTCATTTACTCTACCTCTCCTCCCATTTCAATGTATTTTCCAATTTACTCGGCTCTAAAATCTCTAAAATGATGCAGCAGAATTCTAACCTCCTGACAACTTGTACCGACTTTTCACAAAAGCAAATCTGTCTTTCTGCTTCCTTTCTTCTCTCCTCTCCATCCCTGTCTTTGTCCCATCTCCCTCCTTCCTGACAGCAAGGCTATGATTTCCAAGACTTCGCCAAATGGCAAGGAGCCTGTCATGTCAGGGCAACCAAGAGTTACAGCTCCATCCCTTGGGTAAAGTGTTGAGAGTGGACACCCCATGCTTGGATATTACCTGCATACTAACTAACTGTCATATCTGTGTGACACTGCAGCCAGTTGGCAATAAGTCTGCATAGGTTACACCACAAGCTGCTGCACTACTTCTAAATGCTTTATAGTGGTTGTTAAGGACATTGGTGCATGACTCACATTCTTCAATGTTTACGTCGGGATTTCTACACTAAACCAAATTAGACCTTTAAAGAATCAGGCAAGATTGTATTTCTTGATACCATATATAAAAAACACAAATGGCAAGTTAAAGGGGGAAAAAAGAAAAAGCAATGAGTTGACACAATGAATGCCCATACTTCCATATATAGCACAAGGGCTCACTGAATAGTTTCAAAGTCACCAGAGGTCAACACAACTGAACACCTATGGGAGTTTATTTTGGAGCGACATGTTAAACAGCACTCTCAAACCACCATTATCAAAACACCCAATGAGGAAATATTATGCAGGAGATCACAGAATCCATGCTAAGGAGAACTAAAGGGTTCTGTAGGCTCGCGGTGAACCAACACCTTACTAAAACACTTCATGCTAGTTTTTATTTTAATCTGTCACCCATCGATATATGCTGTACTGTACATATTATGTATTGATATTTAAAAATTGGTGTTTCTCAAAATGTTATGGATAATTGTTTTCCGATAATTGCTTGTATGCAAACCATTTTATTTTAGATAAACTGCTTATGCGCATATTCAATATCAAGTTCACAACCATCTCTGTTTATATAATGTAACTCAGAAGAATGAGCCAAATAAATAATACAACCCAGCACACCATGTCTCCATACTGTTTATTCTGCACTTCATGATTTATGTACAATGCCAAATTGCAATACAAATGTGGGAAGTAGTGTGCTCTTTATGTAAAGAGGTAGATAGAAAAGGTGTGGAGGTCAGGGTGGGTGCTCAGCACATCTAACTTTCATGCCAGAGGCAATTAATGTCTGCATTCATATTAACCATAATACCTTTTCTTCACCTTACACGTGTTTTAGTTGCCTAACCCCAACCGTACTTAAACCATAATTAATTTGCCATAGCCTCAAACTTTCCCTAAGCATACTGTAGTTTCTGTGTACATATTTTAGAAAGGAAGATTTCTAAAAACATTGTCACTGAACGTGCTCTGGGGTTTTGCAGAATGCACAATATCAACGTTCCTTTTTGCCAATATGTTGGATATTAGTCACAAAAAATATTTAAAAGGCGTAAAACCAATCCAGTCATAGTTAGATGCATAAACACATGAGGACTGATGGACTTACCACCCACAGTAATAAAGTAGTATTCTTGTGCATGTCAGCACATTCTTTGTTAACTGAACAATCTCAGTATCATGTACTTAAAGACTCATATACTTTACAAAGGCCTGCAAGATCCCACTACCCTTCCCTTTGCCCTTTCTGCCTTCCACTTGCTGTGTGTAGCTGTATTCACTCCTCTAGCGTTGTTGTATTCTGAGTAATGTTCTTAAGTAACTGCAACAGAAGAGGAATTTGACATAACTATTGAAGGCTAATTCTTTCATCAACAGGATTCTGGTTTGAGACCTTCGTATTTTGAAGACCAGATCTACTCACTAGAAACTATTTAGCTTACCACAATGTGCATCATTAATTCAGGACACACTGTATACAGTATCTTTTCATTACACTGTGACATTCCCCAGTGGTGCATTTGAATGGGGCACTGTTCAGTGGCATTGCATTAGAGTACCTTTGATAAACGGCCACCTACAATATAAAGTTTGGGTGGAGAAAGCACTCAAGAGGTTAATTAATCTCTTAAATGTCCCTCATAATGCAATGTTCTCAAAGCATTTACAATAGATGTATGTTCTGCAAGGCATTTGCCATTTAACACTGCTCACTGAGTGCCGTATGTTAGCAATATGACAGCTACGATGACACAAACGCTATGTAAACGTCTTTCGTCTTTGTCTTCTCCCGGTGCAAGCTTCAACTGTGAAGTTCACTTGGTGCATCATAAAATTAAAATAATGTATTTATGCACACATTCTTCACTTTCTTTTATACCTCCTACATATGCAGTGAGGTTTAAATGATTACTGTAAGAAGCGTCACTAAAGGAGATCTGATGTGTTAGCAGGCGAGAATACTGTTGCGAATACTGTTACTGCGAGAATACTTTTTTTTTTTTGAATACCCAAATACCTTTTATTTTGAATTTGTTTCCCAGTCCAGAAAACCTGAGACCATTATTGAACCACAGCGGTGCAACTGGGCTCTATAAATATGTTGGGAACCCCTTTTATCTTTGGGCCTTCTGCAGTCTCCTCAGTGGTTAGACTGAACAAGTTTAAACTGTGATTTGTCAGTCTATAGTATGTTCAGCTGATCCAATTCCAACAGCATTAACCCTCCACTAACCCATCTCTATTCAAAATTTTAGAATAGCTTTGCTAAAGCAACATGCCTGTTAATTCCAGCTTGTTTTAGGTATTATTGTGCACTTGACACTGAAACAGGAGCCTGTTCTTATTTAAATCTGCACAGATTTTGATGCTAAGCGTTTCCCGTTTCTTTTACCAGTGACTGGTGATTTCTGGGGAGGAATACAAGTAACTAAGAGAAGTTCAATAACAACATGTCCTGGACAAAAGCTCATTGCAGTTGATATCTTGCAAATGTTATTGTTAAATGTTACCTATCAAAAGTAGGAGTAAAAAAAGCAATCAATATATAAATACACGTGGTCAAATTGAGTCCAGATATTTACAAAAGGGACAAGATTCTATCCATATATGCTGACATTTGAAATAATGAAATGGCAGTTACGCCATGTGAATAACCAAAACAAGTTCATGCAACTAGTTTCTAAAGCACGGTGGAGTTGGTGTCTTCCAGTCTAACGTTACGTTGTATGTGTTTTAGCTAGTACCATAACCATCAATAGAGCTGTTTGAATGAGTGAAAGGAGAATTAAAGAGTCCTCTGAGCATCTAAAGAGAGCCAAGTCCCTGTCAGGAGAGAGTCCTATGGGAAATCCCAGAAAAAAGGGAAAACAAGACCAGACCAGAATGAATAAATTAGTATACAGTTCCGAAACAAATGCAACAATGTACCATCATTTGATTTACATGTATCACAGATTGGAGAGAGGGTAAAATGTATGTAACATGACTTTGGAATAATGAAAACAAATAACTTTGGGCTGAATTACCCTGCCTGCTGGTTATTAAAACAACTGTAAATACGGAAAAGTGCAGTCCTCCATATTTTATCAGGCAAAATAGCATTTATTTCCCTTTCCCAAGCCTTCTCAATACAGTTGTCAGATAAAGGATCCTTAGAGAAGAAAGTGACATCTTTAGTGATAAGCTTCTGACAGACTGGCAAAGACAAAGCAATTCCAAGACAGTGTCCCTCTCTCTGACTCAAAATTTGAAATTTAAGCACTTTTACACATCATGTAGCAAATATGTTGTCCAGCAATGCTGGGGTAAAGGCATGGCTCTGGCAACAATTTGAAAGAGATGTAAAGACTTTGGTAAAGATACAATGTTAATGGCGTTTACTTAAGTCCTCCAGAATACAATGCTGTGTTTTAATTTATCACTACCTTCTAACAATGTTAATTTTTTTCAAATAAACACAAGTTCAGTTTTAGCCAAATTTATTGTGTAACCAGAAATTTTACTGAATGATTTAATAAACTGTATAAGATAAGTAATACACACTCCAGGATTCATTAGTAAATCATCAGCATACAGCGCAACAAGACATTCTGATGTAACAGCTGGAATACCCTTCATGTGACGATGAATTCTTATCCCAAATGCTCTAGTGCTATATCAGATAACAAAGGGGATATTTTCCCTTTTTCAATAACAGACATAGGTTTGCCTCGTACAGACAATGTTGAAGTGTTTTTCCATTTATCATCCCGAGTTAGAAATGTGTTAAAATCTCATGAAACGCTTGGTAGAAGTCATCTCCAAACTCATTGATCCAGGGCATGTACCGGTTGGGAATGCCTTAATTGCTTCCACTAACTCAACAACAGAAAACATTCTTCCCAAAGACAGTGTTTTTGGAGTACAATTCTTTAAAACGATTGTTAATATCATGTTGATGTTTATGTCTCGTCCTTAGTAGTAGACTACCAATTTCCCCTCCAAGGACAGAGTTATACTCCGATTTCGATTTCAGATGTTACAGTCAGACTGTAGTAGAGATGTTTTATATATTCTACATGAATCATTTTTTTGTTCAGTTTCTTTCATTCAGTCGAGGTGAACTATTATACAGCATTTTGTTCTCCATGTACAAAACGTTTAGTTTGAAGGGTTTGCAAAAAATAATATTGTGAAGTTCAAGTTCGAGTTTTTGTTTTGTCAAATGCACAACAGTTCCAGTGAAGCACTCCTCAGCAATGAAAATCTTGAATCTTAGGCTCCCTCCAACAATGCTCTTACAGATGTGTAAAAGAGAACCACACAAGAGAAAAAAAAGCATATAGACATAAGATGTTAAAGTTAAAATACCGGAATAAAATAGAATACATATAAATCAGAGTATAATACTGTATAATACAGTACTGTGGTAGGTGTGCAGTAATGATAAAATTAGTTTCCAAACTTTTGAACATATGAAAGAAAGAAAATCAATGGCGGCCTAAAAACTTGAAAATGTAAGGCATTATAGTACGCCTTGAAAAATGGTTTGCAGTCATGTTAAGACCACAGAAGGTGTAACAAATGGTCCTTTAAAAGGGCACTTCAACACTTTTACACATGAGCCATGCTACTCAGACTTCACAGAGCTCCTCTAGAGCCACCGAAAGCATTATACATAAAGTGTTTTCACAGGCTGAGAAAATAATAGGGTTATCTCGGCTTGGACTTGAGACTTCAATTTTTTTTAACAGAAAGCCTGCATTACAAACATGTTGCCTTGTAGGCCCCTGTGGGGTCTGAAAAACAAGGTATGCAATTTCTGCTTCAGCATTCAGATTTCACTGGAATCTAACAACACGCTGCAGCAAGGCGAGAAAAGAAGCCTTGACCGATTAGAAAATGTGCACGCAAATACTATGGAAACAAAGTAAACTATCCATCTGTACCTCGTAACTCGCCTCGTCTCTCTTTTATTCATTCTTGGCCAAAAAAAGAACTTCTTCCCTGCTATCACCCCCTAACACTCATTCTCTCCGTCAAAAGCACTCTGCGGCGTCCAGAAGCCCACAGCAGCCCAGCCGTACGGGAAGTGTTATCGCAGCTTGACGACACAACACCAAGCCATTAATCTCATTACAGCACACCGCACCACAAAGAATTTGGAGGGGAAAGAATAAGTTGCAACAGCTAAACAGGAGGAGAAAAGTACACTTGGATGCTTGGAGGGTAACGGTGAGAGTTCCCTCTTTGATTTGTCTCTCTCTGTGATTCACAGCAAGTCGTCTGTCAGGAGAGACTAAGATGGATGTATTGCCCCTGATGTAGTAGACACCACGCCAGTAAAAAGGATTAAAACAAGAGTCTCTTGTCACAGAAAACAGTCACTAATTTTAGTAAATATGTTAACCATTAAAGCCATTCGTGACAAATTATATACCCTTCAGGTTGCCTGAGAAAATGGTGCCCTCTTGCATTTATAAAAAGGTGACATTACATTAACATTTACACAAACCAAGTCAAGGTGTGTGGCAAATACAAAATAATTAAACTCTAAATCTGAAAAAAAACAAAAACATATCTAACTGTATCAAGAGCTTTTGCAATGTAGGAACTCGTACTTGATCTTTCCAACTCATGTTTCACCATTCAGCAGCTACATAAAGCATACATCATCCCATGTCAAATTCAGGAGTGGCCCAGCAGGACAGACTTGAACACAGGAAGTCAAGCCCTGAAGACTGGTATCAAGTCACTGGTCTCTCTTTGCAACCTGGTGCTGTAGGAAATGGAATCACATCAAACAGCCCCTTTGTTCACAGACGGGGTCTCTGCATTATACAACAAAGAACGCCCGGTCTCCGGTCTTGTCTTGGTGCTGTGACCCACTGATAACGATGCAACAAATTTTGTATGGCGAGTGGGTTGTCTTTTAGACTGGAACATATCCAGTTCAACATTTCTCAGAGGTTATAGTAGTATGTTTATATCCCTGTCTCAGAAGAGGCTTGCTTCGTAATGCCATTAGGAATATGCTTTTCTGAACCTGATACCTGGTTTCCCGAGAATGATCGATCTTAGAAGTGAAGAGTGTTTTCTAAGAACGTTTCTATGAACGCATTTGAGTTTTTTCTGCCGAATCCCAAAGCAACAGTTGAGAGCTTGTGCGTCTGCACGCCCTTAAGAGCTTCTTAACATCAGCGTTCCCTGGTGCTGAACCCATTTTAATGTAATGGGACACAGTTAAGTGCCTGTAAGCCTTGTTATGTATTAAAACAAATACATAAAATCACAAACTGTAAATGTTGTAGACGACACAACAGAAATGTTTTATACTTGGAAGTATTTAATATGTATTTATTTTTCTTGTTACTGGGTTGCAGTAAGTTTAAGGAAGTAAACTTTGCTCATTTACCCTTGAACAGACACTGAACCGATAATCCAACAGTGACAAAAATGATAAAAAAATAATAATACACCTTGTTATACAAAGCCACTATGGTAATCAAGTGAAATGATTCAGATTGTTTGGATGTACTGGAGTATTAAAAGGAGTTCTATATTTTTAGAGTGAACAGAATTCCCAGCATAAATAAATGCCAAAATAAATTAATAAATAAATACATTAGCTAATACAATTGTGATTGATACTTCAGAACACTAGATTTTATTACTGGAAAGACTGGCTGCTCAGCAGTTTATAATATTCACTTAATTAACAAATTTAAAACCATTTGGTAAATTATTCAATTTCATCAAAAAGATGAAAATCTGGGGTACTGAAAAGATTTTGCCATCAATTTGACATTCATAAAAACTGTTATGCAGATAAAGTTCCTGGATTTATACACTGAGAACAACCAAACCAGATAGATTAAATCAGGAAATGAATCCATCTTGATATGAATGTTCTTTGACATTCTATTAACATGAAAAACATTCACTATTGTATGTTTTTTTAAAGCAAATATGGCAATCAGCAGAAAAACCCATTTCTTGCACAACCATGACTTGTGTTTGGTCAAAGAATACTGTAACCCCGAGAGTGTCAATTCAAAACACTGCAATAACAGTTCAACATCCACCAAAGTTACAACCGATTAGGGGCCCTGCATATCAAAAAAGGAACAACTTAGAAAGCAGGAGGGAGGGACAGTCCAGGTCTATGTGAGATGGCCAAAACCTTTAGAATGCAAAATACACATCCACGATCAGTACAATGAAGGGAGCAATAATATCCATAATCCAAGATGGCAAACATGGAAAAGCTCACCAATAGTCTTTAACATTAATCCCGGAGCTAACTCCAGTTCACACACAAATATCAAGTACATGAACACAGGAAGAAGCGAGGAACTGTCCAGCGCTAATGAGCCGATCCCTCACCAAAGAAATCCCCCCAAAAGATTCAAGGGTTAGTCAGCATAAGCCAAAAACACCAGAGGCTTGGCTTGGACAGTTTGGATGTTCAATTCAAAGAGCAGTTTAACCAACCAGTCCTTGAGAAAAAGTTGAGAATGTTCTTCTTACTGGGAAAAATGGATGCTGTCTTTGGACAGTATCCAGAGATAAACTGAGATAGTTTGAAGGTTCAGCTGCCAATGTTTCTTTTTAAGAATACCTTCATGTCAAGTAGTGAAGCTGCAGCTATCCAAAGAGGATCGCCAAGTGAGTTAAGAGGCTTATTCGATGAGGTTGAACAAAGCTTTGGTGTGCTCAAAAGACTGATCTACCATGTCTCAGCAGCACCTTAACAATGCAGCTGTATGCCATGTACATCAAGAGGCCCTTGACCAAGTAGATCCTAAAGATATGTCAACAGTTTGCATCTGTGAATGACTGACGTGTCTTCGTTTGGATTGTCTAAATATGAGAAAAACACAAAAAACAAGGAATACTACGGAGTAGAAATTAGGAAAAATACTGAAACTGGTAGGCCTACTGATTATGAAACTGTTGATGTTGGATGCAAAAATCCATAAATATTATTTTATGATTTGTCATTTCTGTGTAGCAGCCATCCTATAACAGCAGCCTGCTCCATTACTGCACAGCAGAGGATTTCTGACACCTGTGAGAGAGTGTGTGTGTGTGAGGAAGGAGACAGACACATTGCAGGGAAGAGTGGCATGATTTAGAAGCGAGCCAAGCCAAGCAAGTCTAAATACATTTTGATTCTCATCTCAGAGAAAGAAATTAGTGGAGCAAGGATTCTCTGAACTGCTGCCTCCGACTTTTTGTATTGCCGAAAACCACATTTTGGCTCCTGTGATGTTTGATTGCAGCGTATATAACATGGAGAAACATATGTTGGAGTTTCTTACTGAATTGGTGACACTTTCTCATGCTGAAGCCTCTTTAGAACCTCTCAAGTGCAAACCAGGAGAAAATCTCCAGTTTTTTCCTCATTCCTTTCTCCCAGCCTGGACTCCCCCCTCTCTTCAATGCCCACTCCAGTCTCATCCATGCCCTTAAACCCTCCCCCACACTGTCACAGAAAATCCCACACACTCACAGCTACACGCAAACACTTGAGTTACCTTAGTAACTCTTTGGGACTTTGGATCAAATAACATTTGTTAAGAGACTTTCATTCAACTGATGACTAAACCAGAGAAAATTAATGGGACAATTGTTAACCTTTTATTTATTTATTTATTTTGAAATGACAATGAAAGATAATGGCTTTGAATGGTTTTGAGAACACATTTGTTAAAACATTAGCTACATTTTTTTTTGTCCTGAATATTGGTTGAAAACTGAAATGAGATCTGCTTAAATTAACCTGTTTTACTTCATATGAGGTTACCTTTATTTTATTTTGTAGCGTGGATTAAATAGTAGTCAGGCCTAAATTGCAACCCTGAGTTATTAACTAATGACAGGCCTAAATGTGTGTCTGGCGCCGCATTTATTTGAATATAGTATCTTCAGGCCTAAAATGAGACTACATCTGTTAACAATTTCCTAAGGTTTACTCTCTTTGAGTCTCTGTATAGTTTTTATTTAAATTGAATACAGATCACATGTTTTTTGTAGTTCAAATTTTGATTGCTTTTATCTTTGGTGGATGAAAGTACAGCATTTTACATAGAAATATTCCTTGTTGCTGACAAAACATGTAACATCAGCGGCTTAAAGAAAGATCTTATGTTAATAAACCATTTGGTTGTCAGCATTAAAACAGTCCTCTGTTTTTTTCTTTTGCAGTGGTCACACTCTATTCATTGGTTTTGAATTAGACATTTTGCAATGTATACAGCACAGGCCCAGCACCACAAGGGGTCTTATCTCCTCAGTAGTTCATTTTTTTGGCCCCTCTGTTTTAGCTTTATGTATCTATAGAAAAATAGCAAAAACAATGAAATTATTTGCCGGGATACATATGACTTTTGCTTAGCTGTTGTCTCAGAACAATGGATAGCATCGCTGTTGTTTCAGAACCATGGACAGCTCAGAGAGAGAGAGGATTGTTTCCCTACTAGTGTTGAGACCAAACCTGCACCATTGGGTTTAACAAAGCTAATCCACGTCCCTCTGGAAAGAGACAATTAGTGCATGACTGTTCCATAAACTTGCTTACTCACAGATAAACTGGATAACAGCTTAGTAAAAATAATGTTAGTCTCACCACGTCGAGAGCTTTGGCGGTCCAAAACAAATCCTCTGACATGAGAGAGAAAATGGCGGGGGTGTAATGTCCTCAGCTGTTGTTGAGCCTGCTCCCAGGAGGCGGCGCTTTCTATTTTGAAAAAAACATAACTTCTTTCATTCACCTCAACATGATTTAGACTAGTACATTTTACATCCCTCAAGACTGAGAATTCTACAAGATTGAAATATGTCAAAAAATAAATATAAATGAATTGTGTTGTCTACACTAACTGCATATTTGTAGAGTGAACAACCCACCATCTCCCTATTTGTGTGATGTTTCCTAAAGTGAGAGTATTTTTAGGTTATGAATCAATTAAGTGAATACTGCTGATGGATATCAAAATATCAAAAATTAAACAACTCTTGGCAATTGTAACTACATTTCAGGTACATTTGCCATCACCATGAATTAAAACTAGATTTACATATTCCAATTTGACCATATTGAGGCTGAACTTTGCAAGTGGACAGCTTTCAATTTTCGTTTTACAAATCAAATCAAGTATCTCAAGTCACTGTGTGAAGTATTTTCAAAAGTGAGTCAGCCAAAAAAATAAAAAAGAGAGAAGCAGACCAATTTTAAAAGAGTCTGCCAACGTTTACTAAGCTTTTGACAAGGAAGTGACCCAGGTGAGTAGTTTTTCATGTTGGGCTTAAATTCTCCCTGATAATTAAAACCATGCATGTTTTTAATAGATTACATGACGCAATAGCTAAAAGTGATGTGCATATGTTGTACAGTAGTGTCCTTATTAGAAGAATATACACTGGTGAATAGATTTACCAATTTGAATTATTCAGATGCAGAGCAATTAGAAATTAATTCGGTAGTTTCAAAGGGAAATTTGTTTTGCATTAGTTGCACAGTGATTGATCATGTAGATCCACCTCTCTACCACACACACACACACACACACACACACACACAGGATGTGGAGCGTTATTCATCCATAAAAATGTAAAAAATCCTTCCACATTTTCCAAAAGAAACATCTGGCAGGCATGGCCCGTCACAAGCTGTTTAATAGTGACAGCCATTTGATCACCACACCTACTTAATACATGACAGCATTATGAGACCTAACATATAGAACTGACATATCTCTGTACCACAAAGGTGTCAGTATCACCGACACCGGCACGCTAAATATGGCTTGATTTATGAGGCAGCCAACAGTCCTTGCTCTAACATATGGCAAAGACATCCTGTATGCATGATGAGGCATCCATAAAGGAGCCACCGCAGCTGACTTATGGCAGCTGAATACGAGTGCGGAATCACCAACATCCAGTTTTTGTCAGACTTAATTTTTCAACCTCAATCACCACTGGAGTAAAAAGATCGCCGGGAAATGAGTATATTAATAAAAAGGGTAGTAGATGTGAGGAATACATAGACATAAGGGTACATGACAAAGTCTTCTTACCTATACTAATCCAGACTTTCATGTAAGACTGGATAAACACTTGACAAGTCAACCATTAATGAGGGCAGTAGGGTGATATATAAGAGAGATCCTGTCACACATTTATCATCCCTCTGATTATGTGCAGGGAAGTAGCCAATAGGTGGTATCAAACCAACATATTTAAATATCCCCTTATTGACTCTAAATAAAAAAGTATGTAGTGTAAAACTCCACAAATGTGGAGATCCATGGTTTTTACTATACAGTGCTAATTGTTAAGCACAAGAGTCACGGAAAAAAACCCAGAAGTAAACCGTTACACAAAATATAATGTTACTATCCATCAGACCATCACCCAAGGTTGAGAAACACTGAGGCCAATTTTAGGGTTAAATTGAAGAATAATCAACAATGTACCAGAGATAAGTCATAAGACAGGCGGACACATTCACCACTTACCTGCTGCTTAAAACTTGTTTCATTGGGTGAGGTGCAACTGCAGTTCAAGCAGGATGAACTGTATCTTCCAGTGTTCCAGAGACACATCTATTTGTGTCAAAGCTCAACTTAACAGATCACTCCTGGCCACACATGTTGCCAAGTAAACCATCTACTATTAGAAGTCACTAATTACAGTACAGTGCATTATAAACTTGCACCCTACAGTTGTACCCTGCAGGTTACACAGCCCAGTTGTGCACTTGCTAAAGCAGAAAAAACAGATATGCACGCAGCATATCCAAACTGTAGGATCTGCTCAGGCTAGGGTAAGTTAATCCTTATGTGTCTTATAAAAACACCTGACAAGCTTCTGTCTTTGTAAAAGAAGACAATTATACCAAACCCTGCATATATGTGCTCCAAGAATTAAGCTACTATAACACTAAAGTAATTCAGCATCAGCCAGATATTTCAACAAATCATGTGCATGTGCTGCCAAGTTAAAGCTAACACAAAGCTACCAAGGACTTAAGGCTACACTGGAAGTGTGTTTAATAAAAGCTACTTTTCTCCACTCCAGTTAGCATGCTCCTTCCTCATCCATAACCACTAAAAAGCTTCCATGGCTGTTTCTGATAGCTGATGATTAGCTGTTGATTGGCTGAGCATCCAGCTAATCAGGTGTGGCCAGAGCAGGGAAAGATGGGAAATGTGCAGTGCTCAGTGCTGGGCCTCTCAAATTAACCTCTCTCTTTGGAAAGACAAACAGCATTTTGACATTTTGGGATGCCTCAATCATTTGCTCTTAATCCCAGTTCCTACTTCCCCAACATAACACAGCTGCACAGTGCATAAGTAGGCTACAGTGAGCCTTTATTAAAATTAGTAAAGCAATTTAAATGACAGCAGATTTTTCTCGACTTCCTCAAGACAATGACTTGCACAACATGATTCATGAATGTTTCCTATCAAGTTTTGTATCGTTATGTGGAAAAATGTTGTGCAAAAGGTGATCTGCTATTGCAGTGACACCCTTACCAACCTCAAACATATTACTCACAATGTTCGACAGCAAACAGCCAAAGTAAGCTTTTTAGGTGACTTTCAGGTTAGTTTGTTGGTTTGATGGGTGTCAGTTGACATGTTCACCATTCTGCCACTTACACACTCGATCCCATTTTAGAATTGTCATTCACCCACAGTGAGATGTCCTTGGTGGTGGCCTTATTTGGTTGCCTGGCTCCAGTGTTTGCAGACTGGGAAATAATTTCATGAGGCAAACAGGATACAGAGAGGCAGTAGGAATTGCTTGTGAGTTAGTTTTATCCAAGTAGCTGTAGGTACAGCATCTGAGTCAGGCTCTTTTGACCCAACAGTCTGCTGCCTATTATCGTTATTTTACTAACTCTTAACTATTTCGGTCCATCATTCCTACTCTCTCACAAGTGAGTTTTGGCGGGGCTCCAGAGTAATATCAATAAGGACAAGTAAACTATGGGCTTTACGCCCAACAGAGCAGCTACAGCAGGTGTCATCATAAGCCAGGGGGCAAATAGTTTAGTGTGCAGCGTACTAATGCTTTCATAGGATTGTCAGACAAAAGTGTAGTGAACATCATTTTTTGCTATATTGAGGACAAAACTGCCTTTAGTAGTGGGGACAAAAATGTGCTTTGTTTATGGTGTGAGTGAACCCATGTTACTGTTGCACTGTTGTTGCCTTATGACATGTGGACAGCTTAGGGTCCATGACACTAAACTTATTGCACAAATCACAGTTAGTTATAGTGTTACATGAAAAGTAACACAAACTAAAACACCATCTACACCATACAGCTATGTCTGCATTACCTAGAGGTACATTTTCAAATGACTGAGTTTGGTAGCCCCCTTAAGCTCTTTGTTTTGGCTGAGTCCGCAGGGTCAAGTTTTATTGAAAATGCAGCAGCTAGGACAGAGAACATTGTATCCATCAACATTGCTGTCATGGAAATGTAATGTTTTGAAATGTTCTCTTTTTGAATTTGTGAAACTGTATATTGTGATTTGTCATGTGCTCATCCTTTTTGTGTAGGGTCTGATAAGCCCATTTGGCCCGGGCACCATATGGCACAGGACACTCAAATAAACAAATCAGTCTGTGGTTGAGTCTCATTGCTCTTATCAACCTACTGAAACATTTTAGCAAGCTAAAGGAGCAGGTGTTTTTCTCAGGAGACCATAACTAAAGGGAGAATCAATATAGAACTCATATTTGTCAAATGGCCAGACACACGCCTCAAAATGAATGTTAATGTTGCTCCATTTCTGCTTGTGTAAGTAGGCATTTTTTGGAAACATTAGTCCTGGATACTTTAAAAAGGAATAGTTTGACATTTTGGGGAATTTGCCCATTTGAGTTAGATGAAAAGATTGACACCACTCTCATGTCTGTATGACAGTGATGAAGCACGAGCCAGCAGACGCTTGCTAAGCTAGCGACTGAATTGTTTGGACATCGATTTTTTTTTGTTCCAGTGATCATTATCAAAAAAATTAATAAAAGAATGTAAACACAAAAACTTAGGCCTTACAATGCACAATACAATCAATGTAATGCTGCAGAGGGGCTGCAACAATCAGCGGGTTAAATCCTGAATTGAAGCATAAATCAGATCCTGCATCGGGAGGCATGTATGGCGAGGCTGCAGGAACACCTTGACAGAGAAACATAAATCCAGCTTTACTCATGCCACAGGGAGAGAAAAGAGGGAGAGGAAGACTTACACATTCACAAAACTTGGATTTTTATTCAAAATGTTTTCCCGGGTATACAAAAGCAGGTCATCCAGAGCCATGGGCCTAACCAGCAAAGGGAAGAACACCTAAACCAGAGAGGTTTCTGCCAGGGGAGCGATCACTTCTATAACAGCCAGCGGGTACAGGCTAATGTCTGGTGTCATGTGATCTTGATGAAAAAGGTTTGCTGAGAATGGAAAACCTATTTCATCAACAAGAAATAATGTACCAATAGGCTTCCAATAGTCAAACTACAAAAGCAGGTTTAAAGATGCAGTAAGAGACACTTTTATTTAAAAAAAATACTCCTTTCTTGTCAGGAACAAGAGCTCCAGCAGAGTTAAGGTTCCAACCCTCACTAAACGAGACACCAAAGATTCACCCTACCTGTCAGTTTGGTCACTAATAGGTAAGAGGAAGCAGCAAAGTGCTGTGTCTTGGGCACAAAAAAGATTTACAGTATACGGCCAGGCCCTTGAGCCCCATGGATTCTGTCCAAAATAATAGGCTTGCAGGCAGATAAATCGTGTCGTCAATCATAAGGAAGTTTATGGTTTTCCTCCATGGTTGTTGCTGCTTGGTTCACAGATGATACCGATCAGGTAGGAGCCACATCTGAACTGAGTTTTAGTTCAGGGGTTAAAGGTAGGGTAGGCAATTTATCTTAGACAGAGTTTTTTTGGATTTGTTGAAATTCTCTTCACATACCGACAGCAATCAATATATCAAAAGATCTGGGCCAAAAAAGAAAAAAGATCTGTTATCTGTGGCTGTCACAGGCCTGTAATGAGTCTGATATCGAACATTACCCCAGCTAGCTGCTGCTAGCTAGCCAGCAATAAGTTACTGCATCAAACTCGTTTCAATCACATTTCCCAATACTAACACGCTAGATAGACAGCTGTGAGTGCTAGCTGAGCCTGACTCTATAGATACTCTGCCTACAGCTGCTTGGAAAAAACTCGAAATTTCAATAGATTTCTACGTCCAGACCTGGCATATACATAAGCAACACTTACAATGCCACTTGTGATCAGGGATTTTCCAGGGTATTATTATTGTTCTCATTCCTTCATCACTGTTAACTGTTAAAAACAGCTCTGGCCTCCTTTACATATATTAAAACTAATTAAAAAAATATATTAAAAAAAAGAAATCACCATGATTCAAAAAGCCACCAACGCATTAGAATAAGTCAAAGTAGCATCTGCCAAATTTTATGGCAAACATAACAAAATGCTCCATCGCTTCTAAACAAATATTCCAGCCACTGCATATTTGAAGTAATAAATGAACATATAGTATTAGCTGTCACTGAATAACAAACATCCATGGGTCTGTCATTTGCTCAGTCAGCACTTTGCTCTGACCATTTTTTTGTACAAGACACATTAGTTACTACACAACTTTGATCTGGATTTAATAAAAAAAAAGCCATGCATGATGAACAGTAAAGATTTGTGTTTTGTGGAAAACATTCAGGGCTTATGCCCAATAAACCCACCCCAGACCCCGTCTTTGCATATGTTGATGTCTGAATGACATGGTCTTACATTAAATCTTAAATGATAGAGCCTCCTAGAGACGCTCGCTTAATGATATGGCCCCAGGTTATTATGTTTGTAGAAAACTGTATGGACATCACACTACAGAATTTGTTTAAATTTTAATCTCTTGTATGTACGAAAAATGCAAACCAAACCAAAAAAATGAAGGCCTGCATAAGCATGAACCAGTTGATGAAAAATACACACTAAAACTATTCACATAAGCCTTTGATGTTGGACTGATGGCTGTAGGTACAGTATGTGAGCAAGCCAATCTCTAAGCTGGGGAAATTCTTTGGATAATGTATTTAACTCCTGGGGACCAACTTTGATGACAAATTGACGGTGCTGAAGGGGATTTTAAGGGATGCTGTCTCATTTTAGCAAGTTACCAGTACAATGCATGAAGCGAATTTGAATATACAGGAAAAGTTCAAACACCTGTTATGTGGACTCACAAAAATCCCCCTCTTCTAAGAACATTTTACATCCTGTGGACAAAGCATATTACGAACGGGTTCCTTTGTCAGAGTCCTTGGGGAGAGAGTTGTTCACACTCTCAAATTTGGACAGTGGAAACACCATTATGCTGGGCAGTTTTAAATCAAGCACTATCCCCATTTAAGTGTCCCTTCCTATAAAGTAGGGGGATAAATGAATAAAAGCAACATGTAACAGGTACTTACAGGCAGTAAAATTTTCAGCACTGCCCATCACACCCCCATTATCCTGGTTGCATTTACATTCGCCCGCCTCTTTATGGCTCTCACACCCTGGAAGTGGTAATTCTGGCTTGTAAAGCAAGCAGAGGGAGAAGGGAACATACTGAATTTAAAAGACACACACAAAAGACTTAGAGAGGCAAAAAGAGAGGGAGTCATATTCCCCTTCTTTCCTTCCCATTCCATGTTTTCTGTGTATAGTTTGTGCTGTATTTAATGTGATAACAGAAATCATTGAGAACTATTAATTACACTACCCCTGCCAAGGAGGTTATGTGATCACCTCTGTCGGTCCATTTGTTTGTCTCTGACCAACATCTTTTTATAAGTGATGGCAAGATTGGCTTTGAATTTGCAAGAAGAAACCCTGTGACTTTCACCACCTGACCAAATACTCCATTTTCAAATGAATGTATGACCTGACCCATTAAACACACTAAATTTGTCTTGCACTGTCATACTCCCCAGAGGTTGCTGGATGTCTGCACTCTAGTTAATGCTTTTTTTGTGTCTATGCATGTTTAAATGTGTGTGAAATCTTGTTGTGTGTTCTTCTGCACATTAATTTATTTTTCGTCTTGGCAGTTTTGCTTGTATCACACATGTAGCCCTTGCTAAAATAATTGATTTATTTTGATAACAAATATTCATAATTCATAAAAGTTCATTATGTATTGAAGTGGGTAAACATTCATAAATATAGTTAAAATGCAGAACAATTTAAAAATGCAAAAGAAGTGATCTGTTAAAATACAAGTTATGCCATTTCATTTCATAGTGTGAGATATGAGTCATTGTGTGTTGTTTAGGCTCACTGTATTATTACTTGTTTTGAGAGTTGTCAATCATTTATTTCTTTGACGGTATTGGCGTGTGTAGAGCTCAGGTACCTCCGGCCAATCGCAGGGCAGTCTGCAGGTGAGGGGGTGGGACAGAGCGGGATGTTTGATTGAGGTGAGCGGAGCGACGAGAGGAGGGAGACGAGTTCACTTGATGGAGTCCGTGTTGGAGTGATTTAGTGGATCAGAGTTTATACTTTTATGGGGAACGGCCAGTGAACCTGATGTAAAGAACTTTGTGACCAACCGAGAGGAGAAGGAGACGGACGTTTTGACGGCATTAAAGAGGGAAGCAAAGCTCCTGTGAACTACGTAGGATCTGCGTCCTTCCTGCTGTGTGTGTGTGAGCTGTGGATCCTGTCGGCCGCTTGGACTGTGACCTGCTGCTGCTGCGCCCTGTCGGTGACCTGTCGGTGACCTGTCGGTGTCCTGTCGGTGACCTGTCGGTGACCTGTCGGTGACCTGTTGACTACCCGTTACTCCACTAACTGTCGGGAGCTGTGAGTACTTGATTTGCACGTGCCTTTTATTTTTCTTCTGCTTATTAAAAGTGAAGCGGCCATTTTGTTTTAGGCCACAACGCACCCAAGCTACGACACAGGCCTGCAACAGGGGGTTTAGATGACTTGTAGAGACTGTTGTGGACCAGGTGTGAGTGTGTGAGTGCGTGTGGGTCCATCATATCCTGTATTTAAGTTTTGCTTCATTTTATTTGATGTTATAAGAGACTGAATAATAGTAAAACCGATACTATTTCTGTTAAATACAACAATCTCACTATATCCAAGTGATTTATTCAATTTCCTTTTATTTATTTTGAGAGTAAGAACTTAGAACTAAAGAGTCTTTACGTTTAAAGTTTGGTTGTGTGGTGTTTTATTTATTTAGAAGCATAAACAAAGGGAATATCATAAGAGTAACCCAGGCCCCCCCTATATGTACATGAGGCGGGTGTTACACACAGAAAAGGATGGAAATCTAAAACTGGGCATGAACTTGTATTGAGTTTCTTATTTGGAGTTAACTAAAGAATTTATTATCTCGGACTTGAACCAGCACATCATTGAGAAAGAAATATATTTTTATGTGTGCGGAGGAACTACTTTGACTATTACTCGGACAACTTTTCCCCCTGTTACACGCCCCCAGTGTTTCCATGTGGTTTGCAGCTGTTGCAAAAAGACAACCGGATCGCTCTGAATATTCAACCACTTGTATGTGTATCAACTCCATAACAGAGTATAGTAACTTTCACTGTGGCTCATTTTAGAAAGGACACTACAAGAAAACCTTTTCTTTGTTGCAAGTTGACTAAAATGGGTACCCTCACACAATGCCAGGCTCAACATCTCGGGATTCTGTGAATTACAAGTTATCAGCATTACGGACATGATTTTCATGGAAACATGGCTACCCACTAACCGCTAGCAGCCTGGCCACTGTCAATTTCAATTAGAAACCCTGATCTCAGTGCTTTTATAAAGGCAGAATAAAACATCTGGTGGTATTAATAAGAAAGAATGCCTTGTGCTGTGAATTGACTCTTCATTTTTTCACAAAAAAATGTGCCTGGTGGCAGGCAGAATTGCAAAGTGAAAGCGAGGCCTATAGGGAACCAATCTAAAAAAAAATATGGTGTCATTATTGTACAGCCATTATGCTGTGCAGTCAACATTGAATTCATAATAAGTGAAATAACCTTAAGTTTGGTGGATTTGTGGATGTAAACTGTTCTGATAATATTAGCTTAAAGGCAAACTGGCAATATTGCTGATGTTATTCATTCTGTAGTCAAATTGTAGACAGTGAGGATGGTATTTTTTTGTTGCTGTTTTTACAGGAAAAAATCTTGTTTATATAAAGTCAGATCCGTCGCACACGCTCTCCTTGGTACTGAAGTGATGTTGATGTTGCCGTTTGGCAGATTACTACCTTGCATGGCCTCTTGTTTTCCTCAGGGGTAAACTAGTAGGTATGGTATTCCTGATGTGCATGTTTTAGGAACATGCGGGCTACTCTGCTCAGCTCTGTCTGTGACAGACAGACAAATCTGTACCCCGCTATCTGAAGAGATTATGAGAGAAAAATCATTAACTCACTGCTCAGTGGCTCCAAAATCATGTGTGTTTCTCTTCTCTAAATGCACATAACAAACACGGTGAAGCTCTATTCTACCTCACAAAAACATTCCCAAACCTTTTTGTGAATGAAACGCCCTCTGTAGTCTTTGGAAATGTGCACAACACCCCCCCACTCATCAAAACAGCCCATCTTTGTTGCTGACCTAGCTAACAAGCTACGTGCCACTGATGAAAAACTAACAAATCACATAAGAAACCTTGAAAGGTGCACGAGGCAAATACTAAGCCAAGTGGAATCTTTTCACAATATTTAGCAAGATCTTTTTACAGTTATGGCCACTTTTGACTATATTTGTTGTTTAACAATAACATACCACCTAAATTATTTTTTTAATCAATCCCAATGTATTGGGTTCAGTAAGACATTTCTAATTAACTGGAAGAGTGCAAATAAAGACTGGAGATCCGGTGTGAGGGAAATCTTAGAGCTGGTTCACTCTAACAAGAAGTTTCAGGAGACCGGGATGTCTTACACAGGAATATTTATTGAAGCTTGATCGAGGAGAAAAGGGAAACACCACGTGTGAATCACAGCGTACTGCTACCCAAATCTGAAGATGGAGTACTGAAGCTCAGTATTTAACCCTCCCCAGAACTGATAAGTTTCACTATATCCAAATAGGGTTATTCCTAACTCAGCCTGTCTGTGTGATGACTCTATTGGATATCGGATCCAGACAGGGAAAGACGTCAACCATTGCTGTAGAAGCAACAGCATGGCCTCTCTACCGTATCTGTTATTCAGCGTCAACAACCAGGCTCCAGCCTGTTGTGTCTAAACCTGAATACAGAAGATATCTAGCAGACCCTGGTTTACCAGATGCCAGAGCCAACTCGGCCTTGTCTGGCACACAGAGTGAGACAGGCGAACAGAGACAGACAGTTGACCTGACCTGTGAAGCACTGTCTTAAGTTACCGTTAACCTACAAGAGGGAAGTTTAACATACAAGAAGGAAAATTCCTTCACATCCGGTCCAGCAAAGCAAGAGGTCTGATCTCAAAATAACAGGTAATCCTCCCACCTTAAACTATACAAAGAAGTCCTTTATTATTCGACTACAACAGTGGTTAGCCACACACCCAATCCTCTTTTCTTTTCTACTACCAACAACTACATACACAACTTGTGAGGACATATAATTAGAGGAGACCTGTATGAAAGATAGACTTAATTAGTTGAAAAGTCAAAATAAAAAAAAAAACCTTTGGAATCAGGACATCAAATTTAATTGGCCCCAAGTGAAACATTCAGGTCTACTTACACTGTTCATTGTGTGAGTAAATTTGTTATTTCAATCCAAACATATGTTATTTCATATCCAAACTTCTCTCATGTCAGCTCACACCATAAACACTCTTATTTCATCCCTGTGAGTACATGCTCTGCCCTCCTTTTTTCCCAAATATCTCTCTTTTCTTCATTTCTGGTTCCCTTTCTTTCAGCGTCTGCGTCTGTGGCCTGTACTATTGTGTAACCAGGTGTTTTTTTTCTCATTTAAAATCTGTTCCCTCCTGGGCTTACTTGCTTTTATGCTGCCCGTTGACAGAAGAAAATAATTCAATTGTGCTAACTGTTGTTTTGTTTTGCCAATGTCCTGTTAAGTGAAATAACAATTCAACAAAAAATTAGTTAGTCCAAAGATGGTCAGTTTGCAATGTAGAAACCAGGAAGCAGATAAAAGCATAAAACGCACAAAAACAGAAAAATGCATTCACATTCCTTTTGTTAGATTTATAAAACCATACACACACGGTTTAATCATTGTGGAATTGGGTGCATGCATGATTTACCCTCCAAAAATGGATGTAGACACACCCTTAATCATGTTTGCATAACAATACCTTTGCATGCAACAGCAAAGAAAAGGCATAATTTCACCAATTATCACATCAGCAAGGAGGCTTTGGAAGAGTGCCAGAGCAGCCATCAATATGTGTACAGTAGCTGTGGCTATTAATGGTGCCTGTGTTGTTGATTCTGTTAATCTATATAATTACTAGTTTAAACTAAGTTTGGACACCTCACACCCTCCTGCACAGAAACGAATAGTAATAGTAATAGATGACGTCATTTAAAGGGTCTGAGGGTTCAGTACTGAGGGAGCCTCTGCAACTGCTAATCAGTGAAACCAGTAAGTGTTTCCCCGTTACTACGCAGTCAACATAGTTTTTTTAGTTAGGATGACGATGTGCTTCCTTAACCTCAAAAACGTGTTTTAGCCTTAAGGAAGCAGTCGTTTCTAACCCAAATCCCTTTCAGTATCCTTGATGATGCTGTCCTGTTGTTAACTGTGTCAGATCAGATAAGCAGACACGTTTTGTAATTTGATTAGGAGGATTTGTTAATTTCTTGGGAACAACTCAGTGCCTGAATTGGACAAAAAAAAGGTAAAGTACCCTAAAGTAACCAAATTCAGCAGTTGCATGACATGATCATGGCATGTGTCTTGGATATATTTATATTTATACGCCTATCTTGGTAATATGTCCACTTTTTGAACATACATTACATACAACATACATTTCCACATTTTGTACGTAAATGTATATTTGGTTAATACAAACTCTTTACTTGGCCATTGATACAAATCAAAGTGTACACCAATATAATGTTACATATATGCTACAATAAAACCAACTGAAAATGTAATATCTGTTGGCCTACAGATTCAATTATATAATGAGAAGAGCTACCAAAGGCAAGCCCATAATGTATGGTCAACACTACATTTATTTAGCTCCAGTCACATCAAATGTCACCTTGAAGTACAGTCTGTCAATTAACATAAATTGATAATAACTTAATTATTATTAAAAGTTATTTAAATATCTTCCTTTATCTTCTAGTAAATCTACATTTCCCCCATGCAGTAGTGGTATATACATAGCATGACAGAACAAAGGAGAGAGTTGTATGGGTACCGGCGAGGACTGTCCCGTCTCAGGCACTGGAACAACTACAATAGACTGAAATGTTTCATACAAGCACATGATTATATATAGTGTCTGCGCGTTTGGATACAAATAGGAGCTAGTAAAGGCACAGCCTAATTTCCCAGATCAGCAGCATTAGCCGTAAGTGCTTTATTTTAATGTGCTGGTAGCTGTTCATTATCTTAACCTTATAGATACAGTATACACACACACACATATAGTATATATATATATATATATATATATATATATATATATATATATATATAGTGTATATATACCATTTAGAAAAAAAGAAGTCCCTGTCATCTGATGAAGGGCGAGAGTCACGTCAGTGGCCTGTACAGTAGGTCAACACCACTTAGCGCTGCTGGATTTTTCAGGGCAAAGAGAGAGAGAGGTGACAGGGATGGAATACTTTCATACCAGCCGAATGGAGAGTTGTTGTATTGACCAGCGGATTAGGAGAAGGATCTGTCCAGCAAGCTCCATGCAACATTTATCAGCTCACCAGCAGCAGCAGAGAGGAGAAAGAAGAGGGGGTGGGGGGGGGCTCTCTCTCTCTCTGCCGCTTCAAAAGCCTGCGGTCGATGTTTTCAAGCTTCTATTAATGTTGCAAACGTTGTCTCACCAGCCCAAAAGTAGAGAGTGTGGAAAAAGGAGGAGAGAGATGAGAGGTAGGTGGCGAGAGGACAAGGTTGTGGATGTGCAGAATCTTTTATCTCCTGGAAAGAATTGAGTGTACAGTATGTGATTGTACTTCTGTGGTGAAAGCTTCTCACAGTCACTGAAAGCTTGATCATCCCCCTGCCTTTACTTTACTTAATAATCCATAACATTACTCTTCATTACAGTTTGATTTGACCTAAAACGCTTCTATATTTTCTTCTCTTAACACACTGTGTCAGGTATTTTTCAGGTATCTTTTTTTAGGGCAAGATCCTGTAGAAAACATGGAGTAAAGTATTTCATATTGCTGGTTTGTCTGCAATAAATTGGTTTGGTATGAACAATAATGGCTACCATGACGTAGCAGTAAGCATTACTTTTGATTTTAAACACAGAACTGCAGATTACCAATCATAAAATTACCAGTCATGTTAATTTTTTGTTAAATTATGTAGCAATATCTTCGGTAGGACAATTCCTCTTGAAACTACTTTACATTGTCTTTGACTTGGATCAAAACTCCATGCCTATCATACAGAATAATTTGCTCCTTTGTCTTCCAGCATATCAAAGCTTCCATGTTGTTGAGTGGGTGTGTATGAGAGTTATTCACGGGCCTAAACTGAGGTCCAAAACCTGGCCCATTGCTTCAACTTTAGGATCCGGACCCCACCCCGAGACCCAGGGCTGTATATCTGTTACGGCCTCCTCAAAGACAAAGTAATGTGCTTGCTTTGAACCGATATAAAGGCCCTCTTACAAATAAAAATGACTAGTTTGGCAGCGGCAGTGATATATATTAGGTCAGCAGAACATGGCACAGCTGCCCACCGGCATAAAACACAAGTAGCTTATCAGCCATTGCTTACAGGTTGGTGGGAACAACACAACACAAACTGCAACCAACCACCATTGTAAACATTGGAGTCTTTCCCATCGCTGCCATCCATCCCATAGGACGGAAACGCAGCATTAACAAACTTTGTGCAACATTTGATGTTTGATGTTTGAATTTGTCTCCTCTCTGACGACACTGCTGCAACTTATAATAATACAAGTTCTGCTTCATTTGCCAACTCCTCAGTATTACTAATGAACTAATGAACATCTTCCACATCGAAACTTGACAGTTCAGACAATCACAATCCAGAATAATATTATTTATAGCATCACAAGCTGTATGCAGCCAGAGGGATTTTTATCTGTTGTCACAACACGGCCACACTGTTTCCACAATGCAAAGGCCTACCCTGATCCATTGGGGATTTTAAACAGTCCTTTTTGCTTTATTTCATCCATTACTGACCACCGGCTCACCAAGCTAATGCTCTGCCTCTCGTCCCACTCCCCACTAAACACTGCATGTCTTTTTGCAACACATGAAGCAGGCCCAGACAACTGGCACAGTCAGAGAGAGAATGAGAGAGAGGAAAATTAAGTAATAACCACCCAGACCTGTGCCTGAAGCTTTACGCAACAAAACAACCTTGGCGCTCTAGAGATTATTAACATCTTAATGGTGTCGACCTGAGGTTATTAATCAATCAAACTTTCCTTGTATAGCACCTTTTGTGCAGGTTAATGCTTTACAGATGACTGATAATGAGACTGATAATAAGACAGCACAAATGCAAACAGTAACACAATCTGAGACTAATGCACATGAGAAATAAATAAATAGAATAAATTATTAAATGAAATAAATGATGGACATAAAACATCCTAATGAAAGTCTAATCCAGGCCAAAGAGGTGCTCGGAGTACCAGAACTAAAGGCTGCCTCAGTGCTTCACCTGTGGAGTGCTACATTTGCGATTTATGTCTTCATGTCTTATTTAGCCACTTGTTGAGCTGCCCAGTTCACACTTATTCTTAGAAAGCCATACACACATCACATGAACTTTGAGATGGAATATGATGAACAGCCATATAAGCAAAAACAAGATTAGATTTAAAAAGTTACATTTAAAAGCATAATAGAAGAACACTCAAATAAGATTATTAATATTTTTATTATTACAGTATTTGTTCAGTATTATGTATTTTTCAACTTAAATTTAAATGGATGTAGTTATAACAGCTGTTCTAAATGTATATTAAGGATGCCTAGAGGAGATCTGTTTCAGTACACACACAGACACACAAGCACACACAGTACGCACACATGCAGAAGTTTCTTGGGAAAGGGAATAGACTTTGGAGAAATTCCTGCTTAATACTGAGGCATCATTTCCCAGTATTCAACCCTAAAAGTCATCAAATGACAAGTGAACCCGGTGAAGTGCAGTGGTGGTACCACATTAATGAAGATGGAAACAAAAACTTCCATGGTTGGCTTTTCAATAAAGCTCACAATGCTACAAAAAACAAATAAATAAGAAAGGAATGGAAAACGCTAAACTTTAAGCCTTGGGATAACAGGGGAAAAGGTTACACAACCCCATATTGGGAACATGCTGTGTTCACTGTTTATAATGGGCTGCAGATGTACATATGGGAGCAGTGGAATAATAGTTCTGGTTGTTTGCCAAAGAGAAGAGGGTATTCAGGCAAATGCTGATAGTACCAACCCATTAGCTTGAAGAGTTGGAGAATGGGAGAATAAACAATTAGAATAATTACATTTTCCACTCTGTACTCACTACAAGTGTGAACCCCAAGACTGAGGCTAAACTCATTACATAGAGAAAGAGACAACGGAGGCAAGGAGAGAGAGAGAGCAAGAGAGAGAGAGAGACATGTGGAGAGGATATACATTTCACAAAATTTTATTATCCATGTATAAAAATTAAAAATTAAAAAACAACTGAATTTACTCTGCAATTACACTCACTGTTCTGGGGAGTGTGTGTGTGTGTGTGTGTGTGTTCCTCATGCTTGCCCTTGATTGTGACCCTGACAGCTAAAGAGATCCACAGCCAGTGGACAGCTATGACCATCTACTATATTACTGCTGCTCTGTAATCTCTGTAATCTTTAATCTGCCATTGTGTGTGTGTGTGTGCGCGTGTTTGTGTGTGAGAGAAGGCGAAAAATAATAGTTAGGGTACTTAGAGAATCGTAGTTCATCTTGGTGCATGAACAGACACACATACACCTTTGTTGAGGCTTCATGTACTGTCAGTGTCATGTTAGCAGCATGACATGTGGAACCCAACATTAGACCAGCAGTGCAGAACCTCTACATTTCAGTAATATTATATTGGTGTGCCTATCCTGGCTGCTTCCTCCTCAAGTCGCTTCACAACCCACCTCCACCCCAGCTCCTCCCTTCATGCTGTGTCTGACTAATCAATGCCATTTCTGTTGTCACTGATGCGTGCTCTGTTCTGCACCCTATGGGTGTTTCTTGCTGCTCCTCTGACAGAGCATACCGCTAAATATCTTACTGCATGTAGATCAAGTTTCTTTGACAAAGTGACACTGTGGCACTTGTGGCACACAGTGTTACAAAAGATGGGGTAGTCTATTACTTCATTTTACAAGTTCACACAGGTAGTAATCTAGTACTCTACAGTCCTAGTACTGACCTGGCTGCTGTAGCTGTCTCACCTGGCCCAGATCCTAGAAACCATACTGGGATCCCCCTCCCTCTCGCTGCCTCCCTCCCTCTCTACAGCTCTCACCCCCTGGCAGAGCAGGCCTGTGTTTGAGCCTGAGGCACCCTGACCCAGCAGAACTTCAGCTATACTTACCCCCTGCACCTTACCTGTCACCTTCTAAATAAAGTGACTCGTATTTTTGGCTACCAGCTGACTCTACTTCTCTTTCGATCTGCAGTGAGGCCAGGTCCGCACAATGCAACAGACGTATACACCACACACAAACACACACACTTTGTTCCTGGCCTAAAGCATAGTGTCAAAGCACATGCATGACACACTAATTGTCTCAGTTTAGACTTTCATTCACTCTGACAAATACTGTTTCCAGTGGAAAAACAGAGCGACCTGGTGTAAATGAGAGCAGGTACATTCAATGAAGTTTCCAGCTGCCCTGTATTTATATCACAAACGTTTCTCATGTTATCAAGCTGCTGATGATTAAAGACCATTTAATGCTATTTTATAGGATACTTTAAACATCTAGGCCAGTTTAATGTCAGTTTAATGTACTGTACTGTGTTTGTATAAATATGGTATACAGATGAGACCAGTGTCCAGACTTCTATCACACCCCAGCAACATTTTTCCAAATCAAATACCCACAAGTGCATTGCTTAATTTTAAAGGGTCACAAGCCAAATACTGCTGACATACTTTAGATTCAAATCTGTTTAAAATTAAATAAATTAAATAATCTATAAATAGATCATTTTTAATAAGTTTTGTAAAATATTAAAATAAAAGATTATTAAATTAATTTAAAAAGCATTTAAAACTCTTCTGAACTTTTGTTTCAGAATTTTTTTTATAAAAAATGTTTATAGAAGTTCAGTTTTATTTCATTCTAAATGCCCCCATTCAACAGTCCATTTTTTCTCAAAGACATTTCTCATGCCAATCAAATGGGAGCCATTATTTAAAAAAAAAAGACTTTTGAAAAAGAGCATTTTGTTTAACCTTTTACTTTGTTTACATGATTGTTCACTTTCATAATATCTTTTTCCATAATATACAGTTACCTCATTTCTTTCAATATGCAGTTAAGTTTCCTGATTTAGAAAGTGCATGTGCATTTAGTAAGGTGCCCCTCTATTGATGCTAGAAGAAATATATTATACTATATATATATTTATGTAGTCTGCGGTGGCAGTATTTTGTCTATCAAAGACCTCTACATGAATAATAGCTTACATCCCTGTAATTCTCCCATGATTTCGACTTTCTAAGACTGTTACCTAGAAATTATAATTTTCTGTGTTCAATCCTATATATACAGATACATACTTATACATCGTCCATTTATTTTTAATCCTGAAGTGATTCATTGACTAATAATGAATACAGACAGACAACTGACATATTAAACTATTTTTGTGGATTGCTAAATTATTATTTATAGAATGCTCTTTTGTAGAGCCATTCAGTGTATGTTTATCTCTCTGTTCACTAATCACTCTTTTACAGTATCAGTTACATTAAGTTTTATCAATGCAAACCCAGCATTTTCTGATGATTAGTTTTAAGGGAGTACAGGAATAAGAAGTTACAGACACCATGAGCTTTTGGAGGAAAAACTGCACACCTCCAAATTCCCAGCAACTATACTGTGCTCTGTCATTGTAAAACTACTTGCGCAGCATGAAATCTGATCGTCGTTGCTCATAGCCTAATGGAAAAAGGCCAATTGTTGGCAGACTTTTTATTAAAACAACATAAGTTTGTTTGGCTGCAATGTAAACATATATACCAGCTGGCTTTGTAATATTAAGCCACACTTGCTGTTGCCACCTAGGATGTCCTCATAAAGAAAACGACAACAGTGGTCATCAAGTCAACATTGACTTATTTTAACTTACGTTACATACAAACTTATTTTACGTAACTACGTCACATACTTTAGTTACATTAGTGCTTATTTTAACCCAAACCATGATCTTTTCCTATCCCTAACCAAGTAGTTTTGCTGCCTAAACCTAACCAAACTGCAACCGTTTCACAACGTTAAAGGTGCAGTAAGTAAGATTGAGAATAGAGTGGACTTTGAAAGAGTACAGCTTCCCTCCCCCTCCTTCTCCGCTGCGCCTCAGCTCTGCCTCCAAAGCCCCTCCCTGCAGAGGTGGCTGTCAGGCATGTGTAGGCTTATGTACCACAGCTGAATAAACACCGTACATTGTCTGCTTCGCAGCGCTCTATCTTTAGGTTACACCGGGATGGAGCACTGAAACGGCAGTGAAAAAAGAACAGTTGATCGAATCAGTGGAAAAAAGAGTCAGAGGTTGTTTGCTCCGCAGTGCTCTTTCTCTGACAGCGGGACAGAGCAGCCGGGGCCGATGAATCCCCTCTGTCACAGTGTGACTCGGAGAAGGAGTGCTGCAAGGGCAGACAATCTACGTTGTATATTCCGCTGTGGAACATATGCTAACCTGCTAGCATGCTAGTTAAGACTTGTGTCACTTGTGGTCTGATAAACAGTAAATTCATCAAATTCAGTGCTCCATATTGCTATTTCCCAAGCTACACATAAAACAGCCTCTGTGCTTGACTCATCTGTTGACTCATTAACATTAACATGATTATCATGAACTTTACTCCACATAGCCAGAAATGCTATTTGTTTCTCAGCCATGATGTTTGCACGGCCCCTCCAACAGCACTGTATGGAAGATATTGAAGTTGACTGAGTGACAGCCTGTGCAGGAGGGAGGCTGAGCAGCGTGTGCCCGAGCAGTGATTGACACTGCGTTAGAAACCCCTACTGCTCTGATTGGTTGTTTTTTATTCAGGCGTGGTGGATTTTTGCAAATGCCATTCAGAATCAGAATCAGAATCGGTTTATTGCCATATAGGTTTTCACATCCAAGGAGTTTGCTGTGATGTATTGGTGTGCAGACAAATAGTGCAAAAGTCAACATAAACATAAATATAAAGTATTAAAATACTAAAGTACTAATTTGCAATACAGAATATGAAAAAAATATTACTTAATATGTGCAATATATATTTTTAAGATGAAAATGAAATGAAACTAAAACTGTGCAGGAATGTGCAAAATATTGCCCAGGGAATGTGTAACGTTTTAAGTGTGATCTGTAGTCCACAAGTGTGTGTGTGAATGTAATGCATTACTACAAGGGGACTGTACGCTAATGTCAAGTCAAGTCAATTTTATTTGTATAGCGCCAAATCATAACAAAAGTTATCTCAAGACGCTTTCACATAGAGTAGGTCTAGACCATACTCTTTAAAATATTATTTACAGAGACCCAACAGTTCCCACCATGAGCAGCACTTGGAGACAGTGGCGAGGAAAAACTCCCTTTTAACAGGTAGAAACCTCGAGCAGAACCAGGCTCTGGGTGGGCGGCCATCTGCATCGACCGAGTTGGGTTGAAAGAGGAAGAAGAGAGGGGGAGAGGGGAGACAGAACAGGAGGACAAACAACAAATCAGACTAATAATAATAACAACTGCAGCAGTGAGTGAGGAGCAGGAACATGGGGGCAGTAGACGGCCGGCAATCACAGATCCAGAATCTACAGCTCCAGAGGCGGAAATACCTGCAGGAAGTGAGAAGGCCAAAAAGCACAAAAAGCACAAGAACTATCCGGAAGAAGGAGTTAGTAACGTATATTAGTGAGATAAGAATGCGTACGGATAGAGAGGGAGAGGACAAGAGAGATCCCCCGGCAGTCTAAGCCTATAGCAGCATAACTAAGGGATGGTTCAGGACTCACCTGAACCAGCCCTATCTATAAGCTTTATGAAAAAGGAACGTTTTTAGCATACTCTTAAACGAGGAGAGGGTGTCTGCCTCTGGAAAACAAATTGAGAGCTGGTTCCACAGGAGAAGAGCTTGATAACTAAAGGCTCTGGCTCCAGTTCTACTTTTAGAAACTTTAGGTACCACAAGTAATCCTGCATTCTGTGAGCGTAGTGCTCTAGTGGGGTAATATGGTACTATCAGCTCTTTAAGATACAATGGTGCCTGACCAATAAGAGCTTTGTAAGTGAGGAGGACGACTTTAAATTCTATTCTGGATTTTACAGGGAGCCAGTGCAGAGAAGCTAATATTGGAGAAATCTGTTCTCTTTTGCTAGTTCCTGTCAGTACACGTGCAGCCGCATTCTGGATCAGCTGGAGAGTCTTTACAGACTTATCGGGGCAGCCCTGTACTATGGAATTACAATAATCCAACCTAGAAGTAACAAATGCATGGACTAGTTTTTCTAAATCTTTTTGAGACAGGATATGCCTGATTTTTATAATGTTACGTAAGTGGAAGAAGGCAGTCCTTGAAGTCTGTTTTATATGGGTATTAAAGAACATGTCCTGATCAAAGGTTACTCCTAGATTCCTTACAGTGGTGCTAGAGGCCAGGGCAATGCCATCTACAGTAATTATATCTATAGATAATGTGTCTCACAGATGTTTAGGACCCAGAACAATAACTTCAGTTTTGTCTTAGTTTAACAGCAGAAAATTGCAGGTCATCCAGTTTTGTCATGTCCTTAATGCATGTCTGAAGTTTGGCTAACTTATCGGTTTCATCTGGCTTTATTGAGTATAATTGAGTATCATCTGCATAGCAGTGAAAGTTTAGATTAGATTAGATTAGATTAGATTCAACTTTATTGTCATTACACATGTACAAGTACAGAGCAACGAAATGCAGTTTAGCATCCAACCAGAAGTGCAATAAGTAGTAAGTACCAATATACAGATAATAAATCAGTATTTTACAGATAATAAATTAGCATTTCAAGTGGAACTGTAATATAAAGGTGAAAACTATACAGATTGATTGGTTGAGGTAATATGTACATATTATACAGGTTGATTTGTGCATAAAAATGTAATAAAGTAGACTATAAGCAGAAACTATAAACATAATTTAAAAAAGCAAATGGGCATATGATAAGTTAGGTAATACATATTGAGTGACCTTTAAATAGTGCATAATAATAAACAGTAGCTGCCTAACGTTAATAGACTAGCGCAGTGTTCAGTACATAGTTTTTAGTGCAAACAGATTTCAAAGTGTTTTGAGGGCAGAAAAGTCCCGTAGTGCAGTGGTGATGGTGTAACAGTCTTTGGTCGCTGGGGGAAAGGTTTGTCAGCGGGGGGCTGAGTTCAATAAGGACACAGCTCTGGGGAAGAAACTATTCCTCAGTCTGCTGGTCCTTGTCCGGAAGCTCCTGAAGCGTCTGCCTGAGGGCAGGAGGGAAAATAGTCTATGTGCAGGGTGGGAGGCGTCCTTAAGAATGCTGTGAGCTCGACCCAGACAGCGTTTTCTCTGGACTTCCTCAATGGCTGGAAGTGGAGTTCCTGTGATGCGTTGGGCAGTTTTCACCACCCGCTGCAGTCCCTTGCGCTCTGCGACAGAGCAGCTCCCATACCAGACTGTGACACAGTTGGTTAGGATGCTCTCAATCACGCAGTGGTAAAAGTTCACCAGGATGGCTGAAGACAGATGGTTCTTCTTCAGTGTCCTCAGGAAGAAGAGGGACTAGTGAGCTTTCTTAACAAGGCTGGAGATGTTGGTGGTCCAGGACAGGTCTTTCGAGATGTGGGTCCCCAGAGACATGCTCAATGCCATCCCATTGATGTGGATGGGTGCATGCGTGCTTGTTTTCTCCTTCCTGAAGTCCACTATGAGCTTCTTGGTTTTGCTGGTGTTAAGGAGCAGGTTATTTCTGGCGCACCATGTGGCCAGGTTTGGAACCTCTTCTCTGTAGGCTGTCTCATCATTGTTGCTGATGAGACCAATCACCGTGGTGTTGTCTGCAAACTTGATGATGGAGTTGGATCCATGCACAGGTCTGCAGTCGTAGGTGAAGAGGGAGTAGAGGAATGGGCTCAGCACACAGCCCTGTGGCACACCAGTGTTGAGTGATTATGGAGTATTTCCTAATAATATTGCCTAAAGGAAGCATATACAAGGTGAATAAAAGTGGTCCAAGCACCGAACTTTGTTGAACTCCGTGACTAATGTCACCCTCCAGTTGGAGGGTTAATAAGCAAAACACGAGTGTTATATTTAGGCAATAAACTGGCGCATTTATTCACCATAAAGAAAAGAGTAACACTTCTCTCAATAAGCGCTATTTCACCTCTATGTTATGCTTTGATAAAATAGAAAAAATAAAATACAGTAAGCCTGGTTCAAATGAAATTAAATGTACCTTGGTTTACCCTAGAGCTCTGTAAGATATCACAAATAAGAAATAAACACAAAATGACTCAGTTGGCCAATACAGATTACTGTACCCGGGTACTTAGGATAAGTAACTTAAATAAAATCACTTCCACTGAAAAGTGGGATCTTTCTCACAAAAGATCTTTCTCACAACTGTTCATTCAGTTCCAGTCATTTCAAGTTCAATTCAGTCCAGTCAAAAGTTTTAATGTCTCCTCTTCAGTTAGTTAAGTCTCAATTCAGTTATGTAGGGGCCCCCTTTTGTTTACTGGTTTGTCAAATCTTATCTGGAATCCAGTTAAAGCTGTCCTGTTGCATCCCGATTCACGGAGTGGCTCCACTTGAAGCTGTAGTAGCGGCCGGACTGCCGCTCTCCCGCTGAAACCACCGCGAGTCGCCGTTGTCTCCTCTCAGAAGTCAACCATAAAAAAAACAACCTGCATAGTGTACAGTTTAACCTTAGTTAAAGTCCATATTGATTCTTTAAACTATGCAGCATTAGTAGTTCTTAGCAGCTCATTTTGATATCTTTCATCTTAAATTTTCTCACACAGTCATATCACAAATACACATGCCTTTAAGAAAATAAAACTAAAAAGGCTATTGTTTCTGCAGTATCTCACACATCATAAAACC